>OY756433.1:16663036-17898534 GCA_963576905.1 Mystacides longicornis | reverse complement strand
GTCGCGACAGCATAATATGTCTAACTATTATGCCACAACAAAAGTGTTCTTTTATTTTAAAAATTTAATTGAAATGCGAGAGATATAGTCGTCACTGGGGTACGAACCGGACAGGAGGGGACCGTTAGAATGCTACATTATTCCAGATTAACATAGCCTATAGAATATTTTGATAATGTTAGGGATCTATAAAGATCATAAGAAAACTGAATTATATTTTTTAAATACCCGTGCGAAGCTGGGACAGACCGCTAGTCATTGATTAATCTGTATTGCATATTATTATTTTTATGAATTTCATTATCTCCGTATTCTATAGTCCAAAATTTCGTTTCCTAGGATGAGATAAGCTGAATACGATCACGTTTTCAGATCCAATCATCTTGGTTACCAGGCGAGATTTAGAAAACACCCAAAACTCTTGCGTCAATATCATGTTTAAGGCCTCCAGCTAACTTGTTTGTTCTATAATATAGATCCTTAAAAAAACAAGATCTTGACAAGAGTGGCACTGGTTGATTCGAAACGGTCGGATTAATTATTTATCTATGGCTCGAAAACCTACTTGTGATTTATCAAATGACAGCGATTAAGAAAATTGGTTAATTGGTCAGGGCGATATTATGCAAACATAGAATAATGATTGTAGCTATGTCAAGGAATATACTTAAAGTGTTACATAATGGATTTGTGAATTAAAAAAAAATAATAACAACTTTACAATGAAACGTATTCCGATTGGATTGAAATTATAATACAACTCCTATACGCCTCTGCCCTCGGGCTTGGTTATATAGAAAGATTGTTTGGACATATGTACGCAGAATTATGTTACCTAATAAAGAACTAATTGTTCGTATTGTGAGGTAAATATTTGTTTTCTAACTGACAAAATAAAGCGGGGGTGTTTGAAGCAAATTTGACCGTGAAGAACGAAATCCTATAGAAAATATATTAGGTACTGATTAAAACGTTATTGTTATGTTCTCGGAAATGCAATGCACTATTTGTGCTATATCATTTAAATATTAATCCCCTTTGGCAAAATGAGAATTGCCCCAATAAATTGAGCAATAATTTAATTTTTTTAACTAGGCTAATAAGGAAAATTTAGTCACACCTAATTTGTGCATTATTTTGACCACAAAGCTGTCATATATAGTTTAACGTAAATTATTTATAATATGATATTAATAATATTGGCTCAATTATCATTATTTGGAATTTATCGTTGCAAGGTCACTTATAAGAACGTTTTTTGATTAGGTAGGTATATATACGCTACTGTCAAATACATACTTCGTACCTATGCATCTGACTGAAAATTATTGAACGCGCATAAGTAATTCAAGTAAATTAGAGTAATCATATTTTTATTGAAAAATAATTAGGTAAGTACTAATAGGTGTTGGTACTGAGTGGATTTGACACCGCAGTTGAGTTCTAGAGCGAATATTTTAAACATATTGTTAAAGAATTTAATATGTAATATGTTTTGAAGTATCCGTCTTCTATTTTTTTTAATGAATTAGTTTTCATTCAAAGTGAACACAAAAATACGCTCGAAAGAAAAGATGATCGGCACCTGCGATCAAATCCACGATTTCTATTCGAGCTCGGTTTATTTAGTTTAGAAGCAAGTATGGACTCAGAGAAAGTATACAGCCCTTTACTGGATATCTTTCTGAATTTAAGAGGAATTTAGACGTCTACTATGTAACCTAGATATTTTACTGCAAAAAAGGAGTACCTTTTGCAATAAAAATAATTAAGGAGTTTAAAAGTGGCTTAAAACAATTTAAAAAAAATGCGATACGTTAAAAAAAACTATATGAGTTCACAAGCAGTTGTATAATCTTTTGAATACATCACATCCATTTGATTAGCAAGGTTCTTCATTCAAAATTTTTCAGTTTTGACGTAAGTACCTACTGGTTTGTTCCATTAAAAAATCGAACATCAGTAATGATTTGTCATTAGTTGTTACATATACATTTTGCTCAAACTATGAATTGTGAACCGTTTTATAACCGAATGTAAGAAGTAATTCGAATTTCGTATTTTAATGTAGGTAAATATTTGAATTTTTAAAATTCGAATATATTTGAACAAATAGTAAAAAAATGATTTTTTTTTCATCGAGAGAAAAAAAAATATTTTAACGGAAAAAAGTCGCATCAAGTTATATTGGTCCTAATAATCTAACATTTAAACGATATATTGACTATTATTCTGAAATGAAAAACAGACGATTGAGTTGCGTCGTATCCAATTTTTATTGAGACTTTTGACATTTCTGTATTCTGAAAATGTTTTATCCAATACATTAGTTGCGTAACTACTGGCAACCGATTAAGTTCTAAGCAAGACCTTCTTGCGTTGAGTTGGAACGTGAGTTTGTGAATACAAGTCAATATTATATTATGTAGTTACCAGTATTAATAATATTTACTACCTACCTAATAAAATAATATTTTTTAATAGGTGCTATCATGATCGTAGTGTTAACAAACGGACTTTCATTCGAGTGGTGCCTTCAAAATGATCTGCCATTAGTATTTTGACGTGGCCAATCTATTATCAGAGCTGTTTAGGCGGTCCCGGAAGCGTTTATCAAAATAAAAAATTAATTACCAACAGTCGAGAGTAGAGTTTCTAGATTTAAATATTTATCAGTGTCAATATTTTTGATTGCCCATTTCCTAATAAACAGGTAACGTTATGAGAAATTAAATTCGTAACGCATTTATTCAATTCTCATCTCAATACTAGTTGAGAGCGATGGTGTATCCCAACTTCGTGTAGGTATACAAAACTAGAGATTCAGAAGAAACGATCTCTTTTAACATGTTAAATCTATTTATTAGTGCCATTTGAAGAAGACTCAGGGTCGATTGATCTAAGGAGGCAAATTGGAGAAGAAAACAGAAGAGTGGAGTCGCAAGGAAGTAGATGCTTTTAAGAGGCGATACTTAATCTTACCATAATAATTCGGTAAGATTCGGGTTTAATGGATTCTATTCATCCAACAACATATCATACAATAATGTAACACGTTTCACATGTGACTTATTTCCTACAACATCGCCATCTCTTGGATTTTTTTAAAGTTATTATTTTATTTTGTATCACTTTTATTTTTTTTTTCTATAAATCAATCTGTGCTAACTCAAAGTCAACATAAATACACTCTATGACTCTTTCACAGAAAGCTACTACAAGCTTGTGGCGTGAAAGAAGAAGAATGTCATGGAAACTGTACAAAAAATCGGCGTTGGAACATACGCGGTTCCGACGCCGAAGAAGTTGACTACTACAAAAATACAAAATTAAACGTATTCACCTTCTAGATATTAATTTTACTGTGTGCAGAGAAACAAAAAAGGATCGAAACAGAGAGAAGAATAAATTTCGCAGGTGCGGCCTTCGAGAAGCTAAACACTACTATTTGCAGCTCTCTTCCTAATTTACCAAAAACCTAGTTTTACCATTATTTTTTTTTCAGTTTCACATATTTTTTTATTTTATTAAATCTATATAATATAGTTTCTAGAGCGAAAAGACGCTTGTGTGAAACGGGGATATAGGGACAAAACTAATAATCAAATCAAACTGTCAGCAAATTGCGATATCTCGATGAAAATGGAGAGGATAATGTTGGGCATCACACTGCAAGACTAAAATGTTGCACGTATTCGGAGGCTAACGGTGCAAAAGTAGAGATGAATCGGCACCGTTCAAAAACGGAGGATTATAGGAGGACCCAATGGATGGGAATCTCACAAGATCGGGAGGAGTGAGAAGAAAAAGGGAGGCCATGTCCAGCAGGGATGATTTTGATGAGTCGAACAGAATGCCCCCATTATGACTATTTCCGATCCATAGCGTGTTTTTTTTTGTTTATTGTATTCTATCATCCTTAGGTCCATTCGGACACTTGGAATCGTCATTTGAACATCATTTATCCAACAAAAAAAAAACAGACATAGAAAATATAGATGGAAAACAATAATTAATGTTTTATACACTGGCAGAGAACAGTTAACAGAACATGATAGAAGAGTAATGCTGGTCGCAGTGTAAAGAGCTCCGACCAGCATTTTGTCAGGTAGTCTATATACAAAAAATGTCATAACTAGGAATAATGTAACTTTTATGATGAATTATCAATGTAATCGAACGCTGGGCAGGATGTATAAGTTTCTGGCCAGCGTTCACGTCAATCGTACATGGTAAAAGGAGTGCGAGACAACCGGAGGAGACACAATCCTGGCCGCTCAGTATACCTAACCATAACTCGGCCGGAAATAGTAATAAAGATAATAAACTTGATAGTCAGATTTAAAAGAGAATAAAAAAAAAATAATAAAAATAACAATAAAAAAAAATAATAATAACAGCAAATAATTGATAATAATAATAAATAATAAATGACGAGAACAATCAATAATAATTTCAATAAACAAAATCAATCAAGAATCATGCATAAATAATTCACAATCCACAAAAACATATTATGTACGAAAATCATCAATGATCAATAATTACAAAAATCACTCATTTGTGAGTGGAAATGCATAAAAAAAAAAAAAATAATAAAAACATGGTTGTCAGTTGCACAATAATATACTTCGATGTTAAACGGAATCTCTTGTTCCGGTTAACATTTCGTCAATAGTATAAAATTCTTTCTCCACAAGATACTTCTTCACCTCCCTTCGAAACACCCCAGGCTCCAGGTGCTTCAGACCGTCAGGCAATGCGTTGAATAATCTAACGCTCATGCATATGAAACTTTTAGACATTTTTGCCAATCTATGTTTTATAGGCCGAATGCGGCCTCCCGTACGAGTTGAGTGGGGTGTTTGCGAGATTTGATTGCGCATAACATAGACACTCATACATAAACATGCCAGGCAATGTCATTATACCCAGCGCCTTAAAGACGCTTCGGCAGGTCTCCCTAGGTCTCATGTTAACCAAAGTTCTAATTGCCCTCTTTTGTAAAATAAATATTCTCGTCCAATCCACGCTCGCGCCCCAAAACAATACTCCGTAGCTCATAATGCTGTGGAAATATGCGAAATAAATGATTTTAGCTGCATCAAATCCGCAAGATTCTTTTATTTTTCTAATTGCAAAAATGGCTGAGTTAAGCCTGCCACATAATTCCCCTACATGCGCTGACAGCGCTACATGCGCTGAATTTGAGTTTAATTTTGATAGGTTATATGATTTTTACATAATGTTGGAGTTGAATAAATACGTTTAGTATATTAGTAGCTGCATATAATGAGGTAGCTAATTCTAACAAAGGACACGATAATAGAAAAAAACTTAATCCATGTTATTTAAGTAACTAGTTATGAGAGTTATGTAAAATTGTATAGCTAGTGGGTGTACATTAGCATATAGCATGACCATAAGTTTACTTAGCGATGCGGGGGAATAATAATCATTTTTATATAAATTAAGACATTCAGAACCAGTGGGTCGCCTAGTAATTGATGAACATAAACTTGTTTCCTTGCTATTTTATTTCATTACTTGGATTGAATGGCATAACAGCCATTCATTGTATTCTTTGTAACTACCTCTGTGATCTCTTTCCATATAGCACATATGGACTTCACAAGTCCTATGCAGTCCTCGACGCCTCATCCCAGCCTTAACCAGCACTCCAAAGAGCAGCTTCGTACAATCTTATGATTTACCGCGCCTTCTTCAATTGCCTTCCGGATTGAAGTTGAGGTTTAGCTCAAAATTTAAGGTAGTGGTGACATTTGGTTGGCCCGTTGTCCATAATGGTTGTATTCGGCATGAAGTAGTACCAACAGTTACCCAGTACTTGCTAAAAAATACTGAGTATTTTGAACACGACATGTTAGGTGCCAAGTCTCGCAACTATGAAACAGAGCAGGCAAAACACAGGCGTTACACAATACAGTATTATACATTCAGACTTTAGTTTTCGTACTGAAACGATCCTTGCTAATAATAATATACCTATCTACTTGCACACGAAAGGCTTAGTTGAGAAATCATTAATATCTTGTTTATTCATAAATCGACCATTAGCCCGTATTCACCGTGGGCCCCATTTAGGGATAGTAAACTTTGGTAAAAAATGGGTTAGGAGGATTCGAACTCACTTGTTCGTATTGAACTGTATTTGTCTGTCTATCTAAAACCACCATATGTGCGGCATTCCACACAGCTGGCAAGTACGTAAGAGTGAGTTAACCGCTACGTACGCTCTCAAAACAATGAGCGAATATCAAATTAATGAATGAACTAGAGTGTGAAATTGGAGCTAAAAGAACAATAAAACATAACTTCACTGTCGATGAATGACATTAAATCACGCGCACTCTTTTTGACTTGGAAAAAATTAGATCACTTTTTCTGTTCTACATAATACTATAGAGTCAAGTACTCATAGAACCGTTGGTTGAACAATTATGAAATTAATTGACAACAAAATCAATTATTACGAAATGACATTCAACAACTGTTACTGCCCGGTTTTGAATGAGGTAGATGGAGAGAATGGCTCCTAGTCTCAAGATACTTCTACATCTATCAGAACCATTGCTTCTTCTAAAAGTTTTAAATATTGTCAACTAATATCGATATTGTTAACTCCGAACAATTCTATTATCCAATGTTCATTTCGCATCAGCATATTTAAATAATTGTAAATGCATTTTATCCCACACAATGCATTATGAATTGATTGTTTTTAACAAATCTGCAGTGTTCTAGTTTCCAATACTAGTTTATTACAACCTCTGAGCCTACTCCCATGCATTTTTCCATTCATTAACTAAATTGTATTATTAGCTTGAGAAATAAGTAGATACACAAAATGTTGATTATTGTATTTGATTGAATAAAGCGGAGAATTTGGAAAAAATCCAAATTTTAAATATTTGAATTTGGAACTTCTTCTTTCGTATACAATAATATTATCAAGTTACAGCTGCGCGTGAATATTTCTCAAATAGATATTACATTAACCTTTAAGAGCTCCCTCAAACATTTGAATGGCTTAAATGGCGTATGCTTCTAAAAAGTATAACATTGTCACTTCAATAATTTGAAACAATTTGATATAAAAACCATTTGTTTCCATTAGGTTAAAGATTTTATTCCGCAGTTTTATGTCTCCCCGAAAATTTCATACGAGTAGATAGGACAATTTGAGCTTATTTCAAATTTTAATATAATTCTTACATTTGACTGTATCTGACATTATTTACCCTTATTAAAACATTCATTCGACGAAATTACGAGTAGTGGGTATTGTTCAATTTAAAAACGTATTTTGTATTTGATTGTATTTTGAGATCTTTTATAAGTATATGTATGTATGTGTGTATATATAACTAATTATGCACAGAACTCATTCTTAAACCGTTCTACGGGCACTTACAATTCATTTTTTAACAATATAGACCTGAATAACTCTTCTCTTACGGTTTTCAGGCAAAACGTGAGAACACACTTGACGTCAGAGCAATGACTTCTTTATCTTCCTGCTTTATTCCATGTCCCTTATTCCTATTCCACACTCTTTTCCTTCTTCCCATTACTCCCAGCTGAGCCTGCACATATTGTTACATTAGTTTTTCTTTTTCCTATTTTGTGTTGTTTGTCTTACTTTTAACCCGCTCGCTGTTAATGTCTACGTATATACTTTACGGTGTTCTTATTGTCCATACTATTTGTGTAATTGTTGTTATAAAATCACTGTTTGTATATTTGTTTAATAAAATAAAATAAATAAATAAAAATAAAATAAATAAAATATGTGTATGTATATATATGTATATATTTTATTGTTTGGAATATATAGAAGAATTTATTCATTACATTAATATTAATTTTTTTAATGCTGTTTTGATACTTTTTATATTGATTATTTTTTATGATAGCACTCCCCGTTACAGGTTTTTGCCTAGTGGGGATGCTAATTTGTTTTTATATTCTTACTAAAATTATGACGAATGTACACTTCCATTATTGTCTGTTATATCATATTATACACGAATAAAGAAAGTTATTATTATTAATAATGCCGGGTTAGTGCGAACACTAAGTGTCGGAGATCGAATAACTCGAGCTCGGCTGAACATATTCTTCCGGTGTTTGATTTATTGGATTCTTCACCGCTCCGGATAGCATAATAACTATTGAAAATGTATAAGAAATAATATAAAATATAATATTAAAGTTAGTATAGAACGAATTTCCTGCGACGCCAACATGATCTATGAAAATTTCTTTAACATCAAAATTATTGTTTACCTGAAAACCGAAATTAAAAATATTTGTACGCATATTTTTGATGGAATTGTTTTCAAGCTTTCAGAAATATTTTTTAACATTCAAACATATTTTAAACGTATTTTTGTATAAATTACAAACTCGAAATCAATATTCATACCTACTTAGGAGGACTACCACTTTATATAAGGCGCCCGAAAACTATATTATTAAAGTTGTAACAGTTAATTAGTTTATATTTTAAATAAGCAGCTAAAACGATAGTAAACTATTTAATGCAACGTTGTAGTGTGAAATTGTTGAATGAAAACAGAAGGTATTTTGATGTGTGATTAAGATAAGAATACAAAATTATGATATTATTGTGTGTGATTAATGTGTAATTAACTAACGCGAATAAGAATGTCATTAGTCCGGGTATACATATCATCAATTAAAAATGATTAACAATAATAATTGTTCGTTACTATATTTTATATTAAACCTCATAAAATTATGCAGTACTTTTGATAATAATATTAAACAATACGTACTTGGGAACAAAGACAATATAATATTGTGTGCGGATTCTTTCAGTCATAAATAAATCAACGGCATTTGGGTCAGTGCTAATATTTTTGAATTGCATAGATAAATAATTTTAAAATAAATTGGGAATTAATAAGTATACCTATTGTTTATCAATCCAGTTGATGCTATTATAATACGACAGGTAGTGTGCGATAGGGAATAAAAATAGTGAAACTGATCAAGTTTACTAAAGATATATAACGTTCCTGTACGGATTAAAAAGAAAAAATATGTAGGTAGGTACTGAATGAAAAATGCTCAAAAACCGTAAAAAAAAACTATAAATATAAGCGAACGTCTTTGAAGATATATAGACGAAGGACAACAACAGTTGCAGGTGTTTCTTTATCTCCTGTGACATGTGACCAAAATGGTCAGAAAATTATTGAAAAAAAATATCATCGCAAAATGTCATAAGCTATACACAATCAAGTCTAAATTGATTCTATCAATTATACATATAAATTCACGGTTATGTTTGATAAAAGCGCGAACATAAGTTTAATTAATTCAACTTAGTTTGCATAGTTAAAGAATAGTTCTTTATTGCGTTTGTTTCATAATACTAGAATTTATTTCGCACTGCTTACCTATTGATATTGATGAAGGTCAAGGATTCTAAAGCAGTGTATCTACGAGACACTGCTGATGGCTTGCTAAAACACTCGTCTACAGACATTCTTAATATGTTTTAAAAGTATCAATTGGTTTTAATTAGTACATACGTCTTGTGGCTTGGCATGTTGCGAAATCTGAAGTGTGCCTTACTTGTATTCTTCTTTAAATTGATAGGTAATACACACCTGTAAAAAAGAGAAAAAATAAACATTATTAATTGAACGGTTACATTTTAATAACATTTTTGCCTTTTCAGGTTTGTTTACAAGTTAATATTTACACCATAATCATTTAAAAACGAATATGTTTTTAGTTGGGAGAACTCGTTTTTTTTGACCAGATGAGTTTATAGGTTTGTGTGGAGACTATTCCAGTATCCCTTCCTTTATACCCAAAATCAGTTATATATGCCCTGGTTTCTTCTCAACATTGCTTATTCTTCCCCTTTGGTATTCAACATTTCACAGCATTGTATAGTCATATTGTCAAGTATGCGTGGACTTTCTCACTTCAAATTCACACATGATTAGCTACTCGGGACGCTACTCGCCCAAAAACAGAACAATTGGGTCGACTAGACTAAATTACCGACTAATCTACTAGACTAAATTTTAGGTGTTCAGATACTTTGTGCTACTAATAACTACCTACTCGCTATTCGACTAAAATACTGAACCTGTGTGAACAAGCCTTAAGCCGAGATGAATGAGAGTATCGCCTGTAGGGTTGGCTGGTAGATCTTAGTCAAGATCCTGCATAATATATCGCGTTTACGTGCTTCAGAAGCGCGATTGGGCTCTTCGATATTTGAGGCCTACAGCAAACAACAAACTTAAATAATGAGTGTCGTGGCATGTTCTCTCGGCGTGCGTTCTTTTCATTTTGTTCTTGTACCATTGTTCTTACAAAAGTAACAGGTTGCTTTCATTGCACAATATTCGATAAACGTTCTTTTAGACTGTGGAATATTCGTCTGTGATTTTTGTCAAGTCATGAAAAAGTAATTGCGTTTTTTATTAAATAATAATTTTAACATTGCCAGGCTGTAGGTGTCTACGCAAGGTACGCAATATTGCGTAGATATTAGCTATCGCGGGTAGGTATAGCCTGTTATTATTGTATTTCGTATTATTTTATTACTTAATTTGTGGTCGATGTTTGACATGCTGTATGACATAAGGAATTATTATCATAATATCAACTTTCTCTCCACCGATTAATCATACCTAATTATTACAATTTAATATTTTACGTCATAAAACTTGTGAATTCATTCTGATAACCTTGCGATATGAACATACCGAAATGTTTATTAATTATTGGTCACTCGAATTGCTGCATAGTTTCAACTACTGTTCTTAATACCTGAACTAACAGGACAGGTATGCAAATGTTGTCTTAAGTTAGACCAATACGAAAATGTGTGAAAGGATGCTAGAACCCCATATCAACTAGTAGACCCCATATCAAGTTGTAAAGTATTCGTAAGTATAGACAACAGATTTTTGAACAAGTGGTTCCGGGTTTAAACCCGGTCGAATCAAGGTGTTTTTTTTTATTTCAACCTAGGAATTCTGTGTAGGAATTGTGTACCACTAGATTCTTTCGAAATATCATAATGAGGCTATACTTCCTCAGCCTGTGACTTTCTGGCTCTATCACATATTTGTAACATTCTATTTATTTGGGATTCAAATTATTAAGCTTCTACTTCTTCTTATTCTTCTTCTAGATCTTGCGATCTGTTTTGTTGAGTTAATCCTTCCGCGGACACCGACTGCCAGCTGTCTTGCCACCTCTTGGGCGGTCTGCCTGGCAATCTTCTGCCTTGTGGGATTCCGTCAGCCACCACTTTGGCTATGCGGTCGTTTCCCATCCTACCCTCCAGTGTCTTCGCCTGCTTCTTCCCCATCTCACGACGTCGTCTACACTGCATATATCCCTGATAGTGGTGTTTCTGACTCTGTCTCTTAGGGTTTTACCCGCGATGGAGCGAAGAGTCCTCATCTCAGTTGTGCAGAGAATAGACTTGGTTTTGGAGGTGTCAGCCCGAGTCTCAATTGCATATTATGTCATGACAGGCCTGACACATGTCTTGTAGATACGCACTTTACTCTCTTTTTTCATATATTTATTTTCCCACTAAAATCACACCAAAATTATTAAACGTTTTAAAAATCTTTTTTTTTAAAAACTTTTTTTTATAGGTAAATTTTATTTCTGTAGGCATCTTGTTTACTGCGGTATCCAAGTTACGCCAATTGACACTAAACGTCAAGATTACACTTTCTCTTTCCCGCTTTCATTATTTTACTGCCAAATTAATGAGATACATATATAATGCTTTGTACTTGTCTCAAAGTTCGTAGTGTTACGGCCGCTTTTCTTCTCTAGGAAAACAAAACATTAGTGGAAATTTAAATCTGTCGAGAACAACCTATAGAAGCGTTTGGATACAAGAAACAATTTTAATGTATGTTTCACAGATGCTTAATCGTAAGAAAAGAACATATCAATCATTACATAAGAAATGGTCAATAACCATCTTGGAGAGAAAACATCAAACTATTATGAAATGGTTTTTTTTTGAGTGAGCTATACACAAACAATTATTTAGTATGAATGCGTGTTCGATCTCGCCGATTAACATTAAAAGATTCATCGCTTATGATTACGGATAAACCTGTAAGGAAATTTGACGATTGCACGTTGGGTTTTTTCCAAGAAGATACCTTGATAATGAGGCTGACCCTAAAAATATTATTGTATTTTACATAACTACTATTGGGTGTTCTTAAAGTTTTACGTTTGTAGAAACGTAAAGAAAAAAAATTAAAGAACAAACATTTAATCAAAATGATTATTCTTGTCCCAGTTTTTTTAGTGAGAATTAAAAATCAAACAAAACATTGCATTCTCCTCAACAAAATTTCTTGTCTAACTAGTAAAACCAAATATGCTAGTTATGAAAAAAGGCAGCCTAAATTCTATTATTCAATCAAAATATCAGAACACCCCAAAAGAAATAACGAGCATATTTTTGATAAAACTAGTGTACGTCTTATTTCTATATAATTATTTTGATAACCAGATTTGTGGGCAAAAGTTGAGACATTTTTAGTGGAATTTTTAGTGCTCATATTGATTTCGCTGGGGGAGATTTATTTTTTAAAGGGTTCAAATAGTTGCAGGGATTCATATCTAATATTTTACCAGAAGACCATCTTCTATAAGACTGACTGATAATCCATATTCGTGTAAAAAACGAGTAAAGTTAAGAAACAATTTGTTCTCGTCTGTTTCATCGTAGATTTCTATACTCTCCTATCCTGTTTGGTGTACGTTATAAGCTCGACAGCATGTATGAATGTTTTCATTTTTCTTAATGGTAGAGTCGTTTTATAATCTTCTATCTATATAATAATTTAGAAATGTTTTTTTATTTGCCTTTTGTCGTTGCTTTACCGATAATGTGAGCATCACGCCTAAACGGCTGAACCGATTTCACTAATTCTTTTTTGTCGTGTTGGCTTTTATCAGTAGAAGGTTCTTATGAAAGAAAAAATTAAAAAGATTTCGTGGTAAATCTACATAATAATTCAGAAATGTTTTTTTATTAGCTTTTTACCTAATGTCATCGCATCACGCCTAAACGGCTGAACCGATTTCACTATTTCTTTTTTGTCGTGTTGGCTTTTATCAGTAGAAGGTTCTTATGAAAGAAAAAATTAAAAAAGTTGCGTGGTAAATTGGGAAATTAAATAAAACTCGCATTAGCCCCTCCTTCTCTATCTACATAATAATTCAGAAATGTTTTTTTATTTGCTTTTTACCGTATGTCATAACATCACGCTCAAAATACAAATGCTACGTCAGATATGAATCTGTACAGAGCCGTGCAAAATGCCGGAGAAGGTTCTTTAATACAATTTGCTGCATTAACTATAATATATTTAGAGCTATTTATAAAAAACCCTATTTTTTAGGATCTTCATACAAAATTTTAATAAACATTAAAAGTGTCATTCTTCTTTTTTTGTGCTTATGTCAGTTATAGAGGTCTACAAAGCAATGGGAAGCTAGACTAGAACCTGTGTAATTACCTACCGATCAAGCCTGACAATCGGAATCAAAAACGTAAAGCAAGACGGGTATAAGCTAGTATAAGATATTTGCGATCCATTGGATGAAAGGTCCGCGCCAGGTGACAAAAGACGCACCACACCCCCCAAGTGCAATCAAAACAAAAACAACAAGTAGAACAAGCACAATATTTCAAGCAGCAAGAGAGATGTATAATATAGTACCCTATATATAGGTACACACACACTCCCTCTCACACCCCAGTAAGTGGCATAGGGAGGCAACAAGAGCTCTCCATTGCGCTCGATCTTGCGCAATGTTTATGACCTCCTCCCACACCATGTCCATGTCCCTCAGCTCTGCTTCGAAGGAGCGGAACATAGTGTGAGAGGGTCTTCCTCGTCTTCGGGACCCTGATGGGAGGAAGAACAGCGCTCTCCTCGGCCAACTGTCATTCGGCATCCTTAACACATGTCCCAGCCAAGTCCATATCCTCCGCACAATGGTAGAGGTAATGGGCTCACGCTGGGTGCGCTGGCGTATAGCGTCGTTCGTAATGCGGTGGTACCATCTTACGCCCAGAATTCTCACATCATTTCAAAGGCTGAGACTTTTTGTGCCTGGGCTTTGGTCAGGTGCCAGGACTCACACCCATATAAGAGAATGGGCAACACACACGCATCAAACAGTTATATACATCTCTCTAAATAAAATAATAATAAAAAAGGAATAAAGATCCCAAGTAGTGGTCAATGTCAAAAACATGTAACTAGGTAATGAAATAGAACTGACAGTGCGCTTATTATCAACGATTAAAACGTGTAAATCCAGAAACTACTACAATATTATCAAAAACTTCCGTTATACGCAATAAACGCAGACATGACGGCAACGCCCTTGATCTTCACTGAACGTTAAAGGCAATGAAAACGAAAGTAACAACTTATACCAGAGTTGTATAAATCTTCGTAATACAATACTAATCATCTGTGCGCTGAGTCTGTTCATTAATCAACTCCCCGGAGGCTGGCGCTAGAGCAAGCATCTTATAGAAACATTTCACTTAACAAATCATTAAGGAATCCTATAAATAGTTAAACCCCTTCAACATTGTCGAGGGTTAAATTATTTAAAGGCCCAGAATACCGTCTGATTCTCTACCTTATACAAGTATTTACATAATATGCATTTACCTAGTCTATTTCGTATATACAAAATTTACTGCCATTAGTGGCTGGAGACCACCCTGACAACGAGAGAATGTTATAACAAAGAATGCTTTTAAAAAATAAACGCATCGGGGTAGAAAAATGAAGTTATACAGGAAATTTGAATTATAGAGTTCTTTAGAATGAATTCTTACCATTTTTGTATTTATACAGGAAATTTAGGTACTAACCTATTTACAGCCATCATTTACGCATCTGAGATGTATAGCCGGCAAAACTCTATGGGGACGGTGTTAGGAATACGAGAGATGTGTGAAGCTGAGGATATCGTCAGATGGTGCAGAAAGCAAAGTAGGGAATGGTACTATAACCATGTACAAAGAATGGACAATACCAGACTCCCTTACATCGCACTACACAACCAGCCACACGGGACCTCGTGGAAGACCCCCGAAAAGATGGTAAGACAGTTGGGGATCAACGTCACAGGAGGAATGACGATGAAGAACAGGCCAGCATGTCGTAAATCAAGGTAGAAGAAGAAGATCGAGTCGAGTTGAAAAATAACGTAAAAGCGGGCGATGAGTCCTAGTTAAATAATATAATTTAAACCTGTAGTTTGACTTTATGATAAACGTGCGAATTCCCACAACAATTATTATAATAATACGTACGAGAAATTATGAACGCAAATTGCAGAAAGTTTTTTTTTGTTTTAAATGAAATTAAAAATATTAAATAATAAGTTAAGTATGGAATTATAAAGGTGTGGTTTTCGTCAGACGGTGCCTCAATTAACACTCGAAGGTTCTTTTGTTGCTACGTACCTGCGACTGGGTGCTTGTTCTCTTAGCTGGTTAGTGCATGGTTATGCAACAAGATTTTTTTCTAGAATATTTTATTTTTATCAGCTGTCTGATATTTGTTAGTTTTGAAAGCCCCAAAGATAATACAATAATCTAAATTAAAGTTTAGGAAAGTTGGTGTAAATAATACCTACGAATTTCATAGTAGATAACAAAAGTATATCATGATTGCAAAAGCTTTGTCTTTATGCGCCAGCAATTTTTTTCTTCACCGGAGCAAAAAAAGAGCATCTATTCTAGATTTTTAGTCTAAAGGATGGCTAGTTTTCAGCGTTTACACAAAGAAAACTTCGACGAGAAAGAACTAGAATTCAGGAGCACAATATTTAGAGCTTGTGCTAAAAACGAATGTCAATAAATTATCGTTCATTAATCTCAGAGATCTCTACGAAGAATACATAATGTGGAAAGACTCTGTGGGATATAGAAAGGAATGAGAATATTAGGAAGGAATGTTGTGTGGAAGTTAGTGTTGTGACAAATATGAAAGTCAATAAGTTGAGATGGTTTGGACATGTGGAAAGAATGGATGTAAACAGAAAGACGAAGAAAATTTACAAAGCTGAAAGGAAAGGTGTCAGCGTAGCCGACCGAGAATGACGTGGATCGAACACATCGATTCCGTCCTCAAGGAAGGCCAGGTAAGAAGTACGAGAAATAGGAGAGGTTGTATGAGAAATGGTATGTCGTTGGAAGAAGCGAAAGAAGTATGCTTGCATGAATAGAAATGAGTGGTGGTCCGTTCTCTCTGCGTACCCCTTAGAACGTTGTGCACCAACAAAGCCAATATGCAATAAAGATAAGACATTTACAAAAATGGATATAGTCATATCCTGGCGCCAAGTACATGACAGCAGTCGCAGTCTTTAAATTTGGTTGCTCTCTTGTTCTCAATTACTTTTATCTCTATATTTCATTTATTATTAAATTTTTACTTGTTGCATACATGGGACTTTTCGACATGTTGAACATGTTGAGAATTCTTATGATTAGGAGTTTCGGAGACAAACATTACCACCTTATGGCGAACGTTGTTAACGTAAAGTGATCACACTAAGCCAGCCTTAGAAATAACGGTAGAAGACGGTCGTAAGCCCATAGTGGTTTGTTCCATTAAAAATCGAACATCAGTAATGAATTGTTAGAGTCATTAGTTGTTACATATTCTTCAATGAAAGAATTGTTTTTAATGTCTGTTTACGTAAGGAGAGTTTGGTACAATCGGATAGAATGACCATTTTCTCATTTAGTTTAAGCCCACCTTTAGGGAAAACATATTCATTAAGCATTGTTCTGATGATAGCAACCTGATTTAGCGATTGTAAGAATAATTTGTTTGAGTCAGCTTCTATGTTCTATGTTGTACTATAAGGTGGCGTTGATGCTTGAACAGGTTAACTGTTTGATGCGGTATGAAGTAGAGGTAAGATGGAAACGTTATTAGGCACAACATAGTTAAGTGCTTTCATACAGCGTTATCTGGTTATTATGAAGATAACGATCTTGTAAACCAACCGACACTTTCTTCCAACGGTTAATTAAATAAATAAATTGATAGACAACAATAACAACGTGTCGACGAATCATACATTTATTTTTATCTAGTTGATTGGGGCTTTATTGTGATGATTTTTTTCGCAATAAGATTTAGATTTGGCCGAGCCGAATACTTAGAAAAGTGGAAGTAACTAATTAATAGCAGCTTTTAATGGAATGGTTTTCTAAAATAGCCCATTGAGCGGCCATTATACAAAGAAACATCTAACTTTCAATAAAATAACTAATATTGCAAAAGTTTTTGAATTTATTCTTTGTACTAAATTCATGCATTTTTGTTTACTACGGTATCCAAGCTTGACACTAAATGTCAAGAGTGAAAGAAATAAAATATAGCATACTTTGTAGTGTCTCGAAGAATGTGGAATTTTAGTTTTACGGCCGCTCTTTTATCTAGGAAACAAAACATTAGTGGAAATTTAAATCAGTCGCGAACAACCTGGATGCGTTTGGATTTTGTTTCATATAAAAACGAATACCTACGCTCTACATACTATAAGGTTATGTGTGATCTTTTATGTCTTATATGTATGTATAAGAAGCTTTTCGAAGATAACCATGTATTACAATATCTTGGAAGTGCCATATCAGGTGGTCCAAACTCAATGATCAGTGTGATGAAATTTTCTTTTTAGGTCGCTCGGTGCAAAATTGTTTTACAGCGCGATTTTGTCAACCCGGTTCTGACATCCAATATCAGATTTGACGGAACCGAATCACAAGTAAAACTGTCTTAGGTTTTTATTTTAATCAAGTTTTCGTTCATCAATATCAATTTACTTATATATGTATGTTTGGCTTAGGAATGAGTTCGTGAATGCAAGTAAAATTATTGAAAAGTAGGTATGATTGATTAATAACAATGTTAAACAATATCCATGATTTATGTCTATAACGGATGGTATAAAATTGATTACAGTAATATTAAGTTGAAATGGATAGTGTAGAATGGTAATGAAATACGATATTCGACCATAAATAACCAATGGTAATATTTCATGGTGCTGTGGTTACAAATTGTAATGCGTATTCGGTATTTATGAATATCTGAACCAAATCTAATTTAATTTCGAAGATCCAAACTCCGATAAAGCTGTGGTCATTAGGAAGGGATTCGAATAAAATAAAAAGTGTCTAATGTACTTTTATGTAAATTTTCAAGGTTAAGTTGTAAAATAATTGAAGCTCAACTCGGAAATTTTTTATCTAAATTTAAATGCGATTATATCACTTCACAGTTTATAGATATCTTAAATCTATCTTAAGTGAGCAATTCTATGCGTTTAAACATAATTTGAATATAAGAATCTTCAAAGGAAATGACCAGTTGGTTTGTCAGATGGTGAATTAAGATTTTAAATGCTTTTAAGATGTTGAATTATAAAATTATAACGATATAATTAATTATGCGTTGAAACAAGTGTTATTTAGGCAATTTTTCAATTCTTTTTGTAAGAATTTTCCACAATCATTAAAAAAACAAACATTACAGTAAACATCATTCAGGTTAAATAAATAGATATGTTTTGCAATCAAAAGTTACTGTTAAGATCATGACAAGCAAAGGTTTGCAAATAATATCAAACTCCTAACTGATCTTAAGAATCTCCTTGACATACTTAATTATTTAAGACTTTTCAGTTTATGAAAATCTAAAATATAAAAGAAAGTCGGGTTAGTGCGAACACTTATAACCTGAGATCGGCCATACATATTTTTATGATTCTTGATTTATTGGATTCTTCTCCGCTTCGGATAACAGAATGATTATTAAAAATTCGAAAAATGGTTAGAAAATAATATAAAACATTAAATTAAAGTAAGTATGGAACAGATTTATTGACAACAACGCCATCTGTGTAAAATTCCTTTACAACACCATTTTAATTTACTTGACAATCATTGAGTTTCATAACATTGGTACGCAGATTTATGATAGAATTTCTTTCAAGCTTTCAGAAATATATTTTTTTTAACATTCAAACATATTTTAAATGTACCTACTTTTGAATAAATAACAAATTTGAAATCAATATTCATAGTCTGTCGGGAGCGCTAGTAAATAATTAACCTCATCATTTTGAAATCAACCGGCGCAATTAACCGGTTAAATAAGATACTTAACCAGAATTTGACGTGTTTAATCATTGGAAAATCTTCCGATGTGTGATGTCATAAATCAAATGAACAAGGAATGTTTGTTTTTGTTTGTTTAGTAGGTATATTATCATCACTTTCAGACGAGATCCGTTATCTGCACAAGGTACACACTTTCTCAAAGGAGGAGATTGATATTTATAAATGTGGATAATGTGGCTATGTCAGATTCCACAAGTTGTTGAACTTCAGCACGCAAGTTGTTCCGCAGCATCCATGAGGGATAGTAATGCTGTGTACCTAATTGAACCTGTATCAGATCAGCGAAAGTGCAAGTAAAGAGTAGAAAGTCGTACGTAACCGGTTTCGCCGAAATGTAACAACGCATTATTACAGTAATATCCAAATGACAATGCATCACGCTGAGTTATTGTAAGTTTTAAGGTAACACAAACAGGTTCCCTTTCAAACTTCCGAGCTTTTTTTGATACACGCTGTCGGACAAACAGTCATTATTATTTTTTATTTAATTTTGCATTGTTTCATACCGAGAATTCGTCTCAACCGTTTATGAAATTCAAGGAATTTTGATAGCATGAATTAAATTCTCTCAAAACGAAATTGTCTGATTATAAAAATACCTATGATATATTTTTTTTAAGAATATGACAAAGTTAATTATTATCTTTAAAGTTTTTGTATATTTTTCGAAATTTAAATGACAAATTAAGAAGAATTCTACCTTAGGGTCTTCATTGACTAGTGTTTCAAAGGCTGGCTTTTTTGGTTGAACGTTCGCCATTAGGAAGTCAAAGTTTTGAATCCTGCATGACCATTCATGAAACATGTCTGAAAGAGATAAACAAAGACTGAAAGCTTTTGAGATGTGGTGCTTAAGAAGACTTCAAGGACCGCATAACAACTGGTTCTCCAAAGAATCGAAAGAGGAAGGCACCTGATGCTTTAAACCCTGCCGACATATGATAAAGAGGGGATGACCGCGGGGAGAAATCCCGGGGACGACCACGTCATGAGTAGCTGCAAGACGCGATTCTAGACGCTGTTCCTCTTATGAGGACCTTAAAGGGACTCTGTGGGTGGGGAGAGAAAGAATGGATAAGAATGACGCCAACCTATATAGGTACAAATGAGACTTATAAACTAGGAATAAAATACACACAATATGTTCAAAAAAGCAATGAGCAATTTTGCATACATTATTTTAATGACAGCGTTGAAAGAAAACATAATTAAATTACACCAAAACACGCGCACGAGAATTGAAAATAATCCGCATTTTAAACCATATTACGTAGTGTAAAAATGGGCAATAAATTATATAAAACACAGTTGAGATATTCAATCGATACACATTTTATTGAAGATCGTGAGATAACGGGATATTTTAACAATAGCTGTCCGCATTATGTATTAATCAAATTTATTCCGTTTTTTTAATCGAATCTATAATAATTATTGCATGTAACGATATTAATTGCCTATAAGTTGCGTCATACACGATATAATATATGAGATTGTATTCTGATAAATTTCACAAGGTGTATAAATACCTACGGCACTTTCACAACTAATTGTTGTTACTCTGTTCCAAATCATTGAAAATAACTATGTCTCATTTTTACAGCAATACTAGTTTTCCCGACAGACGTTGTCTTGTGTTCCTAACTATGAATATTGAATTCGAATTTGTATGGTGATGAATTAATTATCATTTGACCAATGTTATTCCGAACGATGCGTCTGTTTCAAACCATGTATATTCCATCCGCATTCTGTCAATCGCACCAATTGACAATTTCTGTCAAAATTTCAAAATGGGAATAAAAATTATAAGGTAAAAAGTAAAAGACATTCTTGTGATAAAAGCCTACACGACAAAAAAAGAATTAGCGAAATCGGTCCAGCCGTTTAGGCGTGATGCGATGACATCGGGAAATAGCTCTCCATTTTTATATATAAGACTAGCCCCCTCGACGGACGTTCTTTTGTCAAAATTAATTTGAACGTCCCATACTCCTCAACCAAAACTTTGAGTTTTTGAATTAGTGATTTATTTTATTAAACATTTTTAGGATTTTTTAGACACAATATTATCATTTAAATTCAAAACATATAAGCAACTATGTATTTTAAAAATAAAACAATAAGGAAACAAAAAAATATATATATTCTACATCGGATCAAATTTTGAATCAACATCATTAATACGACTCAAATCCAATAATACGATAATAAAAAGTTAGACAAAACAAAAATAATAAATGTGTTTTGAGTTGAATTTTTATAATTGTTGCGTTTTGTTGACTTCAATGAACACAATTAAAAAAAATAATAAATTAGGGGATTAGAAGATGTTCAGTTATTACGGACAGTAGAAATTTATATGTAAAGATAATCTCTCTTCTTTACGGCTTTTATCAGCTATCTTTCGTATATTTAAACGTATAAAAATTTAAAGAACCTAATTAAACAGTAAATATTCTTAGTAGTGTTTTTTTTATAATATCCGTATTGTATTTTTAAGCCTTCTGGCATGTGCAGAACCGTCACGAAATTCGCAACCGATTTAGATTTAGTTGAAGCGATTCTCTGAAAAACAGTTTGGTAAAATTTAATTATGTCAGAATGGGCAGAGATTTGCGTTAGATCGTATTAAGACCGTTTCTTGAATAAACCCGCAGGCCAACAAAAGACAGTTATTCAAATGGTTACACGGAAAAACCTATAACATGAGTTACCAAATAGCTAAAATATTAATTGCCGTGTATGTAAAGGGTGTTTACGCAGGATATCACTTAAGTTTTGTGTGATGTTTCCGCAGATACCACATCTTCATCACTGCCTCTTTTAATTGTTTTTTGATAGATATGTACCACTTAATGATTGATGCAGGATGCCCCATCATGTATGATATAACAATTATTATGTTATTTAAATTATTTTTGTACCTACATGGACGAATTAACAAACTAATAAGATGCTCAAAACTAACTTTACATGTAAAGAATATACGATGTTTTTGTCTGTTGAAGGGAAATGACTAGAGAAAAAAAATTAAACTAATTAATAGGATGTCAATCAAACGAATTAATCAAAGTGTTTTTTATTGTAACAAATCAAAAAAATAAATTACAAGAGTAATTTCCGTAAACATTTTTTTTTGTAAACCAGAAAAAATAGCCTTGGATTTAATTCGACTTTTGACGGATTTTAGCTTCGGTATAAAAAAATTATTGAGTACTTAACCTTTCTACCAATTTACATACGACAATTTTTTTTATTATAAAAATGTGAGATGAAATACATACCTACTCGTATGTAAAGAATGAGGTCCTTAAATTTTATTCCATGTTGCGAAAATCGAATTACAGAAGAAATTTAAATTATTATATACGATTTGTCATGGTTTCTCAATGAGAATCTGTGGATTAAGGTTTTTTTAAGGATTGGGGAATTTTTCAAATAGGTAATTAGAATGAATAAGTTGAGTTGAGGATGCGGGGGTAATTTAGCCCATTAGTATCGAAAAACTGGAGTATTTAGGAGCAAATAAAATGCGGATATTTGGTCTATATCTTCTTCTCTGGCCACAATCATATGATTTTCTCCACTCTGTCTCTCCACTCCAGTCTGTCCGTTGCAGCTCTTTTCAGTTTCTTATATGCAGATTTATATATTAGATGTGCTCTGTATATATTAGATTATCAGCACGGTCTATACACATATTCCAGTTAAATATTTTGTTTAAACCCATATCAGCCCAACCTACTATATATAGTAGGTCAATTTGAAAACGCGTGTAAGTACAAATTGTGAAGACTTTTTGGTTTTATTTTGTATTTAAATAAACAATAGAATATTTACCACCACTTTTAGTAGCAATTGGAGAATTAAAACTTTAAAATAATAAAAGTTATTCCTCAATTTGTCGATTACTGTCGCAAAGTCAGGAATTCGTCTGTTACAAAGTAGGTATTTTGAAAATTTCAAACAATTTTTTACTTTTTATTTTTTATTTCATTTTAAAGAATATGAATGTATCTACTATTTAAAAATGATTTGAAATGCTTAAATCATTTATTTATTTTTCTGCACACATTTATTTATCAACATACTATATTTAGTAGGTTGGGCAGATGCGAGTACAAAAAGGAACATATTATTTGTTTAGTGTTTGTTTATTTTCTAGGCACATATGGTCATTTTTTTAAATAAATGTTACAATATTGTCATATATATGGTATGGGATGGAATTCTTGATAAATAAACCGCATTTACTTTTTAAGCAGGCTTGAAAGGGCCTAGAATTGCTCTCTTTGAATGCATACTTCCAAGCTTATTTTTTTAACGATGTGATTAAAAATGTCAACATGTTCAAATCAAATGTCTGGTATAACTTAATATATCAAGCATAGTGTCCCAACAATAGCACGTTGCTCTGTTCCTCACAAAACAGCTGTTGTAATATTTATTTCAAGCTCAATTACCTCATTTTAGGTGGTTTAGGTAGATGAATAACCCGAAATAAGCCAACTGAGCTTGAAAAAACATATTACACCAGTCCTATTGTGTGAAGTAGAGCAACATGCTTTTTGGGAACTATGCTTGATATATTATAAAGTTAAACCAGACACTTGATTTGAACATGTTGGACATTTTATTCACAACATTTAAAAAATAAGTGTGGATGTGTGCATTCAATGAGAGCAAATTTAGGCCCTCTTAAGTCTGCTTAAAAAGTAATAGCGGTTAATTTATCAAGTGTTTCGTTCCACACTGTAAAAAATAATAAGTAATATTGTAATATGTATTTAAAAAAAAAACGTCCATATGTGCCTAGAAATAAACCAATACTTAACAAAACAATATGTTCTAATTTGTACTCGTATCTGCCCAACCTACTATATATAGAACCTATGTGTGAAAACTAACTTTATTTACAAAAAAATATTTTTTTATTATTTTTTCCATGTTATTTAGACGTCACATATGCAGAAAAAATAAAAAAATCACAAAAAAGAAATTTGGGCAGATATGGGTTAAGAAGGGTCTAAAATCGTAGTGCAACGCATTCAGTTTTTTCTCCTTCTCTCTGGGGACCTGCCCTATTAGTACGAATAAATTAATATATGTAAATATGTAAAATTGAACTTGTTCACAGTATCGAATTGAAAATATGATTAGAACCGTTATGCATAAATATACAAACTAGTACAATTTATATACTAGATAGTAATTTTTCAATTTAATTTTATTGAATAATGAGTTATATAAATGATAAATGCTTGGTTCCATAGGAAGCTATTTTTTGTTGTTCGTTATGTAATCTACATACCAAACATTTGAGTGGAATGTACAATTATTATAATTATCTTGTCTAAACACCGCACCAAAATATCGTCATCTTTGGATATAGATTGATAGCGATTATCTATCATCTACATAATAATTCAGAAATGTTTGTTTTTTTATTTGCCTTTGACAATACTGTACCTTATATGTGAACATCACGCTCAAAATACAAATACTACGTCAGATATTAATATGCCCAGAGCCGTACAAAATGCTGGAGAAGGTTCTTAAATACAATTTGCTGTATTAACTTTAATATATTTAGAGCTATTTAAAAAACTCTATTTTTTTAGGATCTTCATACAAATTTCTCAAAAAGACAGTAAGTCATCTTTTGGAAACAAAATTACTCATTTAAACGTTGAATGGAATCTTGGTATTACGGTATGAAAATGTAATAAAATAATTGTAGATTGATTTGTTATACATATAAATGTTATTCAAATCTTATTATTCTCAATAAATAAAGATTTAATGAAAAAATTTGCAGTTTGATTTTGAAGTTTGACAGGTACAAATCACCCTCTATGAGTGGAATGCCTAATTAATTATCAAAGTAGGGAATGTAGCTAAGATTCAAACCACAGAGCTCTTTATGAAAACTTGCAAATTATGTCGGTAGGTTCGTATAATATTATGAGGTCGGTAAAACAAAAATTGTAAAAGTGTCATTCTTCTTTTTCTGTGCTTATGTCAGTTATAGAGGTCTGTTAAGCAATGGGAAGCTAGACTAGAAGCTGTTTAATTACCTACCGATCAAGCCTGACAATTGGAATCAAAAACGTAAAGCAAGACGGGTATAAGCTAGTCCAATATAATTCTGATTCGTTGACGAGAGAATTTATGTCCGTACCACACACGACAATAATTATACTTTATTTGCATACACCACGACAAAAATAATAATAGATTTATTTACATAATTTATAGATTATTTTTAACGCTGATTATTTTTCAATTTATTCACTCTATCATAATAAATTCGCATCTACAGGTGATTGTTTGGTTATGATTTGAATCAACAAAATCTATGATAGATATTAAAATGTAAGTTTGTTAAGAAAATGAATGTTGAAAAGTTGAGTGGTTAAGAAAAGAATGAAAGCGAAGAATATAAAAGGTGGAAGAAGATTGTAAATGGCGTAGAATATAGATCAAACATATCGATTAACATACAAAAGGATTTATTTATTGATTTCATAGAGGCACCAACAGAACACTGAACAACAAAAAGAAAATAAAAACATGAAACAAACACATAGAATATCCAGCGCTCCAATAACAGGTATCTTCCGCATAGCTATTGTACATAGTTAGGTGGGTACAATCAACGTCTGAACTCTGAACATTTAAAAAAATTCGAAAAAAAAACCTTTCACTGCATAGGCATATTAAGTTAAAAAAATTAAAGAAAGGAAATATATGTATATACCTAAACATGTATATTCTCAAAAGAAAAAAAGAGAACAAAAGATAATTAGAACGATGATTTAAAAATAAAAAAAAACGAAAAATGGAGTCGATACATGGATTATGGCCCATCATATTTTAAATAATAAAGACATATTATAATTAATCATCGGACATACTAAGGATGCCAAAGTCATATAAAGATGAAGTTGTGTGAAAATGCTGTATCGTTGTACGAAACAAATTAAGTAGATACTTATACCCGCTTCGAAGAGAGGACGGTCTGTTATGTCTGCCTACTCCTTTAATGATAAACACCCAACTCAAAGCTGCAAACCATGCTGTCCTTTGCAAAGATGATTACCACTGAGCCAATGGTCCGATGTATATTCCTATGCATTAGTCGAAAAGTCCCATGATGAAAAGTTAAAAACGCATAACACATAAAGCCAGTACTTATTTGAAACAGAAAATGCCTATAAGTCGTCAAATCCTTTATGATTTTTTTTTGCATCTGATGTTATGCTACGGTATGTAAGGCCGTAAATGATTGAATAAATTAATAAATTGAAAATATAAGCCATTCAAATTCAACGAAAAACTTGGTATAATGTGAAAATCTAACAGTTTATTTAATATCTATTCAATCTAACAAAAATTAGAACGTTGAGTTCAATTCGTTTAGTATTGTTAAGGGGAGTTGAATTTTTCTGAGGTTTGTATTTATGACATAAAGGTATAGGCATGGAAGTGACAGATGTTGAGATCACTAAATAGAAGTTAAAAAAAAAGGATATTGCTGCCTTCATCATATCTGACAGACAGTCCTTATCTGATGTGTTTACTTTTTTAGGTAGAACTTACGTGCGTGATGTGGAAGATCCAAGACATTGCACAAAACGAGTGCAATGAAAGGAATTATTTGTAAATCTTTATGAGGAAGGAAGTCATTTGATCAGAAACTGGTATACCGTTGCACATATTATAGGAGTTTCGGAACATCGAGCCCAGGCCTAGGTTGCACCGAGGTCGACATGACAAAACAATCAAACATTCCTATGTATAACACGAAAGGATTTTCCTTCACAGATTTCTTTTTGTTAAACAATCGTTAAATGCTCGAGTGAATAAATTTTATTGCATCGCAACTAATGAATTCACATGTAATTTTTTAGCATGTTAGTTTTATGTTCAATAAATTTTATATTAGTAAATATTTATAAATTTCAAGGATTAATGTGCTATTAACCTTCGTTGTTTTAGCAAATATTTCGATTAATGTAGGTATCTAATTTATTTTTTGACTCGGCTCATTATTAACAAATCTATTGTAATTTTAACGATACCTAGTAGTCAAACTTCGGAATTTTAATTTAATTATACGTATGCATCAATGATTCCACCTAAATTAGTTACTATCTATATTTTTTTACAATTATTTATAACAAATTCCTTCAATTATTATCGAAGAAAATAAAATATCAATCGTCTAGTAAGGTTGGAATAGTTGAGCAACTAGATTATGAAATAAACATATTTGATTCTCGCATTACACACAAACCCTTGATAGGTCTAACAATGCGATTATTGTAATACACTGCTATGGAACTTGCAGGTCGCATATATTTATTACAAATGTTTTATACGAAGGGTCGATTGCAAGTAATCTAAGGTTTATAAGAAAGAAAATGTCGAAATAATTTATAGATTTTTCAATCTTATCTAATAGGAAATCAAGATAAGCAAGATTACCTAAAGTACGATGATCCGATGATGTGGAACAAATTGCTGGGAACTAGTGAATGCAGCTTGCAAAGAATACGGACATGTGGATATTAAAAAAGGAGACCCATCTCTAATACATACATACATACATTCTCCCTTTAAGGCACCCCGCACACCGCAAGCCAGCCCGGTGGAGACCATGCAATCCGCAGCAAACCCGACCCGCACGAAACCGACCTCCTAGCTCGATCGAAGCAATCAAACCAAAAAGCCGGCCCCGGACAAATCAAGCCCGCCGCGAACTACCCCCAAACCAACCAGCAATGCGGGGGCCTAAGCCCCACTCGGGAGCATAGGGAGGCATCAAGAGCTCTCCATTGCGCTTGAAGGCGTCCGAGGCTCATTGTGCCTTTTCTGACCAGTTGAGATTTAAGGACGTGAAGTGGTCAACCTCACGGTCCCGATTTGATTTTTCGATTTCCTGCCTCTTACAGGATGCTCGAAAAATCAGCAAAAAGAGCAGAGGTGCTATTCTTCGCCGGCAACCTCACGGCTAAATAAATGCCATCTCTAATACTGGAATAAAAAAGGGCTAAAAAGATGAGAAGAATTCTAGGAAAATTTGAGCAGAATTGGTTTGACCAGAGACAGGACAACATCAACAAGTCTAGGGTTTAAGTCTTTATTAAGTAGGTACTAAGAACGACGTTTAAAACGAATAGTTAGTTTTACAATTCACGTTTTGAACCAACGAGCAGTTAAGTATTGCAATGTTCAGTTAGTAAGTGTTGAAAAGCAATGTAAAAACTATACAGCCAGTCTGTTAAGTTCTATTAAGTTTTTCATAAAATGCAATTATCCTATACATTGTCGTATTAAAATACCATAAGGCTGAACAATAATGATTATTTATATTATTGTGAATATAATTTCGCAGTGTGTGTCAATTATGTGACCAATCGTTCTGTGTGACCAATCATTGTTTATTATCTCTGTCTGTCTGTGCATTATGTGGCACACTTTATGTGGCACAGAACTATGCCGAGATGTCGTAATATCGCACTTTGCTAGGAGCAAATCGGTTCATTGATAAAGAATCTGTGTAGCTTTTATAGATTATACGTGACAAAGATTGTATGATAAAAAAATCGTTTCGTTATATAACGTGAATATTTCGTCGGTTTATTATAAGCTTATAATATTACAATTTTTTATTGTAATTCGAAAGAGTGCGGTTGTATTTTAGAATAACCTGAAGATTAACAAATGATCAGCTCAGAAAAATACAAGCTATAACATATTCTCTTTGTATTGCCGACAAGCTGTACGCCTAAATATTTTGGTTTTAGGTGATCTTTCTTTGTAATTATGATTCATCTCGTTCGTAAAGAATGCTAGAAATTAAACCCCAAACCAAGTGCGGGAATCGAGCAATTGTTTACCTTAAAATGATCTGCGAAAAATATGACCAATGTAATTTACAATAATTGCCTATCTATACCTACTCCGACTTTGAGTCATTTAGGGGGACTTTTATATTATCATATTAGAGTTTTTGAAGGATTTTTTTAGCACTGCACTGGTTTTCGAGTGATTCGACGTTTGGAGAGGTTGAAGTGTATAATTTATTATGAAATACATAAAGTGTGAATAATATTTCTAAATCTTTATTTTTTTATAAAATGTTAAGTTTGTAGGTATAGGTTTTTGTAAAAATAATGATAATCGAAGACCGTAAAAGGTTGATATAAGAATTTTCGTTAAGAAGTTTTGAAGTCAAACATTTTAAACGCAAATAAAGAAAGATGAAAAAACGTTACAAAAAGAATTAATGTAGAAATGATTTATAGTCTTAAACATATAATAATAATACCTAATGCAAATTATTAATTCATGGTTAGTAAAATAATATCAATAAAAACCACTGTTGAATTATGCAGATTCAACACATTGGATGCTATTAATTTCACTTGCTAGTTAATCAAAATAAACTTGAATATATAGTGATTTATTTATTTATACGTTGTTGATTTTTAGTGTTAGGTACAAATCAAATTTCACAACTATAACGGTGTAAAGAAAAGACCATTAACCGAATTTCATAATTGTCTATCAAACCATTTATGAATTATTCTCCAACATCTTTTTATGATAATTTCTATCTGCGGAACACAAAGAAAGTTAGAATCGGGCTATAAATAATCATTAGTTTTATTTTAATTTATGCGTTTTCTTATCGCATCTAACTCTAACTTTTATAACTATTCCTTTCATTAATTTATAGATGTATGGAAAAGAAGATGTAAATGATTTGATAATTAATCTCTAGATAATATATATATATGAAGTGGTTGGTGACCTAGCGGTTACAACGCCAGCTTTCGCACTGCGGACGTCGTGGTTCGATCCCAGATGCCGACCATCTTCCTCTTTCACGACACAAGCTTTCGGTAGCTTACTGTGAAAGAGTCAAGGAGTGTATTTGTGTTCACTTTGAGTGAGCACAGATTCATTAAAAAAAAAAAAAAAATTCGGCTGTAAAAATTTCGCTAACACTTTTTTTGCTGTATTTGCTATTGTCAGGAAGAGGTTCTTATTTCAGGCACTCAAATTATCAAGATATTCGATAACAATACAAGAGCTTAAAGTTGTCATATTTTTAAAGATAAATTCAGTTCAAAAACATTAATTACTTAACTAGCTTTAAAAAATAGGTTAGTCGGTAGGTACCCATTCTTCGATAACTGGAAAGCAAAGATCTGTACCTATTTGGATGTTAAAGTTTGAAGCTTTGCAAATTGAAGCGCTGAATATCATAAGAAATGAAAAGGCGCTAGATGGCAGTCCTACCTTGTATACAATATGTAGTTAAGTACGACAAAACAGGGTTTGTAATCTAGTTTGCTTTTCTCTGGAGGTCAATTTCACCGTCATACATCATAAAATAAAATATAATATAACCGACACGACAATGCTGTTATATAACTGTAATAAGCACCTTGAATTATTGTTTTCGAACTCTTCGTTAATAATTATTTGCCTTTTTATAATGCGTTGTACTATTTCTACTAATATTAAATCACCCATCTGGGAACTTTATACCTACATATAATTAGGTAAAAACTTTTTTGAAGCCAGACTTGAGAGTTAGGTATTTGACTCCCGGCGGCATTAATCGACAAAGACATGGCTTATCTAAGGGATTCAATTATTGACAGTTTCTATTCACATTTATTTTCTTAGAAAGAACACCAACATAAGTTATTTACTGACATCTAATTTAATAAAAAAATGTTTTCCTCTTGATTATAGAAAGAAGAATTCGTCCAAAACGTCGATTTTGGGTAAGACGTACATTTAACAAACTAATCATTTGAGATAAAATTCAAATTGGTCATTCACAACCCGGCGTGTTTAGAAGATCTGTCAAACTTAGACGATTCGAGTCGATCCACAACTGCTTACGTAACTATCTAAGTAGCATAATATTTTAAATGTGGGTGAGATATTATCATTATTATAACTACCAGCTGCTTTCGTCAGATTCGGTTTTTCGAGTTCATTATTTGACAAGATAACACGGGTTAAGTTGCGGGTCTATCAGCTGTCCATGTAAGAAACACGATTAGTTTCTAACATTCCCATATTACTATATGATGTATGCACATCCGACTTGCCTTTAGTTAATTATCCGTTAAGTATTTCAGTCCTCTGTCAGGTTTCTTATAAACCGGACAGTCGTGTTGATGCCTCCTTAGTTCATTACGCACGCCATTTATGTAATGATTGACTAGTGGAAAATCTACTCATGGAGATTGTTTGAATACTTAACTAGCATAATATGAAGTGGTTGGTAGTCTAGTGTTCAGTCCCCGACTTTTGTAGTAGAGGTCTTAAGTTTCATTTCACGGGGGACGATAATCTTCCTCTTTCACAAAAGATTTAATGAAAACAGATCCAAAAATACAAAGACATACAGAGTGGAATAAAACTAAAAAACAGTTGCAACTTTTGCTAACAATGTTCACAATCGCGAAATCAATATAAAATATCATTTTTAGTGAAACAAAGCATGCAAGTGGGAACTTTTTGACTAACTAAATTTCACTAACTCCAAAAATAATTATAATTAAAGGCTTGAACGCTAAATATTAATTTCGTATCCATAAAAAAACATCACCAATATTTTCTTAAATCTAAGGCTTTGTTGTATAAAAATTATTTAAGATCTTTAAGATTAAGCCCATTTGGATTATATATTTTTTATCATTCTCAAAACTTTTACACTAGATACTTCAAACAATCGGTAAATTAACAGTATTCATAAATCAGATTTATATTATTTTCTACTCAAATCTTCTGTAAAAAATCTATAAATCAAAATTATGGTAGTAATTTCAGCCTTTTTTCAAATTTCTATGTTATTAAATTTGGACTTGGTGTAATATCTATGACAAAACATTATAACGCATGTATGTACCTATCGTTCAAGTAAAAACTCCTAGAAATGAAAATAATCTCTTAATATTTTGTTCGCGATAACTAAACTTTCTCAACACGTTTTTTACCACATTATTGAATATCTACATTGAGTTATTTTGTGGAATTCTTTATGTATTATTTTTTTCAAATAAATTGATTGCAACGACCGCTTTCATATTCACCATACTCATACTCGTGATTCTCACCTACTTGTACGAAAAAAACATTTTTTTTGTGAAAGAAAAACACGAAATCTATCAATGGTTTTTTGTTGTTGTGTGAAAATTGGAAAAGATAATACCGATACTAAAATGTTTTTTTAAAGCACTTATTATTTGAGCGGTTGAATAATGCAGACTTAACGTAAGAAAGTAAAAGTGGTCTACTAAGTAACGTTGTAGTCAGGTGAAAAATAAAACAATGAACTGATACATGTAGCAAAGACGTTTAAGCACTTTGTTTTGTCGTGTTTCAATACACAATTCTGTTGTATGTGAATAATATATCGAACACTATGTTTTAGTTGAATCAGTTTTAAGGTTCCATTTGATGAACATAGCTTAATGAATTAATGAATAGCTTGTTAGTTTTAATACTACTTAACGGATACAATTGTTTCTGTTTGAAACTCTACTTAACATCATTGAACTCTTATGTAAGGAATATAACATTTTAGGTAGGTACATACATACATTTTCCCATTAGGGCCCCCCGCACACTGCAAGCCAGCCCGGAGGAGACTAATCCGCAGCAAACCCGACCCGCACGAAACCGACCTCCTAGCTCGATCGAAGCAATCAAACGAAAAAGCCGGCCCCGGACAAATCAAGCCCGCCGCGAATCACCCCCAAACCAACCAGCAATGCGGGGGCCTAAGCCCCACTCGGGAGCATAGGGAGGCATCAAGAGCTCTCCATTGCGCTCGAAAGCGTCCGAGGCTCATTGTGCCTTTTCTGACCAGTTGAGATTTAAGGACGTGAAGTGGTCAACCTCACGGTCCCGATCTGATTTTTCGATTTCCTGCCTCTTACAGGATGCTCGAAAAACCAGAAAAAGAGCAGAGGTGCTATTCTTCGCCGGCAACCCCACGGCTAGGTAGGTACACTGAAGTATAAAAAAAAAACTTATGATTGTTGGTGAATTTTTCATCAAAATTCCAGGTCGGAAATCCCATGCTCCCAGCAGTATTGGAACCCGTAACTTTAGGGTTATGGGATATTAAATTTTGTCTCATTATTTGCATCGTAAACATTATGATTTTTTAAAGATAGCCTTATGTAGACCGACTTCACTAGCAATTTGGCGGCCTGTCGCAAGTTGTACAGGTGCGGTTGACTAGAAAAGCAAGTTTCGCCGGCCTTTCTATAAAAAAAATACACATAAATATTTATAAAAATAGATGAAAGTGGAACTCTTATTTCGATTTATTTAATATTTATTACCGTTAATAACTTCATGAATATAGTCTAAAAGCCTTAAAAAGTCAAACAATATATTTTGCAATTTGACAATTATTAAGCTAAACCTTATTTAATTTTGATTAGTCATGATATTGATCGCTAATAACAACACATCATTTACCAATACGAAGGTTTAATTCAACGAATAAAGACAATATTTCTTCGTACTCAAAAGGTCTAAAACATTGTACCTAAGCATGAGGTTGGAGCAATAATTATTAATAACGATAATTACTTTAGATTCATGTCACTTAATAAACCTGCTGACCCTACTTTACCCAACTTAAGACTACTTACTTCACCCAACTTAGTCTTCAACAAACTGAAATGGGATCAAATCAAAAGGTTATAAAATAACATACTCGTGTCATTCAAAATAAAATACAAAGGAACATTGCGAATATTAATAATAGTAGGCGGTAGGATAGAAGGTTGTGTAACAATAATGTCGATATCGATAAAATTACTATCGATATCAACTGTCAAAATACCTCGACGTTTATATATTAATAACCAAATGATAGATGTGTAATATTAATAACAATAATAGTTCGTAGGTGTATTTCATTATTAAAGTCGTGTGTTTATTGTATAGACGCCTAAGGGTAAAAAAAATCTTGCATCATGCTTTGTATTGTGCGTGTTTAAAAACATGTGTGCGCATTCCGTGGAGGCAAGTGCCGAATAAATTGAATATGTGGGGTTAACACCGTGCAATAAATTAATTTTGGAGGACAACAAAGTCTCTACATTAAAGTTTTAATATTGACATCAAAATATTTTTTATGGTCACGCGTAGAACGGAAACCAACAAGTTCAGGCAATTGCGGTGATTCATGTAGAGGTTTAACAAAGAAAACCCGGATGATGCAATGTGACAGAGAATCAGGTGAATATAGCAAGAACCATAGAATGAATAACCATACGCCTACAGAGGAGAACAACGATAAATTCAATACGTATAAAGGTAGAGGAAATGTCGATTTTTTCCCTCTTTTTTGGCATTTCATCCACAAGGGGGGTGGTTTGGCCATATGTAGATTTTTGATTGGTACATTGTGCAATAAGAATTTTCCTGCATTGAATTAAAAATGAAAGATGTAATTAGCAAAATAGATACCTACAAGCCGAGCAATTAAAATGCCAAAAGAAATTATTATTTGATTAAGCGAATGAGACGTAAAAATTCCTAGTTGATTCCAACTTTCAGACCGCTTAAAAAGCACTATTTTGTCTGTCTTAGAAAATTAAAAAGCAGTAAACGTTTTTATATTGATTGTAAGTATAAGCTAAGAGTGTGGAAAGTTATCGAGTAAGACAAAAAAACAAATGTACCTATTTAAATTCACTTGTTGCATTATACGCAAGCCCGGTCATTAATCTTTTGTTCCACAATATAATTTCTTTATTAAAAAACAAACGATTCGCAGACGTCATTATAAACATATTACTTGACCTAACAATATGAGGTATCAAACATTCATTTTGTTTGAAGGTCACAACAAAATGTAGCATAAATGTAGCTCATATTACTCTAACTAGTACCTACTTGATTGCATAACTCTCATCAAAACGGTGCTATGAGTATTTATAATGATATATTATTTTCTAGTCTACAATTCTTGTTAACATATTATTAGCGTGTATAGCTTTTGGAACTTCCATACTGACAATGTTAATTACCTGCATTCTCGTGTCGTTAACGTATTATGTATCGACATGGATTTCATTTTATTCCACCATCTCAAAGTTTAAAACAATTATTCAAGTATCTAATAACATCAGGGTGTCCCTTATTTTTCAAAGTTTTTATTTTAAAACGCATAGGTTCCAATTTTGTTGGTTTGACCCTAAAACAGCCCCAAATAAAATTTTATGTCAATAAGAGCACCGCAACCCGTGCCGACTTGAGCTTGAATATTTCCAGGTACATTTTCACTATTGGCGCCATACACGGTTCGCACACTCCCACTATATGTCGCTTATTTACGACATATAGGCCAATTATTCATTAACGACTATGGTTTTTCTATTGCAAACATGGCAGTGAAACTAAGGAGCACTTAAAATTATACTCTGTAAGAGGTAAATTTGGGTAAATTTAGGTAAATTTGGGTGAAAAAAAAAACAAATAAGGGTGTAAAATAACCATGTAATCGTCGGGCTCTTGCATTATTTTCAATATTCTCTAATTTCAGTTGATTATCAATGAAATTGAAATTTTTGTATTTCGAATGTATATTTTATTATGGGCAGCGGCTAGAATACCTAATAAAGCCCCTCCCATCCTTGAAACGAAGCTTGTAAATCTTTATCATATTATGTGTTTTGTCGACTCGATTTCTAAACTCTCTTGAGGCAGTCCTCAGATCCGTAGATATAATTGACTAGCGAATATGTAACAACTAATGACTCTAACAATTCATTGCTGATGTTTGATTTTTAAATGGAACAAACCGCTATGGGCTTACGAACGTCTTCTACTGTCATTTCGAAGGTTGGCTTAGTGTGATCACTTTACGCTAACAACGTTCGCCATCAGGTGGTAATGTTTAAGTCTCCGAAGCTGCTAATCATGAGAATTGAACTAACTGACTTGAAATAACTAACTAGGCCTGTCGTCCGACTGCTCTTGTATGATATTATAATAATGTAACGAATGGCCATAAAAGAAACATTTAAGAAGGTATGGCTGACTGAGAATAATGCGAGTCGTTGCATAAATTTTGTCCTTTGAAAGAAAGCTAGATTAGAAGCGGTAAAAGCAGAATGAGAAAAAATAATGATTCGTCTTTCCAAGAAGCAAAAGGCGTTCTGTAATGAAAAGTAAAAAATACCCAAAAATAATTTTTCAACAACTGTTATTCCAATACATATTTTAAAGTCTGTTCTTAATATCTTTCGAGCAGATGCGATGACGAAATATCAATGGGAAATACGTATCGGAAATAAATGACATGAGTCACACGACTTAAGAAAATTTCATAATTCTTAGGGTTTTAACGAAATTATAGCTTGTAAGTACTATTATTAACTAAATAATAACCTTGAAAAAACATTATAGATACCTGATCCAAAACTTGTTGTGTGACTAGTGCGACTCGCTGTGACCCCTATAGGTTCTTTATGTAACAATACATTATTTTATATTATTATAGTTGTCATTTATTTATATCAAGAAAGTTCTTTTAAGTGCGTGTGTGTGAAATTTTATTTTAAGGTTTGGCCCGTGACTCACATTATGTCATATATAATCCACGAGGTAATAATTTACGATGTCGCCCATAAAGGTTATTTTACCGTCTTGCATAGTACATATTATTATGTAGCATTGTTTGTGATAATTCCAGTAATTATTATAGGCTCATTATATTATGAATAAAAACAAAGTTGTAATATCAAGTCAGAATTATAAGACCTCTGCTATATATACTAGAACTAGACCATTTGATCGTGCGAATTCGAAAAATAATTACGTGTTTTAATTCGTAAAATCGAATTTCCTGAATAAGTAATAGCACTTAAATAATTGAAAAGTTAAAACAATCCATGCACCTGATACATGTGATGTATACCTATAGATTATGAGTAAGCAAACACGAGAACCGATTCTGAAGTACGTTTGTGATAAATCCATGTCGCCTACACAGAAACTAGAAACAACCTTCGAGAAGTGCTTCTATAAAAAATCTAAATCTTCATGGAGTGTCTACGTAACAATTGAAGAAGTTGTCAACATAATCAAAGGTGGAGGGACTCTAATCAAATCTGCACCTGCTAGAACAATGCAAGATGGATTTGCCTCTATTGCGACACATTCAACAGAAACAAAGGATGCAAAGATATCAAAAGAGTTTAAATTTTTAAAGTGAATTTGATTTTTTTTTTAAATTATAATAGCCCAAATCACTGGCTGATCGATAAAAATGCCAACTTCCCGAAGCGTTACCCGCGGACAAACATAAACATATCTATGAAGTGATGCGTGAGTTCAGTCGTTTGAAATGAGTGGATAAACACGCATACTCCACGTGTAGTAATTTTTGAGTAGAAAATAGCAATTTATGATAAGTATCTTCAGTATTCACGCGTGAATCGAAATTATAATTGCTTCACGTGGTGACATATGACTCATAGTTAAAAAATATCATCTAAATTGATCGAATTTCGAAGATATACCTACGAATGCTAACAGTTAGTACGGGTTTATGACTCTCTTTTACTACCGACCATTTAATGTTAAGATATGAAATCTTGAGCAATCACAATATCACCCGACTTGAAACGAATCATATGTTCAGAATGAACATTGTGTATTAGAGAACATTCAAGACCTGCAGAAATATATCTTGGTTCTAGGCAAGAAGGAATGGACGAAAGCATTGTTGGCAACGTCTCATAGGCGTTCTACGATGATAAGGGAATAAGAAAAGTAGGTACAGACATCTCAAGTAAGACATTGTGAGCAAAGAAAGAGTTTCTTCGAGTGGTTCCATTGAACTAGCAACGCAGCTTGAAGTTAGCGATTAACAACCAACAAAACACGATAATTAATAGCATGTTAAGAAATAAATGATTATTTACCTTTCTTGGCAGCAGTTTACGCATAGCAAACTGACACGTAATTTATTAAAATTAATTTCAAGACATTCCTTCCGTAATAAAGTTCAAAATCTAAATAAACACAACATTATAATGTGCGAAGAAACATTATTTGAAGCACTAAGTAATTTGCCTGATTTATGGTGTTCGTTTAAAGTCTGTTACATAGATGTTATAGCTATTTTATAAATTTTATGATACATAATAAATAAATTCTAAGCTTCCTTAGGTCTTTTCTCAAAAAGCGGTTTCGATGCAAAAAACGCTATTTATGAACACGGCTTAAAACTCCTCACAGAATACTATACAATACCTAGAACCTCGTCTCACATTTAGAAGTGAAACCTAGATATTTCAAAGTCTGTCAGTTTTGTTAGCAAAAAAGGTTAAGTATCGTAGTATAATGTGCTTTAAAGATGTTCTTTATTGCTTGAAGTAGTTTTGAACTAAATTTATCCACTTTTTTATGAAAAAAAATATCTACAACATTATATCTTTTTGCCGACAAGTTATCTGTCAAAATCTTGATGATCTATAATAAAAAAGAAAGTCGGGTAAGTGTGAACAATCAAGATCGGCTGAACAGATTTTTATGATGCTTGGATTATTGGATTCTTCTCCGCTCCGGATAACATAATAACTATTATAAAACATCGCAAAAGGGATTGAACTAATATGAAATATAGTATTAAAGTTACTTTAGAACGGATTTGCTGACACAACGCCACCTGTGAAAATTTCCAAAATAACACAATTTTTAGTTACTTGACAACCATTGAGTTTCAAAACAGTGGTACGCAGATTTTTCATAGAATTTCTTTCAAGCTTTCAGAAATATTTTTTTGTCATTCAAACATATATATTAAACGTATTTTTGTATAAATTACAAATTTGAAATCAATATTCATAGTAAGGACTACAGGACAACGTCTGTCGGAAAGCTAGTTATGTATAAAAATCTTTGTGCTCACTATAAACATAAACAAGTAAATAATATAATGAATATGTACCCAATTAATACCACTGTGACATTTTAATGGGTTGCGTGAATGTTAATATGACCCACAGCAGTATGTATTCATTATTATTTTATTATCAGGGTTTACTTTACAAACATGACAGTTGCACTTTTGAATAATGCTGTTTAAAATAAATAATTTTATATGCAGGTTGTAGAATTGCTTTTTTTTTTAACAAAGTTCATTAATACCTATAATTGTTATGATAAGTGAAAGATAAAGTAATGCGAATTTGATGTAAGGATTATTATTTAATTTATGAGAATTTCACCACAACAATGAGAGTTGATAATGTTGTATCTTTCAAATATGACAGTGATAGATTTATTATTAAGAAGGAAACTTTTTTGTCTGACCATTACATAAACGTTAAATAATATAGTTCATTGCATGATTATGTATTTTGGACTTGACAGGTGAAAAAAAGCTTTCGAATATTTGAAACTAACTTAATTAATTAACAAATTTTTAAAAACGATTTTAAACTAGACAGTCGGATTTCGATTGATATACAGTATAAATTATCTATATATTAATACGTGAAGGAAAAACTTTGTGATTATTTTTACGAAAATTGCGGGGACGTAGGAGTATGAAATTTCGCACACCAAGGTATAGTTTATATAGAGGAGTGGCGACTGGCGAATGCTATTATTATTATTTTTTAATTCTGCATAAAAATATATCAAATAAATAAAAAGAAAAACATTACAAACACTACTGGAATGTTATGTATTTGATACTCACACACGCTTCCACAGACTACCTACTTATAAGGAGCATCAACTTCGTAGAAATAAAATGCAAAATGAAAAGCGCCTCATAATGGGCGCAGAAAGCTTTTTGAAGGCGGTATATTCAAATGGAGGGTGGAGCTGAAAATGGCGGGTAATAAATTGAGAATAGATTAATACTGTTTGTCTTTAATAAAAAAAACTTTCTACATATCAAAAATGACGTATTCATGTCATTGTTTTTGAAAGAAAATTTTGAAATAGCGCTCACTCGGTCTTTGACAATGGAACCGTAATAACGTTAAAATTTATAATATTATGGTCGAATTCGAGCACTGGTCGACCACTAGTAAGTATAAATAAATAAGTACTTTATAAGATCCGTAATTTTTTTTAATCAGATGTTGAAACTTGTTGATTGAGCCTTGAATTCCTTCCTCAATGCACACGCATTAGCAGTCTTCTTGACATCTGAATTTGAATAAAGTAAGTGGGTAGGTATATTACTTTGTTTTCAACAATAATGTACGAATGATTGCGAATTCAAATGTGATACTCTTTATAGCTAGATATGTATTTTCGGTTGAAAGTTCCAAACTGGAGTAAAATAATAGGATGTCAATTTTCATTTTTTTAACACCAAGTACCATAGAAGTTCCGTACAAGTAGTTTTGAAAAATTAAGTCAGTCACCCTATGGGAAAGAATAATAACGTAGAGCATGCTTATATTGCTTATGCAGTTTAAACGAATTCTGCGCATAGTATAATATGATCATATCCATTCCATAGACCAAATGCATCCAAATGTTTTCCAGGAATTGTTTACAGTGCGAAATTTCAACAACTTTTCTTTCGAAGACCAGTAGAGCATTTTCGTCTCTTCTGTAGGGCTATTCTCGTAATCAATCGTTTTTAAAAATCACTTAACGATAAGATTAAGACACGATCGCAAGCAGTCGTATTCACAAAACTATCGGAATCTAATGTTAATCCTATCTTGAACTGGATCATTTTCATACTGATATTTCAAACATAACGAATTTTTAAGATATCTACTAGATATCTTGTTTTGTGAATACCAATCCACCATTTTATGATTGTCAATCAAGATAAGAGCGTATTAAGACCGCTACGAGAATAAGGGCACTGGTAAGCACCCAGCATTCAGCACCGTACACAACTACTGGCCGCAATACAGTGCTAAATCTAGGAATAGGAAATGAAAAACTGGAATAGAGTACCTAGCTAGTTTCGATACCTTAGCAGTGAATCACTTACCTCTAGTGATCTCACTAGAGTGGTGAAACTACAAAAAGAAAAGGAAGACGCCGTGTGGAGGAACAAAGATATGAAAATTGAAAGCAAGGGCAGCAATTACAAAACCTGTGCTAGATCCATCCTTACATATGGCGTCGGTAAAAACAAAAAGAACTGCTGAGATGACAGCGCTTCGGACAATCGCTGGATAGACTGCGAGACAGTCTGGGAAATATGCAGGGTTGATTACGTCGTCAGATGAAGCTAATATTTCTACCGGCATGGAAAAAGAATGAAAAATTCATTGCGTGTTGTTCCGAATGGACGGCCGGGAAGGCCCTCGTAACCGTTAAGGGAGAGCTGGAGTTCAGCATCCCAAGAGTCTTTAGAGTCTATGATACGGAAGAAGAAGTAATTATTCTAGAAATCAAATCAGTTTTAATAAAAATCGAAAGTGGTCGAACTTAATGCAAAATGCAGTAAGAAGCGTGTGTCAAAAATAAATCACGATTATTTTGTGAGGCGAAACCAAATGTATCGGCTGCTGTGTCTAAAGTATCGGCGGAGAAAGTGATTCGTTCGCTACACTTATACTCTTTATCTGCTCGCGTAGCAACAAAATATTGTATGATCGATTCAATTTCGCTAGAATTCGTTGAAAAAATATTGTTAATTATTTTCCCAGTCCATATATTTTGAGCAAAAAGAAAGTAATTATAATTTGGTGTTATATTTAAATGTATCATAAAAAAAAATTATTAAAGTCTTGAGCTGTGGTTGAATGCCTTGAAATGTTTATGACTACGGTAGAGAAGAAGGTTCTGGAATGAGTGTTTATCCAAATGGGATCTGTAAAAGCGGTTAGGGGTGGTATTCCGTCATCTTGTAGACTTCCAGAACGACCACCAAAAAGACGTAAAGATAGTTGGGGGCCCACGCCACAAGAAGCAAAAAACAGCAGGAACTAAACAGACGAAAGAAGAAGACGATGTTTATCTTTTATAGAATTTTTCGTTTCAGTCATCCTTTTTGGTGAGCTTAGCGATGAGGAGAGAGATACGTCCTCCAAATTTCGGGTCCAATTGCGACAATTGATCAAACTGCATTGTCTTATAAATAATTATGTAGAATTACAATATTGAACCATTATTTTTGTACCATATTTTCATTCAAAACTCAGTAGCTCTTTTTATATTAGGTACTATTATATGTTATATTTTACCGTTTACCTCCATAAATGATTTTGTGAAACTTTATCTGGATATTTAGTGTTATTTTAAATAATACAAAAATATGAATTAAAAAGTTTGTAAATGTAAAAATAAACACACTTAATCAGTACACCTAGTATAAGTTTTCGATGATCGAATATCGAAAGAGTTTCGAAAAGATTCCATTCAAAATGATCGAAAGATTCGAGCGTTAGATGTTAGAATAGGTACTAATTGAACGCCAATAAGTGCTTATAAGCGAGCAATTATCGTGCATTCGATAAAACTCGTAGTTGCCCCACAGTATGTGAATCAGCAATAAAATACGGACAAATAATATAGTTGTTCAGTTTCAATAAATTAATTTTTAATTTGGTTAAGATGTCAAAGATGGATGAAGTTTATCTGAAATAATTACTTTTTATACCAAAGTTCTAGACACGTCAACGGGATTAGTTAAAGATTTCTTTCCGGAAGAGACAGGACGTGAACCGAAGAACGCAAGCACACCAAAAAGTTTGTCTTAATCAATAGACTACCGAGATTTTAGGTTAAAAGTTGTGTTTCTATAATATCTACGTATCTACATTTGTTTGTGGCACACTTATGAAGTCTAGACTTATTAATTAAATACAATTAATAGCAATTCTCATACTTGTGTGTTTATATCTACACGCATTGTTCATAGTATGTTATCTATGTGGGTAAATGTTATAATAAATACATCGGATATATCCAATATGGGATGGAAAGCATTTTCAACACTTTCTCCAGAATGCATTAAATATTTATTGTTTTAAAATACATTTTTGTTGAATAGAAATTTTATTTAAGTAAAATAATATTATTGTGATACGTGTATGATTTGTAATGTAATACATATTGGTAAGTGTATTTATTTATTTCTTCTCATCCATAGGCCCTTTGAGACACTTGAAATAATATCAAGTCCTTCATTCCATCAGTCGATAGTTGGAAACGAAGAGCGAAGGTGTGACAGTGCTTCCGACTGGCCCACTAGGAAGCGAAACGTTGGGCAAAATATCGTCTAGAAGACCACAGCCAAAAATAGCCTAATAGCCCGAAAGACAAAGTTACAACAAATTAAAAATAACTGTCATTTTTGTCAATATAATAAAAAAATGAAACAATAATTGTGTTGCCAAATGACAAGTATCAAAATTGTCCAGTACCTATTGTGCGATTACCTACTAAAAACTCATAAGTTGTAAATAGTAATAGACTAATTATTATTCTCTAATTACATTTTAAACTGTTGTATAAATTTTGTAAATGATTAATTCAACTTAATAGCAAATATTTGTTTTATAGATATCTTGAGTTCATAGATAAACCAAAGGAAACGGTATAACACGTATTGGGAAATGATAAATTAAACAAGCAATTAAAATAACTTAGTCAATCATTAATCCATAAATCTATTTCTTTAAAAAAATCTATCCTTTTATGGGAACATACCGATCATTGGATTGTATCTTGATTATCTCTTAAAAGAAATAGTAAAAAGAGTAATTCGCATTCTTATCGATATTGTTTACAATATTGCGTAATAATTTATAGGTATCTGCTTGAGATTGCTTAGAAATGAAAAATTCCGAAAAATGCAGTCATGTTAATAAGGTAATAAATTCAACTCGGTGAATTCTCAAGTAATTGCAAGACGATTACGTATCAATTGCATCTTTTCTACTATATAAGAACTGATACTATTAAAGTACCTAGGTAATAAGTACATTGCAAATTTGCTATCTTTAAATTATTCACAAATTTAATATGCTACACAGGTATATTTAATTACATTATAGTAGTATGTCGATGATGTTATGCTAATGAAGAACAATTTTCAATATGTAGTAAAGTAGGTAATTAGTTTTCCATTAGTGAAAATAGGTGATACAAAAAACAATGTTGGTTTTTAAAAACATGCTTCAAGATGATTAAGTCAGTGGCGCATTTAGATTTTTATTCAAAAAAATTCACTCAATGTAAACATAAGACATAAATACACTCTTTGACAGTGAGAAATTAAGCTTGCATCGTGAAAGAAACAGATGGACGAAACCTGGTGCCGAACCCACGACTTTCATTACGTCAGTACGAAAGTCGGAGATGGAACTTCTAGGCTACCAACAACTTATATTTCCACACATTATTTATAACTGAAATACGAAATAAGAACAAACGCTCAAAACCATGCAAATTCCAAGTCATTTACGGTAATCGAATAGAATTAATCCAAATTTAAAAAGAGAACATGTATTTTTAGTGCTACCAATACAACCCTTTAAAAGTGCAGCCAGGTGCTTCATCTGCAATCCCCTAGAAACATCACTGTTTCAATAAGTAATACATTACGAAAACAGGATGCCCGTAACGTTACATAGAATAAAGAGACAGTTGTGTTACTAATGGAGTATAAATGATAAATGTAAGAGACAAGGACGAAGCCTATCAGGGAAAGATTAGTTCAACGCGAGACTAAATAGTATCTAACACTCATTATGGATAATCACCACAGTTTTGCAAGAGGCAGCACTCAGCAGCGCTGAATATTATCTTATCCGCTCATACATAGTTCATGTCGTGACAATTATAACACAGTCACACACTAGCAAAGAGATACGGTAACTCCTACAAAGATAAAACACAAACAACATCATCTGCGTGTCTAGGACAGTCATCGCTTAGGAAATTTCTTCACTATGGTGTCGATATCAGAAAACTTCCGTTTAGAATTAGTTCTGATGTAGACATATCGATGGTGAAACAAACATCCTTTCAATATTGTTATATGAGCTGAACTAAACTACAAACAAATGGAATTCGGTAAAATATGAATAGGATTAAAACGTCCTGTTGATTATATAAGACGAAAAAGATCCTCTTATACCGTGTTGCGCTCCTTCGAGGCTGAGCTGAGGTATCTTGATATGATGTGGAAGAAGGTAATCTCGCTATATGTTAACAATTTAAAGCATATTAAAATTCTAGCACTAGAGGTTGATACATAATGTTCATAGATCTCATAGGCACTGAGTACCTTAATAAATTTTTATAAAAATTAATCTGTGCTCACTCAAAGTGCACACAAATATACTCTTTGACCCTTTAAAAGTAAGCTATTTAACTCACGTGTCGTGACAGAAGAAGATGGTCGGCATCTGGGATGGAATCCACGACCTACGCAAGCAATACCGCTAGGCCACCAACCACTTCGATTATATTTTTATAAGAGAATTTTATAAGGGGGCGTTCAAGTATTACGTAACGCAATTTTTGAAGATTTTTTACCCCCCCTCCCCCCATGTAACGCGCCGTAACGTTTTTCTGTACCCCCCCTCCCCCCCCCCTAAATGTTACGTAACACTCTGGAAGTGACTATTTTTTACTGAACTCTCGTATAATACTATTTATTATGTTCCATAAATTTTTCTTTATTTTTTCTTTTGATGTTTTTCAAATTTCATTGGTATTTTTTTGACATAGATGCGTTGGAAAGTCAGCATGAGAGCCTTTATAGGCCAAGAACAGTTGATTATGTAAATCCCCCGCTTTTGTGGACATTATAGTACCTATCTACAAACTCACTAACAACGCTCACTACAAGCAATTTGTGTTTATGCGTACTGCGTGTTTAAAGCACTAACGAATACTAACAACGAAAGTAAAATATAAATGACGTAATACAGTCGAGGGATTCCCCGTAAAAAATAAAAGAAAAGGTTTGCTATCTTAGGAGAGCGACATGAAAATTTCGACATACAATGCAGTCGAGGGACTCTCCGTAAATCGAAAAAGGTTGCTTTTTACGCAGAGCAATAAAATTACATACAGTAGAATTGAGGGACTCCCCGCATTACATAAACGAAAAATCGAGGGACTTCCCGTAAAACATTGTCCAAAAGGGTTGCTAACTTCGGAGAACAAAAAATGATGTACATTACAATCGAGGGACTTCCCGTAAAACATAAACGAAAAGGGTGTCCAACTTGGAAGATTTATTTCACAATTTTTTTTTATTTAAGAAAAAAAAAACGTTACGTGACGCATTGTTCGAACCCCCCCCCTCCCCCCCTTGTAACACACAGTAACGTTTTGCAAGACCCCCCCTCCCCCCCAAATTGCGTTACGTAATACTTGAACGCCCCCTAAAGGTACCATCCTACAGTTCGCACATTCTTAGTCTCTGGTCACAGTTGGCATCATAGTTGAACACTCTTTCTCTCCACACTACCCTATATCTCTATATATTTTTTATTACCATTTTTATTTTGTTTGTTTGAAAATTGTATTGAAAATGTGAGAAATATATATATTTTCTATTCTATTCTATTCTATTGTATCGATAGTTCTAGAAATGTTAATTTCCTCATAGGAGAAACAGCGCATGTCCAGAGCGATACACATCTCGCAGGCACTCTTCAGCCCGATTGTTTGCCCTCACCGTCATCCCCTTAACAATTGAAGGTGTATAATTGAACAGTTGAAATGGAGTAGGTAAATTGATGACTTCATCGAATATTGGGTATAAACACACAAAATTAATATGCAAAAACGCAATGTCGGATAATTTTAAAAATGGTATTCTACCCACACGACTATTATGCAATAAAAATATGGGAAACTTTCTTTTTAACGCCTTAAAATGAAAAACACATCACTGCTCTGGATTATATTTCAACCAGTATATACCTAGTATAAAAATTGAACACGTGATAACGGTTGTCAAAAAACCAGTTTTTATGCCATGCGGTGGGCGCAGGAGGTATAATAAGTCTCGACCAGTCGGCATTCTCCAGAGCGATGACTTCACTCTTACACCAGACGATCGGCCTATCGATCGACCAATTGGACATTAAATTTTTGTTAACGGTCTCACATTTTATACCTATAATTTGTCATGCTCCGACGCGGAGATGTAATCCGTGAGAAATGATCGGTGTACACTGACATAATGTCGATACACTTTCATCAAAAAAATTAACGTATCATTTTCATTAACAAATGTCTGCAAAATGATACGAATAAAAGTATGGCATATTTTTGGCAAAATGTTTGCTTGAGGAACTCTCTTTTTCATTAAAACGTCCAACAAATTCTGAATGTGTTGACTTTTTGAAGCTATTTGTAAAGGTTTTTAGACATGTATTAGTGTGTGCTAACAGATCATAAGTATGATTTGAGTAACAGATTCAGGTTTCGCGCTTGCTAGACTGAAATTCAGTTAATGGTACCTTAAATCAAATGTTATGCTCGTGAAGTAACATTTGGTTTAAAATATATAATTTTCTTGATTCTGGGCACCCTTAAATTGAACACAAATTGGCTTTCAACGTCTTTTACAATCAGCAATGCTTGAAAAAAAAAAGCAATTTCAAAAAGTAGGGTTCGATGCTTAAGTCTGCCGGTATATCATAACGGAAATTAGCGATGACACAGCTTTATCTACATAATAATTGCCTTAAAGCAAAGGGTCTTCAGTTATTGCAGAAAGTGGAGTATTTTGGGTTTACATCGAAAAAAAAAGATGGATAATTGGCAAAAGACAAAAATGTGGGGAGGTAAGAAATAAAATAACAAATTGCCCATTTTATTATGGCAATTTATACCAGAATAACCGTAAAATCTTGAAAGGTTTTAAAAATGTAGCAGATTGAAATCTAGTTTGATTAGATTACTACGGTTTAATTCACTCGAGAAAGCTAACTAGTAGTAGCCGAGAAATGCAATGATAGTTAACAATATTATGATCTACAAGTACATTTCAATAAGTCGTCGTTTTAGCTATTAAATACGAGTAATACGCATTAAAAGCGAAACTGACCGGTGACTTCTTTCCACTAACAGAGAAAGTTATATGTATTGCACAGCGCAATATACGAAGGTATGTACCTCGGGTAGATCAGTCTTGCTTGTGCTAGAGTGACAAGAGAACTAGCTGAGTGATGTTAAAATGTATCTGCATCCATTTGCATAATATCAATTAGGCACTCGCGAAGTTGTTGCATTTGTTGTACACTTAACTTCCTTTTGGTTTGTACATATAAAACGTCTGTACATTTTAGAACACACACGTTCATGATAATCTTATATATAAAAATGGAGAGCTATATCCAGATGTCATCGCATCACGCCTAAACGGCTGTAGGCTTTTATCAGGAAAACGTCCTTTTAGAAGAAAAAAAATGAAGAAAAATGCACGGAAAATTAGAAAATTAAAGAAAACTCTACGAAGACAACCTTATTAGTACTTTTTACCTTATAATTTTTATTCCAATTTTGAAATTTTGATAGAAATTCTCAATTGGTGCGATTGACAGAATGTGGATGGAATATACATGGTTTAAAACAGATGCATCGTACGGAATCACATTAAATGATAATTTATTCATCATTATACAAATTTAAATTCAATATTCATATTTAGGAACACAGGACAACGTCTGTCGGGAAAGCTAGTATTACGATAATTATTCGAACATAATTTTGTTCTGACCGTTTTTTTTAGTGTTTTTAAGTGTCAAGATACAAATCATCAATTAAAGTCGGAATGCCCATAATAATTATGATAAATAAACAAGAGAGAAAATTTTATTTTGTATTTAGTTGAATGAATGTGCTCCCTGGTTTAAAACATATTTACTAAGAACATTTATTGACTGAAGGTCGACTAACGCCGCCAACCCGAAGGCCTCACATACGAACATCTATGTAGTCTAGTGGTGCGTGAGTTCTGTTTTTAGAATAAACAAAAATACAGGGAGGCATCGCATCCATTCTCTTGTCAGTCTTAGGTGACCAAGAATTTTGCCGTGGGGTTGCCGGCTAAGAATAGCATCTCAGCTCTTTTTATTTTGCGAGCATCCTGTAAGAGGCAGGAAATGGAAAAATCAGATCGGGATCGTGAGGTTGACCACCTCACGTCCTTAATCCTCAACAGGTCAAAGAAGGCCCAAGAAAAGAGCCTCAGACGCTTGGACCGCATCATAGGGGAGGGGTTTAAGCAGCTGATGGTGTCTCCCCTGTGATCATAAACATTGCGCAAGATATAGCGTTCTTGTTGCCTTCCTATGCTTCTAAATGGGGTGTACAGGGAGAATGAATGAATTAATGAAACAAGAATTTTATGTACTTACAGGCATTATTAGGCTGATAATTGCATAATCGAAATTATTTAAAATGTGGTGTGTTTACGTATCGACCCGAAGCAATGATATAATCGTTCGATGTACCTACTCATCGATTACAAGACGTAAGTTATCCATCACGTGATGTCCGGCTCCAGTGGTCATTCTGGAGAGGAAAGTAGCTGGGCATGTTCTTCGCAGCTGTTTCATTCATTGCGTACATTTTATTCAAGCAGTCATTAATAAAACTGCAAGTCAGTTGTTAAATATAAGATTATTTATCATGAAGACAACTTTATGCGTCAGAACGTCAAATACACAACATTGTGATATTAAGGTATGCAGAATAATATGGATATAGAATGACTCCCAGCTGGGCTGCCCTTAACCTGAAAATACATATTAGGTCCTTATTTAGTCGTCGTGGATAGAACAGTGGAAATGTCTGTGTTTGGGGATGTTTTTCATATAAAAGAAATAAAAAAAAACACAAGAGGTTCTATAGAGATTGTAACTTGGTTCTATAAAGGTTGTTAATAGATTCTAGAAAGAATGTGTTAGTTCTAGTAATGTTGTAAATATATTCTAGTATAGTCGTAGATATTGTTGAGAGATATTGTCGTAGATATTGTTGAGAGTTTTGATAAGTTTATAGAATTGTAAATAGGTTCTAGAAATGTTGTTAATAGAATAAATTATGAAATTCTTTATAATCTAATGCCCTAATAACCGTTTCTTCTGTACTGATGTATGGCTTGCCTCGTAGCCTGAACCCATAAACATTTAACTTTTCTATGCTTAAATTGATAACAATACTTTCCGTACCTATACATTAGAGGCACTCGACCTCACTCACTAATTTGTTAGTCGTTTTCAATCGAAATTTACTAACGTAGTTTTTCAAAAGAAAAACAAATATGATGAGTTGTGGTAAGTACATAAATTTTTTTACACTCAAACGATGCAGAAAACTGAATTACACATTGTGAATAGCCTTATCCTAAGGGACTCTAGATTTCTCACATTTATAACTTTAAAATGCACATAATAATCAAACATTTCATATTAGAAAAAGAAACAAAAGGGATCATTTTCTAGCTCATTGGCATTTTTATACTACACACCTATATATTATACAGACATCTATGACAAATGAGAAACAATCATATCGCAAATAAATGGAAACGCTATTATTTTGTATGCGAGAATTGTCTTTGAATGCTGAACAAGGTTAAAGTCGCTGATTTGTCATCATTTTGTGTCGCTGTCAGTGAGCTGTTTACTATGACATTTCACTTAGAAAATAGCCGTAACCCGCATACTAACATTCTTACAACAATTTATCAACAATAACATGGCACTAAAAACAAATCAGTCCAACTTACAGAAGAAAATACTGTAGTGACTCTTGTCATTCTACAATAATTTGAATAATAGAACATACATATTTTCATTATGTTGTGTTGGTAACACTGTAAATATTTTTTTTGTTTCTTTTCTCTATTCAATCTGAGTGAAATTCTTTGTCTATGTTTTACAAACAAAACCATCGATAATGTATTTCTTTACAAAAGATTAATAAGAAAACGGGCCATTTTGTATAGTGTTTCTTTCCTAGTCTTGCGCAATAGTTCGATTTCTTCGGTAATATCTTGTTCACAACATAATATATTATGTTAATTCGGATTGTACCTATACTATTATGTAACCCTCAGCTTTAGTAATGGTCATCGGGATGTTCTATGACAGTTTTAACCAATAAAGTTATAAGCAGGCTCCAAGTGTTTAATGAGATACGTTAAATTAAACTGATAGTTTATGTATGAAAGATTTGTTTCTTTCACATAACATAGCTGAAACATGTAGAACAAGTCAGTTTTCTCCCAAGTTATGATTTCCTGAATCATCTAATAATCGCCATCAAGAATATGTTAATAAACATATTCTAACACACGACTGTTATAATATGAAATCTATAGTCGACATAACTATGAACATCTTTCTTCAAACACCATTGTTTCAAATGTCAAATTAAATATAGTTGGTTATATGACATTGAGAGACTTATATTTTTTCTTATATTTGAAATATTTCTTTCTTAGAGTAGGAAAGTGGCTGGTAGCAGGATGGGAGGTGCACTAAGACTGTTATAACGATGAGAAACAACAACGTCTCATAAATGAGAAACAACAACTCATAAATGAGAAACAACACAACTCACTGAAAGCTAAAAAACTAGTGTATAACGCAATCCTCTGTTGCCAACAATGATGTGTGGATGTGATAAGTGGACATGGATGATAAAATAATAATAGTAGAAATGACGATGAGTTTTACCAAGAATATGTGGAACGACTCTGATGCGATATATGGAAAGAAATGAGAATATTAGGAAGGGATGTGCGGTATGGAAGTTAGTCTTCGGACAAAGATGAACGTAAATAACTTGAGATGACAAAGAATTTTTAAGACTGAAAGGAAAGGTGTATGAAGATGTGACCATCAACCAAGAATGACGAGGATCTAACGCATCGATTCCGAACTCAAGAAAGGCTGGTCAGTAGAAGGTAAGAGAAATAGGAGAGGTTGTATGAGAAATGGTATGTCGCTGGAAAAAGCGAAAGAAGTGTGCTTGGATAGAAATGAGTGGAAGTCCGCTCTCTCTCTGCCATGCAAGGCATGATAGGTGAAAAAAATATTTCTTATTTGTTTCATAAAAAAATATTTATCTATACAATATAAAAGAAAGTCGTGTTAGTGCGAACATTTATAACTCGAGATCGACTGAACAGATTCTTCCGGTGTTTGATTTATTGGATTCTTCTCCGCTCCGAATAACAGAATAATCATTAAAAATTCGAAAAATGGATATTAAATAATATAAAATATGATATTAAAGTTAGTATGGAACGAATCTACTGACAAAAAAGGCCATCTGTGAAAAATTCCATAACAACACAATTTTTATTTACTTTTGAGTTTCAAAACATAAGTACGCAGATTTTTGATTGAATTTCTTTCGAGCTGTCAGAAAAATATTTTTTTCAATATTTAAACATATTTTAAACGTATTTTTGTATAAATCAATATTGATAGAAAGGACTACAGGACAACGTCTGCCGAGAAAGCTAGTTTTAAAATCTACATAATAAACCGTTCAACTGATACTCAGTCTTAAACGCAAACGATTTGTTTTATTAAATTAATACGAATATTAAACCGACTGTTAAACATGAGATAGCGTATGACGGAAAATTGTTTTCACTCAACCAAAGGTATGAAATTACATATTATGAATGGTTATTATGTTATACTGTTAGATGGTTCGGATAGTGACTGACAAATTACTAGCATTTTGAAGTTCCTGATAACAAGTTCCGACAAACGGCATGTTTTAGAAGCATGTAATTGATTTTTAACAATATTAACATTGTGATTATTTGGATAACTTTATTTGAAAAATAACAAATTTTGTAGGTGAATAAATCACGTTTCAACAAAATAATATCCATTGGTGGTAAATGTACGATGATTTTTTAACTTATTCTCACCATAATGTTTGAAACGTCGGGAAATTATGATCGTTACAGATGACCTCTAGACTTCGATAGGAGTGAAAAAACAAGTAAAACTATACCATATCTTAGGTGTAAGGCCCTGTCCTAGCTGGTCGCATGCTCGCACGATCGTGCGATTGCGATGATCTCATGAACGCGGACGCCCTGTTCAAACATATAACATTGTATGAACGTGTCCTAACTGGGCAGACGGAAAGACGTAAATTCGATCGTCCGATCGGTTCCTTGTTCGAAATGATCGCGCATCGCTTGTATTGCTCTGTTGTATCGATAATTAAACGACACCTACTTGTTAAAAGTTCTTACATACTAACATTCATATTTATTTGTTTGCGTTGTCAAGGAAAGTGGATGCGCGATCATACGACGGCAGTTAGGACACACAATTAATCATCGTGCGATCACAAATTTGTTTATGCGTTCATGCGATCATGCGACCAGCTAGGACAGGGCCTCACACTTTCGATATCAAAATGATTAAACATCTTAAATATTTCAAGTAGGTACCTACTTATATTTTTATTTTCGTTACGTTTTTATGTATGGAATTTTCATTGCTGACAATAATTATATAGTTTTATCTCTGATTGATATGATTTTATTTTAAAGAATGCGGAAATCATAAATTATATTACCTATATTATGTATATTAGGTAGCAGTAAGTAGGTAAGTGTTAAAAAAATTCAATGCAAAATATTTATGTTATTGGTTTGGGCGTTGTCTAGTCAAATTAATTAATATTCAATTAAATAAAAGCCTTCGATAATAATTACTACCTACAAAAAAAACTTATCGATTTTTTCAGACTAAAGAGCCGCAAACAAGAAACACGTATTGATGTTTATCTTATATATTACTATGCATGAAATATGATTTATAGTTAAAGTTCATTAGCCAGCTTATGTACAGTTCTGTACCTCTATTCTAAGTTTCCGTGACATTTACGCTGGTGTGACGTAACAAAATATTGTATGGAAATGTGTACGTACACAGTGCCCCTAAAAATTCTCGTGAGTTTCTCACTTACAATTGAGTGTAAATAAGAGTACCGTATGTGCAGAACCACAAAGCAATTCGCAACCGATATGGATTTTGATGAAATTATTGTATAAAAAAATCTTTTGTATAAATTGAATATATCGGAATGGGCTGAGGTTTGAACTAGATCGCAACTAGATATAGTATTAAAACTGTTTCATGAAACCATTATGGGTCATTCAACAAGACTCGCGAGTTAATAAGAGCGATATTAGTTTTTCTGGGTCCGTGTGTTACAAGCATAGACATATGTAACAAATATTGAATGTTTTTTTTTTATTCAAATTAAAAACAAATATCAATAATACGCGCAAATTTTACATAATAAAAATCCCATATAATTTTAATGTAGGCATTGTTTATTCAACAGTGAAAGTATATAAATGGTTTGCCTGAAGCGACATCTAGCGTCTAATGTCCGGTCCAAGAAAAGGTGTAATATACATGTTAAGTAACAATGATAATAATCAACTGTTATCCGTTAAGATAACAATAAAACATAGTATCCGTAAGTCCGATTGCCTGCAATCAAATCTTAAGTGCAAGGGAAAAATGAGAGTGAAAGCTTAGAAAATTACAAATAAAGCGCATAAGGAATACAATATTTAGACAAGTCAAGACAGCACCGATGGTTTTGATTCCTATATAATACAGCTCTTAGGCCTTGATTCCTATAGTCAATTATATTTGTCATTCAAAACACAAGCTTTGTTGTAACGTTTGAAATTATTCGAAGATCTACCTACCTATATTTTGTCATCGCTTATAGACATATTATCGCATATTAGTTGCTGAAAACCACCCTTGCAACGAGAGAATTTAATAACAAGGAATGGTATGAAAACTAACATCCCAGTGCCAGTGGTAGAACAGAGAGTTGGGCTGATGTGAATCGAGAGTTTTTTTTTATGGCATTAAATCCAAAAAGAATGATGAAGCCAATGGCGCTATTCCAGAATCGAGAGTTCTTTACACAAAATTTTCACCATATTTGTGTAGACATCAACCTAGGTATTTGCACGGTGATAGGTGACCACAAGTTTAAGACCCTTTGCACATCCCAAATTACCTAGTTGAGAGGAGATTAATCCGTCGCAAACTTGATTTGTATGAAGATGTAATAATGGGACCGCGCACACTAAAGCGATCAAACTAAAAAGTTAGTTTCATACAAATAAAGTTTGCCGTGGATTAATATTCATAAATAGTGATTAGTAATACAATATTTTTACGATCGCTGGCTTCAAGACGCCAGCAGGAAAGTGCACAGGTGACTTATGATTTATGGATCTAGAGAGTTGCACAGATTATTCTAAGATAACATCATGTCATTTCATCTACAACGTATCTCTTTAAAGTTACTTGAATACATAAAATGATTTCTCAGCTTTTAATGCCAAAAATAAAGCCTTTCTCAACTACAAAACGATCAGTACTAAATCTATATTGTTGGTGAAAAAGGTTCAAATAATCAACCAATCAATAGTCCCCATCTGACCCCAATTAGGGACATAGGGAGGCAACAAGAGCAAGAGGCATGAAAATATTAGTGTCGTGATATTTTGATTTATTTGTTTACAAACCACACTACATACCGACCTCGGTAGCCTAGTTGTACTGGCGTAGACTTCAGATTCGAGGTCCCGGGTTCGATTCCCGGACGGGTCAAAGTTTTTCTAAGTGTTTTTTCACTTGAAATTTCTACCCGGAGTTGGCCTGTATCAGATTTAAACTGGACCGGTTGACTGGAAAAAAGGCAATAAATTCCGCCGGTTATACTGACACCTTTGTATAGAAAAGTGATATATTATTATTAAATCAACACAGGCTGTCGTCTAGTGAGGTGATAAATTCCAAATATGTACCTATATAAATTTCAAATATGTAAGTACCTACTTATGTAGGTAAAAGTTGGAAAAATAAAAAAATAAAAAATAATAAAATGCCTTTACCAGATTAAAACATACCTACAAGTAACATATAAAAAAGGATAAAACTATGTCACACTTAGTACAACAAAAACAATCAATCAGTTCAAATCGGAGATAAACGAAAACTTACATCCGAAATTGATAAAAAAAAATTCTAGGCAAGTAGATATATCTCCAAAAACATTGTCAAGGTAAGAACCATAATATGTGCTTCGGAATGAGAATTTGCCATACATACTTAATTGATTTATTTTCTTTTTATATTTATTACTAAACTCCATTGCTGTATTCCCATATATAGAGGTCGGCGTCGTCTCGTATGATTGATTGATATATTATGGTGTTTAACTATGTGTAAGTTATAAGAATGACTCTTTTTATAGCTTGTAAGTAAATCACTTATGGAGAAATAAGTTGGTGTCTTTTAAATAAAATAAAACTTAATTTGTTGAGTTCTTTCTAATACCCAATACGACAAATTCATTAACTGTGAATTGATTAAGATGTTCCGGAAAAAAAAACAACATTAAAAATCACAAATTATGAAAAAAATTAAGATGGTGCGTTGCATGAACATCAAAAAGTTTACTCAGTAGGTACCTAGGTATCTTTTTTTACTTCTATTTTCAAAAATTTGTATTATCAGACGGATTTACTTACTTAGAGGGTTTTAGCCTCTAGGAGAAAGGCACTACATTTTAAGGTGTCCATGGCGGATTTTTCTTGTATATGAAGAAAAAAGCACATGTCAATGAATCGAATTCAATCAATACAGTTTATTGTGATGAATAAAACAATTTAAAGATAATTTATGTACTGATTAGTAAACTAGTTATTTCCACTTGTGGTTGGAAATTAAATATTGTCTCAGATTTCACAGAACCGGTTGACTGTTGGAAATCGCCTGAAGCATTTATTTCGGTTGGTTGTAATACTGACAAAAAATGAGTATGGGAGAGATTATAGTTTTGATATTGAATTGCCGTGTCTCGAAATTCACTTCAAAATTGGTGAGTCGTTTTCAAATTTTTTGAAAGTTAATAATGATGCAATACCAGATGTGGGTTACCTACCTAGAAAAAAAATTCTGACATATATGGTTGGTGTCAGCCAGAGATTTATTATTTTTGCCATAGCTAAATGAAGCAATTGGAAACTTCAGCTAGTGCATAGGTAAAAACTATGCTTTTTTTTCTTCTTAACAACAATTTATTAGCGCTCATTGTTGTGTGAGTTTATTACGAGCAATGAAATGCTCCATATATTTCTTTATTACTACATTAAAATATATTATTATGATTCTGCAATTTATTCATGAATTTTGCCTTATAAAAATAATACACTTACCTCAGTGAGTATTATTATAACAACAATAAAAGTTACATAACATTTAAAATCAGAACATGCAAAAATGTTATTGAGTTGAAACTCGAGTTACGGTAAATCAAGGAAATATGAAGTTTTGTACCACGCCGACTATTCGCGCATTCACCGTGACGATGTTTTCACGTTGGATTTTATAATTTGATTCTAATTAATTACGATACTTCGATCTACCTGTCGTTCCTAGGCGAGCAAGTACCTATACTATCCAACCACCCATTCTTTGTCTTAACGTGAAATTGAAAGTTACAACATTGGACTCACGAATAGAAAAGCGTCGATAAATAGACATTATCCATGCTTTTGTATACTAGAAATATCGATGTTGTAGACAGAATTTGAACGATGTGGAAATTTGATTGCAGGCAAGAATAGATCTAAGTGTTAATTGAAAAATAAAATGTTATATTGTGAAGCACCAACCTATTCAGAATTTCAGTTTTGATAAAATTAAAACATAAGGCTCATTTTATATGGATTTAAATTTTTAAGTCAATTTTGAACGAAAAGATTAATTGAAAATCATCTAATATCAATGGGGAGAAGATGTGCTTGACTCGGGCAAGTATGAAGGGTGTCGAATGAAAATTGACCGAAAATAGCGCTGTTCTCTGTCCAATCAGGGTTCCGATGATGACCATCTCATGTCGTGCTCTTTTTTGAATGAGGCACTTGAACTTGGTCTGGAAGAAGATATTTGATATCGCGCCTATAAGACAGCTCTTGTTAACTCTCTATAACCCTAAGGATCACGAAGTGTGCATTTATATCGAAGTGGTTGGTAACCCAGCGGTTACAACGCCGGCTTTCGTACTGCGGACGCCGTGGTTCGATCCCAGGTGCCGACCATCTTCCTCTTTCACGACACAAGCTTTCAGTAGCTTACTGTGAAAGAGTCAATGAGTGTATTTGTGTTCACTTTGAGTGAGCACAGATTCATTTTTTATAAAAAAAAAAAAAATATCTAACAGTGGATCAGAATCATGGTGCAAAATACGCTAGACAAGTGACAGATGAATCAAACCAATTTTCAAAAGCTAAAAAACAAAATAAAGAGAGAGGAATAGCAAAAATATGATAAAGTATTTTTTATTAATAACTAGCATTCCCGACATACGTTGTCCTGTGGTCGTACTATGAATATTGAATTCGAATTTAAAAGAATGATAAATATAACTTTTAACCAATGACATTCCAACCAATGCATGTGTTTTAAGCTACATATTTTCCCTCGAATTCTGTCAATCGCACCAACTATCAAACAACTGACATTTTGTGTCAAACGACAATTTGATTACAAAATTAGATTTATCAACTTTTTGCGTTTTAATTTATAAAAAATGCGCTTCAATGTTAACAAATTAGAAAAAAGCTTGAAAAAAATGCACCACAAAAGTGTTTGCCAATATTTTTAATTTGAATGGTTGTCAGGTAAGTAAAAAAAAGTTATGTTATATCTATGTTATTATCTATAGAATTTTTCACAGATGACGTTGTAATGAAATTCGTTCCATACTACCTTTAATATTATATTAAGAGTATATTATAGTATTTGCTATCCATTTTTCGATTTTTTATATTATTATTCTGTTATCCGGATCGGAGAAAAATCCAATAAACCAAACATGATAAAAATCTGTTCAGCCGATCTTGAGGTCGCACTTACCCGACTTTACACAGTATACGATGACGAAAATTCGCATTACTTAGATACATACTAAAAAACCATGCAAAACATTATATTATTATGCACTGCTATGCAACAGATTATTTTCATGAAACAATGTAAACTAATGTTATGCACTGCATCATGCTAGTTCTTATACAACATGCACAATACACGTAGGACCTGCATAATATTATGTTGATGGTTGAGTATTAAATTGGATCAACGTTTCACTCCTTGGCGCGTTGATGTTTCTTGCAAACGGATGTGGAATTATTGCGTAATATCGTTTTGTACATACAATATAAGTTTTGATCATTTTCATATTAACTTCTTTTTAACATTTTTATTATTCAGTTTTTTACGAAAGTAAAGATTTAAATAAAAACACAAACTATGCTAATATCAATTTCATGCATTGATAAAGTAAAATAAGAGTTTTTATTTGAATCTTTTACAATGAAAAAATTAAAAAAACAAGAGTTTCATTTACTTAGTTCAATTAACTTTATAGGATAATTATAAAACATTAGCATTTATAGGATAATTTTGATTGCTTGCATTTCTTTGGCATAAAAAATGTGGGCATTTCACAGTTAATCAGAACATTTAAATTCAAATGTCAAAGTGTTATAGAAACACTTAATAAAAACACGTGTTTGTCATTTTCCTACAGGTTTAAAACTAAAAAAGTGTAATAATTAGGTAAGGGGTAGGCCATATTTTCCTTTTTTCCATCATCGAACGGATTTTTTGTTTGAATTATTAAATATGAATTTTCTAGAAAGATTTGGAATTATTTCATAGTATTACAACACAATTAAAAACAAGGATTTATGAAATGAACAATTGCAGACTTTGAAAAAAAAATCGCACCGTTTTGTTTGAACAAAAAAAAAAAAACTATAGAAATTTGTTTTATGACGATTTGTAAGGGAAACAACTACAGAAAAAAAAATTGCATTTAAATTTTAACGCTATAATGAATTTTATTGTTTATACATCATAACTAATATACAAGTTCGCTTTATGAACGCAAACCACTGATAATTAAAATCTTAACAGAACCTAAATAAAACAGACATAATAATAATATGCATACTATTAAAGATAGACAAATCGGTCTGTTACTAACAACAAACTGTTATAGGTAACTAAAGTACAATAAGTTAATATATTAATTGTATGGGATAACCTCGAAAGCGAGAACAAAAACTCGTCATTTTAATTATTATTTAGTTGTAGAGGCATTGATTAAAATTCAATATCTCATAAGAAAAGGCATCAATGAATCGGGTCGAGGACCGTTATGTCCAATACGAAAGTGATATTTTTTGCACATACGTTTTGTTTGGCATAGATACATACTAAATTCCAAATGGCTTAAGTAAAAGTGGACAAAGATCGATAGCTATACAATATTTAAGGAAAAAAGAACTGTCTTCGCGGACATTGGACTGTGTTTTAAGGAACAAATCATCAATTTATTATTTTCTAAGGTTATAATTGTACTGAGACAGTGATTTTACATTAAGATGACCTTAATTTATTTATTCAAAAATAATCTAAGACTAAAATACAATAATAATTATTGAGAACAAAACATTTTGACGTTAATCAGCTGTTCAAATGTTCAGTTTATTTTGATCTAAATGTGTTCAATTTCGCTTGATCTTGATTGTACTGTATTTTATCAATGATTTTTTGTTATCCATCAAGTATTTGAGGAGATAAACTTTACAGGCAGTATTAAGAACAGAATTTCAGAAGGTTGATCTAGATTCTCAACACGGAAAGCGGCGTTCATCTATATGAAGTAACCATTATACAAAACGCTTTTGAAATTAATTAATGAGAAGTAGACAACATGTGTGATTCCGGTCGCGCGGAAAAACTGGTCAAAACAGTTCCTACAACATAGAAAAAAGTTGAGAACTTTAGAAGAGGCCTACATCCAGCAGTGGAAGGTCGGCTGGTAAAATAAGAAGAAGACAACTTACATATAGGACACTTTAAGTAACCACCGAAATAAGAAAATGTTTTCTTGAAATAATACTACTGATTGGTTTAAGTTAGGTTAAGCACAGTTTTTCACAAATAAAATCACTCACCTTTTTTCCTCTTTGGCATTACTCGCACTGCTTGCGATAATTCAAACACACATATCAGCAAAGCTAAAGCCGCGAAGAAGCGGCTTACTCCCTTCATTCTGTATAAATCCTTTTAAAGTATTTGATAAAACACAACACTCAATCGTCAATTATAATGATAAAATCAATGACAATATAATTGCACAGCACACAGAGACCGACGCGCTACCGGCACAACAACTGAAATCGAAATGGTCCGTTCGACTAGCCTATATTTCCACTTATGCGACCAACTCAGCTCGTTGCTCACCACTATATTAAAACCTTTCGCCGGAGACAAAGCCTCTTGATTGGTTGGCTGCGTTTCAAACCGTCCAATCGCAGCAATGCGCGCCAACTGTTCAGACGTATGTTGAACGACCCTGGCGGTGGTAAGCGTAATTCACGAACTTGGAAAATCTGAAACGATTGTAGGTAATAATAATATCGAACGCTTTATATTTAAACATACGTGAGTAGGTATTTGGTTGTACCACCTGTTGCTAGGTTTAACAAAGTCCTTTTTAATTAGTCTCTGATACTTACTGACACTCGTATATAGTTACAGATCCAAGTGCCTTCTCTAATAAGCTAAGTAAACTATAGATATGAATAAAACCTTAATAAACCTAAGCAAGAGCATTCAATGTTGTTGATATTTTATATTATTTTCATTTTATGCATTCAGATTATTTTTAATCTTAATTATTTTCCTTATTAGATAGGTCGTTTTCACTTAATCGACAAATCTATAGCTTTCTTATTATTGTTAAGCAATTTTTTCAAAATCTAAATCAAAGCGTAGTCAAAAAATAATGCATATGTAGGTTCCTGCTCATATACCTACATTCATATGAACATTCTCAAACTTGTACAGTTTTTTAATGAAAAAAATTCAAAATGAGTCCAAACATGTCTTATAATAAAAAGTATGAAAATCTAAATCAGGTTTCCCATCATACAAAAGTTATGAAAAAAATTTATGTAATAGAATTGGCCTGCTATCTCTTGTAGGATAGTAAAACATTTTTTTATAGTCAACTTTGACGACTTTGACGAAATTGAGCGTCAAAATTGGAATTTGACTTTTTCGCTTCTTATTTCTATGCTGAAACCGTGAATTTGTAATATTTTGCGAATAATTCTGGAAAGCATTGTTTCTAAGCTATAAAAATGACTTACTTAGCTAAAGTAAGCATTATATTTGATTTAAAATGCTTTTATATAACAAAATAATTGTTATAAGGTTTTTTTAAGAGGGTTTTTGTAGGTGGGAAACCGTTTTCCCACGGAACTAAATCTCGAACATTTTTTTTTCATACAATTTTTCGATAAACATAAATAATTATTTTATTTTGGCATAATTTTATCATTTATTTCTTTATTTTAGATGCCTAAGCTATTTCTGTATGAAAGTCGGGGAAAATAAACAAAATATACGCGCCCTACCTGCGAGATTCCTCATTGTGAAGATGAATGTTTCAAACAATTTATTGGAAAGAAAATTATATCTTAGAAATGTTCAACTAGTTTCAGTATTATATAAAAGCTTTTGTTAATTGCTCAACCATCTTTTTTTCAATAAACTTTGACTTTTAATTTTTTTTATTTTTTTCCCATACATTTTTTGCGTCAGAAAAAGTTCCGTGGGAAAACGGTTTCCCACCTTGTTTAACTCTCAAATAAAAATATCTAATAATTTTTTTTTACAAAAGTGTAATCTATGCATGCAAAGTAAACCTCCTAATAACTTGAAATAAAATTATATAAAGAAGAAAAATTTTCCCACGTAAGGGATAAGGACCTGACTGAACCATGACCTGGTGAAGCGTCCTGAAGATGTTACGCATGTAAGCCTCAACTACGATCCGGAAGGCAATAGGAGAAGCGGTAGGCGTGAGATTTTAATATTCTTCATCATTTTTTCATAATAGGAAACTATTTTTAAAGATAGTTATACCTAGTCGTAGGTACATAATTTTAAACATAACATATTGCGATTATAGAAGAATAATTCAGAACCATGAAAAAAGGGCAGGATACCTGCGAGAGGCTGTGAACTGAGAAAGAAAATTTAACAGACATAATAACAGATACTCATCCATGCGCGAAGCTGAGGAGGCCAAAGAGAGGATTAGGGGCGTTTTGTGATCAGAAATGAATGGTAAAGGAAACCATGAGTCACGACTCTTAGAAATTAGTAGATAAAGAGGGAGGAGAGGAGAAGAGGATCGTAGAAAATAATTTTACAATGAAAGAGACAAACTAATATTCGTAGGATGACAAAAATCTAAAAATATAAAAGAAACAAGGCTAGTTACATTTGGCTGAACTGATTTTTATGTTGTTTGGTTTGTTGTTTGTTGGATTCTTCTTCGCTCTGTACAACAGAATCACTATTACACGATAATGAATAAAGTCAAATATGATATAAAAGTCAGTATTTAACGCACTATCCTTGATAATAACGCCATCTCTAAAAATTTTCTTACTAATGTTTTTTTTTTATTATTGAGCAACCATTGGGTTTCAATAACTACCAGATTTTTGTCAGAATTTCGTTCAAGTTCTCACGAACAATAAATTTTAATGGAAAGATAAACTCGGACGGAATGAATACGGCATTGCATTGTTGGTAATGGTAATGCCACTAAACGGGTTTTCATGTAAACTAAACAAAATCAAAATTAAGCTATGTTACAATGTAATAACCTACAATGTTTTGGCGGGGAGAAGTTTGACGGTTCAGATAGTAGTAGGACGTTGTCTTTAGTTTAAGTTTACGGATTAAATGTGGTCTCTTTGTTCAGAAATCTGCACATCATTATTGGTCTAGAAAGCATAACACGAGTCTTTGAGTTTTGACACATTTTGCAGCCTCGAGACACCATATGGTTGCATTTAAACCAAACGAACACACATAGTGCCAGAACTGGAAGTAAAATATAATTACTTTCTTTTATCGGTATTTTGGACACAATGGAAACAACAACTAATTAATAGGTGATGTTAGTTCTTTCTCGTTGTTATTTCCATGGTGATTACATCAACGGTAATACTCTATTTTCCAGCACTGTGTTCTTTTGGTATAAACGCACCTTTAGACTAATAATAATAATAATAATTGGGCCGAGTGAACCCTCGTAGTTCAGCAGGCCCCGCTGCAGGTGGTCAAGTACGCCGCAGGATGAGATGGACGAGAGAAATGAATAAAAATGTCATCCGGGCGTACAACCGAGCTACAGAGGGGGGCAGTTTCTTGACTGGCTACAGACAAAGGCTGTCCCAGGAATGGCTTCTTCTGGAGCCCACGATAAATGTTAGTACCCAAAGATTGTCCGATCAGGTTCGGGTAATAATTAGAAACAAATTATTATCGGAATCTGAACTAGACGTTCTTAGATCGGAATATTTAAGTTCTCCGATGAATCATCATAACACAATTTTGGACATAAATTCACAACTTAATCATCACAACACAAGCTCTGATGACATTCATAATATAAATATTATAAATTCTAATGATGCTTCAAACGAGAACTTTGAATATTTCAATATCCCTGATTATGACTCTATTAAGAGCAAATATGAAGAGATGCTTTTGTTGTTTCGTAATCAAGAACCCTTTCTTCGACCTTTATTGCCAAAATTCAAAAGTTTTCCAATTATTGAAAAAATTATTTGTCGTGTTAATAATATTATTTTAGATGATTTAAACTCCTGTCAAAATTTACAAGACGTTCATTCTATTCTTTATTGTGCAGCGGCTACTTGCATAAATATGGCTAATATTAAATTTAATCGAAGTCGAAATCAAAACATCATTGACCATTCAAGTACCCCCCGTTGGCAAAAAAGAATAGAAAATAGAATAACTAAATTTCGCTCAATAATTGGAAAACTTACATCATTTAATTCTGGAAACCATAGACCAAGATTAAAATTGTTTGTTGAGAAAATTTTTGATATCGAAAATATATATTCAATTGATAACTTTAATTTAAAAATAATAGAAAAAATTGACTTTTTTAAACAACGAGTCTTGGCGTTAGCTAAACGGATAAGAAGATTTAAAGAAAGGGTTCAAAGGAAAAAACAGAACCATCTCTTCTCCTTTAATCAAAAAAAATGTTTTACCAATCTGGAAGATTCAAATTTCAAAACAGATAATTTACCTAATAAAGATGATATGGAAACTTTTTGGAAAAATCTTTGGTCGAATTCTATATCCCATAACACTAATAGTGATTGGTTAGAAGAAATTAATTCTGAACATCCAGAAATGCAAAATTTTAGTATAAATTTGATTGACGTTAAAACTGCATTAAAAAAAATACAAAATTGGAAATCTCCGGGAAAAGATGGGCTACAAAACTTTTGGATTAAAAAATTTACAAATTCACATATAATATTGGCAAGACAGTTTCAATCTGCAATTGAAAATTTGAACTTTCCAGAATTCTTAACAGAAGGATTAACCCACGTGATCCCAAAAATCAATAATGCTTCAACTCCAAATAACTTTAGACCAATTACATGCCTACCAACAATTTATAAACTTTTGACATCTATAATTTCAAACAAAATTCATTCATACTTAATTGAAAATGATATTTTATCTGTCAGACAAAATGGATGTAAAATGGGATCTCGTGGGACAAAGGAATTGCTCTTAATAGACAGTATTATTTGTGAGCAGGTGAAACACAAAAAGAAAAATATCTCTATGGCATGGATTGATTACAAAAAAGCATATGATTCAGTCCCACATTCTTGGCTAATAAAAGTATTGGAAATATATAAAATTAATAACGAACTCATAGAATTTCTAAAATTTTTGATGTCAAAATGGAGAACAAAAATATCTGTTTCTCAACCATCTGGAAAATATATTACTGAATCAATCCATATCAAAAGAGGTATTTTTCAAGGAGATAGTCTTAGTCCGCTTTGGTTCTGCTTAGCTCTAAATCCGCTGAGTAAATTATTGGAATCCTCAAATTGTGGCTATGAATTAAAAAGGTCTGGTATTAAATTTAGTCATTTACTTTATATGGACGATTTAAAATTATTTGGTAAAAATTTAGTTGAATTAGAAAAATTAATCAAAATTACAAAAAAATTTAGTGATGATATAAAAATGGAATTTGGCTTAGAAAAATGTGCAAAAATTAATGTTCAAAAAGGAATAATCCGAAACAATCATCAAAATAGTTCTTCATCTGTTACAAACATTCCTCTTTTAGATAATCAAAATTACAAACATCTTGGCTTTCAACAAAATCTAGTTTTTGACCACAAAATTATTAAAAATAACATTAAAAATGAATTTATTAAACGATTAAAAAAAGTTTTGAAAAGTTTTCTCTCCGGGAGAAATAAAATTATGGCCATTAATTCATGGGTTGTACCGAAAATTTTGTATTCTTTTGGAATCATTAAGTGGAACCAAACGGAACTAGACAAGATGGATTTAAAGGTACGTAGTTTTCTCACGCAATATAGGATGCATCATCCAAGATGTTCCTTGATGAGATTATATTTACCAAGGAAGATTGGTGGTAGAGGCATGTTAAACATCAAAAACATGAATAACAAAGAGATAAACCTCCTCCAATCTTACTTTATCTCATCAAGGAATAAATTGGGTTATGAAGACCTCATTGCGTGTGATTTGAAGTACACGCCCTTAAATTTATCAAATCCTGTTTCACCATCGATAATTGGGGTACAAGATCGGGTTGATATATGGAAAGGCAAGTCTCTCCACGGTCGATTCTTCGAAACTTTAAATTCATCACATGTAAGTCTTGAAGATTCGACTGGATGGTTGAGGTTTGGTGAACTATTTAGCGAAACAGAAGGTTTTGTCTGTGCAATACAAGACCAAGTCATCGTAACCAATAATTATAAAAAATATATTATTAAAACACCTGACACTATTGATAAATGTCGTGCATGTGGCCAAACGGGAGAAACACTCAGACATATTTTGTCTGGGTGTTCTCTCCTGTGTGGTTCTGAGTATCTGCACAGACATAACGATGTGGCTAAAATAGTTCATCAAAAACTTGCCTTGAAATATGGTTTACTCGATTTTGAAGTACCTTATTATAGGTACACCCCAATTTCGGTAATGCAAAACAATAATACAAAATTATATTGGGATATACCAATACAGACTGACCGAACGATTAACGCAAATCGTCCGGACATTGTATTGGTTGATCGTAGGAACGGGATAACCTATCTCGTGGATATCACTGTACCGTATGACGAAAATTTGAAAAAAGCCGAGCAAGACAAGGTAATTAAATATCTTGATCTTGCTCACGAAATCAAGGATATGTGGCATACACCAACCACACACATATAAATACCTATAGTGATATCGACGAATGGAGTTATTCCTAAGTCTCTTAAAGACAATCTAGGGAAACTTGGCATCTGTTGTGGTCTCAGATATGCCATCCAAAAGGCAGTTCTGTTGTCCTCATGTAGGATGTTAAGAAGGTTCCTTTCTCTGTAGTTCGAAGATCTCTCATGATTACATTACATCGTGATGTATCATGAGAGATAATACCGATATTTTTATATTTAGTATATAGCATTGTATTTAATTTTAATTTATTTTTATTAATTTTTTTTTACAATGATGTATACTTCATATGATATATTGTGATTTAATGAATAAATGATTTGAAATAATAATAATAATGCCCATTGCCCGTGAGTCGAGCATAAGGAGCACAAAAAGGACTAGTTCTGTCTTCTATGCCACCTTGTGTGGCTGTAGAGGCCTATTCTCGAAAGACAAATCCTGCCGCATTCCGAGCACGGGTATTCTGCTCCCTCGTCTGGACCTCTCCTTCTCTGCATCTCGGTTCCCTGACTTGCGGCAACGATCTTCCTCCACTCAGGCCTGTTTGTCGCTGTTTGTTCCCAGTCTGACTGCCTACTAACACTCTTCAACGCAATATGTAGACCTTTAGACTACATTTTGGCACAACTTATTTTTAATGACATGGTTTAATACGAACATGTCAACTTCCCGCTAAATCATTTGTCAATGTAATAATTTCTTCAATCACGATTGTGTTATAACCCCTTTAAACTATCACTTTATATCCTGTATCCTTGACAATTGCCTTCGAGAACAATGTTAACTAATAGTTTTTCGATACGTACAATGTCTGGCGTGTACGCATACTCACTTAACCATCAGACTAGATATGTACAGCGGTGCAATAACCGAATAAATATCTGATCCAACAAGGTTAAACTGAAACATAACCACTCAAACTTGCTTCACAATGCTCACCAATGAGTTAAGGATTTCAATAGGCATGTACAAACATATAAATTATTCATTTATTTCAATTTAATAAATAAATTCATATCAAGATTATGCTAATGTCGCATTGACAGGTGTCCACTACTTATAACATATATAAGCAAGCAATAAGTCATAGAGAAAGACCTGATTATCTACTTTTTTGGCCAAGTTTGCTATTTGCAATTCCTTTATAATTTCATAACACTAAATTTAATTCCAAGAAACAAAATTTGTTGCCTTTTTCTCTTTTAAGATAAAATTTCTCAAGGACCTCATTCTTTAGTGAACGCAACAATTGTGTATTATCATTGTGTTGTGATTTTGTAACGAATGACATTGTCCGTGAAAGAACATTACAGCCCTCCGTTACAGAAGATTGTGTTGTCTCGGCCATGTCCTCCGTATTTACCCCGACTGCCAGCCAAGCCAGGTTATTTTACGGCGTTGGCGGTACAAGAAGAAGAGAAAGACAGACCATGCTTACCATTGTACAAGAAAGAAGTGTATGGAGGGCCTAGTGGCGACCACATGCTCCAATTTGGGAGCGAACTAAGTAAATACGAGTAAGTATGTTTTTCATCTCTCATTTTTTAAATTAAAAAGTTTTAAATGTAAATGGGTAGAAAGGTTAAGTTCCCACTTATTTATCCAATCCAATCCAATCCAAACTCCCTTAAGGCCCTACTTAGGGGCATAGTGAGGCAACAAGAGCTCTCTATAGCGCTCGATCTTGCGCAATGTTTATGACCTCCTCCCACACCATGTCCAGATTCCTCAGCTCTGCTTCGAAGGAGCGGAACACAGTATGAGAGGGTCTTCCTCGTCTTCGGGACCCTGATGGGAGGAAGAACAGCGTTCTCCTCGGCCAACTGTCATTCGGCATCCTTAACACATATCCCAGCCATATCCATCTCCTCCACATAATGGTAGAAGTGATGGGCTCACGCTGGGTGCGCCGACGTATAGCGTCGTTCGTGATGCGGTAGTACTATCTTACACCCAAAATTCTCCTGAGGTACTTCATTTCGAAACCTTATTTATACCGAAGCTAAAATCCGCAAAGTCGAATTAATCCAATGCTATTTTTTCTGCTTTACACAAACATTATCATATTACGGTATAACTCATTAAGGTATAGGACGGTCAAACAATGAATGACATACCCCTCTTATTGTCCAACAGGTTTTTCTGCTAGTAAGTATGTTATACCTATTATTTTTAAAAGTTATAAATTAGATTGGTGATGATGGTGACAAAAATATTTATTTATGTAACAGAGAAATGGTTGATTTTAATTTAGATATTGAAATTGATTTATATGTGGGCACGTAGGCGACGACTAAATTAGTGTTTGACCGAGGCCAGGAGTGTGTGAGTCAGGCAATGCCGGAGAAAGGAAACGCTATAGCTACCTTTTGGCCTGTCGTTGCTACAATAATTATATCGACACTTGAAAGGTCGCTTAGTGTAAGCAACAAAACCCTATTTTTCAGGAGAGGTTTTTGGGTTCCATAATGAAATAAAAATAAGTATTAGGTATATAAGTAATCATGCTTTCTGGCAATTATATCGCTTACGATAATTTTGCCGGACTAATCTAATAATAAAGAAGAAAGTCGGGTTAGTGCGAACACTTATAACTCGAGATCGGCTGAACAGAATCTTCCGATGTTTGATTTATTGGATTCTTCTCCTCTCCGGATAATAGAATCTACATAATAATTCAGAAATGTTTTTTTATTTGCCTTTGACAATACTTTACCGTATATGTGAACATCACGCTCAAAATACAAATGCTACGTCAGATATGAATCTGCGCAGAGCGGTGAAATTTGCTCGAGAACGTTCTAAGATACAATTGGCAACGTTAACTTTAATATATTAAGAGCTATTTAAAAAACTTTATTTTTTTAGGATCTTCATACAAATTTTTCAAAAAAGACAGAAGCCATCTTTTGGAAACAAAATTACTCATGTAAACGTTGAATAGAATTTTGGTATTACGGTATGAAAATGTTATAAAATAATTGGAGATTGATTCGTTATACATATAAAAGTTATTCAAATCTTATTATTCTCAATAAATAAAGATTTAATGAAAAATTTTGGAAAAAAAAATCCTCCATTTTGTAATTTGACACATTTTAAAAAATTTATGGCCACATTTTGTGTAAAACCGTCGTAGCCATTAGATGAGTAATAATTATTATGTAGCTACCTGATAAAATCATATTCAAATGTAGATAAGTATAAAATAATTTAGCAATAATTAGTAAATATTCAACAATCATTTTATATTCCTGAAATATAAATAAAGTTTAAATCTTAAAATTATCGTTGAAAAAGATTTGCAAGTAAAATAATAAACATTGAAATTGGTATGAACATTCCATAAACAAACTGGCTGGTAAAACAGTGACCGATAAATTAGATCATTAGGTACAGTGAACTTGACAGAATTGTTGGGAGAAAAGAAATAATATCGACAATAATTGAGAATCTTTAAATGGTTTCAGGATTTTAATCAGTTTAATAAAACGTTTGTTTTATCCACAAAATAATTTAGAAATATAATAGTAAATAAACTCAAAACTATGTTAGCTTATTTATTATATATTTTATGCAAAAACAATAATATACAAGGTTCATTTAAATAAAAGACTGATGGTATTGCTGCCGTGAAAATTTGTTTAAAAAACAATATGCATAGAGTTTCATCGTGTCAAAAGAAGTATTCTTGAAGAAAGCAATCTGTGAGAGCTTTTCTTAAAACTATCCAAGGTTTGTGACAAATCATTCATCCTAGAACAAATACAAAAGATATAGGTACCTAACAGATAACATCATTTCATGAATTTTTTATGCATACAAATTAATAAAATATCATTGAATTCAATGAAATGAAAGAATAAAATAGTCAACCGATTATGTTGTATATAATTTCATAAAATAAGTATTTCACTTTATTACATAATTTAGAATCTAAAGATATAACTTATTAAAAGAGGTTACATACTTACATTTTTAAGAGCTTCATAATAAAACATCTAGATTTGAATGTTGTACGAATACTCATTAATATTAGGTTGTGCACTGTACAGAATGTTTTAGTCTGGAACCCCGTGCCTATAAAATACAAAATAAATAATTAACATCAGAATCAAATCAAATAAAAACTATGCAATCATAGTAATGTCAGATAGAAGAGAGAATTTACATAAAGACCAAAATCATTACATATTCTACATAACTTAGTAAATATTACTTAGGTAGGTATATAGGGTAATATAAATAATTAAATATTATCAGGTACCTACCTATTTAGAAATATAACAGCACACAGCAGTTAAATAAAATAAAAAAATATTCTAATTTCAAAAATCGAATAAATGTTTTGTTGTTATGTCAAAATATTGATGACAGCCAGAGGTCCTGCCCATAGATTTTTATTTGTATAGAATTCTGTGGTCCTGCCAGGTACCATAAAATATTATTCGCGGTATTTTTATGAGAATGAAAATTAAATAATGATTATTTTTATTGAATGCTTTTTTAATTTTCAGGTTTAGGATGTGTGAATAATAAAATTTTTATTGATACTTATCTTAATTGATAGATTCTTTAATAAATTACGATTATAATATTTAACACTTATCCAGATATTTTTTAGCGTTTTCTGTGAGTTTTTTAATATCATCAAAAATCTATGGATTAGTATGGATATTATGTCATATTTTGTTGTCAAACTATAAATGTAAACATTGAATTTTTCTACGGCTTTATTAGATATAAAATAAATTTTTGGGAATAATAAAACAGGTAAGCAAGTTTATTGAGTAAATATTGTTTCAAAATAACCGCATAATTACAATGCAGCTAGCCAATTACATTAATTTATTTTGTGTAACTATATTTTTTACAGGATAGACAGATCACAATATATTTTCAACAATACAATAACAGTGAATTTCTAAAATGTATGCATTTTATTACTAGAAAAAGCAAAATCGGTAAGTCGCGTTTTATTCTTTGATAATTGTACTTTCTTTCATTTTTGTATACCTATATTTAAATTCCATAATGTTTTGTTACAGATTAATGTTAAATAGTTCCCCCAAAACTATTGAATGAGGATAGAAGAATCAAATTATACTGGTGTTACAATACTAGATGACATTTGATAAATAAATAACTATCGGTAACAGTACCTAATTATAGTGAATTGGTTTGAATTCTGGTGCCCATCATTTCAACTTTTACAATACAAGCATTCTTTTGTGTGAAAGATGTCAAAACTGTATATGTGTTCAATTTAGGTGAGTTCAGATTCATTAATTTGTATAAAAATGTGTTTTGTTGAGCTGTGACACGCTAAAAGCAACATCGGTTTCATACATTTAGTTCATACATTATCGTTGACCATTGTGTTGTTACTTTTTATGAAAAAATAAGCTTTTGGCGTGCCACAACACAATTAATTGTTCACAACACGTCTGTAGGCCTAGACAAAATGCATTTGGCGATCGACTACAAACAAATTCTTCGACAATATAGAGTAGGAAGAAAATTAACTATCCACTTTTTATATAAGTGTCTTTGTTTAGTTTAAATAATTGTTTATATGTTCCAGTAGACAGTTAATTTTTTCGTACTATACATTGGCGAAATCTTCGTTTGTAGTCGAACGCCAATTTGAATTTGTCTACGGGGGCTGTTTCTACTGTTAAATGTGAATTTTATTTTTGACTTGCTGACCCATCGAACTTCGTCTCGCCTTTAATCAAAAGCCAATAAAATATTGCTGGGTAACATAACATAGCTAACATACATGACTACTCTTTGTAAAAAAATCAAAAGTTATGTGGTAATTATGAAACAGTTATTTCAAAAGCACCAAAACTCCCCCGTTCCATACTAACTTTAATATTATATTATTTCATACTATTTTCCATCCATTTTTAGACGTTAACAAATTATAAAAAAGCTTGAAAAAGTACAATCAAAAATGATATTTTTAATTTCAATCATTACCTATACCACCATCTGTAGAAAAACAGGGAAAACATTGAATGTTTCTATCAAAATATCAATCTACCAGACATCTCCCTATTTCCCCCGACAGATGTCGGTGGCGATACTGATGCAAACCCGTTGAATACAAACTTTAATATTGTATTTTAGATAAGTTCTCATCGATTTATTCAATTTTTTATTAGTTATTCTGTTATCCGGAGCGGAGAAGAATCCAATAAATCAAACATCGAAAAAATCTGTTCCGCCGATCTCGAGTTATAAGTGTTCGCACTAACCCGACTTTAATTTATATTAGAGATTATGGAATACAAATGCTTTTGGTAAAGAAGGTGTGATATGATTTTCTATATTCTGTTTTTATTTTAAGTATTTTCTATTCTGTTTTTATTTTTTTTTTCTATTTTTAATCTGCTAGATCTAACAAATAATGTTATTTTATTTTACAAAATGGTAGTTGTTTTTGTGTATTATATTCATTGAAATATATGTAATTGAAATTAAATAAACAGAAAGTTTTCATTTATTTACAACCAGAAATAAACTGAAAAAAAAAATACATTTTGTGTTTTAATTTTCTATAAAACATCTAATATATTATTCTTCTGAACCACTTCCAAACAATAGATGTTTTATAATGGTTAGTTTTATAGATATATTCCATAGTGAGTGAGAGCCTTTACTTGAACATTTTTTTATAAAGTTTAGGCACAAAGAGGTTGTTGGAAAGCCGGTGGTATCAGTTGATGACTTTCGTTTGCACAGCGCACTGAAGGCCATGGGTTCAAGTCCTGGTGGTGCCATTATCACTTTCACAACACAACCCTTTGGTTAGTATGAAAGATGTCAAAGTGTATTTGTATTCACTTAAGAAAGCCCAGATTCATTTTCTTAAAAAAAAATAATGAAAATCTGTATTAAAAAGTCAAAACTTTTATTAATACAGGTAGATATTTATATTTTATTCTACAAATTTTATTATTTTCAAATGAGTATGAATCCACCTGGACAATTTGTTAATTATAAGGAACATAAAAAGCTTTGTTGGTACTTAATTGCAGAATAATAGAATCAACATTGTGGTGACAGCCCATAGCTCACCACATATAAACCGAGTACTCTGTCTTATTAACTATGGGGTAAGCATAGAGAATAAGTCACCAGGTTATGATTATGACTTGCAGCGCTTTCTTCTTGCTGATGAGGTGTTACAAATAAAAAAAGTACAATTAATTATATACATTATGTAGGTACACCACACTCATAAAGCTCTGTATGTTAACTTCCATAGATCAGGTTCTATAACTCCCATTATTCTACAACTTTTTTTTGTGGACGGGTAAAAAAGCTAGTAATAAATAAAGTTGAAAAATAGATAAGATATAATATAAAATATAATATTAAAGATAGTATGGAATGGATTTCCTGTGACGGCAACGCCATCTGTGTAAAATTCTATAGCAACAAATTTATTGTTTACCTGATAACCATTGACATTAAAAATATTGAAACGCAGATTTTTGATGGGTTTTTTATCGATCTTTCAGTTTTTTAACACAACATATTTTAAACGTATTTTTTTTTGTATCAATTACAAATTTGAAATCAATATACATAGTAAGGACTACCTACAGAACAACGTCTGTCGGGAGACCTAGTTATTTATATTCCAATCCAAACTCCCTTAAGGCCCCACTAAGGGGCATAGGGAGGCAACAAGAGCTCTCATTTGCGCTCGATCTCGCGCAACGTTTATGACCTCCTCCCACACCATGTACAGATTTCTCAGCTCTGCTTCGAAGGAGCGGAACACAGTATGGGAGGATCTTCCTCGTCTTCGGGACCCTAATGGGAGGAAGAACAGCGCTCTCCTCGGCCAACTGTCATTCGGCATCCTTAACACATGTCCCAGCCAAGTCCATCTCCTCCAATAGTGGAAGTGATGGGCTCGAGTGCGTCGATGTATAGCGTCGTTCGTGATGCGGTGGTACCATTTTATACCCAAGATTCTCCTGAGGCACTTAATTTCGAATCCAGATACTTTTTGTGCCTGGGCTTTGGTCAGGTGTCAGAACTCACACCTATACAGGAGAATGGGCAACACACACGCATCAAACAGTTTACATTTCGTCTCGACACTAAACGCCGACGCCTTCCATATTTTGGTCATGTTGTTGAAGGCGCCACTTGCCATACCGATACGCATCGAGAGCTCAGCCCCGAGGTTACCAGTGGTGGTAATGGTTGCTCCCAGGTACTTAAACTTATCCACCCGGGAGACCTGGTGACCATCGATGGTTATCGGCAGCTGTTTATCGGGGCAGGCATTATTCGCCATGAGCTCTGTCTTACTGGCATTGACTCGAAGGCCAAGGCGTGCTGTTTCATCGCAGAGTCTTGAAACTCTGCGCTGTAATTCCTCCACTGTCGTACTGAACAACGCTTGGTCGTCCTCGTACTCCAGATTCGTACAGTTCGCCCATTAGACCATCTCTGAGTTATTGGTATACCTCTTGCTCCTTGCATGGACTTTCTCAAGAGGAAGTCGTCAAGACGAAGTGCAATGAAACTCGTTCTAGCCCCACAGGTCATTTATGCAATGTGTTCAGTAACGTACTGCTCCTTAGTTTAAACTAAAGAGCGGTACGTTTTCTGACAAGACGACTGTCATCGAAAAGTTCGACAATGTTTTTTTGTTACTATGGTAACCACATAGGCAATGTTCTATACTCACACATTAACCGCTGTTTACAGTACTGTATTTGTAGGAAAAAAATACCATTAGGTATACAATGTTTTGAGTAGGTAAGTCAAAACTTTACGAGAAATTATTTTTTGCTCCTATCTTATTGAAGAACTGGGGGGTTGGTTTCGTGCGGGTCGGATTTGCTGCGGATTTGTCTCCTCCGGGCTGGCTTGCGGTGTGCGGGGGGCCTTAAAGGGAGAATGCATGTATGTATCTTATTGAATAATTTGAATATACACCTGGCAGTCAGATGGCATGGCATGGCAGTCAGTCATTGACGGAGAATTTTTTAAGCGTCGCTTTTTAAAAAAAGTGTCGCTTACGCTAAATAGTCTTTCAGGTATCGCTATTGCACAATAGGAACAGCGAATTGCCACCTGAAATATAACAATTATAAAATGTATAATAATATAATAAGTATTATAACAAGCAATCGCATGCTACGATTGAAAACACGTAGCGTATTGAACTATTGTTAAGTCTGAATGATTTCACGGTAACAAGGCAACGAAATTAGAGTGAAATTAGAAAAAAATTATTTCGATAGACGTGCCTTCCTTCATAAAATTTTCGCACCTCTTACTATCTAGTTCAATATTAACCTTGATGATATTATGGAAATCATGGCAACGTTCCTCCAACAACTAAGGTGATGGTTTTTAAGTAAGTATTGTAGAGAGTTTGCTAGAACGGAGGCAACAAAAGTTAGTTTTTTTTATTTAAAGAAAAAAAATCTAAAGAACCTCTTTTCTCCTATTCTATCATATTATTTAAATTTTTCTTTTTGATAATATCTTCCTAAGTTTTACAAAAAAACTATTTAAGATAGTAGGGACAAACAGTATCTTCTATATTGTAAGGGTAGTGTGCAGTTATGTACCTTTTCTTTTAAAATTGTGTCACAGTTTTGCAATTGCTTAGGAGAAAAATATCAGAACTTTCATTGTGTTTCAGTGCATAGTTTCACAGCAGAACTTATACTTTGATGAAATTTCATAACAAGAAAGTTAAAAGAGAACATCATAACGTGACATCCATCAGAATCAGGTGAGCTTAATATATTTTCCACTTTTCCACTTTACTCATCTCGTACCGCCCTATTCGTAATTGACCTATTCTTCGCTTAGTTTCTTTTTGAGTTAAAAACATTATATTTCCAAACATTTGTTGATGCTTTATCTAGATGAAGAGTATGGCTACTCGCACACTGCCAATTAGTTTGTATGAAGACAATCATCAATTTTTTTTATTTTGATTGCCTCAGTGTCCGGGCTCCCATACACATCAAGTTTGATCGCAGTGTACGGGACTAATCTCTAATATAAATGAAAGTCGGGTTAGTGCGAACGCTTATAACTCGAGATCGGCTGAACAGATTCTTCTGATGTTTGACTAATTGGATTCTTCTCCGCTCCGGAATACAGAATAACGAAGTGGTTGGTGGTCTAGCGACGCCGGCTTTCGCACTGTTTCGTGCGGAGGTCGTGGGTTCGATCCCAGGTGCCAACCATCTTCCTCTTTCAGGACACAAGCTTTAAGGAGCTTACTGTGAAAGAGTCAATAAGTGTATTTGTGTTCACATTGAGTGAGCAGAGATTCATTTAAAAAAAAAAACTAATAAAAATTTGAAAAAAAATGGATAACGGATAGTATAAAATATATTATTAAAGTTAATATGGAACCGATTTCCTTCGACGCAACGCCATAACAAAATTATAATGGTAGTTCCCTCTCATTCTTGCATTGCCGCTCATACCACTTACCTATAACAAAATTATAATGGTAGTTCCCTCTCATTCTTGCATTGCCGCCCATCCCACTTACCTACTCCTATTCTCATACAAAGTCAACATCGCGTGCATATTATATTGTTGTTCGCGTTGTTCCCGCTTGAGTTTTGAATACGAATGAAATATGGATGTTTTGGAAATATTTTAATATTGATATTTTATTAGCTTAACTTAATCGAATTAATTATGTATTTTTTATGGGGGCGCAGAGCACATTATGTACATATGAACGGGCCGCCTCGGGTTAGAACCACAGGACAACGGCGTCTGTCGGGAAAGCTAGTTATTAATATAGGATACTTCAAAGCTGGCCACTTATTTTTGGTGAATAAAAACATAGCCAATCTACGCAGTTTTTCACGATAGGTATGTCCATAACAATTTTCACACGATGCAATATTTGGATTGCAAATATATAACACAAAACTAGTTATTCAAATTATTCAGCTCGACCACGTAATTTTACTTGGAAATGTGGTAATTGTAACTGTAGTAATAGCGGCTTGTCAATATCTTTATGTTTTCTCCGCCTCGATCCGTCCATACCACATTTCTAACCCAAGAGACATGTAGATGTGACGGTTTTCATGTGGGTTTTCTACAAGCCAATAGAATATTATATACATAAATATTATGTTTTGCCCCATGTTTACTTTTTTTCAACACTAATTACTTAAACCGTTATTTTTAATTAGCTCTACCTATCGACTGTTTTAATAAAGGTACCTATTTGATTTTTTTCTTCGATATAAACTCTTTATTACTTAATATTATTTTATTTTTATTGAAAACAATTTAATGAATTTACAAATTCACAAATGAAAATACGTAGGTATGTAATAATTGAATTCGTGCATTTTTTAAATTAGGTGTATACTTAGTTACATTAATTTTTATGTTTAGTTGAAGAAGAAAATTGTTTCAGTATTGTGAAAAGTGAATATATTATGCCAGGCGTTTTTTAAGACGTTTGAGAAATTGCGTAAAGTTCAAAGAAATACTTATATAATTAAAAATTGTTCCAATTTCAGGACATGACCGATTAATTAATTTTTGCTACGGAATATATTTCGAAACCATGAAAAATCAAATAATTATAACAAAAATATAAAAAATTCCTCTGACGAATTCCACGATACGCGAAACTCTATACCTCGCCGCTCACTCGGTGCTGATAGACTCTCCCGAAACACGCGAGTTGAGGTCTTCTTGACCAATCTCGTTTTATAACATGAGAACACTCAACTCAACTTTGATATATCTGTTCTTGCCTTCCACTCCAGAATTTGGTATCCATCGGCCAACATTCAACTCTATTCTACTTCGTCTAACTTCATCATCCTCATTATACGACTTAATTCGGGCAGACATAGTCTCTCTTCGGACATAGTCTCTCTTCGGACATAGTCTCCCTTCCCGACTTCCACGATTCTCTGTATCTTGCCATTCTGCGCCAATGAATTCCGGCCACTCTCCTAATGTTCTTGGTCTCCACTCAAGGGTTTTCTTGGTCCATCTGTCGTATGGCCGGGCCGGCCCAGTTCCACATAAGGACGCTATTTTATGAATCATATCGGTAACATTGGTCCTCTCTCTAATCCATTAATTTCGCTTCCTCTCTCAGAGTCATGTTTGAAATCCTTCTCTCCATCGTTCGTTGTGTTACTTGGAGTTTTTATATAAACGTTTTGTATTTATTTTGTATTTTTTGTATTAACGTTTCAAAACCATGACTGCTCTCTCTTAATCAAACTTTTGGTTAATTTCTTTCAGATAACTGTTTAACATTCTTCTGTCCGCTGCTCGTTATATTTTTAGTGATGGTTTTTTCAAGGCGATGTAAGTAAAGTTAGTTGCCAATAATACTAGAAAGGAACACAATGAACAAAATGCTCTTCATCTTCATCAGATCTCCTCGGGCCAGTATTAAACAATTGGAGATAGGCCTACTTCCGAGTTCTAATGCTTCATGTCGCCATTCATCCTGTGTCACTGGTGTCCGGTCACTTTCCATTATATCGTCGGACCATCGCATTTGTCGCCTCCCTGGATTTCTGCTATCGGTTCTTGGTTGCCACTCCAAGGTTCTTTTGGTCCACCGATCATCCATTGTTTTGACATCGTGTCCAGCCCAACTCCATTTCAGTGATGCTATTTTTTGGACCACACCTGCCACTTGGTCTTGTCTCTAATCCATTCATCGCGTTTTATGTTTCGCAAACTGTGGGGCTAGTACGAGTTTTATAGAAAGCTAATTGCACGCAAATAAGCGCTTATTGGCGTGCAAACAGTGTTCTTAAATCAAACGATCGAATTATACGATCATATTAAAGTATGAAAATTTTTCGATGATCGTTTCGATATTCGATCATCGGAAACTTATACTAGGACTACTGATACTAAAAAAACGCTGATTCTAAGCATCCTTCCATCTAGTCATTGAGTTCATTTTGTGAAAGTGATAGTTTCAAAACCGTACTGGGAGGTTGCAAGCACCAAAAACCCTTTTCTTTAAGTGGTTTGCGAATCGCTTGGACTTCAGAAAGTTGGTCAGTTTTCATATGAATATAGCAAACAATTTTTTATGTAGGTTCTTAGCATATCATATTAAGAAAAAGGTATAATTATTGACGAATCTCTCTCTGAAAACTCACTCCGCGCAATAGGATACCATTATAAGATTCCGAGACTGTGTAAGAATTTTAAGCAGCTGAATGGACTGACAGTCAAGTTGTGTACCGGCAATTCAGAGGGTCGGCATTTAGACCACCAGACTACCGTATTAATTAAAAGTAATAAAAATGTGCGCTTTTCACATTATTGGCGATAGACACAATCTCTAACATATCAATGTGCTCCAGTTAGTATGTATTAAGCATTAGATCGATAGCTCAGACAAACAGTTACATACCATAACGACTCGTTATAAAAATAATAATCATAAATAGTTGTTAATATGTATGTCGGCTAATAATAATTACTCAAACTGACTAGGATACATATTATTATCTATCTATATCATCTGCAAAAGGTAAATCTCCGAAACCGGTTCATTTTTCTTGAAGTAAAGTAGTAACGATATTTGCGACACCTTAATCATAATGTAAATATTAAGAAAATAGTTTCATTCATGTTTCGTTATAAATTAACTATAAGATATTATGGTTAAATAATTAACAGTTGTCACTCTTAAAATTCCGCGTATTTTATTTGTAAAATTATTGGGTGAAAATTCAAAAGAAGGTAGGAACACGTGTGTCGTAAAAAAATAAATTTAGGGATTTTTAGATTCAAGTTTTCCGAAAAATTTTATTGGATTTCCGTTTCATTTAAAGTTATATTCTTGTAGATGTCAACCAATAATTGACACCAATTTTTAGTTTTAAAAATATCGAAAAAATAATTTTTATATTTTGAAAAGTTTGTGGACTTAAGCATCGAGGGGTTGATATGATGAATTTTATGAAACAAAGTTGCTCTTTCACAAAATTTAATAGAATTTCGAGCGCATCAGTCTTACTCACGTAGAAAGTGCGTTTTCTTATATATTTCTTCTTCCTCTTTGATTACGCCTGCTGGCCTGTTCCTGCTGTGATGTCCTCTTGGGAAGCTGACTGCCAACTATCCCACCAACGTGTCCAGGTGATCGTCCTGGAGGTCTGCTTCCTTGTGGTATGTTGTCTCTGGCGGTTTTTGCGGCTTTTGTATCTTCCATTCTTGAAACGTGGACGTTCCAAAGCCGTCTCCTGTGTCTTCCCTACCTTCCAACGTCCTCGACTTCACAGTGTTTCTAAATCTGCCACGAAGGTTTTTTCCGGAGATATTTATGAGAATCTATAAATTCTGCTGAGGTCTTGGCATCCTCAAAGATAACAAGTTAAATAATGTTGTTATTGTTATTTTATTGTGATGCATGTCAAGAAATTACTGTTTCTGTTGCAACTATTTTTGCTGCTGTTGTTGTCATCGTGTGTAATTTTTATATCTGCTTATTATTATTACTATTTCAAATCATTTATTCATTAAATCACAATATATCATATGAAGTATACATCATTGTAAAAAAAAATTAATAAAAATAAATTAAAATTAAATACAATGCTATATACTAAATATAAAAATATCGGTATTATCTCTCATGATACATCACGATGTAATGTAATCATGAGAGATCTTCGAACTACAGAGAAAGGAACCTTCTTAACATCCTACATGAGGACAACAGAACTGCCTTTTGGATGGCATATCTGAGACCACAACAGATGCCAAGTTTCCCTAGATTGTCTTTAAGAGACTTAGGAATAACTCTATTCGTCGATATCACTATAGGTATTATGTGCGTGGTTGGTGTATGCCACATATCCTTGATTTCGTGAGCAAGATCAAGATATTTAATTATCTTATCTTGCTCGGCTTTTTTCAAATTTTCGTCATATGGTATAGTGATATCCACGAGATACGTTATCCCGTTCCTACGATCAACCAATACAATGTCCGGACGATTTGCGTTAATCGTTCGGTCAGTTTGTATTGGTATATCCCAATACAACTTTGTATTACTGTTTTGCATTACCGAAATTGGGGTGTACCTATAATAAGGTACTTCAAGATCGAGCAAACCATATTTCAAGGCAAGTTTTTGATGAACTATTTTAGCCACATCGTTATGTCTGTGCAGATACTCAGAACCACACAGGAGAGAACACCCAGACAAAATATGTCTGAGTGTTTCTCCTGTTTGGCCACATGCACGACATTTATCAATTATATCAGGTGCTTTAATAATATATTTTTTATAATTATTAGTGACGATGACCTGGTCTTGTATTGCACAGACAAAACCTTCTGTTTCGCTAAATAGTTCACCAAACCTCAACCATCCAGTCGAATCTTCAAGACTTACATGTGATGAATTTAAAGTTTCGAAGAATCGACCGTGGAGAGACTTGCCTTTCCATATATCAACCCGATCTTGTACCCCAATTATCGGTGGTGAAACAGGATTTGATAAATTTAAGGGCGTGTACTTCAAATCACACGCAATGAGGTCTTCATAACCCAATTTATTCCTTGATGAGATAAAGTAAGATTGGAGGAGGTTTATCTCTTTGTTATTCATGTTTTTGATGTTTAACATGCCTCTACCACCAATCTTCCTTGGTAAATATAATCTCATCAAGGAACATCTTGGATGATGCATCCTATATTGTGTGAGCAAACTACGTACCTTTAAATCCATCTTGTCTAGTTCCGTTTGGTTCCACTTAATGATTCCAAAAGAATACAAAATTTTCGGTACAACCCATGAATTAATGGCCATAATTTTATTTCTCCCGGAGAGAAAACTTTTCAAAACTTTTTTTAATCGTTTAATAAATTCATTTTTAATGTTATTTTTAATAATTTTGTGGTCAAAAACTAGATTTTGTTGAAAGCCAAGATATTTGTAATTTTGATTATCTAAAAGAGGAATGTTTGTAACAGATGAAGAACTATTTTGAAGATTGTTTCGGATTATTCCTTTTTGAACATTAATTTTTGCACATTTTTCTAAGCCAAATTCCATTTTTATATCATCACTAAATTTTTTTGTAATTTTGATTAATTTTTCTAATTCAACTAAATTTTTACCAAATAATTTTAAATCGTCCATATAAAGTAAATGACTAAATTTAATACCAGACCTTTTTAATTCATAGCCACAATTTGAGGATTCCAATAATTTACTCAGCGGATTTAGAGCTAAGCAGAACCAAAGCGGACTAAGACTATCTCCTTGAAAAATACCTCTTTTGATATGGATTGATTCAGTAATATATTTTCCAGATGGTTGAGAAACAGATATTTTTGTTCTCCATTTTGACATCAAAAATTTTAGAAATTCTATGAGTTCGTTATTAATTTTATATATTTCCAATACTTTTATTAGCCAAGAATGTGGGACTGAATCATATGCTTTTTTGTAATCAATCCATGCCATAGAGATATTTTTCTTTTTGTGTTTCACCTGCTCACAAATAATACTATCTATTAAGAGCAATTCTTTTGTGCCACGAGATCCCATTTTACATCCATTTTGTCTGACGGATAAAATATCATTTTCGATTAAGTAAGAATGTATTTTGTTTGAAATTATAGATGTCAAAAGTTTATAAATTGTTGGTAAGCATGTAATTGGTCTAAAATTATTTGGAGTTGAAGCATTATTGATTTTTGGGATAACGTGGGTTATACCTTCTGTTAAAAATTCTGGAAGGTCCAAATTCTCAATTGCAGATTGAAACTGTCTGGCCAAAATTATATGTGAATTTGTAAATTTTTTAATCCAAAAGTTTTGTAGACTATCTTTTCCCGGAGATTTCCAATTTTGTATTTTTTTTAATGCAGTTTTAACGTCAATCAAATTTATATTAAAATTTTGCATTTCTGGATAATATTCAGAATTAATTTCTTCTAACCAATCACTATTAGTATTATGGGTTATAGAATTCGACCAAAGATTTTTCCAAAAAGTTTCCATATCATCTTTATTAGGTAAATTATCTGTTTTGAAATTAGAATCTTCCAGATTTGTAAAACATTTTTTTTGATTAAAGGAGAAGAGATGGTTCTGTTTTTTCCTTTGAACCCTTTCTTTAAATCTTCTAATCCGTTTAGCTAACGCCAAGACTCGTTGTTTAAAAAAGTCAATTTTTTCTATTATTTTTAAATTAAAGTTATCAATTGAATATATATTTTCGATATCAAAAATTTTCTCAACAAATAATTTTAATCTTGGTCTATGGTTTCCAGAATTAAATGATGTAAGTTTTCCAATTATTGAGCGAAATTTAGTAATTCTATTTTCTATTCTTTTTTGCCAACGGGGGGTACTTTGATAAGCATGATCGAGGTCCATGGGAGGAATTAGCCACCGAAAGAGGGCCTTCCATGTCAAACGAACCTTCTTGCCAAAATTCAGGCAAAAAAAAAAACTCCGAAGGTCCGAGACTGGCCCAATTCGATGCGACCTCACGCCTCGAACAGGTACCAAAAAGGGGGCCGAAATTCGGCTATCAGATATAGTGTATATAGACAAACGGAAAAGGTTCCTGATGGTGTACAGACTACAGGGGCTGAAAGCTATGTTTTAACTATCTAACTCTTGACTCTAAATACCTAAATGTACTTTCGGCAGAGACTCAAAATAGGACAGGATTTTACTACGCGAAAATTATGCCACGACTAGCTGCAGTCAAAACGATCCTGCCTATTAAATCTCGCGTGCATTTAATTATTATCGATCTCAATATCAAAATAAACGTTCAATTACTTTATAAACGAACCAATCAACCTTCTAGTAAAATTTCGTACAGGCTGTCATTAAACCGCAAGTCCTTCCTCATTGGAATTCCAAATCGCTCAACTGCTTCGGTCTTAGCGCGCGACCTTTTCGCCAGTGAACCTCATGAACTGAGCTGAAAAGCGTCCAAATCAGCAACAGCCCATTCTCATAGACAGTCATGTGGGGAAGGTCTTCAGCTTGCGCCAACAGCCCTCCTACACATACCGGTTTTATAACATTACGTTTATCACGGCGGCGAAAACTAAAATACAAACTCTACATGTGCGCGGACAGACGCGAACTTTTAGTAAACTCATTCATAGCTCGACTGAATAAAATTACTCTCACGGGTAACAAACACACCAATGTACCTACTTTTACAAATGAAAATTCTACACTAAGCTTACTAGAAGGTTCTAAATATGAAATTCTTAACCGGATTAAAAAATAAACATTAAAGATAGGTCACACCACTGGTATCGGAAAATGGGGTAACCCGCGAATGACAGATAACAATTCGCGACGTGTGCTTGACATGTGACGTGTGAAAACAATACAGGGAGGTACATGCTGCAATACAATAAATCCATTGGCACACAGAGATCACAAATATTCATAAATATGCCGTATCGCGTCGGCCATATATCTCTCATCTAAAACCACATCGAGCAATTTGCTCATAAGCATGCTTGGCGGGGGGCAACCAAGCAACAAACAAACAAAATACAACATAAAAATATATCTCTGTGCCCTATCATCGTCCTGGGGGTAGCTGCCAGCGACGAAACAAAAACACTCTAATAAAAATATGGCCACTCACCCGAAATTCAGCATACCTTCAAAATAAAAGCACACAGCACAAAAGAAAATAAACACGTCACATTCACACATATGAGGTATGGTCTGTCACTTGTCCCTTTCCAACCACGCCACGCCACCCCGCTCAGATCGGGAATCTTCCAGAGTAATGATCACAATTAAACGGAAGGTTTAATAAACAATCGCGGGACTCTAAACAAAACTCTAGATATGTGACACACCATAGCTCAATCGTCAAGCACTCGCAAATTACTACAGAAACTATAAAACGCGACGAAAATTATAAATTGATTAACAAGGAAACAAAATTGCAATAAACTATGGAGAGATGTTTTCTGAACGAGATCTAATATTGAACTGAAGTCAAAAAAAATCAAAGCATTCACCTCAAAACGGGAGAATTTGCCTTCTATACTAATCGCTGTAAACAATGAAAATTTTAATGGTTTCCTGGACATATCTTCAGTGCGTAAAAATTCCAACCTTTCTAATCCGGCATAAACAAACAAGCAACTGTTTTTCAAACTGTTTACCATCGCGCTCCCAAACTTTCAAATAATGACTTAACAATATTTTGAATAACAATATATGAATAAATACCTCACATCAATTCGCCAATCCTTTTTTTATTCAAAATATTGTTTCTTTAATTTCAACATAAAAAAATACATTGTACCAATCGATCATTACAAAAAAATAAAACAACTTGAATGCTCAATGATGTTTTGATTTCGATTAAATTTAATTTTTGCCATAGTTACGCAAGTAGCCGCTGCACAATAAAGAATAGAATGAACATCTTGTAAATTTTGACAGGAGTTTAAATCATCTAAAATAATATTATTAACCCGACAAATAATTTTTTCAATAATTGGAAAACTTTTAAATTTTGGCAATAAAGGTCGAAGAAAGGGTTCTTGATTACGAAACAACAGAAGCATCTCTTCATATTTGCTCTTAATAGTGTCATAATCAGGGATATTAAAATATTCAAAGTTCTCGTTTGAAGCATCATTAGAATTATTTGTAACATTTGTATGGTTATCATCTGAACTTTCCAAAATTGTGTTATGATGATTCATCGGAGAACTTAAATATTCCGATCTAAGAACGTCTAGTTCAGATTCCGATAATAATTTGTTTCTAATTATTACCCGAACCTGATCGGACAATCTTTGGGTACTTACGTCTATCGTGGGCTTCAGAAGAAGCCATTCCTGGGACAGCCTTTGTCTGTAGCCAGTCAAGAAACTTCCCCCCTCTGTAGCTCGGAAGTACGCCCGCATGACATTTTGGTTGATTAAAATTATTACTATTATTATTATTGTTATTTTTGTAAAAGGCATTATCGTCGTATGTTGTGAAATAAATAAAAATAGCTTTTAGATATAAGGGGCCGTTCATTCATCACGTGATTTTTTTTTGTAACTTTAGACCCCCTCCTCCCTGATGATATTATTTAATGATGTTCCAGAATCCCCCCCCCTCCCCCCGGAAAATCACGTGTCCTTTTTTAATTTACGTCAATTTTTAAATTTCTGAAAGTGCTTCTGTGTTTCTTTAAATTCATCAGAAAAAATAAATGCACGTGATTTTCTCACTAGACCCCCCTCCCCCTACGTGATCTATCGTGATTTTTTACAGACCACCCCTCCCCCTTTTGGATTAATGGACGCTCTATAATAAAAAACTTAAAAAAATAGGTAGGTACATCATAATATTTCTTTGTTTTGTCGGTGGTAACTTTGAAATCGGGAATGAGAGTGTTTCGGGTGACGATAATGCTGATGGTTCTCTTTGCAGTTTCAGTTTCAAAAGTTTTTTTGTTTGATACTGAATTTTTACAATCATATTTTGATACAAAATCACCATTTATATTATGATTTTTCAGTAGATATGACTATTTCTCGATCAGCTAATGAGTCTTTTTCTTACAATGAATAGTGTAATAATTACTTAAAACTAGCCTTTTACAATATATTTTTATTAGTTCAATAAAATGTATTTACAAATATAGCTTTGGTGTAATTATAAAGAGTGTAACAACTATTTTTTTGTTGATCTGCTTTACAAGCTCTCATTAAGAAAAATAAAAAATACAATCTTACTAAAACACCTGTCATATTTCTCAATGATATGGACAAGAGACAACATTACCGATACAGATAGACATCAGTAATAAAAATCACTAAGAACATTTTTATAGTATTTAACTTGTGATGATCGCACGATAAGAGATGTAAACATACACTCATACTCATACATCACAAAACAGACCATTATGTCGACTTACTGTCTTGTAACATGCAGCCCGAGGCATATCCTGTAGATAATTAATACAAAATACTTAACTATTTAAACGAAAGTTTGCCTGTACTTCATTGTTGGGCAATTTCCTTCGCTTTCGATAAATACACGCGTGAAAAAAAATACTTGATTACAAGTTCCAAATGAATTTCAAAACATTGAAACACGTTTCGTTATGAATCGGCCTTAATTAAACTATTTTTCCCTACTATTGTACAAATCCACTGCTTACTTTGTAAAGTCATGTGGTTTCTCTCGATATGAGGGCGGAGTCTTGCTTGACTTTCACGAGAAGGGATTGCACTTACATTCAAATATATCATCAGATAATATTAAAGATTCTTAAAAAAAAAAAAAAATTCGATCGAAATAATGTAGGTACCTAATGTCCACACTCCATCACAGTGCCTGCGTTATGTTCTCAAACATTTTAAGCATATTGAAGAACCTGGAGAAAACTAACTGGAAATTTAGAGGGAGCTTACTTTTAAGATGGAGTGAGCAAATGAGAGACGACTGAAGAAACCTTTTATGGGGCACAGTAGTTTAGGAAGAACCGGAGGGAGTTGAGGGAGCTGGCTTATGATGTAGATGTTCACAATCATAAACTTCATCACTGGATGAGGGAATGAGAAAGAAAAAGAAGAGGAATGTATGTTATAATAAAAAAAACAGATTGTTAACATAAAACATGAACAATATTTTGAGTTAGGTACTTCTTACATAAATGTCAAAAAGCTGTATACTCTAACATTAATTTTTCCATTGCAGATCCAATCTAGAATCCAAGAGTAGGTATTCCACACTGCAATCAATCTTGTTCAATGTCAATAACCTTCTCCCTCACAATGTCCAATGAGTTTTCATCGTCTTTGGAACCCTTTTTGGAGGAAGTACAACAACTCTCTTCTTCATGAATTGTCTTTAGGAATTCCATTCTCCCACAGTACTCCGTTCTCCAATCCGATACAAAAAAATTTATAGAAATCTGAATCAGGATTTCAATTTGAGTTTTATTTTGAAGGGCTATTTTTCGCCAACTGCGTGGTATTCCAACTAGATACATTTAGTGCAGAAATATTGGCAGACCACTAAAGAAGTTAACAATTTTGAAACAAAACAAGAAAACATTTTGTTAGACCACCGTTCAATTTTATTGACTGAACAATAAAATGTCGTATAACTACATAACATAATAATAACGTTGTAATAGGTACGTTATATAGTAACTACTTGGGTGGGTCTACACCTTATGAACATACTATTATACAGGTATGGTTATACAGTGCACTGTAATTAATTTATAATAATGGTAGGTATACATATAGCTCCAAACACACGGACCTAACAGGCCTGTATATAACTCACATTATGATGAGGAAGTTAAAATCTTAGGCAGGTAGGTACCTATGTATGGTAGGTACACCCAGGAAAAAAATCTTGAATCCTCTAACCATTAATCACGTGATGTTTTTTCGCAACTTTATAGACCCCTCTCCCCCCTAGTGATATTTGGTGACGTTTCAGAATACCCCCGCCCTCCCTCCGAAAATCACGTGTACTTTTTTTAGTACAAAGAATTATGAAACTTATGATTTTAATTTGCGACATTTTTTTAAATTTCTGAAAGTGCAACTGTGTTACTTTAAAATTAACCAGAAAAAATAAATGCACGTGATTTTCTCACTAGACCCCCTCTTCCGTGATATTTCGTGATTATTTTACAGACCCTCACTCCCCTGTTTGGGCTCTCGTGATTAATGCAGACAGCCGAAGAGGTGGAGCGACGACATCGTGCGTACCGTTGGGACAGAGTGTGGATGGGGATGACCAGAGACAGAGAGGAGCGGCGTGAGCATGAGGAGGCCTATGTCCTGCAGTGGATGATCACGGGCTAACATATGAATCTACCTCCAGTCTTTCTTGTCTTCAGCTATTGCTGTGGGTTGTATATAGTATTCTAAAAAAACTCGTGCACGCAATCTCAATTAGATCAGGCTTTAAATCTTTATTCTTTAAATAATAAAATCATAAAAGGTTGTCGGGGTTTTCGTCTCAAAACATACAGAATCAATTTTACAACATGTCGATGAAATTTCGCAAGATTACAATTTTGTTGCCCTGTAATAGGGGAAACTACAGCTTTTTACGGATATAAAACGTACACATGATAATATTATTGATTGTAATTTCAAACAAACATGATAGGTACCGGCGATCATTAAGAAAATAATGCAAGCTGTATGATACGATTTATTAGCAACATTGTTGTCAAAAGGTCTAACTACCTGATATTTTCATTACACATTCCAATAAAACGTAAATTCCTGGCCACACATATAAGATTTAGTTAGCAATTTTTTTATAGATCGTTAGCACGACATTATTTATCAACAATAAATCTTAAAAATTAAGCATTGATTCAGCGATATTAATGATTTTATAGGCTGATTATCTGAGCACGATTGTGCCGTGTAAACATTAAGAAACGGACATGAACAGCCTGGCAACCAAGTCAGGTGTCTCGGCGAAGTAAACTTACAACAAGATTTATAATTTACGATTACCAGAACTGTCATAAAAACTATAAGAATATTTTAATGGTCTGATAATGAAACGGTGTCTTATTGTATGGTGATATACATACAGTTCATATGATTAGCTTACAAGACAAAAAGACAACCACATTAGATACCTTATTAACTAAAATCAATAATAGCACTTCAATTACATGACAGCAGTCGCTATCCATAAATTTGATTGCTTTAGTTCTGTTGTTCTCAAAAATTTCAAACAGATGGCTCTATATCTCAGTAATTATTAAAACACATATTATACTTGTTATAATATACGCGTATTACGAATAAATTAGCGTTGGGCCAGTTGACCCAGTGGCTAGCGTCAAGGATGTCTAGAAAATTCTCATGATTGGGAGTTTCGCGCATTTGGACATTACCATCAAATGGCGAACGTTGTACAACGTAAAGTGATCACACTAAGCCAGCCTTCGAAATAACAGAAGAAGATGGTCGAAAGCTCGTACAAGGTTGTTTACTTATAACATTTAAAATCGAACACCGGTGAATTTTTAAAATCATTAGTTGATATACAAATATTCGTTAAAAATCAAAATCAATCCTTATTCAAAATAATCACCGTTCATAAATGTTCGAAAACGTCAAAATTGATCACACTAAAGCTCTGATTACTTAATATACGGTACCGGCATATAGCGGCCGTAATATTACAATAATATGTTACTTCTTTGAACGTCGATTATGTAAACCAAATGGTGCGATTTCCAGCACAATGGTAATTAACATCTTAATTATTAATTATTGTTGTCTGTTTATTTTTCGTCCCTAATAATGCAATACAACTGATGCACTGGTAAACCAGCGATTCCTACTCTGTTAAGAATTTTTTATGCATTTATTCTTTGAAAAAATCAACCCGGGGTTGGCCTGTTTCAGATTGAACAGGACCGGTTACTTAGAAAAAAAAATATATGACTCACCATTGAGAGAAAATCGCTAGTTTTCTATAAAAATAATATTATGTTCAATAAATCAGCATATCGAATCTCTTTTCATTCGATCGATGAATATCATGAAACGACAAATTTGAAGAGTTTGCCAATAATATTCGATCACTTACCTACTACCTACCCAATAAATATAATTATACACAAACCATCACAATTTGTTAAGACGGAGTGGTCTAGTTCTTTCCGTCATTTCGTTTTGTCAGTTTTGTGAAATGACCTCGATGTGAGCACCAAGTCCAAGAGGTGTTTAGCCGCCTTTAATCGACAATCACTTACAACAATATCGTGGCCAAAACGCGGAATGATTCCGCTCGATTATTAGGAAACATTGACAAACTCTACTGTTCTGTTACTTACTATTTGTTTTAATTATTGTATTGGTGTCAGATTTGCAATAGGCAAAATCACTCATCTAAAATGTGCAAATTTTGTCGGATAATCATACTATGAAGTGGTTGGTGGTTTACCGCGCACGTTCCGGTCTCGGGCTTGGGTACAAAACCCCTTGCCATTTTCACTATTTTTTTTTCACAAAACATTTCATATTCTTCTTCTGCGTGTTTTAATTTATTATATGAAAAATATTGATGGTCGACATTGAGATTGGGATTGACTTTCGAGAGTAACCACCCTGGTCTTTCCACATTGGCAAGCACTTCTCAGACACACCCCAGCCGGAACAAATCTTCCACCGCTCTTATTCCGGTCCAATCGTTCCTCGCCAGGACATCTTCGACCATCCACTTTTCTCATAGAATTTCATATTTATATAATGTGTCCCAGATAGGATATTTTTCTGATCTAAACGGTTTGTAATAACTTTCTACTGCTGGCTCCTCTCAAGACTTCAGTGTTGGTGTCTAAATCAGTGATTTTACGTGAGTTTATTTAGATTTTACAGCACTCTTCGATACAGGTTTTGTAACATCTAAGATATTTTTATTTATTTTTAAAATTACTATTAGCTTCATTCTATGAGTTTTTTAAAATTTCACAGAAAAATTTATCAATTTCAAATTTTCCTGGTGGCTTAATTGCTGGAAGGTCTTAGCTACGAATCTCACTGTTTTTACTTCATTTTACAAGTAGTATTGATTCGTTAGAAAAAAAATTGGGTGAATCTTAATTCTGTTTCTGTGAGATTCTCATCCACTGGGATTCGGGCTCCGATCAGATATAACAAATGTCAATATAGAGTGCCCCCAAAAAAATTAATACGTGGAATCAAACCTTTCTGAATTATTTTTTTCTGCCAGTTTCTTGATTATTTATGTAATCAACGGTAAATTTCGAACCACGTGTGGCTCCACTGCTATGTTTTAATACCATAGACTCCTACAAACACACGTCTCTTGTTTAATTATTAGGTACATATTTAGAATTGTAATTGATTAATTCAGTAAACACAATTTTTAATAAATTAATTAATAAATTTTCGCCTTTTTCAGATCATTACGCCTTAGATACCACTCTAAAAGGAGTCATTGACAAATTTATGCTTATTTTTGACAAGTTTGTGTTTGTACTATATCATAGCTGGTATTTTGATTTCGTAACATCATTATAATCAATGTAAAATGTTAATTTGTCAAGTATGGTCCATGTTAATGACTTTATTTTAAATTAGATTATAATGTAGTTACCTACCTAATATAAAACATGTGAATTAGTAAAAAAAAGATATTAACCTACACATTATTGTTTTTTTTTGTATATATCTGTACCATCTTGGCACTTTTTATTTAATTATTTTATTATTAACTCACCGAAGAGTATTTTACAACCCCTTTTTGGTGGTTTTAGGGAAAGTCACTCTTTCGGGTACTATGATCAATGGCGTCTCTCTTGAAGTACGTAGTAATTCAGCTTCTCGGTGACTACCTTCTACAGATTTTTGTTTAAGGATATATGGTGGCAAAAATTTGAGAGAGCATGCTCCTGACTACGAAGAAGGAGGTGGCATTTTCATACCAGGAAAATGAAAGCTTCTAAATTTGTATTAATTTTGGACATCTAGTCCAACGAAAATTACAATGGATCCGCCTGAAAAAGAAACTTAGTCATCGTCCGTTTCAGTCTTTCAAAGATGGAAGCACCAAGAATAGTAAAAAATTTCTTTAACTTTCCTTCTTTATCTTTCACTGCTGAACAACGAAGGAGCCTTCCCTAAACTGATTCTAGGAGAATATGACAGTTAACGAATGTTACTTACCACTCTGTATTTACGGGTTGGTATATGGGTTTGCTTCTGGTTAATCTTATTCTTACTATTACGCGTATTTAGTCCTAAAAAAAATATACGGTCGGTCACTCACTAGAGCCTCGTTAGTTTTCTAACGAGGAGTAGGTACCACGTGCAGGAGAGGTAGATATTTAGGTCGGCTAGATACTTCGCCATCACTCTTTTCTCCCTTAAAATTATAAATAAAACATTATAGCTGAATAATCGTCTCAACCTGCAATAATTAAACCCGTGGCCTCCAGATCAAAAAGTTAACTTCAAGACCGAAGTAGTTAAGTTGAGTTGGTATAGTAGACGTTTATTACGAGATACGATGTATGTATGTGCGTAATAATAAATCATATGATTTATTAAAGAGCCCGCTAAAATATTGAATACAATGATACCCAACGATATACTCGTACATGTATTTGAGAATTACACGAATTAAATATTAATTAGATAGTTGATTAGACTTTAATGATTAGACTTGTGAATTTTAATTTGGGAAGTATACGTAATTATATACCTACCTATATAATATATGTACCTATGTTTGAATCAGGAAACTACTTATGTGGTATGTATCTAATTATTTCACATCCACTAATGATTATTGTTACTTTAATTTGTAGCCGTGCCTCTACCACTTATCCAGTTTGATACAAATTCAACAATGAACCAATAAATTCGATACATTTTGTTAACTGTAAAGTGTTTTGGGAAAACTATCAGAAAACCTCATTGAATTTATGCATTATTTGGGAGTTGGAGTTGGTAGACCAGTGGGGCTAGTACGAGTTTTATCGAAAGCTTATTGCACGCTAACAAGCGCTTAAAAACGTGCAAATAGTGTTCTAAAATCAAACGATCGAATCGTTCGATCATTTCTGTATGTAAAAATTTCGAACTCTTTCGATGATCGTTTCGATATTTGATCATCGAAAACTTATACTAAGGCTACAGCGGTATCAGTCGAAAGGACAGCGGGCATCGGTATCCCTTCCTCTCCTCTCGTACCCGTTCCCGTCCTTCTCTTTTCAATAGCATGTATTATAATCTACATAAAGATAGGATACATTAATTGGCGATGTAAAAACAAATTGTTACTACCTATGACTGTAAAAATACATATTTAGCTGTTGTATCTTTTGATAAAATAAATAAAAAAAAAAAAAGAAAAAAAAGAAAGCTTTCGTACGTACAGCGTATTGATGTTCGTAGGTTCGAATCCTTGTGCCGATCATTTCTATTTTCATGACACGAGCACACCTTTTGTGAAAGATATCGAAAGTGTATTTGTGCTCACTTTGGATGATCCCAGATTCATTAAAAAAAATGATATACCTATCAAAGTATCTCCTCATATACACTCATATCAAGTAGGTATAGCTATGAATGTAGTCTCTTAGTCCCTCAGTTGCACTCATGCGTTATGCAAAGGTCTGTGTTCGATATAGAGCGTTGTATTTTCAGATTAACATTTTTCTGCGATATTTGTAGCAATTAGCCTCCGCGTTCACCGAAATCAACAGCTCCTGACTGTTTTCTTTAGGGTTATTTAAAAGAAAGAGTGTAAGATAATAAGCCAAGATGGACGAACGACAATAAGACGGATGGTGGAGAAGGAGGGCGACAGACTGGTCGAAGAAGTGTGGGCCGACAGCAAATGAGGTGAAGTGACGACATAATACGGGCCGTAGAGACAGAGACAGGAAAGAGTGGCGTGAACATAAGGAGGCCTATGTCTTGCAGTAAACGAGCATGAACTAGTTGTAAAATAAACAAAGAACCGTATTGCAAAAAAAAAACGATATTCCCTATGAAATGATGATGAGATGAAAAAAAAAATCGCCGTCGAAACTCCTGATTTTGCGAAAGTTTGTGGAAAATGTTTTGGACATGCAGAGCAGAAAAAGGAAAATTCTTGCGAAAGTCTTTTTTCATAACTGACCTACGACTCTTCATTAATACACATACTATATTTAAATAAAAATAAAATTGTACAAAATTAAAAAAAAGTTACTTATAAAGAACAACACTGCAACACCCTGTATAAAAAAATTGTTCGAATGCGCTTTTACGACAATTATTATTAATAGTCAGGGGGTCTGTCTTTTGTAAATAAGCTTGTAGGTACAGCCTCTAAAGATGATATAGGTAGATGAAAGCCCTAATCCCTGATGTAATTCTGCTCTGGTTGATATCTTTCTCACAATTTGAAAATATACAATGTGGAGTTTTGGTTCTTCGGTACTGCTTAAAAATCAAGATAATTATTCCGAAATAATAATGCATAGAAATATCTAGCGAGGGCGATATAAAAGGGCGAAAATTGAGACTGTTCGAATCGGTGATGATTGAAAAAAATCGTCCTGCTCAATAGAGTAATTTCAATTTCGACAACATAGAAACCTTCGTAATTAGTTTAATCGTTAACTACTTGTTCTTATAAATATCTATTTTATTATAAAATCATAATAAATTATGTTTTATTTATTAAAATAATGTTGCATTTTTTTCAAAGATTTAATTGACTTTGATCAATGGGTTTATTATCAAACTATTTGATTAAGTGCGTTTTACGTTTTACTATAATGTTGTATTAAAGTAAACAGTACCACGATATCAGACATTAATCTAGTGTTTTTTGCCCACTGGCCAATTTAAAACTAGAGTACTAAAATTCTAAAGCTTAAATATAAATCTTAACCATTCATGTTTTATATGAAAGATTAAATTTTATTCATTGAATATTTCAAGTTCTTATTATTTTTAATTGAATTCTCTTTGAGATAGATAGAAGAAACGGTAAAGAACATGCCTGAGAAATGTGATTATTGCAGACTTATCGATCAAGAGAAGAATGTTGGTCTATGGATTATAAAATGCTGCACAAAATAAATATTCTAATGTTGAAATATTAGTGAAATACCTACCTAAGAGTAAAAACATTTGATTACTTTTAAGTGATTAATATTTTTTTCTCCAACATAATGTGTTTCAATAATTGAGCTTTCTTCGTCATCTTCTTTTCCCCTTTTTTCATAACGTATTCGAAGCTCTTCATTAATTTATGCCCTGCACATTTTGAAGATTCAATTAAAAGCAATGCACATTGTTGAGGTTCGTCACTTTGTATTGTTCTTTTCTTAGTTACTCCTATTTCTTTACATGATATAAAAGCTATTGACTATTCAATACATTACATACATTCACCCATTAAGGCCCCTCACACAGTGCAGGCCAGCCCGGAGAAGCCCAATCCGCTGCAAACCCGTCCCGCACTAAACCGACCCCCAAGCTCGATTGAAGCAATTAAACCAAAAAGCTGGCCCCACACAAATCAAGCCCGTCGCGGATCCCCCTAAACCAGCGATGCACAAACTGCGGCCCGCGGGGGGTGCATGCGATCCGTCGTCAGTTTGTCTGCGGCCCGCCGACGAATTAAACTATTGGAAAATCAAAAGAATATTTAAAATATTCCTGAGTAGATAATTTTATACGTTTACCTACGCCGCACCGGGAAGAAGCTAGAGTCTGTCATATGTGTTTTTGGATTGTTTGTGATGTTAATTGATGTTCTGTGCGAAATTTGAAATTATTTAATTATCCATTATAAGTGTATTTTATTTTAATTAAAATGATTCCATGAAGATTTCTGTGCTTAGTGTTGTGACAATAATATTTTCTATTTTCATACCCAATTTTGTTTTATGTTTTTGTTCAATCGTCATGTACAAAATTCATTGCTTACTGCTCTTCCAAAAGTATTAAGTAACATGCCACTGATTGTTTTTTTTTTTTTGTAAAACTTGGTATTAATTCCTTCCTAGTGTTCCTTCCTAATATTTACATTCCTTTGGTGTACTTTAATGTGGTATGGGAGTAAGTGAAAAACGTCGAAAAACCAGCAAAAAGAGCAGAGGTGCTATTCTTAGTCGGCAACCCCGCGGCATCCTATAGAAAAAGCTTACAACTGCTTACCGATTTTCATTTAAGTTGATAAGACTTAATAACCTAGAGCAAAACAATCGTTAGATGTTCGGAATCACGTCATCTAAGACGGTAATTCACATCTAATTGTAGCGCCATCATCTATGTTATTGCGAACAAAATCACCTAATAATACGGCAAAAGATAATGACTTAATCAGTAGAGATTCCTTTAAAAATAGTTCGAATAGAGTAAAATTACATTGGCTTATTGTTTTAAAACGATTTGTTGGGGTGTTGTCAGTTATTACTGCAAATTATAATGAATCATAACGATTCTTATCTTTTATAGCGAAATATTGAGCATTGCTTTAAGTATTTTACTATTTACAGGCTTTGTACCTACAGTCTATCGTTTAGTTAGTGACTCTAATAAAATTAATATATCCAACTAGCTTCTAGTTAAAGTACCTACTTATTGGAAGGTCGCGCGATATATTAAATCAGTAGGCTTGTGTTTAATGTGCAAGTACCAATGTAAGTATTAAAAGTTTTTACTAAGAAATAATAATCTAACACAAATAAGACTGAGCAACCCACCCGAGTCCTTAATGTGGTTATACAGTGGCGGCAAACAATTCGTAACAACAATATTATTGAATCAATATAAAAAAAAAACAAGTAGGGATGTTTATAATATTTTGTGCTTAGGTTTCTAAGTGATCACACTAAGCCAGCCTTCGAAATAACAGTAGAAGACGGTCGTAAGCCCGTAGTGGTTTGTTCCATTTAAAAATCGAACATTAGTAATGAATTGTTAGAGTCATTAGTTGTTATTTTTTCTATAAAGAAGTTAAACAATGAATCAAAGGACTAACTATTTTCATAGTTTTATGAAAAAAATAATATCATCGTTTCCTGATCTTTTCACTAGGTAGATGTAACAAATATACCTATTTCTATAGAAAGGTGACAATAAATTCGGTGAAATTTATCGATACAAAAAATATGATACATGTATGTATTAAGAAGAATTCACGCGATAAATACAATCAAAGTACAAAACCGTCAGGAAATCAAATCAGGGACTAAGTAGTTGATAAAAGTCTGACATTGACTATCATTACTAACGATAAAGATAGATTTCGGATATATTTTATTTATAATGTTCTGTGCGATCTGGAGTACGCGGACGACCTAGCGTTGTTCAGTACGACAGTGGAGGAATTACAGCGCAGTGTTTCAAGACTCTGCGACGAAACAGCACGCCTTGGCCTTCGAGTCAATGCCAGTAAGTCGGAGCTCATGGCGAATAATGCCTGCCCCGATAAACAGCTACCGATAACCATTGACGGTCACCAGGTCTCCCGGGTGGATAAGTTTAAGTACCTGGGAGCAACCATTACCACCACTGGTGACCTCGGGGCCGAGCTCCCGATTCGTATCGGTATGGAAAGTGGCGCCTTCAACAACATGACCAAGATATGGAAGGCGTCGGCGTTTAGTGTCGAGACGAAATGTAAACTGTTTGATGCGTGTGTGTTGCCCATTCTCCTGTATGCGTGTGAGTCCTGGCACCTGACTAAAGCCTAGGCACAAAAAGTGTCTGCATTCGAAACGAAGTGCCTCAGGAGAGTTTTGGGTATAAGATGGTACCACCGCATCACGAACGACGCTATACGCCGGCGCACCCAGCGCAGGCCCATCACTTCCACCATTACGGAGAGGAGATGGGCATGGCTGGGACATGTGTTGAGGATGCCGAATGACAGTCGGAGAGCGCTGTTTTACCTCCCATCAGGGTCTCGAAGACGTGGAAGACCCTCTCATACCGTGTTCCGTTCCTTCGAAGCAGAGCTGAGGGAGTTGGATATGGTGTGGGAGGAGGTCATAAGCATTGCGCATGATCGAGCGCAGTGGAGAGCTCTTGTTGCCTCCCTATGCTCCTGAGTGGAGTTCAAAGGGAGTTTTGATTTGATTTGATTGATAATGTTATTATTAATCTTTTTTCTTTCATGGGAGAAAGGTAAAATTCTCATTACTTTTTGGTAGAACACACTCAATTTTCCTAGGATTTGCACTGCAGCTAAACTTTGCGTGCGTTTATAAGCACAACATGACAAGTTTAGTGTTATAATTGAGGTACCTATAACTCTACTCAGCAGTCAGCCAAGGAAGTCTTACTAAAAAATAAGAGTTTAGGGATTGACTATTGAAACCTCAATAATAGCTCTACTCAGTCCTCAACAAAATTTTCAACTAGTTTTGTAGTAGGATTAAAAAAACATTAGTTTACCTTATTATCTCTCTCCAAAAGTTGTCGATCCCTGGACGAAGTATTCAAATGTGTTATATAATATACAGATATTTCTATTCAGAGTTGGATAACCAGCGTAGGTTAATATTGTGTTAAAAATTTATCGCAGTATTTCAACGGGCCACTAATCTTTTCCGTCATACACTAAGAAAAAATGACCTTAGATATAAAATAAGAAGTATGAGTCGCGCGAGCTCATTCCTTAGTATTATCATTACGAGCAGTTCCGTTTACCCACTGCGAATGACAATTATGGGATAATTGCACAAACTATTTAGCAAGACACTGAACTGATTGATTGAAGCTATTAACGCCTGCTCTACAAGGATACACAAATGGGTTTATCAATAACGTGTAACATGGTAATGGGATTTTAATGCTGAAATATGTAATGAAAATTTTCGTTCGTGAAATGGTCAATGCTTTGCATAACTTAGTGACTTTATTGGTATAATTTTTCAATTCAAAATAATCTCGCACACCTAAATAACTTACTGAAAAATATTTATCCAAATTCGTAACTTAATTGTAAGTTGAAATGACTTAGTTTTTATATCTTAAAAATGCCTTATCCGTAAGTCTCCTGTTTTTGTTTCGTATCATTCTCCTGTTTTTCGTATCATTTCGTATCTCATACTTATTAATCCTTGTGAAATGATTTAAAACTCTTTAGGGTAAAAGCCAAGGCTGTAGCCCGCAAATGAGATATTTCTTTAATAAGTTCCAATGAGACTGCTTATATTTTTCTATTGTCCGACCACGCGATTTAACAACTAAACCACCTCCCAAATGATGAAAACCATCAAGCAGATAAAAAAATGATAGATTTTAATATCGGGAAACATCATGCTATTTCAAATAAGGAATTCTTTGTATGTAGGTATTTCAAAAAAAGTTCGATCCGTTGAGAAATATCAATAGGAATTTGTCACAGTAAGAGCACGTTGAAGTATGATTCAATGTCTCCTGTGCTTGTGTCAATTAAAATAACTATATTATTTTTAAAACCTATTTGAGTTTTGTTAAACTAATGTATTTCTAATAGCAAATATCTACGTTAAATTCCTTGGCGGAAAATCTGTTCTTGGGATGGTAAAATGGGGTGGTAGCGTAGCTGTTCTTCTTCTTCGTGTGCCTTCCAAGCGGAGGTTGGGAACTCCACACGGTCTTGAGCCAGCCCTATCAATCATGCCGAATCCGGTAAACCAAACCACTGTCAGAGCAAGATTTTTGAGAAAAGAGACTATCTCCGCCCCTTGCTCCTTATTAACTCTATATTTCCTTGAATCATAAGTTGTAGGATGGAATATTTTTCTCCACGGAATATGTGACCAAAGTATGCGGCCTTATGTCGTGACAGGAGCTCTCTTTCCTTTTGCAACATGCCCAGGACTTTCTTATTAGACATCCTCTAGATCCATGATTCTTCTTTACAACCATGCACATCTATTTTTAATGTTGATCATAAAGAATTTTTAATCTCAATTATTTATCTTTTCTTATTTTAAATCAAAGTAAATACATTTTTCAACCCTCTCACAGAACAGAAGAAATATCCACCATTGTGATGAAGAAAAAAATCATGCACAAGAATTGGAAGATTAGAAATTCCAGAATTTTCTTTAACAATGTTATTCTTATGGTTCTTCCAGAATGAAGTTGCCGTTGGATTATTATGTAGGTCTCACTGAAAGATTAGAGTATTAGCTTCAATGCAACTGTCATCATTAAGACTTTGTACGCCTTCGACACTCATTTAATCATTATTGTAATATTAATTTTAAAGAGTCATGCAACAAACAACGCTAATTATTCAACAAGACATGATTGTTGTATCAATGAGGCTTGTTCCTATTTAAATCAATGAACTATTCCCATAAATATGCAATGATTAAATAAAACGTACCTGGTAATTGAAATCATAAGAATAATAATTTTTGATTTTGATCAGAGCAGCAGCGTTAGGTATTGAAGAAAAAGTGTAGGTCTAGAACAAGTCTGATATTTGAGACATAAAGGGGCTTTTCACGGAAACACCCGGTTTTTGGTACTTTCATTTAACGTTTCCTTGAATTCTTAACATATTATATTTCACTTTGACAAAAATGATCGCATAACAGCATAATATGCCTTTTCGCTGAGGAGAATTGAATGAAGTAATTATCTATCAAATAATGACTCTAAAAAATCATTACTGATGTTCGATTTTTGAATGGAACAAACGGCCACCACGGGCTTACGACTGTCTTCTATTGTTGTTTCGAAGGCTGGCTTAGTGTGATCACTTTACAACGTTCGCCATTAGGTGGTAATGTTTGAGTCTCCGAAACTCCTAAAAATGAGAATTCTCGACATGTTCAACATGTCGAAAAATCTCATGTATGCAACAAATAGATATTTAATAATAATTAATGAAATATAAAGATAAAAGTTGGAAATTATTGGAACAAGAGAGCAACCAAATTTAATTAAGTACTTCAGCTAGTTTGACATGATTTTTCTGGAACCTCTGTCATATTATATTTCTCGTTCCATAACTCAAAAAATAAAATAATTACAGATACGTGATGTGCCGAATATTGGAGATTAATCTTAAAATAATTAGAATTTATCTCTAAGATAAATAGCTTTACATGGTTTATTTCGAAGCTTTTAATAATTTAGTTTATTTGGTTTGAAACTGGTCAAAAAATCTTCACAGATAGGCTTGTCATTAGTTTTAATTATTGATATGCTAGACAAGTGTCGCGATTATATAACAACTTCAAGTGTTCGGTCGCGAATTTAGGTCCCTGCCCTATTGAACTCACGATTTCCTGCATCTTTCCTTCTTCTTATTTTGAAAGATTATTATAAATGTGAAATTTGCTTAAGTTTTGGAAAATGGGACCTAAATTAAAATATACTTACCAGAAAGACTGCAGTGAAAAATACATCATTATATCGAACAGAGAGATACATTAATAATAGTACTAAAAATTGTTTATTCATTAAAATGTACAAAAATACTCTCTATTGACAAGCCGTTTAAATGGCTTAATGGGGCCCATTTCACTTGCTGCAATAGTTGTTCTTTATATTTCTTTATTTTGTGTGTATTATGTATCTTATTGTGTATTATGTAGGTATAATTATTTTATAAATAAAAAAAAAATAAAAAAATGCATTCATATTGTTATGCCTTGACTTAAGCTAGGGTTAACCACGGCCCCCTTTAGCCACAAAATATGTTAAATATAAAATCGATTTAAAAAAAACATCAGATAGCACATAAGTTAATCAAATTGATAATTTCTGTCGAAGGCGACAAAAATCGTTGCCGGATAACAGGGTATATTGTTCAGCTTAATATAAAATGTTCAGCCACCAGAGCATACGATTTTTAGTCGGACCCGACACACGACAAATTTTATCGGGCTGTCAATGGTTTCATCAATTAAGTGTTTTACTGATGGCGCCGTTGTGTATTGTCCTTCATCCTTAAATCTTCCGCTGAACAGGACGAGGGCGTTGGCTCTTATATAAGATAATTAAAATCAAACAGATATTTGTCGTTTTCCTATTCCTTTATAACTTGTTACTCACTTCAAATCATATATTTATGGCGATAAATCCAACATAAATAATGTGTCGAGCTAAATCGATTTTATTTAATAACAGATTGAATAATATCGACAGTCTTTGTTAGATTATTGATAGCGTCACTGCTCGACCACTTACTTTCAAAATTCCTAAGCCAATGACATTGCTTTTTTGTCGGTTTATTTCACCGCTGTCAATTAATACAATACGTCCACCAAGTTAATAGACCGACATTCGGTTTTTCTTTTGGAAACTTATTATACTAATTGAAACGTTCCATTTCTTTTAACTTTTTTACTAGCTTTCTTTCTCCATATAAGTTAAGGCCTCGTTCAAGGTCTGTTGAGATTTTTTTAACTTATTTTTTAATGAATATATAATAATAATGAAAATACAACCAGAACGGTGGGCGAAAAATTCTATTGGAGAAGCAATATTTTCTTTTTCCGTCTTCGAATTTGTTCCATTTGGAGTGAGTTCTCTATTAAGCGCAGCACTTGTTCCACTTGGAAATCCTTTTAGCATTCCCTTTTTCCTAGCTTAATCTTTTTATCTCCATTCTTCAGGATGATCTTTGCCTCGATAAGCTAGTGCCATAGGCTACGACTTCTGTGCCCTTATTCTCGTAGCGGTCTTAATACGCTCTTATCTTGATTGACAATCATAAAATGGCGGATTGGTATTCACAAAACAAGATATCTAGTAGATATCTTAAAAATTCGTTGTTTGAAATATCAGTATGAAAATGATCCAGTTCAAGATAGGATTAACAATTTTTCCACTACAATTTAAAAAAAAAAACTACAATTTTAAACTAAGTTTAGAAGGGACCAGCTGACTGGTAGAGAATGCTTCAAGCATTTAGTTCTGCTGGCTACTAACGTTATTAAATTTTGGTGGAATGATGATTATTATCATTGGAATGAATATTATCATTCCACATGATGTCCTTCTATCAGATTTTTTTTCATAACTGACAGAAAGTGCTTGTCCTAAGGTTATTTAAATTTACGGAAGAAAACCATGAGGAGAGATACCAGTACAACAATGGTAGTTGTACGATTACCATTAACCAATATGTACAATTGAGGTGACGAAATGTCGAGAGAGTAGAAAAATTCAAGTACCTCGGCAGCATGCTTACACAGAGCCTTGATCCGGAGGTAGAATTTAGTTTTTTTTTTATTTATTTATTTTTTTTACCCATCCCGAAGGGGGTAGGCAAAGAGTACGGATTTCCATTCTTTCCTATCCAAACAAACCTCTTTCGCTTCTTCCAAAAGCATAACATTCCGCATACATGCTCTCCTATTTCTTTTGCTCCTGACTTGGTCCTCCTCTAAAACTGAACCGATATGATAGAAATTAGGTGTAGAATAATAATAAATTTATTCAAAATTAATAAGTGCATTAACAATGCACAACAACAGTTTTAAAAAAAAACAAATTTGAACAAAACAGAATAGAGGCAGCAAGAGCTGCATTTAACAAAATGAGAACCCTATTCTGCAATCATAACATAAACCCGAATGAATGAAGAATGGTCTATGTGAGGTCTGTTCTATTGTACGGGTGCGAACATGGACGTTAAAGGTCAATGCCATGAACAGATTGAAGGCATTCGAAATGTGGATCCATCGCAGGATGTTCAAATGGACAGACATGATAACAAATGCCGAAGTCCTAAGGCGAGCTGGAGTAGACAGAGAGTTGCTGTCAACTATCAAGGTTCGCAAGATCTCATATTTGGGCCATGTACTGCGAGGGGAAAAATATAATCTTCTGCACCTGATATTGAAGGGCAAAATTGAGGGACGCTGAGGGCCTGGCCGGAGACAGACATCATGGCTGCGCAACATTATAGACTGGACCGGCATCCGAAGTGTGGAGGAGCTGTTCCAGACGGCGCAGGATTGAGAAAGATTCGCCGAAATGATCGCCAACGTTGGAGAGACCCGACAGGGCACTTAAAGAAGAAGAATATGTAAAATGCAACGTCTTTTGTACTCGAACCACAAAATATACTATTAAAATCTTCTTCTTCTGTTAGGACTGCGTCCTGTCCTCTTAATATTTCTGGAATGTGGATGTCCAGCTATCCCTTCAGCTCTTGGTGGTCGTCTGTCAGCCTCTTTTTAATAAGCCTTTCATAAACTGCTCTCTTTCTACGTGGGATTTCCAGAAACGCTTTCTAGATCTACCCCATCGCACAACATCCTTGATAACACCTCATGTCCTCCTAATATCGGAGTTCCTAGCCCTGTCTCGGAGTGTTGTTCCCACAATGAGACAGAGGGTCTTCTTCTCTGTTGTGCGTAGAAGGCTCTTCGTCTTCGTTGTATCGGTTCTTGACTATAACATATGTCAGGATTGGTTTGTATGAACTATAGGTATGTTGTAAATTTAATTTAGAGGAGAATAATAATATGGTTATTAATATCATTCAAAACGGAACTATTACTACCATAATAAATAGTGAATGTGTTGGCCATATTAAATGAATAAGTTTTTGCAATACACTTTTTATTTACCATTTCCTATGTTAGAGTTTAGATAAGCTACTAAACATATTTTTTTTTGTAAAGAAAAACATTGTACAAGTGTTGTATGCCTTAGCCTTGGGTGTCAAAATATAATAGCCTGTGTTACGTTGCAGAGAGTAAGATATTAATTTAATATTAATGGTGAAAATATCGATAGCGTATTGGTTATCATCGATCTTGATCGAATGGGCACGGTTTAGTTTGGAGTTAGTTGCCTTTTTAAATAATATTGTCTACCCGGCTATTGTTTCGAAACAACACCGTTAATTACGTATTTTCATTCATTCTGTCTTATATAATTATATCAGTCTAGGAAAATGACTGTCACGTTCCCAAAAACGCTCAACTGTGCGGGAACTATTATCGATTGCCATCAATCATCCACCAGGTCTCCCGGGTGGATAAATTAAGGTACCCGGGAGCAACTATTACCACTACTGGTGACCTCGTGGCTGAGCTCCCGATACGTATCGGTATGGCAAGTGGCGCCCTTAATAATGACCAAAATATGGAAAACCTTGGTTTTTAGTGTCGAGACGAAATGTAAACCCTGTTTGATGCGTGTGTGTTACCAATTATCCTGTATGGGTGTGAGTTATGGCACCTGACCAAAGCCGAGGCACAAAAAGTCTCAGCTTTCGAAATGAAGTACCTCAGGAGAATTTTGGGTGTAAGATGGTACCGCCGCATCATGAACGACGCTATACGCCGGCGTACCCAGCGTGTGCCCATCACTTCTACCATTATGGAGAGGAGATGGACTTAACTGGGACATGCATGTGTTAAGGATGCTGAATGACAGTTGGCCGAAGACAGCGCTGTTCTTCCTCCCATAAGGGTCTCGAAGACGTGGGAAACACTCTCATACCGTGTTCCGTTCCGTCGAGTCAGAGATGAGGTCGCTGGATATGGTGTGGGAGGAGAACACAATGGAGAGACTCTGTTGCATTTCTAAGTGGGGCATAAAGGGAGTTGAGAATATATTTGTCATAATATGTTCCATTAAATACATAACTCGTCACACGGTGACGGGCTACCTCTTCTAGTATTGTAATAATTGCGTATTCACAAAATGAGATCACGCAGTCTTTGGGACCAAACAGTGCGAAGGTCAAATAATTTCAATAAGTATCAATTTCAATATCACGGCATGTAGCACTTCATAAATGACGTAGTTGATAGCCTAGTGGTTACGATTAATGTAGCCGACTTTCGTACTGTTCCGTACTGGAGATTGAGCATGGGTTCGTTCCCAGGTGCCGACCATCTTCCTTACTTTTTAAACACTTAAAAAAGTGAAAATCATTGTCAATCAAGAGTCATTTGAACACATCGTTTTTTTTGTCCTTTTTCCTTTTCAATTTTAGGTTAGTTGATCTTGTGGATATCTATATGGGTATATATAGATGTTGCGGACATTCGCATCCGCAAAGGCGGAGCCTACGCATCAATTTGAACATCCGCATTAATAAATTGCGAATGTTGATGCGGATGTACCGCAAGAGCAAGTCGCGACACGAAATTAAGATATGCAATTGTGTTTTTATCCCAAAAGGTATGGCCTTGAAGTTTGAGAAAGGAAGAATATGCATGCCACGTGCAAGTAAAAGGCATGGCGAACGTTAACTACTGAGCTTTGTTATCAAGTGCCATATTAGAAAATGTTAGTTCTTGTCTGGAGTCTGGACTTGACAAGACAAACGTTGAAATAAACTGCACTTTCAAAAAAGGAAATTTTATTTCTTACGTGTAGACGTAAGATCCTTGTATTTTTATTCATTTTTTAATGAATGCTTACAAATTGTTGGTTTAGAACAGAGATGTTGCGAATATCAGCATCAGCTGATTATCAGCATCGATTTCAATATCAGCATCATTAACTGATACTGATATTCAGTTCGTGTCTTCCCCGCTTAAGACGGGACTTGAGCTTGTCGAATATTGTCGCGAGAATTTTCTATCAATCAAACGTCTAAAAAATATCATTAAGGTTATAATATTTTGTGCACAATCTTGCAAGTACCTGGCACCCCCATCGGCCAAAAATCCCAGCAAACAATTGTTTAGTTGTGAGTGGGGCTAGTACGAGTTTTATCGAAAGCTAATTGCACGCAAATAAGCGCTTATTAGCGTGCAAATAGTGTTCTTAAATCAAACGATCGAATCATTCGATCATTTTTGTATGGAAATTTCTCGAAACTCTTTCGATATTCGATCATCGAAATCTTGTACTAGGGCTACAGCAGAGTACCTACCTAATTTTATTATTTAGTTATCAATCGGAGACACCAAAAGAACACTGAACAATATAAACAAAACAAATCATGACACTAACACATAGAATCTTCAGGGTTTCAATAACAGGTATCTACCGTATGCCTATTTATAACGCTGTGTGTAATAGATTAAATCCTAAAAATACTTACAAGCTGTTTAGTAAAACTTAAATTCGCATTATTTCTATATACCTACTTAACAACGAGGGAGGTGAAGTTTTGTGTTTAAATACCTCACTTAATTTAAATTTCATTGTTGAATAACAGAACTATAAAATAATTCAATAAATACGCATTTAAAAAGGGACTGCAGGACTTGCACCCACTGACGGATGGTTCGATCTAACCAGGAATCGCGACCGAGAGGAAAAATTTTTAGCGACCAAAAGAAGAAGTATATGAAGAAGAATATCAGCATCAGCTGATATTAATTTAAAAAAATCAGCATCTGTTGAAAAAATCCACATCAGCAACAACCCTGGTTTGGAATGAAAATTATTTTAATCTGTGAAAAGCCGACCCTTCGTTAAGAAGGTCATTTTATTTCTTACGTTTTACACCCCTATTATACAGTTTATCATTTTTTATTCTGTACTCCACACCCGCGGATGTGATACTTCTCTAATCCGCATCCGAAGATGTCGATAAAACCGCATCCGCAACATTACTAATATGTACCTACACCTACCTTAATTAATTAAAAATACAGTCCTTTTAAAAAATACGTAGGTATAGTAGTAGGCAGGTAGGTATAACTATTATTATTTAAGAATTTCATTCACCTGTTACAAGTGTATATTTAAAAAAATTTAGAAGAGGGATTCTTGGAAATTCAGGCATCTCTAGACATCGCAGATATGCTTTTCAAAAGAAAATCCTGTTGGCGTACATAGACCAGTTGTTATCTTTAGTTATGAACAAATAACTAAGTAGGTAGGTATATTAAAAAGAAATGAAAACCTTGAAATAAAAATAATTAATATTTATTTAGTTGTATGAGTCAGACCCCACACTAACTAATAATTTATAAGGGGAAACATGAACTTCCATTTATGGTTTTTTTAACGTGAGATCATATCTCGACTAATTACCTACAAGGTATGTTTAATGTTGCAGCTAAACCTTATATTTTCAGTTCGACGAAAATCGATCAAATAAAAACATTTAGTACGTACACTAGTAAACACGGGACCTTTCGAGTTGCATAGTAAAAATGCGTATGCTATTGTGAGAAAATTAAATACATCGAATCTTACGGCTTTAATAAATATTCATTTTAAAAATAAAATCATTCATTTGTACATAGGGTACAATTATATATTTTTGTGCTCTTTTCATATTATTTTGATGCTTAATACACAAAAACTTTTTCAATCCTACAAATTTTTGGTACTATATTGTTTAAAACGTTTTCGAAGAACCGTCCAAAGTTAATTGAAATTTGATTTGCTTTGATTGCTTAGTATTAAAATGTTCTTCAAACTTGCTCACGACAAAAAGTTTGAAGATTTTCAACTAAAAAAAAAAATGTACAATTATGCATTTTATGGAAATATTAAACCTTCGCTATAAAAAGGCAACAAGAGCTCTCTACAACAGTGCTTGATTTTACTCAGTGATAATTATTTCTTCCACATCATTTCCAAATCTCTCAGCATCGATTCCCTATTCGAAAGCACGCAACGTAGTATAAAAGATCGCTATCTTTGACTAATCTCATTATCCTCCCTCAGTATATGCGCCAATAATATCCATTCCCTCTGTGATGCATTGGGTGCGTTAGGGTAAAGCGTCGTGTATAGATCTCCCTTGCACACATTTGTATTGGGTAAGGTCGCTTGCACGTTACTCTACTTTACTTCGGTAGAGTAACGCGTAAAGACGTATCGGTCTCAAATAAATTGCACCTGCGTTGTAATAATGCTCACCGTAATGGTTGCAGCCCAGGTTAAATATGTTATTATAATTTGATACAGAAATTATAATTAATTAGTTGCGCCCAGTTAAAATTTACATAGATTCTAGGTATTTTATTTTAAATTACTAATTCATCTACGCAGATGATACTGCTGTAGCAGCCCAGGCGAAAACCTTTGACGAAGTGGAAGGAATATTATCGACAGCTCTCCGGGACTTAACCGGGTATTATACTGTTAATCACTTAAGACCGAATCCTTCGAAGACTCAGGTATGTGCATTTCACCTTAGAAACAGGGAGGCGGGAAGAAGGCTGCTAGTGGAATGGCAGGGACAGACGTTGGAGCACTGTGATGCGCCCAAATACCTGGGTGTGCGGCTTGACCGCTCTTTAACTTTTCGGAGGCATTGTGAGGAGACCGTTGGGAAGGTATGTGCCCGCAATAATATTATTAGGAAGCTAACCGGAACTAAATGGGGAGCCCAACCGCACGTACTGCGAACCTCGGCCTTGGCACTTTGCTTCTCAGCTGCCGAATACGCTGCACCAGTACACCAGGTACAATTCAGCACACGCGGGAAAGGTGGATGTGGCAATTAATGAAACAGCAAGAATAATATCTGGCTGCTTAAAACCGACACCCACTCGAGAACTCTACCCTATAGTGGGAATTGCCCCTCCTGCAATCCGACGTCGTGTTGCAGCGGAGGCCGAGAGAGAAAGGCAAAAAAATGATCCCAGACACCCGATGCATGACCGTCAACCCCGCCAGTGCCGACTGAAGTCGAGAAGGAGCTTTTTGGAGACAACTGCCCCCATGGTCGGCTCACCTGGGGCCCGACGGCTGTCTCTGTGGTGCGAATCTACCGAATCCTCACACTTACCCCCTGCCGAAGAGATGCCGATGAGTAGCTTGCCCTACCCAACGTGGAGAGCATTAAATCGATTAAGAACGGGCGTCTCATGTTGCTACAGCAACCTCAAGAGGTGGGGTTACAGGGAGGATGACATGTGCGAGTGTGGCGAGGTGCAAAACAACCAGCATCTCTTCGCATGTCCCCTCATGGGAACAACATGCACGCACCAAGACACGGTGACAGCGAGTAACAGTGGTATACAGGTGGCCGAGTATTGGGGTTCACGCATATGATGAATGATGATGTCCGGATCCGGAAAGTAAGTAAGTAAGTAAGTATTTTAAATTGTGTCGAATACATCGTATATACACTTAATCGAAAGGTTAAGTGTATATACGTGATTTGAAAAGCGAACGCGAGCGGAACACATACATCATTTTGATAAAATTGATGTAAGGATACACGTTCGCGGCGCAAGTGAGTACCGAGCTTTAGCGTGTAAAAAGTGTTCTTAAATCAAGCGATCGAATCATTCGATCATTTTTGTATGGAATTTTTTCGAAACTCTTTCGAAGATCGTTTCGATATTCGATCATCGAAAACTTTAACTAGTGGTACTGATCTCTATTTATAGAAAAAGGGCCCTATGTCCCTTGGTCATCTCGTCACGCTTAAACGGCTCGATAAATTTCGCTATGTAATTCTTTTTTTCATAGTTAGGACAGGAAAACGTCTGGTGGGAAAGCTAGTATTGAAAAATATGCTTAATCGTTCCAATATTGGTAATACATTAATGGAGTAAGACAAAAATCCTCTCTTGCTTTGCATAATTTTGAGATTTTGAATGCCGTAAGGGTTGGATACTATGCCTTTTAAAGGACAACTCATTCAAGATCTCTCTTACTGATTCTCAATGTTGTTGACTTGTATGAATCAGTTTCAGTGCTCACTCAAATTGTACACAAACGTTGACTCTTTCACAGTAAGATGTTTAGAGATTGTGCCGGGAAACTGGAAGATGGTCAGCACCTGGGATCGAACCCACGACATCCTGTACGTAACAGTACGAAATCCGGCGTCGTAACCACTAGGCTATCTAACACTTGATCCGCACATATATTATTGGTACATCGTAAAACTTTCTTGTATTTTTTTAGTAAATTGGGTTTGTTTCTCCGTGCATTCATCTTTCAAGAAACCAAAAATATAGTAGCACACCATTGGCATTTTTAACTCCAATTGTGTTTTAACAGCAAGAAGAACATCTCAATTCTTCAAGAACTCCGCATCACGGTGAGATTGTCGTCTCTCCGTCTCGAACGCATACTTAAGTTTTTTGGACACATAGCTCGTAGAGGGGAAGACAGCCTTGAGAAGTTAATCACGGTCGGAAGAGCGCCTGGTACAAAACCAAGAGGCAGATCGCCGATGCGATGGACCGACCAAATAAAGCAAAATATTCCCACCACGACACTCCATAGAGCCGTCCATCTGGCAGCCGACAGAACATCCTGGCGAACAATGGTCTACAACAGAGTGCATGATGGCCACGACCCTCAGCAGTGAGGACGACGACGGTAAGGTAAGGTGTTTTAACCTTTTTTCAGCGCACCTAAGATTGGAAATATGCTATGTTTTTGATAAAAAAAATAATTTAAATAAAGTAGGTACTTACTTTTTGTGCGGCATTCGGGTAGATTTTTTCATTCAGGATGATAAAATAAACTGTTATAATTAACAAATATATCAACAACTGGTGACAGACTAATGCTATTTTTAAACGTAAACCACCTCTGGCTTACGACCGTTTTCTACTGTTATTTCGAAGGCTGGCTTAGTGTAATCACTTTACGTTCGCCATTTAAATCGAACAATATTAGTCAGTCACAAGTTGTTGATATATTCGTTAAGATCTAGTCCTTAAAAATGGACACGAGAATCTAGACAAACTTATTTAGAACGTTGTGATGCATTTTTTTAGCATAATTTCCACAGTTAGTTTATTTTATATTTTCTATAAAGCATTCGTTTTAAAAACCAATTCCCATAATGAAGAAAACTTTAAATCAATCTTCTTAAAGTTTTTCTGATACTTAAACATTTCATTTCCATTTTATTATAATCGATTAAGTACCTACAACAAAACGCTACTTTTATCGAACGTAATATTATTATTTGCCCATCAATCACATGAGACGTGTCCCTCTATCCACATTAAGACGTATGAAATAAACTCACTTACTGAGAGAAATAAAACTCACGTGGAATGTTCATATCATGTTTATTCATATAAGAGCCTTTCTATTGAAGAAGTCAATGATGAGGCAATGGTCTGAAGAATGCTGACAAGAAGATCTATCGCGAAATTCCATACGCCTATTTCTTCAATCTTTACGACCGCTGATTGATACTTTTCAATTCAACACGCTGCGGGCAACGCATATTTTATGTCAATCCAGTTACACCCATTTCATATCAGTTACAAAACGACGAATTATAGGTTGAATGAAACGAATATGGAAATAATAAGTAGCTATGTTTTGTTCTCATGTTGGCAATTCTCATTTTTGTGTCTCTTTAATGCTTCCAATTCGGATATTTTATGTAACCAACATCAATTGTTAAATAAACGCAAAACTTCAGTAAATTGATATATTGAATGAATTAATGCAAATAATATTAGCTGAAGTAAACATGCATTGTAGTAGCTATTTGTCTACTCATTTTCAGTCGAATTACAGTTGTGATATTATGTTAAGTGTTGTTAAAAATGCTTTTAACTTCGTTACCCTTAACACTAATGAGGAAATCCTAAGAGCTATAAGTGCCAAGGAAATGTATGATCCTATAATACTATATATATAACAACAATCTGTAGGGCTATTCTCGTAATCAATCGCTTTTAAAAATCACTTAACGATAAGATTAAGACACGATCGCAAGCAGTCGTATTCACAAAACCATCGGAATCTAATCCTAAATCCTATCTTGAACTGGATCATTTTCATACTGATATTTCAAACATAACGAATTTTTAAGATATCTACTAGATATCTTGTTTTGTGAATACCAATCCGCCATTTTATGATTGTCAATCAAGATAAGAGCGTATTAAGACCGCTACGAGAATAAGGGCACTGTAGGTAGAGAATTTCATTGAAAATTTGTATGTAGTATAGTTGTAGCAATACATTGTCTTCTCTAGGATATCTAGTCGGAAGGTCATATTGAGACGAATGTTGCAAGTGGACGTTGCTGACATAATATTTTATCCAAGACAATAAACTGACATCACTGAAGCACAGCAATACAATGGTGTTATGGGACGCAACAGAGGTAGGTACTACAGAGGCAGTGATATTTAATTGGTATACTTGCGGAGAAGTATGCAGTAATGTGCATTCAGAGATTTCTTAACACCTCGTTAAGATATCATCTATTTGCAAGTGCAATGTGAAAATTGCCACATAGTATCACACAGTGCATTCAATCCATAATAAGCATCTGACGTGCAACTAAAGCGCTCCGAGAAAAGATAATAGGTAGTCCGTTCTTACAACACGTCACATCCATGTGTCGTGTTTACAATTCAATCTTCTTCTTCTTCAATTCAATGACTTTCAACACGTCTATGATTTTTTTGTTCCTTAAGACCATTGAAACAATTTATATGGTTGACACCCTTCAAACCTAAGAAGCCATAAGTGGGTTAAGTCATAGACTTGATTTGATCTACATAGATAGAATTCTATGGGTTAAAAGAGGTTCTCATTTTTGAAGTGATTCTCTATTTACTCAAAATTAGCTGAATATCTACAGAAACGATCTGAACTTCTGAATTCTAAGCTCTTCTTCAAGATGTGAATCGCGGGGTATTTTGCCAGAAGTTGAGTTACTTTGACAATACTAAATTGAAAATATTTTTTCCTTAAATTTATCTGATAAAATGAACAGTGTGAACAATGAACATGCACCAATTGACACTTATTTTACATAATCACAGTTTGTTTTGTGAAAGAGAAAATTTGTCGGCACCAGAGGTCGAACTTAAAAAAAAAATATTAGTACGAAATTAGTACCAATATTAGTACGAAAATCGGCTATAAAATGTGGTAATAAAAGTTGGAATATTATCAACAAAAATGGATATAGTCAGATCCTTGCGCCAAATACATGACCGCAGTCTTTAAATTTGGTTGCTCTCTTGTTCTCAATAATTTCCAACTTTTATCTCTATATTTCATTAATTATTAAATATGTACTTGTTGCATACATGAGATTTTTCGACATGTATAGAATTTTCATGATTATGAGTTTCGGAGACTTAAACACTACCACCTAATGGCGAACGTTGTTAACGTAAAGTGATCACACTAAGCCAGCCTTCGAAATAACAGTAGAAGACGGTGGTAAGCCCGTAGTGGTTTTTCCATTTAAAAATCGAACATTAGTAATGAATTGTTAGGGCCATTCAATCAAATCAATCAAATCTCCCTTTGAACTCCACTCAGAAGCATAGGGAGGCAACAAGAGCTCTCCATTGCGCTCGATCTTGCGCAATGCTTATGACCTCCTCCCACACCAAGTCCATTTCCCTCAGCTCTGCCTCGAAGGAACGGAACACGGTATGAGAGGGTCTTCCACGTCTTCGAGACCCTGATGGGAGGAAAAACAGCGCTCTCCTTGGCCAACTGTCATTCGGCATCCTCAACACATGTCCCAGCCATGCTCATCTCCTCTCCGTAATGGTGGTTAGGGCCATTAGTTGTTACATATTCTTTATAATCAACAATATTTTGCAGTGCATGCATGTACAATTTATAAAACATAATGTAATTGCATGAAGAATGAATTCATGCTTAATTTCTTAATTTACGGAAAAATCCTGTTTGGTTTTTACATACGAACATAGGAAAAAGGATTGTTGCCTCATTAAGAAATAACTGAAGATACTGGCGTGCTAAATTGTTCCGACAAGCGCTGATACGAAAAGCGCGGCACGATGATTAAGACATATGACAAGATAGTCACAATTTCTAATTAGAATCATACCGATCACTATCTGTTGCCTATCACAAATTTATAACATAATAATGCGAAAGGTTTTAGTACCTACTTACCGAATTCTGCATAGTAATTATTAGCAACGTAATTTACGCTTTCTCGTTCTAATAAGACCGTGTTGAAAGCGATAAACTGACTCGTTTTCATTAATAAAATATTCTTGAATTATTCTGACCGACATAAGTAATTATATTACGTACACAACCCTGCTATGAAGCATAAGATGTCAACAACTATACATAGATGACGTCTATGACAGGAGATAAAGTTATGTAAGCTGACCAATTAACTAAACGAGAGTGAAATTTACAAACAGCTGATAACATTATTTACTGTAAGCAATTTTTCAAATCAATTATTTATCTCGTAAGTTGAATCTTGGACTCTGAAAGTTACTACAATGGTTGGAAGCGTTTGATATGTGACCGGAGAATTCTAAGCATACAATGGACAGACACATGGTTAGAAACACAAGAGTCCCGCTAACAAAATATCAAGGTCCTGATGATGTCCTATTATATACTTGGGTCATTAGAGGGAAAAGTACTATTTGGTGCACTTAATTATTATGGGAAAAATAGAAGGTTGACTCCGGAGAAATCCTGGCTCCGAAATACTCGTTAAGTGGACAGGGATCACAAGTGTTGAGGAACTGTATGCATTCTCTAGAGTGATGGTCAACGTTAACACGACACATAAAGAAGAAGAAGATGCCATGAGATTTGACAGAATGATGACATTAATAATGCTAGAGAGTACTTCTGAGGGTTATTGATGAAAATAGGCTAAAAAGGATTATTGAATTTATTAAAACACAAAGTAACAAATAAATAGTACTAAGCTGTTCTTGAATACATCTTCCCACGAGTACCCAACGCGCATCTTTGGACAACAAATGAGAAACGGCGAGTGATGATTTTTTAAAGGTTCAGACACAAGCCTGGTTCTAAAGGAACTGTTCAAAAAGTTTAGCACTTTAGCAAAATTATAACTGATTCAATCTACAAACTTCGATGGGTGTGAGAGCAATAGAAAATATAAGGACATTGAATAAAAAAATGACTATTTCAGTTAAATAATTTGTATTCAATCACTTGGCTCATACACCAAAACCTAAGACCACAAAAGACACTGCAAAACTCAGGGTACTCGTCTTGTTTTTGTTACATATAGGTACCTATTTAAAACATGAATGTTAAACGTTGGTATTGTTGGTCTTGTCAGGAATGTTCGGTTATAAAATGAAAGGTTTACGTAAAAACCAATGGGCGGCCATAGGTAGGTACCCACTAGCGCTTGGTCTATTTTCTGAATTTCCGGGTCACCAAGCACGCAGTCCTCAGGCGTAAAGCATTTTAATATCTACTCATTGTTTAAGAATTCAACAATATTGAGTTGTTGTACCTTGAGACAGAATATACCTTTTGTTCTTTTTTTTGTATACTTAATTGCAGTCTTGTGAATTTACGAAAACATGCTACGAATCCAGAGAATACATATTGGAGGTTAAGAATAAGCCAACAAAAAATATTTTTGTCAAACTTACACTTCAAAAAATTCTCCTTATTTCGTGAGTTATTTATAAAATAAACTTGATTTCAAATGGTGTTTGAAGTTTTTCACACTTCGTTAAAAACTTATATTTATTACTCATAGAATATGGAATATAATGGAATATACGACGTTTTCGAGGGTGTAGATTCCAAAAATCCTTCCTTGCTATATCATTGAATGTCGGTCACCATTGCTACATCCATTAGCTATCTCTATTTATTGCCTATTGGCTAGGTTGAACATATTTATCGATTATTGCTTCGTTTTACAGGACTTAGAAATTATATTGTGTACACGATGTCTAATCGAAAAAAAAATGGTAGCAGGTGGCTAGATTTTGTCACGAATCATGGTTGAATATCTATAAACTATTTGTCCTACAGCTGATGTAATTAAATTATTTACCAAGCAATATTATTATTAATGTAAATTATCTAAGTATTGCACACAACCTATAATTATTATTATCCGTAGGTACGTATCTAATAAAAACATTTCAAGAACCACTCCCCATAGATTGGCGGGTCCAAAGTACACTGTCATCTTGTTATACCTGTAAGTATATACCTAATAAGGGGGTTTAGTTTTATTAAGATTACGGGGTTCTCAGTGACAGTAGGCTAAACATTTAAAATTATTATTTATTGCTCTCACGTGATATATTTTGTTGAATATTTAAATTTTTACATAGTGTTTAATATCATATAGGTAATAAAGAACAAAATAATATACAGGTTGACTGGTAATTCGATACACTCCTTGAAAGGGGTTTCACTAGAGCAAATTTGTAAAAATTTTGTTCAATAAGGTTTATTTTCCAAAAGTGTAGTAGAAAGGTTAACATTTATACCTTTTCGGAAAGCTTATTAATTGGGGAAGATTTCTCTGTGATTTTCACGCCCCGTGTATTATATTTTTTGGAGTAAATCCCTTCGATAAATCGCAATTTAAAAAAGAAAAAAACTGACATGTAATTTTGGAACACTTTAGCTCTATTTTATTTAAAAAAAAATTAATCGATCTACTATTAGGAAAATGCATGTTTAGTTCCAAAAGTGAAGTATTTTTTCACAATTTTATATTTTAGGTCAAGAGGTGGAAAATTAAAAAAAAAATAAAAAGTAAAATAACTTGAAAACCACTGGAATTTGACCATTGGTTAATGAGAACAAAGTTGTTTGCAAATTTGTTCTAGTATAACCCCTTTCGAGGAATGTATCGAATTACCAGTCACCCTGTATAATATGTATAGGTAGGTATATACATATTTATATTGCTTGGATGTAAAATTGATTAGAGAACTGTAGGGTATGTACAGCATTTTGCTAACATGAGTTGAATCATAAAATTTTATCACTATATTTTGTGTTAATTAAATTATTAATGTTGTCAATGAATATGAATTAGCCATGACGACAAAGTTTAACACTTCGAAAAATAAATCTAACTTAGACGGTAAGGGTCTTTGACAAATTTCCTGGAGTGATCGTCCTCGATAGTTTGTTCTACAGAATGTATCTATTCATCTACCTTTAGAGCTTTTTTCTAGTTTTGATATAAAATGACCTAAAGTGAATTTTGTTAAGATAAAAACATAAATAAACAAATATATCAATTGTCCTGAAAACTGAGATTTTATTATGTGGCTGGCTCAGGATTCATTGTCATATTTGTAATTTTCAAATCATATAAATAAAAAAAAAAACAATTTTTCAAGTACGTCCGGTATTTTTGTTGAATCATTAACCCCACGCGAAATCTTTTTTATACACATGATAAAACCAACTACGGGAAATATTATTCGTAATTATTTTATTCGTCTGTTGATAGTTTTGCTATGATAATAATTATTACAGGTGTACGCAGGATATTTTTTTTTAAAGTGAACACAAATACACTCCTTGACTCTTTCACAGTAAGCTACCGAAAACTTGTGTCGTGAAAGAGGAAGATGGTCGGCACCTGGGATCGAACCACGACGTCCGCAGTGCGAAAGCCGGCGTTGTAACCGCTGGGTCACCAACCACTTCAAAAATCGAAGAAATATAATTCTTGATCAGAACATCCTACATATAACAGTTTATTGACCGACCTCGGTAGCCTAGTCGTATAGGCGTTGCCTTCAGATCACGAGGTCTCGGGTGCGATTCCTGATCGGGTCTCAGTTTGTCTAAATCTTTTTTCACTTGAAATTTCTACTCGGGGTTGGAATCCTGTCTCAGATTGGACGGGACCGTTTGACTAGAAAAAAATGCCTCAGGCAATATGTTCCGCCGGCTATACTATCACCTTGATATAGAAAAGTGTTAATATACTTGTAAATTTTCCTCTGTTCCTGAAACCTGTAAGGGATATTACTTATAGGGATATAGGTTTCATGCGGAGATCGTGGGTTCGATCGCAGGTGCCGACCATCTTCCTCTTTCACGACACAAGCTTTAAGTTGTGAAAGAGTCAAAGAGTGTATTTGTGTTCACTTTGAGTGAGCACAGATACATTTTAGAAAAAAAAAACTACTTATAGGACAAGTAATGACCTTCCTATGCCTGTCATCCGAGAGGTTTTTCTGCTAGTTATGAAATATTTTCTTATTTAATTACAACCCATTAGATGACATTGTTCAAGTAGGCAGTAAGCACGTAATGACTCTTTTACCAACAATAATTATAAAAATTATTATTAATTCATAATCAAGCGAGTGTATTTTAATTGCGACTATACGTATTAAATATTGTATTTTGTAGCGCAAATTACTGCTTACATTGAATGCCGATTAATGTAGGTATCGCAAATCGTTTAAAATAACATCGATTAACTTAAACCAAATCAAAAAAGTTAATAAAATGCACAACAAACACCAATTTTGGTCATTTTATTAATAGAATCATATCAAGGATTGACAATATTTACCAAGATATTTCTCAAAAAAATATGTACAAGTAATAATTAGAAAAAATAACAACTAATCGTTCGTTTGCAAGAATAACGACATAACTCAAAAATCTTGAGTTTTGAGTTAATTATAAGAAATTATGTGTTTTGACAGGAACTATGTTGTGTCTCATCCTCAGCATAATATCACTATAAATAAGAAAGAGACACCACTACTTCATGTTGTGTCGTTGTTTCACGCGCATTTTACTGCCTGGTGTTTTCAAAGAGAATGCATCATCTTTAGTTGTGTTCCAACCATCGACAAGTGAGATACGCACTTTTTTTTCGTGAATAACGTATTATCTACACTTTTTACAATGTTTTTTTCAAGGTAAGTTGCATTACTTGGTATTATTTTACAAAAATATGGTAGTATTTTGAGATATGTCATTGTTTGTGAAAAAAATATAACTAAACTATGGGGGTTTTATTTCGTTATGTGACATTATTGGTGAAAAAGTTATATTATTTTGAAAACACATTTCAACATAAGACGTTGTTTTTGAAAAATGTTTTTCAATTATAAGTTTAACAGTAATTTTATTTTGAGTTATGACTATATTTTTGACAACATCTAAGAATGTAGACTCCATTTTTTATGTTAATGCATGTAAAAAATAAAGTTACAATAAGTATATTTTGTAGATACATGCATTCTCGAACTAAAATGATCATGGACTTGGGGAATAAAATAATGAATCTAATGTCTCTCGTCAGCTTACTAATTCGAACACTATAAATAATGGTATTTTTTACTTTTTTGTTTAAATGGAATAACAAATTTAATAGAATTATTTTTATATTAAGGTTTTTATTTTATTTCAAATAGAAGTTTTTCCAACCGAAAATACAACAAATGAGCAAGAAAATACATAAAAAACTACTTATTATAACTCTACTTCTAATGCTTTATCATCATCAAGTAGCTGCAGTGAATCAGATTCCTCATTTTCTGAAGTTATTTGAAATATTTTTATAGAGTTGTTAGATATTATGAATTCAATGTATTTTTTATTTTATTTTAGATGGTGATGATTCTTCCAAAGATCCTGATTATGTAATACCGCCAATTATTGATCAGGAGAATTTTGGAACATCTAACGTAAGCGAAGACCTTAACTACGAAAATAATACTAACAATGATGGAACTTTTCAATACATAACCAATGAAGAAAAGAAAATTAAGAAAAGGATCGTTGAAAGTTGGAGATCAAATGTCGCAAAAAATTAAGATATTGCTGAAAGCCTTACATGTCATTGAAGAATAAAAAAATCGTGAATGGAAGAAACCTTAAACCTCCATGTAAGGAAAACTGTAGATTACAATGTTTTGAAAAAATTAGCGAAAAAGAAAGACGGTAGATATTCGATTAGTACTGGAAATCGGGAAACATTGAAGATCAATGGTACAATAATAACACTACTAAAATTATCCAACATCGATATAGATACGTCAGAGAGGGTGGTTCAAGAGAAAAAAGATGGAACAACAGCTTATGTCACTTTAATTTGGACGAGAAAGTAATACGGATATGTAAAGTATTTTACGAAAATACTTTACATATTAACGATCGTCATACTCGAACAGCACAATACAAAAAAAAAAACAGATTCGCGAGCTCCGTAATGGAGAAAGACAAAAGTGGGAAGCCCGTTATCATGCCAAAATAGACAATTCTATGAAAGATGGCATCCGAGAATACATTTTATAAACTCGATTCCCAAAATAGAAGGGCATTACGTTAGAGCCACATCATTTCGTTTATATTATATTGATGGAAGCAAAACCATTGAGCTTAAAACAGCCTGTGATTCGAAGCCTAGATTATCACTCTAAAAAACAAGATTTATAAAGTATATTCAATAAAAATTTAATAGCAAAGTATTATTCAACCCTTTGTAATTCTCCTTAAAATTTGTTCAAGTATTATTTTTTCTTTTGTTAATAGATATTTATTATATTTTTTGGAAAATATAGCAAAAACACCAATTTCGATGTTAAAAAATACAATAAAAAGCAATTTTATGTCTTCATTTTTTTCTTCTTATATTTTGTTAATAGGTAATTAATAAAAAATCACTTTGATTTTTAAACGAATATTGGCTTATAATTAAATATTACCTAACACTTTCCATACAAATCTAAAAAAAAATCAAAAACAATGACACATCTCAAAATGATAAATGTGTTGGTTTATGTTTTTGCAAAAAGAACGACACAAATGTGACCTTGGTTACGTTTAAGCAAGATATCTCCATAATTTACTTTTATTTTAGAATTAATATAGTTTTAAAATATACGTAATATGTCACCATAAATAATCTAAAAAGATTGATATAAATTGATCTCTGGAAATGAGATATATTTTGATTTGAAACTTTTAAACTCGAATATCTCAAAACGTCAGTTTTTGAGATATGTCAGTGTTCTCGCAAACGAATAGACGCAAGACTCTAATAATTATGACCAATGTTCGATTTTTAAATGGAACAATCCACTACGGGCTTACGACCGTCTTCTACCATTATTTCGAAGGCTGGCTTAGTGTGATCACTTTACGTTAACAACGTTCGCCATTAGGTGGTAATGTTTGTCTCCGAAACTCTTAATCATGAGCATTCTCAACATGTCGAAAAATCTCATGTATGAAACAAGTAGAAATTTAATAATTAATGAAACATAGAGAAAAAGAAAATTAATTTGGAAAAAATTGGAAATTAATAATTAGAACTTTTTAGATTGATATGGTTTTGCAACTATTTGATTTTGATATAATGTACTACTGTTGTGGGTTGAAATAATTACCAGTGTTGAGTAAATATATCTACTATGGAAACATCTGGACCGGTTTTTATGTCAGAATAAATATTTTTTTAATTCGTTGGTTAGTTGAACAAGGTACTTCTAATATAATCACTCAACCTAACAGCCGGGCTCTTCAAAAATGTTTGTTTTCTCTTTGTGTATGTGACCAAAGAGGACAGCGATGATTTGAGAAAAATTAAACAGATGGTGCCATTTCGACCAAAAAGTGCACAATTTTCATCGATAAAGATAAATATCTGAAAACAATAAGGAACAAAAGAAAAAAAAAACATATTTCAATACGAAAATATATAAATTTTCTAACCCATCAAATTTCATCCCTTTAGAACTTTAGTAGCGTTGCTTCGATATAAAATTGAAAGGATTAGGTACGCATTGGAATGGCATTTCTATATACCTAAGCCATAATTTAGCAAAAATAAAAAATATAAACATAAACGTTGACTTATTAGCGCATGTCTCTTAAAATTTATGAAAGAAGCGTAATCTTTATATATAAAACAAAGTGTCGTGACTGACTGACATACTCGCTCATCAACGCATAGTTTGGCTAACATTTGGCGTCCGAAAGGCATTGCATAATAAAAAAGAAGAAAAAGATTAGGCTGGAACACTATTTACGGGTGACAGCCAAATAAAAAAAGAAGAAGAAAAATACATTTGGCTGAAACGCTCCTTTCGCGTGACGGCCCGATAGAAAGAAGATAAAGACATACGGCTGGAACACTATTTTCGGGTGACAGCCAGATAAAAAAAAATTGAAGAAAAACATTTGGCTGGAACACTCCTTTCGCGTGACAGCCGGATGAATTTTTGACGTGCATACTTACATATTTTTTTTTTCTGAAATGGCTGTGTAACCATGGTGCTAACAAAAAAATGTTGTGTCGAGAAATAAAGAATCTTTGATGACAATAATAACCACATAGGTATTTTATTTTATTCTAACAAATTTATCTAACTATGTACCCTGTAAAATTCATTAAGTAGTTATCTTTAGAGTTTTACGGCATCATACGTACTTAAAAATTGTTTCAAAGTAAAAAGGGCGGTGGAAATTTTGATGATTGATTATACAAAATGTACTTGGAGAATAGTTCTAACAGAAAACGTTAATTATTATTGAAAATTTCTCCTCACATTCGTATAAAATTTCTTTTCATTATCTATCGCACTTTGCTTTGAAGGAGTTTTTAAGTATGCAGTGAAGATAGCTTAATGAAATTAATAGCCTATAGAATATTTTGATAGGGATCTATAAAGTTAGGGATCATAAGAAAATTGTTTTTTTTTTTTAAATACCTATGTACCCGTGTGAAGCTGGGACAGACAGCTAGTAGTTGGATAAATTAGTAAAATTTTGAAAATAGTTAGAAGAGAAAAAATATTTAAATGATTATAATTTTTTTATTCGCTTTCAAAGTTTTTTTGAAATTTTAAACTGTAGATAACTTATTTCGAGGCACAATATTTTTGTTGTTTCGATGGTATCAGATAGATCCATATTTGTTTTGTATCTGATAGATAGATATAATATTCAGCTAATCCAGAAATAATAGTAATCTAAGGTATTTGGATAGCCCTAAAGATATTCTTTATATTATTATTTGACGAAATAGGATAATGCTGAAGGTGCACAGTGAATGTAGGTGTCAGTATTCAGCCAATTTAGGAATTAGTATTGCTATCTTGTTCTCAATAATTTCCAACTTTATATTTCTATATTTTATTAATTGTTGAATATCTACTTGTTATACACATGAGATTTTTCGACATGTTGAACATGTAGAGAATTCTCATGATTAGGAATTTCGGAATTCGAATGGCGAACGTTGTTAACGTAAAGTGATAACACTAAGCTAGCCTTCGAAATAACAATAGAAGATGGTCGTAAGCCCGTATTAGTTTGTTCCATTTAAAATCAAACATTAGTAATGAATTTTATTCATTACTTTTTAACATATACGTTAGGAAGTGAAACTAAATTACATATGAGCGAAGCCACGGGTAACAGCTAGTTTTTATTCTATGTTTAGATGGTTCTCATTACAAACCTTGCACTTGCACGGATGCTGCTGTGCAACCCTTGAAGCCAGGTAGTTCAAAATATCGAATGTTATGTAGGTAGGTACCGTCTTCTGCTAAAATCACAATATCTGCGGATCGGTTTACAGCAGAGTCTTGCATCTTGACTTCAATTTCTCTCTATTGGGAAAATAATGAATCCGGCTGGCATTTTGCAGCAGGTGCTTGGTATGTTGTAGCCCCTTGTTAGCATTTTGTTGAACCTGCTTTGACATTTTGTTAAACAATTAGATTTTCTCACACTAAACAACGGAGCGATAGCTTTATTGGTAGGTAACCTGGACTTAAGCATCTGACAAGCAGGAAAATTAATTGATCCTGTGCTACTCTCTATTTTATTTGTATTAATCCTTTCCTGTAAATTTTTCTTAATGTGACTGGCAAAAGCTAAATAAATATATAGAATGCCTGAATCGAACACATCGATTCCGTCCTCAAGGAAGGCCAGGTCAGAATAAGAGAAATAGAAGAGGTTGCATATGAGAAATTGTATGTCGGTAGAAGAACCCAAAGAGTGTGCTTGGATAGAAAAACTTGCAGGTGTGTTCTCTCTGCCTACCCCTTACGAGACACGGCATGATGGGTAAAAAAAAAGAATTTGGATTTTTTATTAAGGATCAATACACCCGAGTGTATCAAACATCAACGCATACGTCTTTAATCTCTTCAAAATTATTTATAGAAGTTGTCTAAAGAGATCGGTTAGATTAAAAAACAAATTCTTGTGCTTAATAAAAATATGTACAAGTACGTAGATAAGAAGCTTAGGAAATAATTTAAGCTGGTAACGAGTATAGGTAACAACCTCTCTACGTTACTAAACAAACACATTAATTTACATTTTAATAATTTAAATTGAAATAATAATATGTCATGAAACTAGTATTTGATCTCTTATAAATTATTTATTCTAAAGTTTGTATGAAAAGTATTCGAAAATTTTATGATAAGTAAATACCTAACTGCACGAAATTTTCTCAGCTCTGTTCAAAATATTTTGGAAGCCAGTGACTTAATTTGTGTAACCTATCTAGGTCTTGTGCTGTGTTTGAGAATCATTTAGAGATGAAACGGATATCCGGCAACTATCCGGTATCCGGCCTATCCGGCTGCGTAAATACTATCCGGCCGGATAGGTGCTAGTTATCCGGCCGGATAGTATTTACGCACCGGATACCGTATAGTAAATAAATATATGTTTAGATAAATAATTGATTTATTTACTATAGTAATCCCGAATTAGGAAGTCTGTTGAGGTGCTTTGCTCTTCTAACACTAAGATTATCTCTTTCACACTCGGTAAAATAATGTAAAAAGGTTTAATGTTTACCTGAATTCGGTAGATTCCAGGGGTTGATAACATTTTCGTAAGTTGTCTTGATGATTTTGAGTAATATTAAAAAGTAAATAAATCAACACAATGACATGGTTACACATTTTATATAAAAATATTTATTAAGAATAGAAGTAATAATATTAGATATATAAACACTTTCATGTCCGAGTCTTATTCAGACAAATCACTATCAGTGTCACTCCCACTAGAACTACCATTGTTTACATTTATTATTAAATTGTCCATAACACTTTCTGCATAACAATCACTCTCCCAATCTTCGAATATTTTTGTTTTCGTGCTATTAATTACACGACGCCAGTCTTCTTCCGTTATATGACTGACGGCTTCTTTTAACAAATGGAGGACACGCGTTGTTGAAAATGGTGGAGTTGTGTTGTTGCGAGCCACAAACCCTTTAACTTGTGCCCATATTAGCTCGATTGCATTATATACACAGTAATACGGAGGCAATCGTATTACTGTATGACCTTTAGATTGCGCAATGTCGTCTAAAACATATATTGCATCTTTAGGCTTATGCCTTTTTACTAAATCCAACAACTCTATTTTTCTCAAGTTGTCACTGCATGGAACGTTATTCCTTTCTAACCAGTCAATAATTGTATCCTTTCTCGATGCAGTTGTTGGTGGTTTGTCCTTTTGTTTGGAGTGATACGGGGCATTATCCATAATGATGGTGCTATTGGCTGGGATATTTGGTAAGAGTTGTTCCTCAAACCATTTGGAGTATAATTCAAAATTTAAATCCTCGTGGTAGTCTCCAGATTTTTTAGATTTAAAAGCCAAAAGACAATTGGGAATAAACCCATTCATGGATCCTGCGTGTATTACTATTATTCTTTGTCCTTTTCCAAGTGGTACTCTACACATTGATTTTTTATTGCCGTCAAACCAGAATTTTGATAAATTATGATTGGTGGTGTTGCCAGTGTCAACCTGTCCTTTCCATCTCATTTTTTCCATCAAATTGTTGTTACCCATTTTTTGAATCCTACCTTAGCTAACCAGGAAAAGTGACAATACAATCTTCAATAAGAAATCAACCGCATCGCACCGCTAATCAAATCATTTTTTTTTATATTCATTTTAATTCGTTCTAATCTTCTAAAATAATTAATAATAAAATTAACCATCCGCGCCGCGTTTATAATTATAAATTGTGCTGTGTTTTTGTTTATGTTTTTGTGTTCAACAAGGAAGAGCTGGCCAGCAGAGGGAGATCACCGTGAAGTTAAGGTTAGTCCATCTTCCAGATCCTTTTCTTTCCAGCTGGTCACACCACTCCGCCAGCACAGCATGCCACGCATATAGATACAGTCCACGTTAATCATTTAATTTATAATTAATTAAATTTTATCATTTATTTATACCGCGCCACCCCATATTAATGGTCCTTCGAGCCGGATTTATGCTCAGATTAATGGTATCAGCTACCGGATCTAGATTTAGCAAGCCTGATCTTGTCATAAATTCATTTAAAAATCGCGTTTAGCTTGTTTTAAGCGAAAGTGTATTCACCAAGTTTCATTAATAATTGTTAAAGACAATATGATTTAATACCATTTACAGGTACATATTACTTACAAATTCCGATACAATTACTATACAAACCATCGCGTATCTTAATATTCAAAATCATAATTGTGAAATTTATCATATTATGTATAGTCACAATATTTAATTTAACAACATAAAAAATCTTTGATTTCATTTCATATAACCAAAGTACTTAAATAATTCAACGCCACCTATATTGATTATAGGTAAGTTTCTTAAGGAAAAAATATTAGATTAATAGATTAAATTTTTAGTTTAAAGAGCATTGGTTTAAATTGCATAGATGGCGCTTGTCGCGATCTTTTTAATTCCAATGATGAATAAAATTGTTTAAGTTTTGAAAATTGACGTTGGTTTAAATTACACAGATGGTGCTTGTTCCATTTCAAATAAATAATATTAATAATATAATATTATGTATTTAAACTTTATTTTTATTTTTTCATTAAGAATAATATTCTTAGTGTTGTATGTTTTAGTATTGATTGTTTTAGAGTTTGAACTTGTTATAATCTTTGAGGCAATTAGTTACCTACAACGTAATTAATAATTTCGCTTGTCGCATAATTAAATATTTGTTATTGATTATTGATCACTATTGAATTTGACACAGTTTAGAAACTCTTTGTTATATACCTACTGTGGTATAGAGACAACATACCTACGCATTATACTCTTATTGAGTTTATATCTTTCGCCCACTTATACCTAACACTGTATAAGCATTTATCATTATTTAATTTGTTGAACTAATCAACGTTCTAGTATATACCTACTTAAATTTAACGCTTCCTTATTATATTTCTTTCTGTATATACATTTATATAAGCAATTTAAGGCTTGTTTATGTATACTTAAATTTAACGCTTCCTTATTATATTTCTTTCTGTATATACATTTATATAAGCAATTTAAGGCTTGTTTATGTACACTTAAATTTAACGCTTCCTTATTATATTTCTTTCTGTATATACATTTATATAAGCAATTTAAGGCTTGTTTATGTATACTTAAATTTAACGCTTCCTTATTATATTTCTTTCTGTATATACATTTATATAAGCAATTTAAGGCTTGTTTATGTATACTTAAATTTAACGCATCCTTATTATATTTTCTTTTTTCTTCCTTTTTACATACATTCATATAGGCAACTAAATGCTTATTTATGTAAAGTTAACTTAAGACATCTTAATTGAGTTTCACGGTTATTATCTTATCTTATTTTTATGTATCTTCGTTCATAAACGAACATAAGCCGCGTAGTTTATAAGTTGACAACTTACTCAGTTTACTCAACTTGTCTTGCATCTAATTAATTGTTTATTTATATTAGGCGTTTCACAATGGAACGTATCAAATTATTAGAAGCCAAATCTAATTCACTTCTCTCAAAGGTTGGTGAGTTTTTTGAGAAGTCAAAATTGACATTGAGTCATGGAACTCGGGAAACAACTGCTTTCATCTCAGACACTTTCTCAATTGATGAATTGAAGAAAGATATAGTTACCGCATTGGATGAACTTGTACTGTTAAAAATTTCGTACGATAAAACGTACGAGCCATCGTACGATAGTTTAAATACTTTAAACAGTCAGGTAAATGCCATTAAATTCAAACGGTCTCAGTTGTTGACTGCAGACCAAGTGTCAAATGTAAATACCTCAAATCAATCAAAAGATAATAAATTTTATCATATTAAATTACCGCCTATTCAAATACCATGTTTCGATGGTAAATTAGAAAATTGGTCTCTGTTTTATGAGTCATTTAAGAATAATATCCATCTTAACGAAAATCTTAATGATTCGCAGCGTATGCAATATTTGCTTGGAAAACTAAGTCATTCAGCTCTAAATGTGTTTTCCGGGATTATTCCTACAGGTGAAAATTATGCAAACATATGGAAAGGTTTAGTTGAGAGATATCAGGATAATAGATCTCTGGGAGCTTATTATTTAAATAATATTTTAGAGAGTAAGACGTCCGCAAAGAGTGCTAACGAATTAAATGAATATTCAGAGAATATATCTGCCTCGGTATCAGCTCTTAAACAATTAAAAATTAAAGACTTGTCAGACTTCATATTTTTCACATGTGCCCTTAAGGGATTGCACCCTCAAATAGTGCATGACTTTGAAATGTCGGTTAGAGGAGGAAAAGATTTTCCTTCGTTCGACCAATTAATGGAATTTGTCAAGGATAAAGTTAAAATTTTAGAACGCACCTCTCGTGATAGTTTAAATAGTCAATATAAAAGGGTACCATGGCAAGGAAAAAATAAATCTCAAAACATTTCTAAATCATTTTTGATAAATGTTGGCTCTGCTAGTCAGAAGTGTACTTTATGTAACTTCTCTCACACGCATCTATATCAGTGTGAAAAGTTTAAAACTCTTACTCCAAGAGAGAAGTTTAATTTAATTAAATCTATATTTGGATGTATCAACTGTCTTAGTTGTAATCATCAAAGTAAAACTTGTAATTCAAAACAATCTTGTAAAATTTGTAACAAATTGCACCATACTATGCTTCATTTTGATGACAAAGACACTAGTAAGTTTTATCAGAAAAATTGTACTTCAAATGAAAAACCATCAACCAGTAAAAATGTTACAACTACTTCTACAACTTTATGCGCTCGCAATAATATAGGATTGACATGTCCTATAATTTTACCTACTGCCCAGGTACTTGCCTATCGAAATGAAAGTGAGAAGAGGCTAGTTCGATGCTTGATTGATAATGCCTCACAAAATAATCTCATCACTCTTGCTTGCTGTAAGAAATTAAATTTAGATATAATCCCTTTGAACAACTCTTTTGTCAAAGGAGTTGGTCTGTCTAGCAAACCGATTCACGGTTTTGTTATATTTCACATACAATCCCGCATCTCGCATCAAACATATAAGATAAAATGTCTAGTGTTGGACCTAATAACAGGCTCGTTACCTACGGAAGATATAGATTTCACATGTCTCGGTCATTTGAGCGGAGTTCCGCTGGCTGATGGAGAGTGGAATCTGTCTGCTGAGATAGAAATCGTTTTGGGAGCTCAACTATTTCCACATATTTTATTGAGTGGGAAAATTGAAATACCAGGTTTATCACCGCTTATTGAAACTACACTGGGATATTTGATAATGGGTAGTATTTCGAATAAAAACTCAAAACCTCAATGCTCTACGACTGTCACCCTTGCCACAGTTTCGCGAGTGAACCACGACGATGATACATCTGTATCCTGTAACAATTGTGGAAGCTTGGAGAGAGCTTTGCATAGGTTCTGGAAGTTGGAGGAATTGCCGATGGTTGAAGTCGCAAGTCCTGAGAGTGTCGCGTGTGAGTCTGCTTATCAGTCCTCAGTATCTCGTGGGTCTCAGGGCAGATATACAGTGTCCCTTCCCTTTTGTAAAAGTCCAAGTGAATTGGGTAATTCGTTCGCTACAGCTCAAAGACGTTTAGTTTCACTAGAACGCAAATTAAATATTGATTCTCGATTGCGTGAACAATATAATAATGTTATTCAAGATTACATTAACAATAATTATCTAGAAGAAATTCCATCTCATGAGACGGATGGATATTTTATTCCGCATCACGCTGTCATTAGACAAGATAAAACCACTACCAAGGTTAGAATTGTCCTAGATGCGAGCGCCAAGACGCATACAGGACTATCACTTAACGATATTCTGTTTTCGGGCCCAAATTTGCAGGCTGATTTATTCTTGCTTCTGCTTGAATTTCGATTGTTTGCTGTAGCAATGACCGCTGACATACGTCAAATGTATCTAAGAATAGGAGTTCACAATGATCATCAGAGATATCAAAAAATATTGTTCCGCTTCAATACCGATGAAAAAATACGCGTTTTTAAATTCAAATCCCTTCCTTTTGGACTTAAGGCTAGTCCTTATTTGGCTATGCGAACAGTGCGTCAACTTGCTGCGGATGAAGGAAAGTCGTTTCCAAATGCTGCCAAGATGGCTGTCACAAATTTTTACATGGATGATTTCGTAAAGTCAATGCCGTCAAGTCCTGGAGAAATCGAGTCTATTAGTTTAATGAGGGAATTAATATCATTGTTTTCCATGGGAGGGTTTGATCTGGTAAAATTCTCGAGTAACTCCGAGGAGCTTTTGGCTGAACTTCCGCCACAAAATAGAGCTCCAGTGGATTTTTCGGACACTGGGGTTACTAACGGTTTAACCGTATTGGGTTTAAAATGGCTGCCTGAGGAAGACGTTTTCACCTTTAAAACTTCTTCATGTAACAAGACTTGTACCAAGCGAAATATATTATCAGTTGTTGCACGACTGTTTGATGTATTGGGTTTGGTATCCCCAGTTGTCCTTTTGGCAAAGCTGCTTATTAAGGCACTGTGGGACGCTAACATAGGATGGGACGATACGCCCCCTATGAATATTGTAACCGCTTACCAACGATTAATTGTTGAACTGCCGTTGTTGTCGAATATAAAAATACCGCGTCACTTGAAAGTGACACCTGGCTGCAAGGTAAATATCGTAGCCTTCTGTGATGCCAGTTTAAAAGCTTACGGCTGTGTGGTGTACTTACATGTCACAGATGACAAGGGTAATATTTTCATAGGTTTAGTGTGCTCAAAATCAAAGGTGGCACCGGTTAAGGTGATCTCACTTGCCCGCTTGGAGCTGTGCTCAGCTCTGTTATTATCCAAATTAGTAAAAACTGTTTTTGATACGTTCAATCCACTTTATGCTATAAACAACATATACGCCTTTTCGTATTCCATGATAGCTTTATCCTGGATACACTCTTCACCGCACCGCTGGTCTAATTTTGTATCTAATAGAGTGACTCAGATACAAGAGAATCTAGAATGCAAACACTTTTTTCATATATCTGGGGTCGAAAATCCCAGTGACTTATTATCTCGGGGATTGTATCCAGCTCAATTGCTGGAGCACAATCTTTGGATGACATGTCCAAAATGGCTTCTTAGCCAACCAAATTCATGGCCTATCAAGCCGTTTACACCTATAAGTACGGATGTACCTGAAGCAGTTTCGACTGTTTTGACATCCGTTATAAAAGATCCACCAACTCAATAATTCATTTACTAAGTTTTTTATAAGTACCTACCTCTTTAAATTTATCAAACCGCATTAGTAAAGTAAATGTTTGGACTTGCATATATGAAGTTCACATTTCGTATTAATTTCTATAAATTATTATTATAGTTCCGCATATATTGTCTTTTCACGTAAATTTGGTGAATGTACCGCTTTGAAAAACCGCATTTTTTATATAACCCGCATTTTTTAAATATCAGACTTTGAACTGATATTAACCGCATTTTTTTAAATATCAGACTTTGAACTGATATTAACCGCATTTTTAAATATATCATAAAATGATATGATCCGCATCTTTAAATATCAGACTTTGAACTGATATTAACCGCATTTTTTAAAATATCAGACTTGTGATCCGATATTCACCGCATTTCTTATAACCCGCATTCTTTAAAATATCAGACTTGTGATATGATATTAACCGCATTTTTAAATATATCATAAAATGATATAATCCGCATCTTTAAAATATCAGATTTCTGATCTGATATTCACCGCATCTTTACAATATCAGTACTCTGATATTCAACGCTTATAGATCCGCTATGGGAAAACCGCATTTATATCCGCTATGGGAAAACCGCATTTATTATCCGCAATGGGCTAACCGCATTTATTATCCGCAATGGGACAACCGCATTTTATATCCGCAATGGGCTAACCTCATTTAAAATACCGCTTTATTTATTTATATATACCGCATTTTTCTTATTTAATCCGCTTTCTTTTATTTTTGTGTTGAAAGCTTTGGAGCTTTCAAGGTGGGGAGTGTGGTGTTGCCAGTGTCAACCTGTCCTTTCCATCTCATTTTTTCCATCAAATTGTTGTTACCCATTTTTTGAATCCTACCTTAGCTAACCAGGAAAAGTGACAATACAATCTTCAATAAGAAATCAACCGCATCGCACCGCTAATCAAATCATTTTTTTTTATATTCATTTTAATTCGTTCTAATCTTCTAAAATAATTAATAATAAAATTAACCATCCGCGCCGCGTTTATAATTATAAATTGTGCTGTGTTTTTGTTTATGTTTTTGTGTTCAACAAGGAAGAGCTGGCCAGCAGAGGGAGATCACCGTGAAGTTAAGGTTAGTCCATCTTCCAGATCCTTTTCTTTCCAGCTGGTCACACCACTCCGCCAGCACAGCATGCCACGCATATAGATACAGTCCACGTTAATCATTTAATTTATAATTAATTAAATTTTATCATTTATTTATACCGCGCCACCCCAATTGGCATTGACCCAAGTCTCATCGGTAAATATAACGTTATTAAAATTAACATTTTGTATTTTTCTCAAAAAGTTTATTTTGGCCAATTGTATGTCACTTCTTTCTAAATAATGTTGTCTTCTATCTACTTTACAATGTTTAAATCCGATTTGTTTCATTAATGTCGTTAGTGATGTAGATTTGCCGTCATACAGATCCGATTCTTTAAGCGATTTCAATAGTTTTTGTATTGTAGGATATTCACCTCTGGTATAATAGTCATGAATATGACGTCTTATGGCGTCGATTTCAAATGAGTCTTTTTTATTTACGGTTTTTGTGCGAAGTCTTTTTAATTTACCTTGTTTTTCACAATTTTGGACACACGAAACACTATGACACTCTTTTGATATTCTTTGCACAGTTTTTGTGCTAATTTTCAGCGCATTAGCGACTCGTTCACAAACATTCTGTACTGAAATTAAAGGCCCACCGTTTGCCTTTTCTTGTTCAAAATACTCGCGAAGACGTAATACAAACTGTCGCGTTTGTTCGTTTAGTACACTGCGTTTTTCCATTTTTAATGATGAACACGAATGAACTATCACTCAAGCCAGCCAAATGTAAACTAACTTAAAATAATGTTTACCCAAAAAAAATCGAAATTGACATTTCCAAGATTTCTATATTAATCAAGCTCACCCATCAGTCACAGAAAAACCCTTAACTAAAATAGTAGATTCTTGGAAAAAGTATTTAAATAGATATGGCATTGCTTGGATTACAGGGACATAATGACTTGGTAATAACACACGGCCGCATGGCAATTGTTTTGATGTGTCCATGGTGTCCTTGCTATTGTTTTCTGGTGTATTGTTTACCTGGGTTTCGCGTAGGTACATCAAAGGGCTTTCGCTTGAAGTACATACTAAAAAATAGGTACCTACAATGTTATTATACGAGTATATTACCTATTACGTCTGTGATTAACCTTTCTTACGTCTAAGAATATGAGGTTTAGTGAGAATAAAATAGTATAATCTAAATTATTAATATGAACTGTATTAATATTAATTGAAAATAAATAATAATGAAGTAAAACCACAAGGTTCAATATCTCTGCAAAGTTAGAGTGAGATATTCATACCCCAGCGGACTTCCTAATTCGGGATTACTATAAGTACCTAACACTTAAGAAATACACATTGTAAAATCACGAGAAAAATTCTACAACTTAAATTGATTAGCAAACATACTGCAATAAGGATAAATTAATTTGGGGGTTGTCCCCGTAAATAAGGAATAACTAATAAAAATACGTTTCGTCATTATATCATCCTGCTGGAAGATGAAGATAGATTCCGCGATTTTTGGAACAATTACATTCCGGCAACGGAGTCGGCCCAATTGATACATGCCGCCTACGTAAGCTTAATTCTGGGAGCGCTGTTCTTCCTTCCATCAGGGTCCCAAAGACGAAGAGACCCTCTCACACTGTGTTCTGCTCCTTCGAAGCAGAGCTGTGGAATCTGGACATGGTGTGTGAGGAGGTCACAATCATTGCGCAAGATCGAACGCAATGGAGAGGTCTTGTTGCCTCCCTATGCGGAGCGTAAAGGGAGTTTGGATTGGATTAGATATTAAGGGAGCCGTGAACCTAAACAGATTGGGATCAAAATATTATCCCACCACACCAATCCAGACTAACTAATGCGGTTGATGGTTTTTTCGACAATGTTCTCAATGATCCCGTATGGATGCACCAACCAACCAGAAACATACGCCGGTTATCCGGTATTCGGCTGCTTAGTTGGCTTAGTCGGTATCCGGCTAAAATGCTATCCGTTTCATCTCTAGAATCATTTCACACGATGTCACGCCTGCATTTCTTAAGGGAATATTAGGATTTTTTTTCTTTCACATGCACTTGTATACAAAAGTCATCCTAACATTCTCAAAGATTGTATTTATAAATTCTCTTGAGTGTCGATATCTTAATAACTGTGGGACATGATACAAACTCTGTAAATAGTAGTTTATTGATAAGATATAATAAGCATTATTTGAAAATTGAAATGTGCTGTTTCTAGAGTTTCCACCAAATAAATCTATTTTCTTTCCGGTTATTCCGCATTCTTAATAAATAACCTTCGTTTTATAAATTGCATCTCTTTAGTGTCCAGTAACAATAGTATAATAATAATACCTACAACACTTTTCTATACAAAGGTGTCAGTATAGCCGGCGGAACTTATTGCCTGAGGCAATTTTTTCCAGTCAACCGGTCCCGTCCAATCTGAGACAGGCCAACCCCGGATAGAAATTTCAAGTGAGAAAACACATAGAAAAACTCTAAACCGACCGGGAATCGAACCCGGGACCTCAGATCTGAAGTCCACCCTAGTACAACTAGGCTACCGAGTTTTGTAAAATTGGGACTAACATGTCAGTTATGCAACCTTTTTGATCGCACATAATGCTGGACAGCAATACGATCATGATTTGAACTATCCTTTGTTTCATTAACCATTAAAACAGGACTGATTTTCGTCACTTTAAATTAAAATTTTATCCCCTTAATTATTATCTTATTAACTAAATGAGGAATGTTGAAATAAAGAGTCATATATTTTAATACTAAATGTTAATTTTACTAGGTCTCTGGTTTTGTAAAATTCATACTTAACTAGGGATTAAAATATAATAAAAGTTTGTTTAGCTCTCATCTGCATGTCATTTAGTTGGCCAGCTATGTTAATCTCTTTCAATGCCAGCAGGACAATTATGAAAGCGCGAACGAGACAGTGTAAGTCGCAATCTATAGTCTCATTATGCGTATCTTGGGTAACGCACTAAACAAGACGCACACTAATGTAAAAATATGTTTTTCTTCCTTTTATTGCATACATACATACATACTCCCGTTAAGGTCCCCCACTCTACGCAAGCCAGTCCGGAGGAGACCAATCCGCAGCAAACCCGACCCGCACGAACCGACCTCCCAGCTCGATCAAAGCGACCAAATCGAAAAGCCGGCCCCACACAAATCAAGCCCGCCGCGGATCCCCCCCAAACCAACCCACATTGCGGGAGGCCTAAGCCCCAGTCAGGAGCATAGGGAGGCATCAAGAGCTCTCCATTGCGCTCGAAGGCGTTCGAGGCTCTTGTGCCTTTTCTGACCAGTTGAGGTTTAAGGACGTGGGGTGGTCAACCTCACGGTCCCGATCTGATTTTTCGATTTTCTGCCTCTTACAGGATGCTCGAAAAACCAGCAAAAAGAGCAGAGGTGCTACTCTTAGCTGGCAACCCCACGGCAAACTGCATAACATAACATAACTATATTGCATAACAGATCTTTAAATGCAAACACATTGTACTGATCTCAATGAGAAATTTGATTTTTTTTCATAAAGAATCATTCTTTCGAATGCCACTTAACTCGTTGTCTTTAACGTTTGTTTTCTTTGGTATTTAGACTCAAATTGAATGCATTACGTAATTAGCTGTCTTTCACGTATCATTGCATACCATAGTAACATTTCTGGAAGCTTTATTTTTGCCAATCATTTCTTACTCTGATTATTTTTTCATCGTGTGATTTCCTTCATTTCCTGATGTCTTCATTTAAAACGAAAGGTGCTTCAAGTTATCAATGAAACTTGTCTGACAAGCGAGACAAAAATAAAGGTGGAGCTCGGAAGTGTTTGCGGTATGTTCAAGGCTTCCATCGCTCGGAATAAAATGGCCTTTTGATAAGAAAAAAATGGTTACCGTAATGTATTCACCAATTAAAAAATATGGATAATTTTCAAGTACTAACATAAAGAATATTTATGCGCTCCTTGTTGAATAATTTGTCAAAATGTAATACGACCACTTAGCAGTTTATAAATATTAATTTTTTTTTTGGACAAGACCTTACAAAACCTGCATTCACACTTGGTTGTTTTATGAAAATTCTGCACAGTTTGTTTTATTAAATCATACCTAATTTGGACAGCTCTGCTTCTCGGATTTGGACATGGCGTGGAAGGAGGGCATAAACATTGCGCAAGATCGAGCGCAATGGAGAGCTCTTGTTGCTCCTGAGTGGGGTGTAAGAGGGAGTATTGATTGATTGAATTTGGACAATGATTTTTTCTTTTGGGGGTATTTTGCGCTTCATAGTAGTAGGTTGTGCATCTAGTGCTTGCTCATGGTGATTCCTAATTAGAGCTTCCCCACTTCAGGAAGTCCAGAAATAGGACAGGATCTAAGGCGACGAAGTCTTCCACCTCTAACCGTAACTTCTTGCTCTCGCACAAACCACCTTCTGCATCACAATCTGTTGGGAGGGGGTGAGGCGTTTTTGGTTCATCTTTACAAAATTTACACATCTCTGACACATTTTGTGTGGGGATGAAATATTATATCATTCAGCTCTTGCTAATGATAAAGGTGGATGGTGGAAGAGGTCCTGGCCAAAGCAAATATCTTTAATGCGCAAGTGAGAGAATGGACCGAAATAGAAACGAAAAATAATTTCTTACAATTCCTTTAAAAACAATCAAATAATGCTTTGCATATAACTAATAGATAGTTATGCAAGCAGCCATCGACAAGGCTGATACGCCCAAATTTGAAATCAGGTTTCATTCTTTAACCAATGAAGAAAGGATAGATTAAATTTGGTTACGTAAAAGCTTGCGATATATTTGGACAGGTGCCAACCGCACTTTTTTATGAACAACTCTAATATCTCTATGACAGCAAGTTGACTGTTCCACGTTATATAGGTAGGTAATGATTACTATCATTTTGCTTATACAATAACGACTTCTGAACGAAAAAAAAACGCTCTGAATTGATGTCCGTTAAATTATATTGGTCTGATGACCCTCGCTTAGTATGGAGAAAGAGGCGTGCAGCGACCCAAGATACAAGAACTAATAAAGACTCAATTACCTACCACATATTTGTGAATATTTTAGATTCGTTACCGCACACCACGTGTCGTGCTATATTGAAACAAAAGCCTTTAGCTCCAAAAGTAGACTATGGGACTTAGTGTCTATATGATGGGCTAGGGAGATTCATTTAATAAAAGCATCGAGCCGCTCTCGGTCATAGGATTAGAAAAACGATAATTTCAATAACCATAACTACCTACTTATGGGAAGATTGAAAGGCAACAAAGAATTCTTCAAACACATTATTTGTAACTTTGTAATAATACTTAGTCATAATACCTATTTATAAATTAAACAAACTTTGCAGTATCACTATAATTTATAGTAATACTGCAAAGTTTGTTTTATTTATAAATAGGCAACAAAGAATGTTTTGGTATGGAAATACCAGGAGAATGGTCTCAATCAAACTTCCGTGCATCAAACCCATGGAGGACTCTTAGGTAGTATGTACATTAGAGGTTAAGAGACAGCTTGGAGTAAATGAGGAGAACTGTGCTTCTAAAATAACAGACTCCATGGCCTTAATTATGGACAAAAATACAAAATACGTTACAGCTACCGTGTAACGAGATTATGAATTCAAGTTGTTGAATCTTAATTATATTTATACGCAGTATAACAATATTTCAAACGTATGGTTTGTTTTGCAAATAAATTTTATATTGCTGATAATAAAATAATAATGAATATAGACAAGACAAAATTTATTGCCACATTGCCCAGAAAACACAACGCCTTGCAACGAACGTTTGTTGCAAACTATGACGTATAAGTTTTAGTTTTCTCGTAATAAAAATTTATTTACATAGGAAAGGTATGTTTTTATAAGGTTCAAAAGGCCATAAGTGTGAGCCATTGCTGGAAGACGAACGGCGAGTTCCTGGCGATCTTAAACCAGGACTAACTAGATAATGGAAGGAAACCCCTGTAGAAAGTCCACAAGAGAATGCGACGGGAAATCACTTTGCTTCACTAATTTCGTAGAAAATGACCATGGCGTGGATTCTGTCCTTTGCTGTGATGATCACCAACGTCGGTATGAACTTAGAAGAAGATATTTTGACAGTTGATGAAAACAACCTTTAGCTAGACCCTTTTTATTTGAAAATTTGATGAACGTTGTAAATAGTGAGTTCAATGTTTTTGACAAGAGTGTCTTTGATAAGCATGATCGAGGTCTATGGGAGGAATTAGCCACCGAAAGAGGGCCTTCCATGTCAAACGAACCTTCTGGCCAAAATTCAGGCAAAAAAAAACTCCGAAGGTCCGAGACTGGCCCAATTCGATGCGACCTCACGCCTCGAACAGGTACCAAAAAGGGGGCCGAAATTCGGCTATCAGATATAGTGTATATAGACAAACGGAAAAGGTTCCTGATGGTGTACAGACTACAGGGGCTGGAAGCTATCTTTTAACTATCTGACTCTTGACTCTAAATACCTAAACGTACTTCCAGCCGAGACTCTAAATAGGACAGGATTTTACTTCGCGAAAAATATGCCTCGGCTAACTACAGTCAAACAACGATCCTGCCCATTAACAATTTTACTGACTATCTCGCGTGTATTTAATGATTATCTATCTCAATATCAAAATGAACGTTCAATTACTTTATAGACGAACAAAAAATCAACCTTCTAGTCAAATTACGTACTATCCGTGGGCTGTTCGTCGGGCCGCAAGTTTTCCTCAGTAGGATTCCGAGTGGCTCACCATCTTGGGCTTGTGCACTGCTTTTTCGAAGGGAGCTTCCTGAGCTGAGCTGAAGAGCGTCCAATTCAGTCAACCCATTCTCCCGGAGGGTCATGTGAGGTATATCTTCAGTCCACAGCCCTCCTGACATACTACATATTATTATACGGGCTTCGTAACTTTAACTTCAATAGATTTACACCGGCGCGGGCAATAACAAGCCCAGAATATCATAATATCGCGACCGAATATTCATAACAAAATAATTACTCTCTCGGGGAACACACCGACGTACCTACTTTTACAAATGAAAATTCTACACTAAGCTTGCTAGAAGGTTCTAAATATGAAAATCCTAACCGAATTGAAAAATAAACATTAAAGATAGGTCACATCACTGGTATCGGAAAATGGGGTAACCCGCGAAACTTCAAAAAAACTATTTGTCCTATCGAGGGCCAAATATACTATCTCAAAACAAAGAAGCCTTGCCTTCTCTACTAATCCCTTTAAACAACATTTTTTCTAAAAATGGTTTCCCCGTACATCCATTCCATATGTAAAAAAAACCAAACCTTCTAATCTGTCATAAACAAAGAAGCAACTGGTTTTCAAACTCTTTACCATCGCGTTCCCAAATTTTCAAACAATGACTTAACAATATTTTGAATAACACATCTGAATAAATCCCTCACATCATCATTATCTACTTACATTACAGTCTGTCCTAACTGGAAAGAGTTCACACGTGCGCGCGAAGAGTTTCATAATAAAAGACTTAAACGCGAACGGATCGTTCAAATTGAGAACGTTGTAGGTATGATCGCTAATCGCATGGTCGCGCGATAACTTTCAGTTAGGACAGGGCCTTAAGATTTTAGTGATTTCTAAGGATTTTGCAGACTATTGATTGAAAGAAGATATTGAAATTGAGTCAAAGAGTGTATTTGTGTTCACTTTGAGTGAGCACTGATTCATTTAAAAAAAAAAAGCAGATAGAGTAGAATCTAATATCTATTATTCCGAATGTTATGTTTTGTGAAACATTATAAATTCCGTCCTAAAGCAAGGCCAGGTAAGAAGTAAGAGAAATAGGAGAGGGTGTATGAGAAATGTTATGTTGGTGGAAGAAGCGAAAGAAGTATGTTTGGATAGAAAAGAGTGGTTGTCCGTTCTCTCTGCCTACCCCTTACGGGACTAGGCGTGATGGGTAAAAAAAATGTTTATTCAACTAGCATGTTATGTTTTCATAGACTGACAGAATGTTAGTCTATGGGCTTTCAACCGACTGATGCAGACAATCAGTCAATATTTACATTTCTGGTCTGATCGTACAGACTTCAATTTAATTGCAGGTAACACGCAAACGCTACACAATCAGAGTTTTCTAGCCATCTAATAATCTTTTTTTTACAGAGAAAGTTGTCTAACTAAGACATTATAATTTTAAATCAATCAATTTGCACCTGCCAAATCGCCTTCTGCGCTGGCTTCCTAGATTATCCACCTAGTTGATATGGACTGGGTATTGGCGGACTCGCACCAGCTAAAATCTTTTCGTCTTTTGCTCATAGGCCCCTGCCATTTGGCCAACCGCGTTGTGCAAACTCCTCATGGGATATCGGTTTTTGAGATTTGCAGTGCAGAATATAGATCTTTCGAATCTATACAAGTGTTGCCCATCTGTCTAGTTTGTTGATTCTTTTGCGATCATTTCATCTTTTTGGCACATTATCGTTTCGATCATTGTCGATCATTTTCGATAAAGAGTAAAAGAAATCAAGAGCTCTCCACTGCACTTGATCTTGTGTAGTTTCAATGATCTCCTTCCACACCATATCCTAATCCCTCAAAGGAACGAAACAAGGTATAGGATAGTGGCACTGATGACAAGAAGAACAGCACTCTTCTTGGCCGAGTGTTATTTGGCATCCATGATCAAAAATAGGTTGTTTTGTAAGGGGTAAAATTTGATAGGTGTGCGCACGAAATAATATTTCGTCAACTACTTACGTGTGTTCAATATCTTATGTAGGTAAATATTGCAAATAGTATAATAATAAGCAATGCATATTTTCTTTTTATCTGCAACAATAACGACCAACGATGATTACAAACAGCCCAAGAACGTAATACATAATATTATACGAATTAATGAGAGCACATACCTTCCGTATACCAAACAGACACACGCGAACATGAGGAGGTACCTATCAATCACCATAAAACGATAATGTTCGCTGAATTAAAAATTATTGATCAAATCTTCACATACATTATATTATTTCGATAATCTTGCGGTCATCACAATAATATTACAATAATATTATGATTCACACACAAAATACGAGCAATCTGAGCAAAAGTAGACGAATTAACAACTGTACCCAGTGTTGCCACCTTTGTAAAATTTTTGACCCGGACCCAGCCTTAGGTCATTCCGAAAATTTTGTATCCGAAATGTTGAAAGTTCACTCAAAAAACATTCTCAAAATTTGGTATCTGGATGGTGAAAAATCGCTAAAAAAAAGGTCGTTAAAAAATTATGACCCAGACATTTTTGGTTTCGCCCGGACACGACACATGTCGCGAAACCCGGACAGGTGGCAACACTGCTTGTAGCCTAAAGTTCACATCGATTATTATAGTAAAAAAAATAAAAACCAAAATTTTTGTCTAGTCCATTAGCCGGAAGTATAGTTGAGTTGATCTAAATTCTTATATTTTTTTAGCGTGTTGAGGACCTCACTACACCACTAACAGTTAATAGTTTTGTTAACCTATAGTTTTAGTCAAGTTATCGTTACAAAAATGGCGTTTAAAATACTTTGCTGTACATTAGTTATTACATCAACTAAAAACAATGATTATTACAATACGACTTACGAACCCCTACGGACTAGGTACATTGTGTTGTGAACTCTTCGTTGTAAAACCCTCCTCCCTAATGAACTACATACGTACTTACTTGATTATAGTGTTAACGATTTTTGGTCGAGCGACATAATATGATACTAGACACATGACTCGTATTTTGTGTGCAATAACAATATAGTTCTATTTATTTTTCAATACATCATTACATCAAAATGTAACAGAACTAATTATTACACACATTGTTGTAATAGATGTGTTACACAGCAACCTACATACATAGTACCAAGTGCAAATATGTATTTAATATGCTTTGTCAAATATCAAATTATTCTCTTTTTACTGTTCGTTGAAGCCGGTAACAGCTCTGCAAATGGCTAGCGGTTTGTTCTGGTAATAGAATAGTATGTAAGCATGTTGGATTACGCAATCTTCCATCTCATTATGATCAACATGGATATGTGTGTCAGGTTGAATTATAATATTTGCAAGACCAAATTAATATGAGATATTTCGTAGCTTTATTATGGAAATGTGAACAGAAATGTATTATCGAAATGACCGATGCATGGTTGGAACAAGTGTGTGCCCACTGTCATTATCCTCCTTTATCTGATCATAAAATTACATATGTATATCCACCTAATATTGAACGAAATATTTGGTACAAAAGCGATTAATATTTATTTTTATGCAACAAAACCACCTACAATTTCTTTCCTAATGTTGGGTGGACTCAATTTTCTGTTTGTCTCTCTTCACAAAGATACATTTAATTGATAAGCAACGATAGATTTTTCGTTTTTGTTTATACAAACTTTTTTTTTAATCCATCACGCCGTTTCCCGAAGGGGGTTGGCAGAGAGTACGGATTTCCATTCTTTCCTATCCAAACAAACCTATTTCGCTTCTTCCAAACGCATAACATTCCGCATGCATGCTCTTCTATTCCTTTTGCTCCTGACTTGGCCCTCCTCTAAGACTGAACCGATATGGTCGGCCCATGTCATTCGAGGTCGGCCTCGTCTGCGTGCACCCATTCTATCAGATTTATATATCCTTTTATTTCATAAAAACCCTATGAAATTGAATTAATTCATTCCACAATGAGTATAATGATTCGTTCTTCTACGCTCTGATCAATGAAATGGCTCATACACGCTGCTTACTAAAAATCTTCACAAATTGTTTTATCGCCCTAGAGAAACGTCATTTTTTGTTGCATCTAATGAACTCGACTAAAGTTATTGGTTCACACCAATTTATTTGAGAGAAACTATAATAAATGTGGAAGATTTTAGAGTCAGTAGGGTGAATGTTATTTAGCTATTATCCAAATAAGTTGTTACTAAACTGGAATTCTAAAGTAATTTGTAATGAGGATGAAATGGGTTCGCATTTTCTACGTAGATTGGTCTCTTGAACTCTTTTATGCTTGGATTCTAGCGATAATAAGTTTTGGAGAGTATATACAGTCCTTGCAGAATCTATGTACAACTCTTCCCCAAAATTCTAAAAATATATAGGCTAAAAATATGTTTCACACATCATAAAAAAAAATCGTGATATCCCTAACGTTAAAGTTCGGTACTTACTTATTTCAAAATTCCCATTCGTTAATGCATTTTTATAGCTGTTTGCCGACATTTTCCGGGTTTTAATTATTAACTTAAGTAGACGTAATTTTCAAAATTTATGTAACCGTGTCCATAACAAGACACGTGTTTATAATATGGTTAAAAATATCTCCCACACATTAATCACGATTAAACATTTAGGAGATAAAAACATAGTTAGGATAAATTTATTCAAAGGGCAAAGAACTGCGGAATAAAAAAAATCACTTCCTTGATAAAACATCAATCAATCTTACAAGACAAGGTCAGGCCTATTCCATACGGTTTTGGGCAAAATATCGTAAGGTGTCGCTTGTAAGTACATAGACATGAGTGAGTAATAATAATATAAGAAAAATGACCCAAATACCTCGTGTCTATTAGTATGGAAAATAGTTTCGACAAGAATACGATTTTATCTATGAACGTTAGTTTTATATTATTTACGTGATCATTAACCGTCTTATTTATAAAAAAAAATCGTTAATCGTAAGATTACGTATAACTCACTGATCAGTTTTTACATCATTTATAAAAAAAAATTGATCAGCGTATGTTATGTACGAAGATGACATTTCAGTAGCTGGGCAACGCGAGTGCTTAAGATAGGCAACCAAGCTATGCGCTATGTCAGATTTGGAGTTATTGATGCAGAATAGATATATTATTTTTTAATTGTTTATTTTATATCAAAATATAGTTAAGTCCTTATTACATCATACGAAACCTTTATGTTTCAGTCAAAATGAACTACTTAATTCACGTTTGATCACTTCAAATTTAATATTTGTAACCAATTAAAAAGTATTCTTTGAATATTTTTTTCATTATATTTCTTACATATTTAGTTGGCGCATCATGGTTGTAAGCCCTCGAATGATTACGAGAATGCGTAGGTATTTGCTTTATTTGTTTAAATTTCCTGTTATAAAAATGATAAACCAAAATACAATGGGCCAAAATATGAAGGGAGCACAATATATTTGGACGGGGAAAAAACTTAAATACAGTGTATTTATTATAGGAAGCGTTCTTGTATGCTCGAAACAACTGTCAGTTAACGTTAAATCCAATATGGCGGGTCAAAATCTACAGAGATCAGCTCACAATCAAGCGATATGCGTTAAATTATCTCGATACAGCTTGATCGTAATATTTTCTATCGCTGAGCTATTTTTTCCACTGATCGTAGTTTTTAAACAAAGCAGTAAGAAGTTTGGATTTTGTTCCAAGTGTTATTAACCAAATGGTTTTAATAATTGACGCCAGGCCAATTTGAAACTTAAAAGATAATCTTTTCCTTCTTGAAGTGCTCAATAAGGTTCCGCCGACATCAGCTATCACTTTTGGGCAAAGGCCTCCCTTTCTTTAGCAGCATGAAGCAGTTCTTTGACGGTTTGGATTCCAGAACACGCCAGGTTTCCCTCGATCTTACCTTCGATTATAAAATGAAAAAGAAAGTACCTACTTCCTTTGAGTAGGTACATGGACAAAAAACCGAGATTTTACGAATCTTAATGTTGGTGAGAAATTCTCTGTGATTAATATTTTCCCTATTCAAGACCTCCAAATTGCTGACCATATCCGTCCATTTGACGTCGTCAAACTTTGGAAAGAGATCTAGTAGAGTTCACTAGCAATTAAATAATGCTAGATTTCTGGTTCAAAGGTTTGGGTTTTTAGTTCTATAGGTACATGATTATGATACAAGTAATCAGTAGATGAATCGTGCTTTAATATTTATCTACTGGTGGTCGGCCAGTGCTCGATCAAAACTAATTTAAATTATAAGTTTGAACATTATTAAGATTCCTTTGTAAATACTGAGCGAACGCTGTTTCGTAATTTTCTTACAAAAAATATTGTTTTTTTTTTATGGATACTACAAATTTGAAATGTTCAAAGTTTTTATAAGTTTATTCAATACAAAAAATATTACCTAATCTATTCTCAATTTGACCGCAGATAAACAAAAGAACTGTGTCGAAAAACGACAAATAGGTACCTACATTGAAGTGTGTGTGAGTATGAAATACATAACATTACAGTAGTGTGCGAAGTGTTTTATTTTTAGGTATTTATTGAATCTAATTTTATGCATAATTAAAACAAAAATTAGCATTCGTCACCCCTTCTCTATATTAACTATAAGTGCGCGAAATTTCATACTCTTCCGTGCGCACAATTTTCGTTAAAATGGTCACAAAGTTTTTCCTTCACGCATTAATATATAGATATACTTACTATGAATAGTTGGTTTGGCATAAAAATTTATTTCATTACCAAATTTGCATTATTCATGAATAAAACCACCTCATTATTGTTATAGGTCTTCAATAAAATTAAATATTAATAAAAACTCTTAATTTAAAGCAAATAATCGTCATAGCACTACCAAGTACTTGGTTATTAGGTTTAGAGGTACTAAACATATACCTACTGCATATTACAATGTATCTCGTTCAATGAGGTTTTGAAACCAAACACGCTCACCTTAAAACATACGAGTGTAGAAATAATGGTATCAAATAGGCGTATAATTATCAAAGTACAAAAATACAAGAGGTGCTAGAAAGGTTGTGAAAAGGTTATAGAAGGCTGCAAGAGCTCTTGATAACTTCGTCTAGTCTAGTTTTACCTACGACTAGGTATGTTTTAAGGATCTAATGTGTTATTAATAATTTCATTAGTTGGTGGCGTTCAAAAGTGAATGTGTGTAAAATATTAGATAATATTAATTATTTATTCAAAAAATATTAATTTTTGTACATACACACCTTGTAGATGTCAACCACTGACCTCAATATGGCATTTCAAATCGTATTAAAATCATATAAAGCATATGGTAGTCCAGAAAATAGCTCCGTTGAATAAAAACGCCATGCGAGCTTGTTTATAACTTCAGCAGTTTTTGTTCTGCTGGCCAGGATTTTAATTTTATGAGGCCAGTGGGGCTAGTACGAGTTTTATCGAAAGCTAATAAGCGCTTATTTGCGTGCAATTAGTGTTCTAAAATCAAACGATCGAATCATTCGATCATTTTAGTATGAAAATTTTTCGAAATTCTTTCGATGATCGTTTCGATATTCGATCAACGAAAACTTATACTAGGGCTAGTTGGCTTGTTCTATCGAAACTACTTCTGAGCTAGAAGAGTCCCAGCTGTCTCGCCATCTTTTGGGTGGTCTTCTTCGAGGCGAGTACCTACCGCGGAGCTGATTGTGCAGAGCAATGCAAGGGAATCTGGTAGTGTCTATTCTCTGAACATCGCTATATAAGATTCTCTACTTCGCTGTCTGCTCCGTATCATAAGCGCCGCATATTTATGCGGATTCTGGTGTTTCTCACTCGGTCTCTCAAAGTTTTAATTCTCATACTTAATGCCTTCGTTTCGGAATTTCTCAAGCTGTTCTATGATTTTATTCTCCACATTCAGGTTTCTCCACATTGTCATTTTAGGTGTTTTGGAAAAGGTCATACCTATATCCTATATTATGATTCTATTGGGAAAATTATTCTTCTTATTCTAATCCTGAAAACCTGTTATTAAGAGGTGGAGCTAGCCTCTTGCGAGGTCGACTCCCGGATGTCTATCCATCTCTTTGGTGGTCTGCCTTGATTCGTCTTCCATGGGGTTGGCCGGGCAATGCAATGCGGGGGAGTCTGGATGAGTCCATTCTCCTCACATGTTCATACCAGTATCTTTTTCTTTGCCTCCCCCATCTTACTATAATTTCCACCCCGTAGGTATATTTACCGTATTCCTTATTATATGTTTTCTATAAAAAAATCTTGTAACAATTATTTATGTTTCTTAAGGTTATATTGGATATTGCGAAATTTTTTCATAAAAGTACAGATAAAATAATTATTATATTTTGATGTCAACTTCTGCAGAGATTCTTTTTAATTAGCTCTCTCAGAGCGCTTTGCAATAAATCTTATAATTACGGCAAGTACGAGTAAATCCACACAGTTTTAATTTAAATATCAGCGAGTTGCCTACTTTAAACAGCTTTAGATTGATTTAGGTTAGGTTTGATTTTACGCAATGTCGTTCGCTTGGCGCTATTTAAAAGCACTTACTATTGAAACTATGTAATCAAAATTAAAATAAATTAATGCGTTTATATTTATGGCTGAAGGTCATTAGCTTCTTTTTAACTTCATCACAAATTTATAACTTCTATTATTATAAAGTATAAACTTCCTCAATCCATAATAAGAATCTATACAAAAAGCATATTTGCGTAAAAACGTTAGAACCACATCGGTAATAAAACTCTCATCCAGCATTTTGTAATCTGCACTCTATAAATTTTCTTTTTTTATGAGACGTTTTGGTCTGTTCTTTAGTAGTTTCTCTTCGAGGGTGAAATTCTATCTGTATCGCTTTTTTTGTGAAGTGTTCCTTGCGAATGCCGTAGGGCTGGCTGTTCCGAACGATGTAAGGGAGTCTTCTTTAGTCCATTCTCTTTACATGGTCAAACCAGTCTCACTTTCGTTTTCTTATTACATATGTCATAAGCCCCACATCATGGGTTATTTATATATATACTCGTACGGAGGTGCTAAGTATGAATGATCATCAAATAAAACAGGCATAATAATAATTATTATCTAAGTATTCAGTAAGTGGCGAGTAATGCCTGCCCCGATAAACAGCTACCGATAACCATAGACGGTCACCAGGTCTCCCGGGTGGATAAATTTAAATACCTGGGAGCAACCATTACCACCTCTGGTGACCTCGGGGCTGAGCTCCCGATACGTATCGGTATGGCAAGTGGCGCCTTTAACAACATGACCAAGATTTGGAAAGCGTCGGCGTTTAGTGTCGAGACGAAATGTAAACTGTTTGATGCGTGTGTGTTGCCCATTCTCGTCTATGGGTGTGAGTCCTGGCACCTGACCAAAGCCCAGGCACAAAAAGTCTCAGCTTTTGAAATGAAGTGCCTAAGGAGAATTCTGGGTGTAAGATGGTACCACCGCATCACGAACGACGCTATACGCCGGCGCACCCAGCGTGAGCCCATCACCTCTACCATTGTGGGGAGGAGATGGACTTGGCTGGGACATGTGTTAAGGATGCCGAATGACAGTTGGCCGAGGAGAGCGCTGTTCTTCCTCCCATCAGGGTCCCGAAGACGAGGAAGACCCTCTCACACTGTGCTCCGCTCCTTCGAAGCAGAGCTGAGGGACATGGACATGGTGTGGGAGGAGGTCATAAACATTGCGCAAGATCGAGCGCAATGGAGAGCTCTTGTTGCCTCCCTATGCCCCTGAGTGGGGTATAAAAGGGAGAATTGATTGATTGATTCAGTAAGTGCAGTTTGAGCTAAGTTCATGGCTTTGTATTAAAGTTGTTAAATCAGAAAAAAATATTATTCTAGAAAATATATACATTTTAGCAGAAAGAAAAAAGTATGGTTTTTTAAAGCTTTCAAATGGTGAAAACAAATTCTCCAATTATATATTGATTTTTTAATATTTTGGTTTAAACTGATCCAATTTTACGAACAAAATCAATTAATCAATTCTCCATTTTACACCCCACTCAGGAGCACAGGGAGGCAACAAGAGCTCTCAATTGCGCTCGATCTTGCACAATGTTTATGACCTCCTCCCACACCATGTCCAAATTCCTCACCTCTGCTTCGAAGGAGCGCAACACAGTGTGAGAGGGTCTTCCTCCTCTTCGGTACCCTGATGGGAGGAAGAACAGCGCTTTCCTCGGCCAACTGTCATTCGGCATCCTTAACACATGGCCCAGCCAAGTCTAATCTCGTCTCCACAATGGTAGAGGTGAGGGGCCCTCGCTGGGTGCGCCAGCGTATAGCGTCATTCGTGATGCGGCGGTACCATCTTGTACCCAAGATTATCCTTAGGCACTTCTTTTCGAAAGCGGTTGTGCCTGGGCTTTAGTCAGGTGCCAGGACTCAGGACTGACCCATCATACAGGAGAATGGAAAACGAACGAACGAACAAAATAGGTATAGTAAAAAAATCAACACCGCTATCTGATTAAGAAAAATCCAATAAAATGCGTGTGATCTTGTAATATCGATAAATTGTTATAAACAAGTACCTATTCTTTTTCAATGAACTTGACACCGTCGTCTCAATTAACATAAAAATGTGATGGCTACATCGTGTGGAGGTGATCCACACACAACGAGGCAAGAATAATAAAGCGGACAACATTGATGAAGATCATTGATCCTTCCGCGGATGATTCACGATGAGACCAGCACCAGACAGTGCGTCTAGCGCCTCAGAGTGAGCAGACTGTGCGGACGAGCCTGAAGGTCAACAGGTTGTGTGTTGTAGCGTATCATCGCATACCATCCACCAATTTCATTCATGCCGACATTTAAATAAATACACAGGGAGTACCACATATTTCCAACCTAACATATTAGGTACCTACAAAAATATAAAAGTATTTCATACATAGATTATCCACACAAAAGATTCACCAGTGATGACTTTGAAGTCATGTTACAAGTACTCTACTCCTCTGAACCAGAATTTTCATGGATTTGACACAAGCCAAACGGATAGAATTATACGCTCACCAAGCTTGACAATGGTTTTCTATGTCTCAGCGTTCGCCTTTTCAACGAGTTGCCACTCCTGGGGATCTGTTTGTGCCGCCGCCTGTTCCTCCTGTGATGTCGACTGCCAGCTGTCTCTCCACCACTTTGGGGGTCTGCCTGGGAGTCTGCGTCCTTCGGGGTTTCCTTGAAGGGCCGGATAACCTAAGAGCCTTAAATACGGCTTTATTTGGGAAAGAGGTGAAATTTTATTTGATTAGTATCCTTATCATCGTGGTTAGACTTGATAATATTAGGCTTTACAGTTGTCATCAATCGCTAATAAGATTACGAAATATCTCTCAGTACATACTCACAAGTTTTTTGTTTATTTTTTTTATTTAGGTACATGAAAAATTTGTACAATTATTATAAATAGAAGGTTGCTAATCCTTTATGGGATTTTTGGCTTTGGCTGTGGCTAGATTTATACGCAATATGTATACTATAATATTAAACCTAACTGTTCTAAGATGATGTGTTGTATTACGCTAAGGGTGCATTTACATCAAATAATCATAGAGCCAGACCTACATAAATTGAGCATTATTTTTAATAGATTATATTAACACCAAGCAAACAGTAACTATAAAGAACTAGAATTCTAGCGTGCGTAATCTGTCACCGCATTACTTCTTGGTGTTGATTCTTGCTCGTTGTTTTTTGCTTGGTGTCAAAATTGGTGAATAGAGGGAATTCTCTATTTATGTCGCTAGCTCTATGTTCATTTGGTGTAAACGCACACTAACTTTACTTTATTCGTATCGTCTCATATTATCGATAACTTAACTATGTACATATTGTTTTTCAATTACTAGTTATGTGACGGTTCATCAGAAAAAAACACGGTCTCACATAGTAAACAATTTTTCTAAGCTTTGTTTTTTGACGTAGTGAAATAAATGTTCATTATGAGGAATAAAATGATTTAAGTGTCTCTTGACAATGTCTGCGTGAGTTAAATGAAAGCGCTCGAGATTCCATATTAAATTTTGTGTAAGTGTGTTTCATAAAATTTATCTTTTTTTGTTTATTTATTACTTATCCCATATATATATATATATATATATATATATATATATATATATATATATATATATATATATATATATATGTTTGTCAACTAGCACTTCGTGGCTCAAACCGTCTGTTAATTACCGGGGATGTTGGCTCATTTCTACTTGTTGGCTCTTTTGTCACATACTTGATCAGAGTCAAAATGAGATTTTTACATTTTCGGTATCACCACGTGATCCTGAGCCGATTCCTGCCTATAACTCATTTTGAGCCAATATTTGACATTTTGTGTGACCATATATACACTCCGATATACCTTTTTATCTGAAATATACATTCTCACTTAGGAAATCATTTTGACAATTTATTAAACAACAATAATCGATCAAAAATTGCAACGTTGCCAAATCATATTACTGTATCAATGCCATCCACGAAAGTAAATAAATTAATGTAGCAAGTCCCCACATTTGTAAAAATGTGATAACATTTGTATTAAGATCAGAAACAACGCCTATACGAACGCGCGAACCTTTTGTTGAATGCGCATATTTTGTTTGGCTCAGTTGCGTAACGAAGACATTACCAATACTATTACACTTAAACATCGCTAGGCTTGGGGGAATTTTATCAAAATGCGAATATAAACAATTAAAAGCACGTATGAGAGTCGTACAAATGATTGAACATTTTAATAAATACGCATGATTTACATTCTTACAACTTATTTTTTCAATATTACGATTTTATGAATGAATCGTATTTACGCACTTGATTATTATTGTTTTGAATGGGATACGAGAAGGTTGATCAATATTATGTGATATCGTTTTGTGACCAATATTTGATTTCCTATCCACATACTTTTTTTCACTATCATACTATTCCGCATGCATGTATCCTATTTCTTTTATTCTAGACGTTGCATTTCTTTAAGATCACATATCGATATATTCTACCCATGTCGATCTTCCACCTATCCTTTCAGGCAGGTAAAAAGTCACTCTATTTTCATTCATTCTCTCTATATGTCCAAACTCTCCAAACACCACACTTTGTTTACATTCATTCTTGTTACTACACTATTTTTTTATCTCTCGTTATTTCCTCATCTATCATTCCGTTTCCGATCTCATTTTCAGCATTAATAGGGCACATCCTACGCAACATTCTCATTTCTATCGCATTCATACTACTTTCTTCCTTCTTGGTCTACGTCCATGTCTCATTACCATACATTATACTTAGATGGTATAAAAATTACGTTGAGCACAAGCTTCTTCACTTAAAGCGAGAAAATCTACACATACGAGTAGGTACATCTCCCTTTAATTTATTTCTGTACCTTAGAGCATAAAGTGTGGGAGTCCACTTTTTTGCGATTTTGACTTAATGATACAGTTTTATTCGCAATTGAAGGTTCTATAAGTGGTCAAAATATTGAAGTCACCACTTGTTAAAAAAGGTGACTTTTGAAATTAAAATATGTTTAAGTCCAATTTTTGTTAGAGCATAATCTATAATAATAAAGGAAAGTGCCTGACTGACTGACTCATCAACGCACAGCCCAAACGGCTAATCGTAGAGAAGTGAAATTTGGAAATCAGGTAGGTCTCAATTCAAAACCTTCCACTAAGAAAGGATTTTTGGAAATTCCACCCCTAAGGGGGTGAAAAATAGGGTTGAATGTTTTTCAAAGTATGCGAATATCTCGGAAACTAGACATGGTACCAGCTTGAGATTTGGCATATGAATTTTTCTATAGAAATAAGTGTTAGCATATTCGGCAATTTTTCCAAAATTTTACTAAAAGGGACGAAAAAGGGCACATATAAAAAGGGATGATTTTTAAGTGCCTCCTAATAAGTTTAAAACTGGTTTTATCGAAATTTCATAAAAAATGATTTCTTCAGAAAGAGTCAAATTATACTATTTCGTTTTCAAAATATAATATTAAAAAATGGGAAAGGGGTGGGGAGCGCTTTTTATTGAACAACCATATCTCTTAGATTAATGAATTTAGAAAGCTGTAAATTAATATATAGGTTCTAATTTTAACATAAAAATAAAATACGAATTTCAAGATTGAAAGATATATTTTAAGAGGAGATACGCGAAGATAAATATTATGATTAAACATCATATTTATCGAGGTCATACTTCGCACCGCGGGGTTAGAAAAATATAGGTAGGTAGTCTTCTACCTACCAAATCTACTTCGCTCCTAAGTTGAGATGATAAGAGACTATGCTTTTTTCCAATACTCACATTTTTAAACTCGTGATAACTTTCGAATGGAATGTCCGAATTGAATATTTCAAAAAGTTATACAAACATATTGAAGCAGACTTGAATATGAACTAATTTATTTTAATAAGGAGTAATATCAAGATACCAATAAAGAGCCTTTTCTATAAGTGAAATTTTATTGATTTTTTTTAAATAAAAAAACACTTATTGTGGCATAACTATAATAGTTAGACATATGCTGTCGCGATACTTTTTGTAAATAATGATGTCTTCTACAAAATTGTAGTACATTGTTTTATTCTATCATCATTAGTTTTCACAGCGTTCGCGATAAAAAGAATATTTTAGGTAAATTTTTTACACCTTGGGTTACATTATTGAAGTTTTCGTAGGTTACCCAATTTTTTTTTAAAATTAAATATAGCCTATGTTCACCGCCGATATTGTAGCTTCCCAAAAGTGAAAGAATTTTTCAAATCGGTTCAGTAGTTTTGGAGCCTATTCGATGCAAACAAACAAAATATCAAATCTTTCCTCTTTATATATTAGTATAGACAATACCAAAATGGGCCGTACCAAAAAGTAACCTACCAGACGTGGTCCATACTATGAATATTGAATTTTTATTTGTATAATGATAAATTAAATACCTATTAACTATATTAGGTTATTCCAACCGATGCATCTGTTTGAAACCATATTATTATATTTTGTATCCGCATTCTGTCAAACGCCTGATTTTATTTCAAAATTGTAAAAAATGTCTTATGAATGTACTTAGTTAAGAAAGTTACCTACTTTAACTTTTATTTTTATTCCGCTCAACTCTTTTCATTCATAAGAACCTTCTGACAAAAGCAAACATGACTACGGCTATTGAACGGCTAGACCGATTTCGCTAATTCTTTTTTGTATTGTTTTCTTTTGTCAGGAGAAGGTATTTATGAAAAAATAAGAAAGTTTCCCGTAAAATTATAAAATTAACGAAAGTAGATAACCTTCTTAGTAATATAATAGATAACTACACTAGACAACCAAACTTACATCCAGAATCCAGATCAACAACAGCAAATTAAAGATATCAATTGAAATGATTTAAAAACGTTTGTAGCTTGAAAAATGCCCAAAGCAGATAGAAGTGAGTATTTTTAAAAAAGTACAAAATACCTATCACTTATTTCATTTTTATTCATATCCAGCAATATAACAATTGCTTTCAAATGACGTCATTTGGTGGAATAAAAGTTATTAGAGTTATGGGATTTTAACAGGACAATGTTTGTCAAGTCAGAAAAATATGGTAAAAGTTCGCGGGCTGATCCTATTTGTATATGAAGCACATATTTTTGTATTTTTATTTCAAATATAGATTGATAGTGACAAAAATATTATAAAAATATAATAGGTAATTAGGATATTAAATGTAAATAAAAAAAAAGAAATATTCAGACTTCTCAGACAGTCTTGGCGAAATAGGAATAGGATTGCCTACCCCAAATAATGGGACATTGTTTTTCACGGCTTTCACCTTCTGAAGAAAGTGTTATTTGCCATAGGGGTTTAAAATTATGCAATATTATTTAGGGGCTTAAAATTGCACATATAAAGAAACAATAAAAGGAATCACACACTTCTGTCATATTCTCAAGTTGTTTCTTATTATAATTATTATTGATACGATTCTGCATTGTTGATATGAAAGAGATGCTGGATACTATATTCATTGCTTACGACTTCCACATGTTAAATTAAAAAAAACTGTTAAGACAGTTCAAATGAAGAGATATATAACGTCTATCTCCAGCAAAAACTCACCAAATTGAGTTTTGGTCAAAAATGAGTTGCATACATAATTTTATTCGTCGTATCGTCTTCTATTAGGCAAAAAATCGACAAATCTTAACTAGTTTTCGTTAAAATATGATTTATTAAAATCACCAAATAATACGTTTCTGAATTAATGTTTGCCAGCAAAAAATCACCAACGTATTTGGTTAGTTATTGGCGAAAATACTACACCAATTAGCTTGAAAACGTAAAAGACATCTTCTTTCTATCACCTTTGGTTATAAAGATACGAATGTTTCAATTTCATGAAATTTTTTACTTAATTGACAATATCTCCATAGTGTGTTTTTGGTATTTGGTGACTTTTTGCTGGAGATAGACGATAATTTCAAATGATATATCTCTTTATATAACATGGAGCCTTATATCCCTTAGAACATTCTTAGTGCTTTTGACAAAAAATATTCTACCTTTAAATTTGAATTTGCGTTTGACATAACTGTAAGTTAGTAGATACAGTTATGTCGATAGTAGATAGTTGGCGCGATTGATTAAATGCTCCCTGCGTAGCAAAACAAATTTATTTGAAGTGGTCGGTAGCCCATCGGTTAAGTCGACAAAAAAAAATATAACTCGTAACTATAAAAAGTCGTTTAACATACACTTAGGTATTTGAATACCTCTAAAGGGGTTCTGTTAAGGTTTTATTATATACAGGTGTTAGCGTTCAGCCAGTTTAGGAAGAGAAACCAAATAACATGTGAGCGAAGACACGGGTACCAGCTAGTCCATTATATTTCTTATTATAAAGAATATTGAAAATTGTATTAATTAAACATAAAACATGATCTAATTGGTGAAAAAAAAATATTTTCAGATTTAATATTTTTCATATAGAAAAAAAGTTCGCGTTTTGTAATTTCAAGTTTCACTAAATCCTCTCTCCTGCAAAATTACTAAAATGTGACTCCCACACTTTATGCTCTAAGGTACAGATTTAATTCTTTATGCACAGATTACAGAAATCGATTTTTAAATCACTTTTTATCATCTTATTTTACTGACATTTTGTATACTTGCTTGATTTGGATGACAGTTTGATATTTTAACATCTACAATACTCTTCTTCTCTTTCCAATGCGGCAATCCACTCTCGACCATAAAGAAGATTTTCAATTTTTTAGTCCAAATGAATAACGTGGTTTATTAAAAAAGATTTTTATACTTACTTATTATTTTATTCTTATATTTTCAAAGGAATCGACATTGTTTAAATTGATTATATGAGTTTATTTTTAGACTAAATCATTTTTTATTGTAAATTTAGGTATATCAAAATATTGTCTACTCACATACCTATAGATCCCTATCTACTTAAAAAAAAACAATTAATTATAAGCTATATTGTGAATTTATAATATAACATATTTAAGTTTGTCTCTTATCTTACCCTTCAGTTTTAAGGATCGTGACTGCCATGCCTCATTCCATTGACCATCCGTCTACCTACGCTCTGTGTGGTCCTCCGCCATGTGCATAGCCCCATGCAGCGAAATCCCCATGGTACTCTTGATCAGATCGCTCCATCTTAAAGGCGCTAATCCCTTCCGCATTTCTTCTCCATTGACCCGGTGATTATCGATTTTTTCAAGTTCACAGACTCCTTTTTTTTTCGATGTGACCGAAATATCGAAAACACGCCGCCAGCACAATACTGAGAGCCGCATGAAGATGTTTAACTATATGAGGATTGACTTAGTCCTTTGCTCGGTCCTTCTCTGAGCAATCTCAACATTCCATCTTTTATTGGTGGAACAGCCCTGCCAGCATTCGTACACTTGACGCGACCAAGGAGGTGTCATCAGCAAATCGTAGATTGTAGGTATTTTATTTTCTATTGTGGCCCATCTATGCCAGCCATCCTGGGCTCTTCTCGTGAAGTGTATGTATGTAGAGGTTGAAGAGGTCGGGTGAGAATATAATATAATGCCTGTCGCACTCCCTTTTAACCATTGAATGGTTACGATACGGGGTTCTGAATAATTATTGTTACACGCGAAATTCTTCCAAATATAGATATAACATTGACTATCAAGTGATTATGCCCCCACTGAGGATACGGATGCTGCAGCTAAGGACTGTTTTTACGACAGTCTGGATGCAGTTGTGTCTCATGTCTCAAGGCGCCACCGCTTGATAGCTTGACTTCCTCTTGAGAAAGTCCATGCGAGGAGCAAGAGGTATACCAATAACACAGAGGAATCCTACAGATGGTCCCGTGGGCGAAATGTGCGATCTGGAGTACGCGGACGACCTAGCGTTGTTCAATACGACAGTGGAGGAACTACAGCGCAGTGTTTCGAGACTCTGCAATTAAACAGCACGTCTTGGCCTTCGAGTCAATGCCAGTAAGACGAAGCTCATGGCAAATAAAGCCTGCCCCGATAAACAGCTACCGATAACCATTTATGGTCGCCAGGTCTCCCGGGTGGATAAATTTAAATACCTGGGAGCAACCATTACCACCACTGGTGACCTCGGGGCTGAGCTCCCGATAAGTACCTATCGATATGGCAAGTGGTGCCTTCAACAACATGACCAAGATATGGAAGGCGTCGGCGTTTAGTGTTGAGACGAAATGTAAACTGTTTAATGCGTGTGTGTTGCCTATTCTTTTATATGGGTGTGTGTCATGGCACCTGACCAAAGCCCAGGCACAAAAGGTATCTGCCTTTGAGACAATGTGCCTCAGAAGAATCATGAATATTAGATGGTACCACCGCATCACGAACTTTCTTCCTCCCATCAGGGTCCCGAAGACGAGGAAGACCCTCCCACACCGTGTTTCGTTCCTTCGAAGCAGAGCTGAGGGATTTGGACATGACGTGGGAGGAGGTCATTGAAACTGCTAGAGATAGAGCGCAGTGGAGGGCACTTGTTGCCTCCCTATGCCCCCAAGTGGGGTCACAAAGGGAGTATTGATTGATTGATCAAGTGATCATCAGACACAAACCGCCAAGGTCCCGAATCAGCTCATCCTATTATCAATGAAACACAAATTAGCTGGTAGGTATATTTACCAGCGTTTGTACCTATATTGCGGTTATTTACTATGAATTATAGTATTAAAGGCTTATCTCTTTGCTAAAAATAATAAAAAATACATTAGGGACGCCTAACAGCGTTGTATCAAATGCAATATCAATTTAAAAAAATCTCAACTATGGTGTTGGATGAACATCACGCAAAATTTAAAAAAAAAATATATTTTATTCATGAATGAAATTGTAAATTGAAAAGTGTAACTTTTAGAGTATTATGTCCGATAAATAAGATTTAATAAGATACTAAGCACACACACACACACACATTCTCCCTTTGAGGCCCCCCACACACCTGAGGCCAGCCCGGAGGAGACAAATCCGCAGCAAACCCAACCTGCACGAAACCAACCAAAAAGATACTAAGCAGCTTTGATAATTAAACCCATTATAGTACAGTAACTTTATACATTACAGAATGCGTCAAATAAGGTAGTTATGTTTTTTTGTAAACTTGTAATATCAAATTTCTAAATATCTCGACTCTGGTGTTGGATGAACTATAATCAATCAATCAATACTCCATTTGTGACCCCACTTGGGGGCATAGGGAGGCATTTGGACAAGACCTCCACCCACGTCATGTCCAAATCCCTCAGCTCTGCTTCGAAGGAAAGAAACACGGTGTAGGAGGGTCTTAGTCGTCTTCGGGATGATGTTGGTTTGATGAATAATCCAAGTTTTTGACCTCGAGCGCCGAATGCACCTTTGTCAAAAATCGAAAAACCGCGAAAAAATCGCTATGTTTTTATTATTTGGCGAATATAACCGTAAAGCACTATTTTTTGAAAAAAACATTTTAGCGCGTTTTTAAAGAAGAGTAAATTTGCTACAATATGATAACTAGATTTGTCTCTGTAGACCAAATAGATTCCAAGTTAAAGCCTTTATGATTTATTTCTTCTCATCAATTTATAATAAACGCTATTCTCATAAACTTCTCGATAGAAAAAATCTAAATACCTACTCTAAAATACTTTAAAAAAATATTGTCATAAACGCTAGCCAAGTAAAAAAATATACGAGTCTAAATCACAACAAAAATAAAGTAGGTAGGTAGGTACATATAGGTCCTCAATAATACGGAAAATATGAAACCAACAGCGATGTGTGAATATTACGATCAGATATAGAAACCTACCTACCAATTCTACGTCTACAATAGGAGATGTATTATGCTATCGTGAGTGTGTTAGTGAGATCGATTTGGCAACGTTGTAAGAGCTAACAACTCTTGATCAACTAGTGTTCTTTAAAAATAGACAGTAAATAATTGAATATATAAGTGGAGAATAGAGTATATAGGAAGCTAAACATAATCGTAACGCGGGGGTGTAACTTTCAAATTTATGTATCAACCAGGTAATTATATATTCCAGGTAAAAGGTTGATCAACTTTGGTGTGTTAAAATCAGATGAGCCAACATATGCCGTCTGACATAAATATATATATATATATATATATATATATATATATATATATATATATATATAGCTGTGCTCACTCAAAGTGAACACAAATACAGTCTTTGACTCTTTCACAGTAAGCTACTTAAAGCTTGTGTCGTGAAAGAGGAAGATGGTCGGCACCTGGGATCGAACCACGACGTCCGCACCAAACAGAACGAAAGCCGGTGTTGTAACCGCCAGTCTACCAACCACTTCTTATTTGAGACACTCGAGTATATATCTACAACATCAAATACATAAATTGCAAAATATAACATAAACAAATTATCGCTATTTCATGTCTTGTAATAACATGAATAATACAATACGTTACGTTGAAAATGGAATAGCATGCAAAACCACTCAGCACAACTTCTTATAATCTGTAATAGGTAGGTATGTCATGTTCAACACCAGACACCCTGCATACAAATTTACTGTAAGAATAGGTAGGTGTAGCAATATAACGGTGTCTTCCCACGAGCCTCTCCACCAATACCACGCCACTTAGTGGTGTTAACAATCTTCTCATACGTAGTGAGTGACACCTGGTGACGACTAACTGTAGCACTCCGAGTAGATTCCACACTAAATACAGCTACAGAGTTGCTATCCCATGACTGGAAGACCTTCACACAACCTACATATTATATTTATATGGTAACCTCAATGGTGTCAGTGTTATGTAACGTGTAACGACAGCCTTATGGTTACCCTTCTATGTGATATCGTCGGCATACAATCACAATTCATTAACTACACAAAATAATATAATGTTCAGATCAAATTGACGCTAAAAGAACCATAATATAAAAATTCTTTACAAAAAATACTTCTTCAAGTTCTTTTACTCATGAACTTAGTTTCATTTTTATTAGGAAATTATTACTTAACTAGAGGTCCGCCCCAGCTTCGCACGGGTAGATAGATACTTAAAAATAATTTAGTTTTCATACAGATCCCTAACTTTATCAAAATATTTTATAGCATATTATGTTACTTACTTTACTTTTCGTATGGCTTTTCCGGAAATAATCTTGACCCGTAAAGGGTTGCGTCCCGTAATGTTAATCTGGAATAATTGCATTGCAATGTATCGTGTCACGTCACTTTACCACTTTGCGCGGTATTTCTACTAAACTTGACATGACCCCTCAGTCCAATCCCCGCACCCTTGCGCACTCTGCATCGGTTGAGTGAGATGATAAGAGACTATGCTTTTTTTTCCAATACTCACATTTTTAAACTCGTGATAACTTTCGAATGGAATGTCCGAATTGAATAATTCAAAAAGTTATACAAACATATTGAAGCAGACTTGAATATGAACTAATTTATTTTAATAAGGAGTAATACCAAGATACCAATAAAGAGCTTTTTCTAAAGGTGATATTTTATTGATTTTTTTTTAAATAAAAAAACACTTATTGTGGCATAACTATAATATTTAGACATATGCTGTCGCGATACTTTTTGTAAATAATAATGTCTTCTACAAAATTGTGGTACATTGTTTTATTCTATCATCATTAGTTTTCACAGCGTTCGCGATAAAAAGAATATTTTAGGTAATTTTTTTACACCTTGGGTTACATTATTGAAGTTTTCGTAGGTTACCCAATTTTTTTTGGAAATTAAATATAGCCTATGTTCACCGCCGATATTGTAGCTTCCCAAAAGTGAAAGAATTTTTCAAATCGGTTCAGTAGTTTTGGAGCCTATTCGATGCAAACAAACAAACAAACAAACAAACAAAAAATAAAATTTTTCCTCTTTATATATTAGTATAGATTAATAATTATGGTTTACCTATTAGTATGTTTCTTCGCTCTCAGTAATTTCGACTTTTTGAAGAAGAGTTTGGGATCTTTATTATTCCAGCTATTTCGTTATCCTTGGAATTAACGTTGCTTTCGATGTATTTGGTGATGTGATTCAATAATTTTCTGTAGATGGCTTGAAAGAAATTACATTTTATCCAAATTTGTAGCTAGTGGATTTTCATTTTAAGTCGACGATATACCTATTTATGTTACAAATTCTTCTTATACCTATATATTTTATCTATTTATGGTTTATTCACACATTGAAGCTAACGATTCTATGAATATTCAATATTCGATCAATTTAATTGACAGTAGGTTTGGCCATAACTCATAGTAAGTACCTAAGTAAATATTAATATTATTTTGTTTCAATTAAGAAGAAATATTACATTATTGAGGTTCATAGATTTTAAATGCGTTTTTAATGAAGATTATTCGGGTTGGTGGAAACCAAAGTATACATAAAGGAGAGTAAAATAAGGTCCTTCACAAAAATAACCTGTGGTTAATATAGTCAATCAGGCAATTTTTGTGTAGATAGGTAGTTGTCGCAAAATAAAAGTGGGCATGGGATATATGGGCACCCAGAATTTACAAAGGGGAGTGTACAAAACAAAAAAAAAAAACGAAACGAAAAAAAACAAGCAATCAATATATCGATTGCATTACGAAAGAAGCATAAAAATGATTAAGAATGTCTATGAAAAAAAAGGTTAGGTAAGGGAATATGACATACAAACTACCTTTCTCCATCAGTACAATAGCAAAAGGATCCGTAATAATTAAGAAATGAAAAATTATCTTATAATATTATGGTTTTCATGATTAAATTGCCGATCTATTGCACGATTGTCGTAATTTGTTTTAACTCGTTACGCCTATTGTTTATAGGCCGATGAGAAGTTTCAATGTCAGCATTTAATGTTCAAGATGACCTCAAGAGATGATCCAGTGTGGAATCACGATAACATTGGTTACGTCATAAATTAAATAATATAAGAGATAAAATAACTTGTTTCAACATTTAATATCAATACATATTATAATGTAGCTATGTAATTTCCTCATAGTTAATAATGAGCGAACGAACTTTTAATAAGGTAAAGAAAAATAACGTTATTGATGTTATTAAAGGTAGGTGATTTTCTCATTTTTTTAACGGAAGATGGTGAACAGAGCTTTGGCCTCCTGAACAATGTTTTTCCAAGCCATCCTATCCTGCGCAATGGACTCCCAATGATCTCCCACACCCAGTAGGTACATCCAGGATAAAAAAAATCTTGAAGTAAATATTCACTAAGATCTCTTCATGCTTTTGATAAGTCAAACTGAATTGAACATAAAATGTCTTGAAAATAAAGTAAGTACCTACATAATAGGTATATTCGTACCCACATTTGATTACTCGTTTTTTGGTGCCCTTTGCAAGATTTACGAGATATTGTTTCCACCCTTTCTTAGGGTGAAAGCACGTAGAACGCCGATTTCGACCCGCGCCGACCAGCGCAAAGAATTTTTCTATGTATTTGAATGGGGATACGCACAGTTCATGCCCATTTAAATACATTGAAACCATAGACAACAGGGATGCTTCATACTCAAGACAGCTTTTGCCTTCCATTCAAGTAAGGTGTTTTTGTCAGAATCTTCATTCTCATGTCCCTGAGGCCCTAAGTCAGTCAATTTCTTACATCTTTCAGTTTTCTGTGATTCATCCCTGGATCCTACGCCATATCTTTAAGATGGTGTACAAGGTTTTGCATGATAGCTGTTACGAACTCTTTATATTAGGAAAATATATTGATTTTGCGATCTCTCATATGAGTCATGTTGAAAAATAGAAAACCTGTTCACTGTGCCAAATTTCATCTTTTTGTTACAGTTGAGGTTTTTAATTTTGTAATTCGTTAAAATATACCGCGTTTATTTTTTCATTGTTTACTTCGTGAAATCTCAAAACCAAGGATGCAGTGTTGCATGTTATTCAATTAAATATTTACAAAGGTTTAATAAGAATGACCTTTCAAGGATACGGCCACCCATATATTTACAAAAAAAAAAAAATACGGACACCGGGACACATAAATGTCGTGGTATTACATAATGAGAATTATTGTGATCTATTTTGCAGACTAACAAATTGTTCAGCATTTTTTATATTCGTTGCAATTAGGATAGGTACCTAATTGTTATTAAAATAGGTTTTTTGGTAAAAAAAAAAGGTCTTCTAAAAAACCTTTTGTGGTCCAACTGAGTTCAAGGGTATATCTTTGTATGAATAAATAATAATCAGTATAATATAATGAAAATACCCATTTAAAACAACATTCAAATCAAAGACATAAAAAATGAGATACAAAAAAATCCAGTTGTTTATTGGAATTGTTTAATTCATTTTTTTAACAAAGCAATGATAAAAAATGCAACAAAATGCGTGAGTCTATCTTATTTATTCAATGACTGATTATTTATATTCATCAAGAATTAATAAATAACTACAAGTACCTGCCTATGTTTGATTTTATTAATGTCTTTTTATTAATTATTAACTTTGTTTATTTTAAACATTAGGTTTAATAAACTATAGCAAAAAATCATTGAAATAGGTATCAACGTTAAGTTTAATTGATCTAGAATCATAAATTAACAACGTAAAAAGTAATATAGAGCAGGTTTTTTTTTGTTTGTTTTCAATTATGTTATCATATTTTAATTAGATTTTTAAAATTTTCCTTACGTTTGAGACTGGACAGAAACACCATAACACCAACAAGGTGAAAGTCATTTAAAAAAAGTATAATATGGTACGGTAGTAGTTTAGTTTATGTTGTGATTTTTTTGATAGGATATATTATTTATTCAAATTCCACAAAGAGAATTTATTGCACCATTGCATATCATGGGAAATATTAATTTAAGAATCTTTGTCAATAACACTTGAATTACCTACATAAAACTATAGTGAATAATTATTTTATTTCAACTCAAATAAAATACTCTTACTTTATTACCTAGAAATTTTACGTGATTTTTATTTTGTTTGATCAACACGCTGTTTTTAAACAGTAAAATTTTGCATAAAGCTATATGTTGGCGAGTTATTGAATAGGTGAATGAGTAGGTTTATTCGCAAAGGCCTTCTATAGTAAAATATAATGCATGAATTTTTCTTTATATAGTAGTAGGTATTGATTGTTTATTTTCATTTGTTGTTAAATTCTTTTCTGTCTTATAAAGAGGACTGATCATATTTCGTATTTTTTAATGTCTATTGGTACTTTTATCTATGGCGCAATATTAAGAGTCCTTATTCGTCTCTGATTCAAATGATATAATATTATATTAATCATATTTTTATGTCTTAAAAATATTTGAACAATATAAATGTTAAGTGCAAGCAATAATCGTTGAATGCCCAACGAAGCCAAGTTTAATATTTTTACGATCGTAGAATAAACATTCAATTTTACAAATATGGTGTCAATAAAATAAATAAAAATCGAATTATCAATGTTTCAAAACAAATAAAAAAAAATCAAAACTAAAACTGGACACATAAAATAATTATTGTATATTTCAATTCATTCTATTGGCTATCAATTAAAAATAATTAAAATTCTTCATATGAGAAATAATATTATCTCTGTGCTTAATTAGCTTTTGATACGTTGTGGATTAAGAAGCAATAAAAACCTGTGTTTCAGACGACGGCGTGCATGTCTTTTTAATTACTCCAGATTAATATTTATAAGAAGTTAATCTTAATAAACGTTTTGATTTTGTGTGTGAAGAAAGAAAGAATGCCTCAAAGTTAGTCTTAAAACATGCATAGTGCAACGCCTTGACATACATCTTAAACTGTGTATTAAACAAAAATATAACTGGAAGTATTTTAACCTACAATATTACTAGCAGAATGGACAAACCCATGTTTGCTCTTCTGTAAAACGATTTAATCATTCCAATAGCCTAACGATTGCAACTGGACACATCATTCATCTTTTGAAAATTACCTTATTGAAGCAATAAGTTAATTAGCTTGTGTCGTGGAAGACTGGGGTTTGAACTCAAAACCTTCAGTACCAACGTCAATACAAATGAAGACGGACCCTATAGGATAGCATGCACTTATTCTATAACGTTTATATTTAGGTATTATAAAACTAGTTTTTTAAATGGCCTTTTTCATGCAAACTTTGCATTCATATGTGAGACTTTAAAGCACTTGATTAATTGAATGCTTTATGAAAACTCAAAAAACAACGTGAACTTTTTATAACAAACTTTGCATATGTATGGCTTTTCAACGCTATGAATTCACATGAAAATCTTTAAAAAAATACTTAAGTGTGTAAACTTTTTATTTCAAACATAGCATTAGTAAGGCTTTTCTCCGTTATGATGTCGCGACTGTGCGTTAAACTTGTGATTTGGTAAACTTTTTCATGAAAACTTTGCTTTCTTATGGCCGAATTCATATGTCAGACTCTAAAGCACTTGATATTAGAACTCTATGAAAATAAAAAAAAATTGAACTTTTTATAACAAACTTTGCATTCAAATGGCTTTTATCATGAGTTATTATTTGATTGATTGAGCTTTTAATTGCAATTATTGCATTCGTATGGATTTTCTCCGCGCATGTCATTCTTTAAATTACTTGAGACCGCAAACTTTTTATTGCACACATTGCATTAGTAAGGCTTTTCTTTACTATGAAGTCCCGCTGTGCGTAAAAGTTTCCTAATTTGGCACACTTTGCTTTCTTATGGCTGACTTCGCATGTGAGTTTTTAAATAACCCTAAAAATTGTTCTTCAAGACCTTTAAAAAATTTCTCAGCCACCAGGCATAATAATATTATTATGTTACTGTCAGTTGCGATTGGCGTGCCATCTAGCGGCGTTAATGACATCAGTCAGTCAGTCAGTAACTCAGTGAGTCAGTGTTCAAAGCAAATATTATATAGATTTTCTATCGAAGTAGGTAAATTCTGAACCCAATCCAGACTCGAACTAACATTTCCTACTCGAAGAAATTCGAAAATAAATCCAGTCGTCTAGGAGAAGTTAGATCACACACACGACATGGTCGAGAGAATTAAATATCCCTACTCATATGAAAAAAATATTTACCTCAATCGAAAATTAAAAGAAGGGTCTCGAAGCGAGGAATGATATAGATTTTTTATAAATAATCAAGTTGTTTTTATGACAGAAATATCAACTCTTTGCTTATTACATACTATTGCCGTTAAAAATCCATTAACTAAATATTTTTTAAATGTTTTTTCCAAGACTCACTATTATGCGCCATTTGCAATATAGGCCAGATTTTTGTTAAACCGGAGTGGATACCCAGTTGATAATGAATTTTGGCTTCCATCGTTTTCTTATCCCATGCATCCTCATTGTAGAAAAGGCTGGCTTAGTCAAGTCTTGCGGGAGACACACGGAGAACATGGTCAAGCCAGCTCAATCTGCGGTTCTCATTCACTCACTCCGATAACGCTACACCATATATCAAGCCTTGGTCTCCGCTTGTTGGCCTCCAACAGTCCCTATCCCCGGCGGTCGTCTTCCAGTGGTTCATCAGCGTCTCAACGCTTTCAAGCATCCGCATTTTTTTTTATTTAATATGTAGTTAATTTATAAGTACAATACATTTCAAATAAATTACAACAATTTTGCCCAAATAGGCTAAGCCTGTGCAAGGACAAACTTAAAAAAAGCGTATAAAAATATAGTCCTACAATATACATAAGTACACAATAGAAAAAAAACCCCCAACAGACTCTCTCTCACACACACAAACACTTCACACCCTCATTCACCCTTATTCACATACGCAACATATACCTAAGTTAGACAACTACTTTATAAAAAAAACATCCACTCTATACACAAATAAGGCAGCCACTCTATACATAAATAGCACAACCAGACTCCATACTTAGGTGCTAAATAATTCCTCTAAGTATGTCATGCAAGGACATGACAGGCAAACCAAGAACCCAGCAAGAAACTCTCTGCCCGAGAATACAAGGGTCAGAGTTATCTCACGAATGCTCTCAGGCTGGGAGTTAAATGTTCTAGGCGCAACGTATGAGAATTGTCGCTGCCGAAACGCTGTATTTTTAAAAAGTACCTCACAATAAAAAGATAAATAACTGTTCTGGTGACTCTTCTCTGTTGAGATCTCTCATGTCCGACACGAGACTTTGAAATATATATGAGAGCTTTCTTCACAAACAGATGCTCAATTTTTGGGATCTTAAGCTCATCATAGAGAGAAATGGCTGCAGCCTTTTAGGATTGCTCCAAGACTACACCATAGATGTAGTAAAAATCATTAGGAAGAAAGAAAATTATTAAACAATTTTTTATGACAAATTTGTACACAAAATAATGTTATTGTTATTGCAAGAAGTTATTATGTTAGCTATCTTATCGTCCATCACGGTTTGGCATTCCTTTACTAGGAAAAACTCCGTGTCTTGTTCCTTTTTCTTACAGATTTCGTGCATAAGATCTATTCTGCCGTGCTAAGCCAAAAGGCGTTATCTCAACAAAACCTACTTTCGAGATAATTGATATTTTGTAAAAATCATTTTCGCACTAACTTTTAATAAAAAAATTGTATATATTTTTATTGCTTTTAACACTATTTCATGTCTATTTATTAAAAGTGTAAACAAAATATCACTTCATTATGTATTTCAGTGTTTTTTATGAGATACGGCCATTTTACTTAAAATATTTTGATTTAAAAAGTGAGTTACCGCTTTCGATCGTAGGCTTAGTATGCAATTTTCTATACAAAAATGGAAATATTCAGTTTGGTGAAAAATTGATAGTTCTATTTTGAAAATAAGGCCGATTTATTTTTTTTAAATAATTTTAATATATTAAAAATAAATTACGATGAATTAAAAAATGATAGGATTCGAACAAAAAAAAAATCCTCAAAAGTTGCGGTTTCTCTACAAAAACTCAATCTGTTTTCAGGTCTTATAGGGTTTGGAGTGATTTCAGAATACCATATTTTTGCCTTTGAAATTTCGATCAAGTTAGTTTTCTTTTTTGGGGGTGGCGACGATACTGGCTGTTATAAAATCATTTTCGAACCTAGTTTTATAGATCAAATCGTAGCTGCATCTGTTTACTTCGACCTGCACAATGTCATTGATATAGGGGCGCGGTGAAAATCGAGAAAGCTTGTATTGTGTCGTGTAGTCATGCCTTTCATAAAGGTCATCTAGAGTCATTTTCTTAATCTTGACATTTTTTTCCGGTAGAACACACCTACAGCTAGAAAAAATCTTTAAAAAACATCACAGCGAGCAGGTTAATCGTAGTAGTTAATAGACAAAAAATACCCAAGTACCAAATATATTTTTAGACTAATTAAACCCTTACCTACTTGTAAACAATTAACGTCCACTTTCCTGTAGAACTGTGGATATATCTCCGGTAATCAAAATAAATTGTTAAATTTGCGGAATATAAAGATAAACTGAAGTGTCGAGAGAAAAAAACAATAATTGTCGATAAATTAAAACTATGAGAATTAAATTTTAATGCTTAGGTAAAACTTATTTATTTATTCAAGATTTCAACGGCTTAAGAGCCTTTTACATTGGATAGGTAATTTTTAAACATACAGAAACAATAGACAACCTAATAAAATATAATTACATGTTAATGATGAAAAAAATAAACTACGCAGTATCTCCTGATCCAGTGTAACCAGGTACGTGTCGCTCCATGATTTCATTATAAAGCGATATTTCAGGAAGCCAAATGAGTATCGTCGCCACCCCCAAAAAAGAAAACTAACTTGATCGAAATTTCAAAGGCAAAAATATGGTATTCTGAAATCACTCCAAACCCTATAAGACCTGAAAACAGATTGAGTTTTTGTAGAGAAACCGCAACTTTTGAGGATTTTTTTTTTGTTCGAATCCTATCATTTTTTAATTCATCGTAATTTATTTTTAATATATTAAAATTATTTAAAAAAAATAAATCGGCCTTATTTTCAAAATAGAACTATCAATTTTTCACCAAACTGAATATTTCCATTTTTGTATAGAAAATTGCATACTAAGCCTACGATCGAAAGCGGTAACTCACTTTTTAAATCAAAATATTTTAAGTAAAATGGCCGTATCTCATAAAAAACACTGAAATACATAATGAAGTGATATTTTGTTTACACTTTTAATAAATAGACATGAAATAGTGTTAAAAGCAATAAAAATATATACAATTTTTTTATTAAAAGTTAGTGCGAAAATGATTTTTACAAAATATCAATTATCTCGAAAGTAGGTTTTGTTGAGATAACGCCTTTTGGCTTAGCACGGCAGAACAGACAATGACACGAAAACACAGCGAGTAGGTTAATCGTAATAGTTAATAGACAAAAAAATACCCAAGTACCAAATATATTTTTAGACTAATTTAACCCTTACATATAAATGATTAACGTCCACTTTCCAGTACAACAGTTGTAATCTCAGGAAGCCAAATACATTTTAAAATCGTATTTTGTTAAAAAAATACTAAGCATCGAGGCGGCAACTTTAAAATCCTTCGGAACAGAAACTTACTGCCTTTTGCCTTAGTAATTATGTTTGAGTTAAGATCGCTATATCCTTAGCCCTTTTCATGTATCTTTAACATACGGCTCTTTAGCTTCACAAAAATAACATACGGCTAAGTTTCTTCATAATTTAGGGTAAACTTGAGATACGAAATATATTCTTAGGTGTTTTTTTCTATGTTATATGAGAGATATGAATTTTTGGCTTAGTGGAACAGATACAGACTGGGTTTAGCTATCAGAAGCGATAAAAAACAAAAAAAAATTTTTTTTTGAGATACGGCTTTTTCGCTTAGCACGGCAGTATTCAATAACGATTTGTTCGTTTTTATCTATAAAAAGGTCACTTTGATATCATCTTACATCTTATAAAGCTTGCCAATGATCTCTGATTGATTTAAACATTTTTAAATGAACATTTTGAGTACACTCCTTACGAAATAATAATGATTGTAGTAGGTACATATGTTAAAATTAACTGAACGCACAAATCATGGTGACAATAATTAATATTGCCTGTATTATTTCTAACCTGTAATTTAACCTGCAATACAATTTTATGGTTATGACATTGGTAATCGAACAAAAATACTTATACAACTTCTGCATAACTTTATTCTATGGGGACATTACTTTTTATTACACATTAGAGGTGTTCAAAAGAAATCAATACCTTGAATATTTTACGCCTAATTGGATTTCAAGATTGATTATTGTCGGTTTAGAATAATTATTGAAACTTTGTCTTTAATACGAACATTAAGAATAATTCTTTTCAGATATCAGCTATACTACCCATTCAGATATCTATTCTAAAAACTAAGAGTGTGTGCTAAACGGTATTAAACTGTATTAATGAAATTATTGACGTAAGTACGATGCAGCGCGGATGGAGTGTTTTTTTGACCTTATAATCGAAAATCCCTTTGTAATAGGTAGATAAAATTATGAAGAATTTTTTGTACATTGCTTGGAATATTTAGTCTAATTGATCGTTTCTCATTCATTGTTATAATTATTGGGTATCTAAAAATTCGGTTACCGTGGGTAAAAAACAATCGAGTTTAATTTGAACAAAAAAAAATATTTGAAAGACTATTAACTAGGTAGCAGGCCAGGTGGCCTGTATTTAGAAATTACTTAGTTGTGTAAAGAAAACTATCAAATTGTATATCTTCATGCTAGTTGTTAATTATCCATTGAGTCTGAAAATTGGGGGCATTTTCGATCATTTTTATCGTTTGGTGTCTATGTTACGGAAAAGAAAGCAAAATGAATAGAATTGTATGCGAGGTCTTTAGTGCGAATTTTTAATTGGGTGTGAAAATGTTGTGTTAGATAAATCTTCTTGCTATGAAGAAAAAGAAGAATAAAAATCGCAGTAGGTAGGTACATTGTTTGCACTCCCTATGACTTCGGATACGAGCCGCTTCTGTAAAACCATTGCCAACCATTCTCTCCTAATAAATTTAAGCTGCAGACATACATATATCCGAGTGGCTCTTGGCCTCCTCCAGAAGATTTCTCCATGCCTACCTGTCCTCCGATCATGCTCCGCCAAACGTTCACGCCCAAAACTTTGACATCTCTCCCCTACGTCCGGCCATCTCAGCCTGGACTCTGGGTCTTCCAATGCTCCTTCTTCCAGCGGGTCTCCCACAAAAAACTATTTGCGACCAAAATTGCGCTGAGACTTTCAGAAATGATAAAAAAATCACAGAATCATAGCCGGGAAACCCTGAGAGATAGAGTTAGAAACACGAGGGTAAGGTAAATATGCGAGGATGAAAACATAATAAAGAAGGGAAGGCAACGAAGGTTCATGCACATGTGAGGAGAAAAGAGTCATCCAGACTATCCCAAATGGAATTGCAAGCCCAAACCCATGGAAGAAGGCTCCCAGGCAGACTACCAAAGAGGCTCATAGGAAGCTACACCCAACTGTTGAATTACCGGCCAGATGACCTAAATTAATGAGACGAAGAAGAGATTTTTTTCTGGAAATGGCTTATTCACTTCTTGTGTTTCTAGACAAAAGTATGTCCTAACCTACGGTTCTCTCCTATTCTTGTTCTATGTCATTATATACGACTGCGAATATATTCAAAACTAGTGAAAACCATTAAACGTTAATTTCACTATCTAAGATTTTAGTGACTCATCGTATTGAAGTTATAAAACAGAAAGGTTTTATAATCATCGGATAATTTTCTAAGGGTAAAAGCTAGTGTCTAATAATCTCATTTAAAAATACATTCGTTGTGAGCATTAAGTATTAGGTATTAGGTACGGTATTAGGAGGTATGAAGTGTGTACACGCACTGTACACAATAAGTAGTTATTACCAGGTTTGAACATGTGGAGTATGTTTTGACATTGAGAGGATAATTATTATTTGACTATTTTTAATTCACAGTCTATTGTTTGATAACTGAAATACCAGTGGAATTATAGGTAGGTATATAAAAATGAAATTATTTGTAATATTTAATGATCTGAGCTTGTTTTATTTCCGTGTGATAAGATCTTTTACAAAATTCCAAAAGCGTAAATATATAAAAATTATACATGTTTAAAACTCATTACTTAAAGCCTCAAGACAAAACGTGAACTTGAACTAGAATATTCAACGCATTGCACGTAAATTTGAGTTAAATATCATGTATAAGGGTACATTTACACCAAACGAACATAGAATCAGAGCTAAAAATAATGTACCTATTGACAACAATCAAATAAACACGAGCATAAATACAAAAAACTTAATGAGCGATAGCAGATAACGCACGCCAGCTTTCTAGTTCATGCTCGTTATTTTTGCTTGGTTTCAATGTCAATCTAATGCTTTATAGCTTTCTAGCTCTGCTCTAGTTCTAAGATTGTACTGCACCAATAATGTTGATTCTGTTCCTACATTCCTCCCTGTCACCGCCCAGCCTCTTCATCTCCTGGCGCATGTCTTCTAACACCTGGTGGATATGATAATCTCTGGGGTGACCTCTATGATTTATGCTCTCAATCATTTCTTCAACGATGGTAAAAGGCAGACCCGGTGCAATATGTTGTAGTCTATCTTAGTTTGTATGAAATTACTTTGTAGGTTGTTGTCTTTTCTCCTCAATCCTGCTGACTCGTTGTTTCTGATGTTTTCTGGCTAGTAAGCTGAAGCCATGATTGTAACAAGACATCTAAAATGCAGAAACAGATCTCGCTTCAATCAAGCATTGGTTTAATTACAGCAAAATGAATGGGCCACAGCTTGTGATGTTGGAGGAGTCTCCGAAAAATTTGTGGACAAATAAACGAGGGAGGAGCAAAGCATCGGAGTTGAACGAAAGTCGGCGGCCCTCGGAAGTGTGTGCTGATAGATGAAGATGCTTATTGCAGTAAGCCTCAAAAAATTCTTCGAAAAGAAATAGCGAACTATGTAAACATAGTTTTGACCAATCTATGTAGTTATTTACGAGAACACATCAGTAGCCCTAGTATAAGTTTTCGATGATCGAATATAGAAACGATCATCGAAAGAGTATCGAGAAATTTTCATACTAAAATGATCGAATGATTCATCATTTGATTTAAGAACACTAATTGCATGCTAATAAGCGCATATTTGCGTGCAATTAGCTTTCGATAAAACTCGTACTAGCACTACTGTAATCGTTCTCAGTACTTAATTAAAATTGAGATATTTCTTGCTCGAAACTGGCAAATATGTCCAGTTTCGTGAAAGTTTTACATATTTAATAATAAAAAGCATAGTTACGCATTGTATGATAAAAAAAACTTATATAACCAGATAAGATACAAAATGTCTCATTTCTTTTAATTGATAATACAATAATAATAATTGCAATGGCCGAAAGGAATATTTTTTGTGATTGTAGATCACGGGCCACGAAATTGGACAATCAGACCATAAATTAAAAATAACAAAATGAAATTGAAAAAAGAAAGCAATCGTCGGGCGTAACTCAGACGGTCACTTAGTGGTTACATTAGTGTATTTGGTCTGGCAATGTTGCCAAAGCTGCGTTTAATTTGTAACAATTACTCGCGTATTATTACTGAATGCTGTCATTATTAAAAGACGGCCCCGTCAACATGTATGTAATGGATTTTAAAGACCATTTTCAGATTATTACTAGAAGGAAAATCTGTCAAACGACAGGCATAGAGAAGGGACACAAATCGCCTTTTAAAGGACCCCAATTATTCTTATCTTCTTCTTCATCCAATACCTACACCTATTTACAAACGAGAAGATACAATATGTAAAAAAATGGCGGGGGTTAGAGCGTTTGAACGAAAAAACAGATAAAAGAGCGAACTTATCCAATTATAACATAGGAAAATAAATAAAAATTTACCTACTGGTGAAACATCCCTAGCGATTTCCAATAAAGAACAAAATGCTCTCTATCTAAACCCTGTGAATACAACTTTATGTTTTCCAATGGATAATACGCATTTTTGATAGCGTTACAGAGCCAATGACATGGGGTTCTATAATTTATGATTAATTTTTTTCTCCGGAATAATGTCACTCTAGGGTGCTCAACCCGGGGCTACGAAACTTGATTACTTAAACAAACTCCTAATGCAATAATCCGAGTTCCTACTTAATCATTTAAAAACTTATCATAGTTTATACATTATTTCATTAGCTCCAAAGATAACTAGTTTTATTAAAAGCATTGACATAATATTAAATTTCTGGTGCAACTGATTCAGGAACTTGCCTCCTTTCCTCTCATCGTTCTATGAGTCGAAATAAAAAATGTAAAAAATAATAATTAAGGTAGAAATTTTGGACCGATACCTATAACTTTAACCTTACTTCCGATGGCCGAAAACTCCTGCAGAGTATTAATGGCTTCCTGAACAATGTTTTTCCAAGCCGTCTTTTCAGGTGCCACCTGGTCAGGTGCTTTTTGGGATACGATCAACACTCATTCTACTGAGACGACCCAACGATTCCAATCTGCGTACTTGTACGATATTCGTAAGCACCTGCAGTTCGTGATTATGACCTATCCTTGAGTGTCCCTTCTGTTTATTGCTGCAAAGAGCTTTCTCAGTACCTACTTTTCTTTCAAATGTTAGAAGTTTATTTTCTTCACTTTTTGTAAAGACCCAACATTCAGCTTTCTAAACAACGCTAGGTATCAAGAGAGTTTTATATTTTTTCGTGTGAGAAATTTTATTCCAAAAGTTTTTAAATCTTACTGTTGCGTTTTATGTTCATTTGCCTACGTATTAAATTGATACAAGACTATTAGGGATAAACCAAATATCTTTTAAAAGTAAAATGCTTCAAATTAATATTCACCCACACGTATGTTCAAAACCTACTTAATGTCCAATTAGAGATCACGACCACCGAGGGAGATTTAATATTGCGAAGTTAACATTTTCTGATTAATTACAACAAGATATGTATTGGTCTGAATTAGCTGACCACAAAATAGAAATATTTTGTACTGAAATGATTATTTTTACGTAAGACACTGCTAGGCTGCTTGTTTACTCTATCTCAACATTTACATAATATATATATTATGAATGTGTTTTATAAGATTTGAGACATTTGGGTCGACCATGATCACGTATTTAATGATTATTTCAAATAAAATCAATTTAATGTCGTTTGGTTGTTGTGTTGATTTTCTATTTTATGACTGTGACAATTAGTATCAATTTATTGATCGTTTTAAGCATTTGAACATACGCGTACTAATATTTATTACAATTTTAATAAATTCTGCATCTATGAGGAACTTATATTCTTATTTCAATCTAGTCAATACTTTGCAACAAATCAAAATTTAGATAATGTCTTCAAATAATTATTGTTGTTAGTGCCTACTTCTAAATTATTATTTTGTTGTTACCATAAACTAGTTTTCTGAAGAAGAGGTAATCTCAACACTAGTTTATTGAAATAAAAATTATGTAGCAGGTAGTTTAAATTTTAAAACAGTCTTTTATTTTTACACCTCTTCACCATATCAACATTCTAGGTTAGAACCCATTTTTGAGTGATGCAGCCACAATGAAAAAAAATTTAAACAATCCATAGAAATAACACCTTTGGCTTATTTCGTATACCTACTATTCAGTTTAAAATTCTCTTCTTTGGGATCTTAATCCGCAAATTGGTCCCACGTTTCCACCAGTGTCTATCGCCAAGCTGTCTTCATATATGCATACGTACCACAGCGCATGTTTCCAATCATCCATTTTATGTAGCTGTAAATTAAATGACCTCTGCAACTGCCACTCTTAATCACTCCTTCGACGATGATACAAAGAAGGCCTGGGTATGGGATGTTGCAGCCTATCCAAGTTGCCCTCTGTTATGCAATTTTTTTCAAATTAAAATTATATTATAAAAAAGTATAGGTTTTTGTTTAATAAAATGGTTTAGGCATTGTGAACAAGCCAATCCATATCCAAACTCCCTTGACGCCCCACTTAGGAGCATAGGGAGGCAACAAGAGCTCTCCATTGCGCTCGATCTTGCGCAATGTTTTTGACCTCCTCCCTCACCATATCCAGATTCCTCAAATCTGCTTCGAAGGAGCTATGCATGTGTCATGAAAGTGGAAATCGTTGGCAACGGGATGCGACCCTAAGAATGCTGTATTTACAGAAGCCATCGAACGAACCCATGGGGTACCTAAACTACTTTCCGTATCCAGAACACCTTTTAATCTGAACCAGCCAGTATTCCGAAGACTTTACTCTTGCAATATGTGTCTTTTGTACATTTTGTAACCATTTCAAAGTAAGGTTATGTTTTTCATTGAATCTCCATACAATGCGTGTAAATACGAGTGCGAATTGATGTGATTACCTACTAGTTTGTTGATGGAAGACAAGTCACCCAACCTAATTGATAGCCCATAAATAAAATTAATCAAATCTTTCGGTGACACACATTTTTCTCATAATGATTATTTAACGTGTGTTTTAATGAGTTAGATATCCTTGAAGGCCGCCATAATAATATATTAGCTTTGTTTGACAACTGCTAAAAATTACCATAGTTAACAAATCCTTTTACGTGCTTCTTAATGCAGTTAAAATGACACTCTGCATGATAACACGCCAAACGTTTTGAGAACTTCGTTGTACGAAAATCTGTATCATCTAAGTTAGAGATCTAAATGAGAATTATTCTCAGAAAGACGAAAGCCGTGCTCTCAAACCAGCATTGGCCCCAGAGACCTGGACACTGACTTCTAGAAGACTTATAAAAATAAAACCCTTCGCATAAGTAGAATCATTCGTTAAATATGGCGGAAATGATTGTTTTATTTATTTTTTGTTCATTGATTGTAGTAATAAGTCTGCAGAGCCATCTCACACGATCTTCATTCATGCGTTTACTGATAATCTTATTGCACGTGTAGTTATGTTGTATAAATGTCATGGGTGTGCTTTTTATTGCTGAAATGCTATTGACAATTTTTGTATATATTGTTTTGCATTGTTTTTTTTTTGTACCTTTTGTCATTTTAAGAGGCGATTTTCCGTTGATAAATAAATTGAATGAATAAGATAGATACTTCGAAAAACTGTATGGTAAGCTTAGTCAAATTTAGCGAGATTACCAAACTGCGATAAACAGGGTATCCGTTTTGTATGGACATATGGAGTATGGACAAACTGGAGTTTTACTTCAAAAGAACTTTTTAAAAATAGGAGAATATGGCAGAGGAACAATATTATGTTTAAAAAAGCAGATTATAAAGGGCGTTACGGTAGATACGACACATCGTAACACCTTAGAGAAATTGCAGGTCCGTTCAACCAGATTAGGTTGTGTTGTGTACCCAGTGTGGTACCTATATCAATTTCAATACAATCTCTCTGTTATTTTCAGCCAATATCTTCGTTTAAGCATAGCTACCACATATCATGGATAGTTAGATATCCAGTAATAAGACAAACAAACTGTTTTATAATGTTCTTATGATAAGATTTAAAAAAGGAAAAGTTGGAAAAAAGAAGAAAAATAATTGTGGTAATCTACCTACGTGATAATCTCAACGTTTGTTCGACATCAAGATTCTCTTATGGTGATCGAATACCGATACAAAAAAAAACGCTACGTCTGCGTTCATAAATATATATATTTTTATTCCCTTGGGATATCATATTTGAGATCGGCTACTACATAAGAAAATGCCGTCCAAAAGGCCGCACATTTATCGTAAATTTCGGGATTGATAACAGTCATTGTATCTCCATCAGTGTGGTGGTACCAGAAATACTTGTCGTTTGCATTCATAAGTCCACCTCCAGGGATGCCTTGACTTACCCAAAAACCTAAATCGGGGCCGGGTCCGCCAGGACTAAATCCATCCACATTAATGTGTGAAAATAATTTCAAAATTTCCTTGACCATACATTCACCGGTAAAACTTCCAGCGTACACGATTCCCGTTGGGGAAAATGTTCCACTATCTGATTCCATAACAAAATTTAAATTATCATTATCATCTTCATGCCTTTTTGCGTATGCTTGGGCTCCAACCAAACCAACTTCTTCTGAGGTCCATAAGATGGTTCTTAGTGTCCTACGTGGTCTGAGGTTTAACTTTTTAAGAAGGGAAGGTGCAATCCATGAAATAAAGGAACCGCCTGCATCATCCATGGCTCCGTCTCCAACATCCCAGCTGTCTATGTGTCCTGAGACGATTACCTTTTTATCAGGTAAGGAGTGGCCGGTGATCTCGCCGATTGTGTTTCTGGAGATTCGTCTCTCTTCTTTTGCAGACATTACGACTTTAATGACAATGGTTTCGTTTCTCTCGTACATTCGTCTCAGTTGTTCAGCGTCTTCAATTGTGATTGCAGCTGCCGGGATGTGTTTGACGCCATCTTGGTAATTTTGAGATCCTGTATGAGGAGTTGCTATAGATTTATCCGTTATTGATCTGACCAATGAGGCCACGGCACCTTTTTTGGATGCTTCTGAAGCACCACTGGATCTGTAGTTGACAGTAGTTCCATAAACGACAAATGGTTCATTGTAAACTAAAATTTTGCCCCTGACTTTTTCATCCGGTAAACTATGGAGTTCTTCAAAACTGTTGACGACGACAGCTTCGGCAGTGATACCTTCGGGAGGTGTATTAACGCTGTGCCCCAAACCCAACATTGGCATATTTTTGATTCTGGGCTGCAACAATGTCACACTTTCGGCCCCTCTATCCCAATACGGAACCTATGTTGAAAAAATTGTTTCGGTTAAAAACGTTTCTTCTTTAATCATTATTTTCAGTTTTTAAGAAATATCTTTATCTTAATAATAAATACTTACATCGACATCTTCAGTGTGAATATTCTCCAGACCCTCCTTATGGAATAGATCCACCATGTAATCGATAGAATCTTCAAGGACCTTAGATCCCGATAGTCTGTTTCCAAATTTATCTACGAAGAAAGCCAAACTGGAAGTAAATTAAAGATTATTGTGTGATAACCTATTTAAGTTATTCCATTTCACTATGAACATTTAAAAAATACTATCTAAAGAAGCTTAATATAACTTTTTTTTTTACAAACCGCAAATATAAATTAACATAAATTACAACTTGTAAATAAATATATACCTATATTAATTTTAAAATTTGAATTAAGTTTGCATTTCTAAGCCATTTTAGAATCAAAATATAAAATTTCATAAACATAAATCCTGGTTGAAGGATGAGTTTAGTTACACATACATGCGAACATAATGAATTTATAAATAAAGATAATAGATAATATAAAATTATATGTATCCATACCTCTCCCATGACTTTCCCTTGTATGGTCCGCTCAGTACGTAGTCTATAATTTGTTTCGTTACATTTGCATAAGACGCAATATCTTCGACGACCTCTTTAGGTAAATGACATTCTCCTTCGTGAGCTTTACTGATGGACTTAGACTCACATATAGCAATGGCTATGAACAACACTCCGACAAGGTAGGAAATATCTTTGAATTTCATCGTCAGCCTTAAACTAGCCTGATGTTTTCCACTCAAACCTTTCCGAAGAACTAACATAGAAGTTTATTTTCACTTAACCAAGTACATACTACTTATTTCTTTTATCTTAATTTTTATACATGTCATACTCAAGTTCAATGTGTTTTTATCTTTGGTTTTTCACTATCGTGTCATTCAATTAATCAGGCCATGGCATTTTGACGATGATATCAAAGCGTCGTTGACATCTCATTACAATATAAAAATGTCGAATCCATTGATTGATTAATAATTAGTTTACATTTAAGTATAATAATGTCTAAATATTATTTAAGAAACCTTGACCTTGGTGCATTATTTTTCGTCGATTTACGTATAATATACTTATCGATTAAAGAAGCGACATCTTCTAAATTTTGTCTTTGAAATGGAAGCCCTTTGGGTATGTTATACCCACATTTTTCTGGAGTATTTCAATTTAGATCCCATTTTCAAAAATCTATATAATACTTTTAATATTCAATCCAATCCGATTCTCCCTTTTTGTGACTCCAATCAGAGACATCGGGAGGTACAAGAGTTCTCCACTGCGCTCGACCTTGCGCAGTCTCGAAGACCTCCTGCCACACCATATCCATATGCTTTAGCTCTGCCTCGTAGAAATGGAACATGGGAATAGTCTTTCTCGTCTTCGGGGGGCTGATGTGAGAGAGAACAGCGCTCTCCTCGCCAAATTGTTATTCGGCATCCTCAACATGTTTCAGCCATGTCCATCTCCTGTCGAAATTGTTAGAAGTGATGGACTTACGTCTGGTGCGCCACGCCGGTGCAGCGTCGTTCGTGGTCCATCTTATAAAAAAATCTCCTGGGGCACATCAATCAAACCTAGGGACTTTTTATGCTTGGGCTTTGGTCAGGTGCCAGGACTCACACTCATATATGAAGAATGGGCAACACACATCAGTTTAATTTTTGTCAGGACACTATACGGAGATGATTGAAATTTGGCGAAGTTTGTTGGAGGCTGCCAAGACCAAAAATTGTAGTCCAAAAAGTGTTGTACTGCTGAAGTACTGTTTACTCTGATAAAAATATAAATTTCTCAACAAAAAAACATCGGTATTCTCATATTGTTTATCTTCTTCTTCTTCTCCCAGGCAATTATTATTCCCCCATGCTGGTAGGGTCTGCCTATTATACTCATATTGTTTATCAAGTAAATTAATTGAGTTCTTTGAAAACTGATAAAAATAGTCAGAAAACTTCATCAGAAAAGCCAAGAAAGAAGTAAAGGAAATAGCAATAATAACAGAATGCCGCTAAAAACAAAGAAAACACTTCTAAAGTAATAGAATAAAGGTCCGTTCTTTCAGCTAGCCTCTATACGGAGGTTCGTGGTAAAAGTGACAAATTTCTATATTATTTGGTTCTCCCCTAATTCAATTTTGCAACACCAAGCTTCGTTTTTCCATAGCTGCCACATCTCATATCGCTGATTATGTATGTTTAAAAAGAAACGCTGTCGGTAGGCAGAAAGTCTGTCAGAACCCGGATAGACAAAACAGAAGGTGTAAGAAAGAAAAGAGTTCAAAGAACATCTTAAAAAAATAATATTTACTATGAAATAAGACTGACATAATCTCTTTCTATCAAAATTCTATCAAAATTAACCATAAAAGACCTAACGGGTCAACCACTCGTCACTTCTACCATAAAGTTTCGCCAACTGGCATGGCTGGGCCACGTGTAAAGTTTCTGCCAATGCCAACATTTAGTAACAAAATGTCTTGTCTCCAAAAAATCATTTGTTTATTTCCTTGGAATATCATGTTTTAAATCAGCTACTACATAAGAAAATGCTGTCCAAAACGCCGCACATTTATCGAAACTCTCAGGATTAATAACAGTCATAGTGTCACCTTCAGAGTGGTGGTACCAGAAATATTTTTCATTTGCATTCAAAAGTCCTCCTCCGGGAATACCTTGATTCACCCAAAATCCTACATCTGCACCTGGTTCCCCACGCCTAAACTGATCCACATTTATGTACGAAAATAATTTCAAAATTTCTTTGACCATACATTCGCCGGAAAAACTTCCATCGTATTCAATTCCGGTTGGGGAAAATGTTCCACTATCTGATTCCATAACAAAATTTAAATTATCATTATCATCTTCATGCCTTTTTGCGTATGCTTGGGCTCCAACCAAACCAACTTCTTCTGAGGTCCATAAGATGGTTCTTAGTGTCCTACGTGGTCTGAGGTTTAACTTTTTAAGAAGGGAAGGTGCAATCCATGAAATAAAGGAACCGCCTGCATCATCCATGGCTCCGTCTCCAACATCCCAGCTGTCTATGTGTCCTGAGACGATAACCTTTTTATCAGGTGAGGAGTGGCCGGTAATCTCGCCGATTGTGTTTCTGGAGATTCGCCTTTCTTCTTTTGCAGACATTACGACTTTAATGACGATAGTTTCGTTTCTATCATACATTCTTTGAAGTTGTTCAGCGTCTTCAATGGTGATTGCAGCAGCTGGAATGTGTTTGACGCCTTCTATGTACACTTGAGATCCTGTATGAGGAGTTGCTATAGAATTGTCTGTTATTGATCTGATTAATGCGGCCACGGCACCTTTTTTGGATGCTTCTGAAGGACCGCGGAATCTATAATTGACGGTTGTTCCATAAAGAACAAATGGTTCATTGTAAACTAAAATTTTGCCCCTAACTTTTTCATCCGGTAAACCATAGAGTTCTTCGTAACTGTTGACAACTACAGCTTCGGCAGTGATACCTTCGGGAGGTGTATTTATGCTGTGCCCCAAACCCAACATTGGCAATTTTTTGATTCTGGGCTGCAACAATGTCACACTTTCGGCCCCTCTATCCCAATATGGAACCTACGTTGAAAAATTGGTTTGTTAAAACAAAGTTTTTTTCTAAAATATTCAATTTTTCACCCACTCAAAATCAACAAATATCTACTAACTTACATCAACATCTTCAGTGTGAATATTCTCCAGACCCTCCTTATGGAATAAATCCACCATGTAATCGATAGAATCTTCAAGGACCTTAGTTCCTGACAGTCTGTTTCCAAATTTATCAACAAAGAAGGCCAAACTAAAAAAAAAAATATTCATAAATTAATTATTCACGTAGACTTGTACACGTACATACACACTTTCCTTAAAAAGAAGAATGCTCACACAGAATTCCATACTTAACCACTTATCTGAATTTTAACGAGTGTGGACTTCTATTAAAACTGAGAAAATTAGTAATTATTGTGATACAAAATTCAATAGAATTGCAGAAATAGTTTTGTACTTTTTCCACTTTGGTTATTGTTAACACTTTTTTATACTGTATCTGGATCTTAATGTTTAGGTACATTATTTATCGATTTCTCCATATTTTTTTAATGTAATCCTACTTTTTAGCACACGTTGCTTATGATTTTTCAGTTGACAAGTTGGTAATTGATTAAGTTAGATAAATCTGTTCTTACTGAATTTCATGAATCTGTGCTCACTAGAAGTGAACACAAATACACTTTTGACATCTTTCACACTAACCAAAGGCTTGTGTCGTGAAATTGGAAATTATTCGCACTAGCCTAACTTTCTTTTATATTAGGTATAGATAACATTTTAATGGCATTTAAAAAAATCCTGCGGCATTATTTTATATTTTTTTTATCTTTATCTTTAACCTAGTCAAACAAAAGTTATTTAAAAAAAGAATAAATTTGTTGACATATGAAATCAGCTGTATAAATATAGGATAGGTGATTCATTTGCATACACGTGGACAGATCAAACGTACCTAGTATTCTACATAATATTTTAGTCCGTTTATATTTTTGAAGGCGCATCAATCGTAGAAAACAGACGTTAAGGTCAGATATTAATATGCCCAGAGCCGTACAAAATGGTGGAGAAGGTTCTTAACCCTGGATAGCTAACCTTCTCGAGTACCCTGTTAAAGCTAACCATCCGCCTAAACGACGGGCATTAGAAAAACTATTTTTTTTTGTAATAAGTTGAAATCTTAGGATATTTATTTCTTTATATTACGGTTATTTATTTATTTATTTATTTATTTATTTTATACTTTATGCATATTAAAAATAGTGTACAAAAAATAGTGTATAGACAAGTGGCAATGGCGGGATTATAGCCGTAGCAATCTCTAACATCCAACCACATATGATAAAAATAAAAATATAGATACATACATAATATATACACAAATACATACACACAATACATATAATCAACAAACACCAACAAAAAACAAAAAAAAAAAAAAATTCATACAAAATTTTATTTAGATATAGTACACCAAATGGGATAGTTTAGGGTGGAGTGGGAAAAAGGGGTAGGATAGGGGAAATAGAGTCTACGATGCACCAGAAGACAACAAATGTATCTTGACCATTTTTTTAAAACAATTTATATTATTGGCCAATCTAGCCGAGGACGGGAGATTATTCCAACAACGAGCACCGTGGACAGAGAAAGAATAGTCATAGAATGAAGTTCTGTGTGGAGGTATGGCAAGAAGACGCTCGTTGTTAGATCGTAATGGAAGACCATGAATTGCTAGGTATTGGAATTTGTCTTTTAAGTAATATGGAGAAGACTGTGAATATAGAGCTTTGTGAACAAGAGATATTGTGTGGAGCTCACGTCTTTTACGTATTGTAAGCCACCCAAGACTATTTCGGTAATTAGAAATGTGATCAAACTTTCTAAGGTCGAAGATAAAGCGAATTGCGAAATTTTGAAGCCTCTCTAGGACGTTGACCAGGTCTTCGTTGAGATCAATGTAGGCAACATCCGCATAATCAATTGTGGGTAAAAGAAGAGACTGTACCAGTAAAGTTTTAATGCTTACAGGGAGAAATCTCTGTTGCCTCTTTAGGAGATGCATTGCTGCAAAAAATTTTCGACGAACGTGATTAATATGCGATCTCCATGAGAGAGTCTGATCAAAAATCAACCCGAGATTTCTAGCAGTCTTAGAATATGGGATTGCGTCAGTGCCAAGAAAAGTTTGGGGTATAGGGTCTTGGTTGATTCTATTTATGTTATAAGGACTACCCAAAAGCATGCTTTGAGATTTTTTAGGGTTGAGAATAAGACCATGGTCTTTAGCCCACGAGGCGATATTCTGGAGGCATTCGGAAATCTTATTGATTGTATTTGATAAGTCCTCTACTTTGAAATGTGTGTAAATTTGTATATCATCTGCATATAGGTGATATTTAAATGGAATCAGTCTGCATATGGGGTTGATGAAGATTGAAAATAGTAGAGGAGAGAGAATACTTCCTTGAGGGACACCCGCTGTTAACTCCGCCCAGCCAGAGATAGAACCACCTTCAGACCTCACAGCTTGCATTCGTCCATGGAGAAAAGAGTGGAACCACAAAACAGCGTCGCCTGAAAGATTGAGGTTTTTGAGAGATGCCAGAAGTAGATCGAAGTCTACTGAGTTAAAAGCATTGCTAAAATCAAGAAGTGTTAGATGAGTCAGCATTCGTCCTTCCATGGCCTCTCTTATATCATCGGTAATTTTAACTAACGCTGTTGTAGTGCTATGCCCTTCACGAAAACCAGATTGGTAGTTATTGAGGGAGTTATTGTTATTTAAGAACACTTTCAGTTGTGAATGGGCAAGCTTCTCGAGAATTTTGGAGAAATACGGGAGTATCGATATGGGTCGAAAATCCGAGGAGACCGTCGGTGACTTATTTTTAGGCAAAGCAATAACGTGTGCTCTCTTCCATTGACTGGGATAAGTTTTACACGAAAATGAATAGTTTATAATGTGCGTGAGAATTGGAATAAGAGTGCTCATAAATAATGTTACAAATGCGATGCAAACCCCATCATCGCCCACTGCCTTGGATTTGATCACATTTAGACAGCGTCTGACCTCCTCCTCCGAAACAGAAGTGAATGAGAATGGCTTTGATGAACTGCGAGGTAGTGAATTCAGTCTCAGAAGTGTGTCAGATTTAGCTTCTGCGTTCAATAAAACTGGCGGAGTCACAAAATGTGTATTGAGAGAATCTGGATTAATAGTAGTGGCTTTATACGTTTCTCCAACGGATGGTATTCCCAGCGAATTCAAGCACCTCCATGCTTGGGATTGAGTGCAATTCTTAAAAAGGTCTTTAGTATAGGAGATTTTAGCAAGTCTGCACTGCTTGGTGCAATTTTTGCGTAAAGACTTGTAACGGTCCCAGTTTTCGGCGGTGGGATTGTGTTTGTGTTTAACGCGGGCTCTGTCCCTTTGGGCTTGCAATTTTTTTAGGTCGTCCGTGAACCAATAAGCCTTCGGATTTTTCACTTTGATCCTTCTCGGTGGTGCATATTTGTCATAAAGATATTGTAGGTGATTGTTTAGAATTTCAACTTTACGGTCCACGGAGTCGGCGCTATATATATTTTGCCACTGTAGATTTTCTGCCTCAGAAACGAGAGCCTCACGATCAACACGATAAAGACTACGCGAAATTACGAACTTTGGCTTTGGCTTTTCAACTCTTATTTTGTATTCTAGGAAAAGAAGGTCATGATGAGAAAATCCACCCCCAGAGACCTGTCCATGGGCCTTTACCAAATTAGTACAAGAGACTATGATATGATCTATTTGTGATTTGGAATTTTGAAGTACATGGGTGGGCCCAAGAGGAAGAATATGAAAATTAATAGAATTAGTAATTCGGAACAAGGTCTCCGCCCGTGGATCAGCCCTCATAAGGCAGGTATTGAAATCGCCCATTATTATGACCTTGTCAAAACTGATAGCAATGTTCTCGAATATATTCTCGAGTTTAGTAAAATAGTTGGACAATGGAGGGCAGTAAATGACTCCGAGTATGATGGAAGAGTGAAGAGCATTGACTTTTATAATCAAATATTCGGGATCGCCAATAGCCTGTTGAGGAGAAGATTGGTACACGACCTCATACTTTAAGTTGTCACGAAGATAAATGCACACACCACCGCCCCTTCTTCCTTCTCTGTCGCAACGTATCATATTAAATCCAGGCAGTGAAAAAAGCGAGGAAGGAAGGGTGGGTTTAAGCCACGATTCAGATACCAGAAGTGCATGAAAATCAACATCACTGAAACTGGTAACTAACTCAGAATGGTGGCTCGGTATGCTCTGAGCATTTATGTGGCAGACTCTAAAATTTTTCGATCCCGCGCAGAATCTATTTTTTAATGAAGAATTTAGGTCTACGTCCATACAATTTTGAGTAAAGCTTGCATCGTTGGATGGCGAAGGGAGCGGGTTAGGGGTTGCTGGAAAAGTAGGTAGGGTAGGAGATAAGGAGAAGGAATTTGGTGTACATGTATTCATTGTAAAATTAAACATCTTTAAAATATACAAAACAAAAAAGAAAAAATATACAAAAACTTATGCTAATAATTCACGAATTAAGTTTATGAAAATTCTATGATTTTACTCAATGACAAAAAAATAAATACATAAAAACAAAAACGAAAGTATGAAATGCGAAAAATATTTCAATAAAAGAGTAATAAAGCAGTAAGTGATCACGGAAACATGTATGAGATGAGGCAACGTATCAAAACAAATAGACGTCGAAACATGCAAATTAAAACTCAACATAAATCCACCGGGCAGAATCAGAATGATATTGCTCACTAATGTTCGCCCATACACAAAAATATGTCCATAGGCGAACATTCGCCCCCAACAAACGAACGAAAAAAAAAAACAAAAATTAAAAAAAAAACAAAATCAAATCGATAGGTTGTAAACACTATGTCTATGGATCTAATGTCTAATGTCTATGGACAGAAAAAAAAAAGAACAATAATAGGACGTAACAATACGGAGTTACGGTAGGTAGTTATAAAAAAAAAATAATAACTAAGTGTTGCACCGTAGAGAGCTGTCAGAAATTAAACAATGTTTACATGATAATTTTATGATAAAAAGATAAAAAAGGGTAAAAAAGGCAAAAAGTGCATGTCTGAAACAACGGTGAAAGGTGATAGACGTGTTACATTGACTTAAATATGAGTCGACATGGTGAAATACGCCTTTCTATAATGACAAAAACTACAAGTGTGAAGTGTAAACAAACAAAGTGCACTGCGACAAACATGCAAATTATCCTCTGACATCCCTCACTTCTTTGAGAGACTCCTAGTTTTCACGCCCCTATTCTTAGTAGCACCAGATTCTCCAACCTGTGACAGTGTAGTGTTGGTAATCGACATACGTTTCTTAACCTCCTCCAAGCTCTACACACTGCTCACAGCAAGTACACTATTGTCTTTCAACCTCACACTTATCCTTCCGTTCCAAATCCACGCACTGTCACCCACCACTCCTCTTGTCTCCCTATATAAGCTAAGTTTAGACTTAGTCAAAAACTCTGATAGGAATTGGGGAGATCCCTTAAGTCTCTTTCTCGCTCTAAGAGCATCCATCCTTGACTGTGGTGAGGAGAACCAGATGACTACTGGGCGAGGCCTCTCCCCAGTTTTGCGTCCCAGGCGATAAACTCTTGAAAGATTCAGAGCACTTACTTGGAGCCCATGTTCAAACAACTCGGTGACAGCTGCCGTCAGGTCTCCATCCTGCTCCTTCAAACCATGCAGCATTAGTGCCGAACCCCTCTCCCTGGTCTCCAGCTGCTCCACTCTGTCTTCTAGTACCGACAAGCGCGCCTCGATAGCTGCTAAGCTTTTCTCCATCGTGCGCCTGAAGGTGTTGAACTCGTTCAAGAGCTCACCAGACTGCTCGCTCTTCTTTAGTGAGTGGAGTTTCCGGTTAAAAGTCTCCATTTCGCTTTCAAAACTCTTTCGGAGTTCCGTGATATCATTTTCCGCCATTTCTTTTAACGATTACGGTGTGAATTACTTTTTTGAAATTTGACACAAGAAAATTACGTGCGCGCCATTTATGACCATAGACAACCCAATTTGTTATTTAATAGGTTTCTTAATTTAAGAATAAAAATTAATTGAATATTTTTATTTATTTTTCAAATTATAACGGTTTTTCTTAGACCTCTAAAGAAAAATACACATTTTTTCATCAAAATGTTTATAATGCTCAAGTTACATATTTTTTTAAAAAAATAATCAGTTTTTTGGCGTTGCATGGCACATGGAAATATAAAACTTTATTTTTTAATACAAAATGAACTGTTTTATATAGCACATGTGACACAAAAAATAGCTTAATGTTCACCACATATTGCTACCTTAGAAATACTTACTGTTGTCAACTATTTCTTCCCAAAAGTATTTTTTTAAACGTTTTTTTCTCTGTAATGACTTTTTTTCATTTTCTTAAACTTGAAGAGAACCTTGACCCGAAGGTTGCTGCTCTTGACTGGTGGATAGCTGCCCTAAAAGATCGCTCTCGATCTTTTCTTTGACTTGCGTTGGCATCATTGTTTTAGCCAGTCTTACCATAGAATATGATACTGCTTTGTGAGGTTTCTGAAGGAGCAGCATCCGAGGCCAACCCGCTGACAAGTGTGGCCTTGTATTACCAACTATCCCACGTATATATCAAATTCAATTCAGAAATTGTCGGATATAATATACGAGGGAGGCCGTCATCCAGCAGTGGATGCTTAAGGCTGAAAAGAAGAGGAAGAAGAAAATAACATTCTTTCACCGTCTAAATGTATGAGATAGTGGACTCAAATGTCTTTCTTCAGAGACTGATGGTTCATAATTTTCGTCTAAAGAGACGTCTAAAGAGATGTCCAAAAGGACATCATCTTCCGCCAAAATGCCTTCGGTTTCACTTTCAGAATCGACATTCAGATCATTGTAACTGTACTCCTGGCTTATCACAATAATTATCGTATCTTCACTTACATAAAAACATCGAAAAAATAAAAAAAGAAACAGTTTACAATTAAAATATGCACGCGTAGTGAAACTAAAATACTAACGCTAAAGCTAACCATCCGTCGAAACGACGGGCATCAGCTACATATACCTCAAAAAAGTAAAAAAGTATGCCACCTACCCTATCGGCGAGTATGCTATTAGGACAACCTCATCGCCGGCTGAGTTGACTAGCCGAACCAAGATGATCGGATGCATCGTTAAAAAGAGACAGCGATATTACTATGCGATGCCCGTCGATTCGACGGAGGTTAGCTATCCAGGGTTAAATACAATTTGCTGCATTAACTTTAATATATTTACAGCTATTTAAAAAACTCTATTTTTTTAGGATCTTCATACAAATTTCTCAAAAACATAGCACAAATCACCCTCTATGGGTGGAATGCCAAATTAATTATCACACATTAGAGGGTGTACGGAATGTAGCTAAGATTCAAACCATAGAGCTCTCTCTATGAAAACTTGCAAATTATGTCGGTAGGTTCGTATAATGTTATGAGGTCGGTAAAAAAGTCATTCTTCTTTTTCTGTGCTTATGTCAGTAATAGAGGTCTGTTAAGCAATGGGAAGCTAGACTAGAACCTGTTTAATTACCTACCGATCAAGCCTGACAATCGGAATCAAAAACGTAAAGCATGACGGGTATAAGCTAGTTATAAAACAATACGTAAAGATAGTAGGGAAAATAAAATTGTTTGTATTCATACCTCTCCCATGATTTTCCTTTGTATGGTCCATTCAGTACGTAATCTACGATTAATGTCGTTACATTTGCATACGACGCAATATCTTCGACGACCTCTTGGGGTAAATGACATTCTCCTTCGTGAGCTTTACTGATGGACTTGGACTCACATATAGCAATGGTTTCGACCAGCACTTCGACGAGGAAGAAAAAGTCTTTGAATTTCATCGTCAATCTCAAACTAAGCTGTTGTTTTCAACACAAATCCTTAATTAGAACTAACCAGAAGATGGTGATTTCCACTGACCAATTATTAACTAGGTACTATTGTTATTATCTTCATTACTATAATACATGGCATACTCATGTTCGATGCGATTTTTTTAAATATTTTGTGGTTTCCATTATCGTATAAGTAGTTCAATTAATCAATCTATGATATTTTGTTGATGATACTATAATATCGTCGTTGACACCTTATCATATAATAATTGGTTAAGTTCGTATGTTACTCGATATTTTCGTTGAAATACTCTTACAACACGCGAAATTTTTTGTGTACATATGACAAAACTACTCCAACTATGGGAAATTTTGTTCGTTCTTATATTATCACATATTATCCTACATTCAACTGGTGCTTTCGGAAGAAAATGTCCAAAATCGGGATTTTTTAAGCCACTTGGAGATCAAACATGAATGCCTCTCGTTCAACCGGGTTTACAACTAGTACCTAACAATATAAATGTTGAATTCATTAATTAATACATATTCAAATACTTAACATTTATTAAAACAAATATATAAGAAGATAAACTTTTCCTTGATGATGCATTTTTCTCTATCGACTCTTTATTTATATATGCATTGTTTTGACAATTGAAATTTTAACTCTTTTGTGCTCTTCTAATTAATTTTTTTACTAGAAGGGATTGAATCAGGCGATTTCATGGTGAGATTGTCACAAAGATGGTGGAAGAATTATTATAAACGGGCGATTTCCTGAAGAATTTGGGAGACGCTTGGTCAGAAAAATGGGAGAACGGTGTGATAGTGTCCTCAGTGATATTAATCTACAGTTGAGGGTTTTACTTGAATAACCGAACCTAAGAGAATGGCTTAAGGTCTCATAGCTCAATTCGCAAGATGTTTATATGTGTTTAAACTACGCGATGACATTTGCTTTTTGCACATTTAACTTGCTTGAGAACAAATAAATAGAGTGATTATCAACGAGTTCATGGAAATAAAAATGAAAGCACATTTGATTTAGACCGACATTCACTTGTTGTAAAGGTCCCTTCATAAAAGTTTTTGTGTATAAGTAGATTATTTGTCCCGTGGAACGATTGCTGAATATATCTACTAAAATCTCAATAGAGCCGCAATTCTCTATTTCGAAACATTTCGTGCCTGCTGACTGGTCCAGTACTTTCTATAACAATAATTTTATCGTTATGTTACATGCGCTGAACGTAATATTTGACTAGTGGACAGATATAACTTTAATGTCTAACATTACGTATAGGTATATTCTGTACATATTGAAGTTGGTCTAGTCTGAAAATTACCAAAAAACCGATGAATCTATAATTAATACGACATATCAACAGTTACAGTCTATTTTAAACATATTACTTTCGGGAAAGTTCACCAGATTTCTTCCTTTAATTTCCATGACTCTCTTATCTCGTCAAAACTGTGCAACTTATTCCATCTTTATTGACTGTATTCATCCTTTTCTTGATCAGTTATCTCCAGACATTTCCGAACATGACATACTTATGTGAGTTGATAGTTGATATTAAACGTTTGTCTATGGTCATCATTGGTTTCCCGTTACCACGAATATTAGCATGGTTTCCAGAAAATGCATACCGATGTCTAGGAAGGCTTTATGGTTTTGTCATCAAAATGCCTTGTCTATTTTCTGATTCAGCTAGATTTGTAATCGCTCTAAAAGGTTTTGTTCGTTTTGTATTGGTTTATATTCTCATCTCTTCGAGCAGTAAAAATTCCAGGAATATGCAGCTGTATGATCTAGCGGTATTTTATAAACGCACCTTTATAATAAAGGTATATTTTTTAAATGATGTACAATTCAGCCACTTTTACATAGCACATTTTTGTACTAGATTTATTGTATTTATTATATCAAAACACAGCAGAATTCATCATACTTTTATCATAAAAACATGTCCTTAAGATAATTTGTCCCCCATCGAGATATTGTCTCATGTCATAAAGATATTACATAATTTAAACACATCCTCGTTCAAACAAAACAGAAGACAAATATGAAAAGAAAGAAAGACAAACGCAAAAACACAGTGGATGAAAACGATCACTTAGTGGCTTGTAGGAAGAATATTAGTGTTTTATTTTCTTTAGCAACGCAATAACACTCCAATTCAATGCCTATAGTCATTAACCATGAGGAGGATAGACACATTACTGTTTATCAGTAGGTTCTTGACTGCAATACATCTTGAAATAACGATAGCTTTACCGATATCTCTATTTCATTGAAAGTTTTCGTAATGGTTTTTCATTTAGTACATTTTCAGATATCGTTGGTTCAAAAGTTATTTGAAATTTGCTTATTTTCTTCGTTCATTTTGAACCTCTTTAGTGTTAAGTTATGCGATATATTGTGTAACATAATATATTATGTGGTTGAAATAATAGAAAAAATAAGACATTTTTACGGTGCTCAAGTACTTGAGCATTCAAGGCTCTCGGTAGCATGATTTATTTTACAATTAAATTTCATATTAATTAAGGTTTTAATAACGTCCAATCGCCTTACGATTTAATAAATAGATAAAATTATGTCAGGACCACTGCGAATGGCGGAAACACTCTGTCCTCGTTAAACCTCTTAAAAGGTACCCACGTAATGATATCATTTTACTATCTGAAAGGCATTGTAGTGTTAAATAATACCATTTCGCAAATATTGTAACGAGCCTCAGACACTCGCTTTGGTCAGTTCAGGTGAAGGAGATACCGGTGTATCTGACTATTCACTGGGTCCAACGTCGTGAGATTTTTGTCTCCGTGACTGCACAATATACCTGGAATATTCTAATTATATGTTAGAAACAGGTATGCATTTAACAGTAGCTTCAATTGCATAATATAACAAGTTTTACCATAAACATAAAATGTATCAAACTTGTATCAAATTCGTTGCTTTCTACAAATTTGGACAGCTGAGGATGAGTATTTAGTTTAATTAGTCAAACCACAAGTCGAATAAAAGACGTTAGAAAAAAACACATAGTTACATATATTGGAAGTTTTCCAGAAAAAGTGCCGCCTGCGCGATTATGTAACCAGACATAGCAAATAATTGGAGCACTCGGTAGTACAGTCTTCGAAGGACAGGGAGAATTGCAGGCGTTTCTTTCACTCTATAAGAGGTATTATCATTGATTAAAACCCTCATTTTTGAGAAAACGATAGGAAAGATTAAAAAACGATTAATTAGAAAGCATTTGTTTGTGAAGCTCATATTGTTGTGAAAATTGGCGCCCAGCGGTGTGTTTAAAAATATTTGCAAGATTTGAGAACAAATTTTCTAAAGAATGTTGGTTATCTGTTGGTAGTTCGAAATAAATAAGAGTATGAGAAATACGAAGGTTGGTATAAGTGAAATATCCGAGGTTGAGAATATATTAAATCATCGGGAAAACATCGATGAAGGTTTTCGTATGCACATGTGACTCAATATGTATGAAAACGGACTCATTCAGACCTCCCTACGTGTCATTGAAAGCAAATCCATGGAAGAAGCCTCCCAGGCACCAAATAACTACTGGACAAACAGTTGAGAGAGCAGGCCTAAATAAGAATAATGATAACAACAGCATGTCATTACCATCATAAAGTTTCGTCAGCTTTCCTGGGTAGTGTTAAGGAAACCAATAGAAATAAGGTGAAGATGGTTTAGTTCGGAAGAATTCAATCTACTAATTGCCAATGAAGACTAAGATAGACTGAGGAGAATAGAGGGAATTACTAAGGCTTACTGACCAATGTACATATTGTCCATCTAGAGTGCGAACATGGTAGAAAAAAAGCTCGCATATTTTAACAAATTTAGAAGATGTGTGATTGTTTGTGTGTCATGTCCGAACTGTTGTGACAGAATATTATTGTGCTGATGTATAAAATATTGTTAATTGTGGCCTTTTTTTAATTCTGTTTCATTTATGCATATTATAATGTTTAAACGTTTCTTTTTGGGTTTAATTTGATTGCGCATAAGACGTTTATTGTACCTTCCTAACTCTGTACATTAGTTATGCGAGAGATAGCTGTTATTAGAGCACCGAAGATTCTGTGTTTTTGTGTCATGATTTGTTTTGTATTCTGTTGATGGCTATAATTAATAAATATATCAACATAACTTTTTTTTTTATTGGTATAACTCTTACCAATACTGCACTGTCTAGTGTAGTTACGAACGCTTGGCTGAGCCGACGTCACGAGAAAAGTTCCACAATAAATCGAGCGTTAAAATGATCATTGTCTGATCCGCTTCAGTAGGTCTCTCACCCATAATAGTAACTCCATCAATACATAATGGGTATATCTATTTTGCATTAGATAATCTAGATGTTGAGTAAGGAAATGAAAATCTTGGCTTCATGTTCAAAATTCACTTTTGAGTGTGGTAAGAAATAAAGATCCGATACATATATCATTACAGAGGCAAAACTAGTCCTTCGTTTCACTAGATCCTTTGAAAAGACCAAAATATGAAAAATACCAACTACCATCATCAACTTCGAGGGTTAGTCCCGATTTAATTTAGGAGTTTTTTTGTGTCCGTATTTATTTATTTGGATTTAGCCGTATTACTGCCCTTGCGTACACAAGTGATGTGATATATCCTGCGTTAGGCAGGATGTAAAAGAGGCGTAGAGCCAGCTCTGGAGGCTAGGGAAACCTAAGAAGGAGCTGAGCGATGGCGGTCTAAAACCAAGAAGGCGAAACTCACCATCATTTGGAATTCACATACATTCTTATATCTCGTCTTCGGGCGTTTCTCACGTAGTCTCTCTAGGATGGCCTCCCACCGTCCAAATGATTTCATTTTGAATGTTATAAAAAATGTTATATTATCAAGGTAAAATTTTTGAAGTAAATTTGTTTGGTAGTTAAGAGACGTTTGACTTGCAAGACAAAGAAATTGTATTAACGTTCACATCTCTTAAAATCATGTTCATGTAAAAAGTCTTTAAGATACACTGGTGAGATAACATTGAATCACACTATGAACGTTCACCACAATATGTTAACAGATAAGAGAACATGCGCCATGGATAGCACACAATATGTTATGGAGATAAACAGTACCTATTCAATTGAATCCTATTTATATACCTAGTAGTTCGTGTATCCGTTTCGTTCAAGGGACTATTTAATGATAATAATAATTATTCATTTAGTTAATTGTATACTTGTAGTATGACAGGTAAACAAGGATATTGGCAAGACGATGTATGACCTCTCGATCATGATACGCAAATCATGGTAGGTTTGAAAAGAGAAACAAAATAAGATCCTGTCAACTGTCAGATGGGATATTTATATAGTGACAGCTGTGAAGGATCATTGATAATCTTGGCTCCCGTATTGATCCGGATCCAATGCCAGTATTAATCGTTGATAATAATATCTCCCGAGCTTTTATTTTACTGTCACATATGACATAAAAATCGCATAGCTGATCATTAAAGTCGCATTGAAAACATATAATAGAAAAATCTGCCTTAGTAGATGTAGTCTCAGAAAATCGACGATCTAATACCTTCTCTTCTTCATCATCTTGTCCATCATGAGTTTATTCGGATGACGACATACGGTTTATCGATTTTTCTTGGATTCTTGAGATGTAAGTTCTTCTTGTAGTCTAGGGAACTTACATCTAGCCCGGCTCTACATCTCGCCCGAAAAGCCCACGATTCTCCTTTTAAGATGAAAAAAAATTGGCAAATAGGTGTATCTGCAATTAAGGTTTTCTTAAAATCATCTGAGTACATCTCCATAGTTTTATGAAAATGGTAATCGCATAATTAGCCATGCTTACATCTCTCCATCTCAGCTAAAACTATGGATAAAAATGACATAAAAAAGCCCTCAGAATAAAACTTTTACGTTCAGACATATTGACAAAAAGAAGCATGCATTCCCTGCAAGTTTTCGTATATCTTTGCTATTTATGAGGGTATTTTCGAAGATCCTTACATTCAAACAATCTGGTCATAAATCGTAAATTTCACATAGTTTTAAAAATATTATGTAAAAAAATTTTTTTAATTCCTAAATCTGGCTTGAATTAAAGCGAAAACATCAACACTTTCGCCATCTTTCATTAAACCCAGATTTTTCGGCTCGGCTCCGGAGTTCAATGTTTTAACTCAAGGTCTCTATTACGTCAATACGGAAGTCGGTGACTTGACTGCTAGGTTTAAACCACTTCCTGTTGTCGTCAATATCCTATCCTGGAAGAATCTATACAAAACCACATATTTCAAATATGCGGCTATTTTAAAGATTCTCCTAAACGTGGGTGGTTCAACATGAAGTAACGTTCAAAATTTTAAACCCTCAACGTGGAAACAAGCACACAATCTAAGAACCTTAACAATGATTGAATTCCTGGTGGATAAAAAAGTCAAACATCTCACCAATTGACTTTATAATTGTATTATTAATGTTTCTTGAAATAAAAAATACCTACCATCTCTTTCCGAATGCATACACTTAAAGCAGTTTTTTGTCAAACTCTTATAACAGATAATAAAATATTATTTTCTTTCAATAATGATAAAAGTTTTTTTTTAATTCTCTTTCGTCTTGCCAACGTAAGCTCTTGAACGTAATCCTCCTTTATACCTAGGTACCTACTTAGTATCGACGATTTTGGACGTTCCACATCCACACTGTTTTCTATGCTTCGTATATATAAAGTAATCAATCACCCTGTTTTTGAATAATTAGGGATGATTGTGATTTGAGAAGATTTGCTTTATAACAAGGTATCACAAACAAGAGCTTGACCCAATATTACTGTCGTGCCGCGCCGATACATAGCCGTGGCATCTGGTCAAATACTCAAATATCGAACCGCCCACGAAATACAGAATATATAGTAAGTTTTACTTTACATACCTAGTATACTAGCTGGTATAGGAATTTCGAAACAATAAAAATCATTCGTTGCATTTTTACAACACTTAGAAAGTATCTTCCATCGACCTCGGTAGCCTTGTTGTACTGGCGTGGACTTCAGATTCGAGGTCCCGGGTTCGATTTCCGGTCGGGTCAGAGTTTTTCTATGTGTTTTTTCACTTGAAATTTCTACCCGGGGTTGGCCTGTCTCAGATTGGATGGGACCGCTTGACTGGAAAAAATTGCCTCAGGCAATTAGTTCCGCCGGCTATACTGACACCTTTGTATAGAAAAGTTTTATATTATTATTATTATATACCCCCTTTAAGACCCCGCTTAACGGCATACGGAGGCAACAAGAGTCCTCGGTGCACCCGAAATTCTTCTGAGATACTTCGTTTCAAACTCATAGAAAGAAAGTATAGAAGGAAAACTATTAATATTATCGTAAATGTGGAAACTTATTAACAATCTAGATCAACTTGGGTACCTACCTACCTATTATTGCACCGGCGGGTACCTACCTGCTCGGTGCTTACACTATTTATTTAATCCATTGTCTTTTTGTTTTATTGTGTTGTTTTTTATGCATTTTGATTTTGCCTGTATTGTAATTATTACTTTTTGCATTCTTGTAATGTTCTCACTTTCCAGCGCAAAGGGTGTAAGCCTGTTATGCTCGATGGTGCTATTTTTTAAAAAAAGTAAATAAATAAAAAAAACTTCTTACGAATGGTTTTGTATAGTTTTATTAAAGGGTCACATTAAAAAGTTGTCTTCCAACAAGTTTTTATGAATTCATAACATGTTTACGTGAGAAGCGACTAAAGAAATTTATGCGTTCATAACGGAATTAATAACGAGAATTAAACGGTATGAATTCATTCATTGTTATGCCAGACAATGAGCTTCAGACTGTTGCAGCTTTCTAAAAAAAACGACGGATCCGTCACTCAGGGTCGACTCGCACATAATAAACTTACACCAGAACTTTTTCAATAGCGCTGATATTTTTTTACATTTATCACAGTCATAAAAAGTAAGCGTTACTTTGATAAATCGATTGTTTGTGATTGCAAAATATTTTGAGTGTAATTCTTCCTCCTTATCGGGTCTCAATCTGTTGATTGGTCCACTGGCGACATGAATTATTCCATTGACGATCTAGCTAGATATTTTGGACTTTTCAAGGTAAGTTCTTATTTTCTTAAGACTATTGGCTTGTTCTAGCAAAGCTACACTTGAGAGGTGGCATCTCAGCTTTGTCTTCATATTTTTGGTGGTTTTCCTCAAAGGCAAGTACATTCCGTGGGGCTGGTTGTGCAGACCGATATAAGGGAGTGTGGTAGTCTATGTTGTGCTATTTCTATGAGGATACATAATTCTAATTTCATGCCTCTGTAGTAGAAAATCTCAAACCCAGACGCCTGGCGTTCCATGTTTTGCAGCTACATAATATACAACACCACAATCCAGACACGAGAATTGATCTGATCTAGTTTTTGCAAAATCTTAATCGTGAATTAACCTAGAGAAATATAATACATATAAGTAGCTAGTAATAATAAAACTGTCATGATTGCACATGCACTTTCTCTAAAGAACTAAAATTGAGAGGGAGGCATATCGTTAGCATAAGAATTCGAGGCGTACGTTCAACTGCAGATGATCTTGATCATAAAATAGGCGAGATATATTAAAGGGCTAAGCGAAAATTTTAAATACTTAGGTACGTTGAAAATCTTTCATAGTCCATTTGTATTTGTGGAAGGACGCTTTATTTCACAGCTTTCGATCATTTTTGTTTCTTTTTTATTTCCTTTTTGGCATTACATCCGCCAGGGGGATAGTTTGACCATATTTTTATTTACGCCATGTCATCATATTTTAATTTCGTTGAGTTTATTACAGCCACCTTATACTGAAGTTTGTAAATTTTTTTATCGCAATGCTCTTGATTATATTTTGACCTGCTTATTCTGTGCTCTATTCGGATTCTATATGGTATTAATTGAATGGATGGAGTAGAGTGATTCGTGCTGATTTGGATAGGCACACCGGGAATGCATTTCTGTTACGAAAAGTCGTGATATAACGCTTGCACGCGTAATATGTAACTGCATCAGAAACATTACGTATTTAAATTATTGTATTCACCTGTGCGATGCATTGGCGTTACTTTTTTAATATAATATCTAAAATATACTTAATTAGACCTTCAATAAAAATCCAGAACTCTACTTTTAAAATCACTTTATATACTTAATTGATTCATGGCATAACCAACAGATGGCATTAAATACAGATGATTTTTATTCTTATTTTGAATATTATAGCTTTGTTCTACAATATTAATAAAAATATGTATGTACACTCTGTTTCTGAAGAGAATGACCAAAAATGTAAAAAAAAACGCTTGAAAGTTGGAAGTCATGGATGGGTGTATGATAAAAAGGTTTGACCCGCCTTACGAAGTCGATTACAATGTGACTTATTTTATCGCTTAGATATGCTAGCATAGATAACAAAAGCATACTCGAAGAACTTGTGTAAAGACTACCTACTTAAAGAAATCTAGAGACCTGGATGAATGATCTGCCCCCGTAGACAATTTAGATTTTAGATTTTGCGAACGAATTTTTTCGTTGGTAGAGTGCGAAAGAAATGAACTGTCCACTGAAACATAATAATATGAACAACAGATGAACAATTATTATTTAAACCAAACAAAGACATTTAATGAATTAAAACAAACACAGTTGCACTTTTACGATTTTTTTTTATGGGCACTTTCACGATATTTTATTCAAAATATTCAAGAGACTCTTGATAATGTCTACATGAGATAGACGAAAGCGCTCGAGCCTCAATAAAATATCGTGAAAGTGCAACTGTGTTTGTTTTAATTCATTATAATGAACTTTCACTACGTAAATACACAAATATAAAAGACACTTAAGTATATAAAAATATAAAAAGTGTCGCTGATGTTGATAAAGAAATACCTACATACTCAAGTCAACAAAGCAGCAGCAATCTTAGGAAAATCTAAATTCAAAATCAAAAATCGATCATAAATAAATAAATATAACACTTTTCTATACAAAGGTGTCAGTATAGCCGGCGGAACTTATTGCCTGAGGCAATTTTTTCCAGTCAACCGGTCCCGTCCAATCTGAGACAGGCCAACCGCGGGTAGAAATTTCAAGTGAAAAAACACTTAGAAAAACTCTGACCCGACCGGGAATCGAACCCGGGACCTCGGATCTGAAGTCCACGCCAGTACAACTAGGCTACCGAGGTCGGTACCGAGATCATAAAGTGCAATAAAAATATTAATATGGGAGGAGGTCATGAAGATTGCGCTAGGTCGAGCGCAGTGGAGAGTTCTTGTTGCCTCCATATCCCTATGCCCCTAAGTGGGGCGTAAAGGGAGTTTGGATTTGGATTGGAAAGTGCTGTACATCCTTTTTTAAAGCCTGTTATGAGAGATCATAACTTGTCCGTATGTTCAAAAGAACTCAGCCAGAAACACACATAGATACATCGAGATGAGGACATTTAGGGATGTTGCTGATAATCATTTTAGTGACTATGTCAGCAAGCTTCGTTTTTCAACTCACGTAAAGTGAGAAATAAACTATTCATTACTATCATCAAGACTCCGGGACGGGGGTTGATTATTCTCACCCGCATAATAACTGGACCTAAAAGGGTACATATTCATGGGTTTGAAAAACAGCAATAGTTTCTGTCTCCTTTTAGCTCTATGTTAAACACCAATGGTCAATGATTGTTGTGTATCGTGCTGAAGTAAATTTTATACGCTGCTAAACCAGTGTAGGCAGCAAACAAAAACCCATACGGAAGGTAGTCGAAACCTTTCGCCTTCTCAATAAAAATGTTTGCACCTCGTTATAATGATGGGCTCACGTAAAATATGGTACCACATTTTCTATTCATTTACTTTTTTCACATTTGTGCACGTATGCAGGTACTGAACGCGAATGCATAAAAACAAACATTTTTATGATTTTCAACAATTCCGATGGGCTTATTTAAGTTGAGTAAATATTAGTTTATTTAATATAAAGGAAACACTCAAATAGAGAGAGCATCAGGTCTGATTTGATCAAGCGAAACATCTTGCATTAGACTGCGTACTAAGAGATCTGAAGAACCAACAATCTTTATGAACATGGCTGAGGACGACAACTTTGAGTAATATTGAGTAAAATGGATAGTGAAGTGGTTAGTAGCTCAGCGGTTCAGTCGACGGCTTTCATACCGACGACGTACTGAAGGTTCGAATTCTCAAATCCCAGGAACCAACCATTTCCACTTTCAGGACCCAAGTATTTCTCATAGCGTGAAAGATGTCTGTGAGCCCAGACTAATCAGTCGATGTGCTTGTATTAGATTCTGTTTTGAGTCTATCAAATAAATCAATAAAATGATAAACATTACATTGTTTCAAGAATCCATTTTTAATTATTGAAGTCTACTTAATGTCTTCAAGTTATCCGACAGGTCATGTCATCCAAATGATAACAATACTCCAACTGATAAGATAATGATTACAAAACAAAATGAAAACCCGTAGATTTGTTACGTTGCGTGCGCAAATAAATCTCACATGTGGGTGATTCGAAAGATTTCAATCGACATTATCTTAACAACCATTATTAGTCTGATAATAATAATAGGTATAGTGTCGTTCTACCAAACAATCTCCTTATAAAAGGCAATTTACAAGGTCGGATCGGCTGTACTGTGAACCGAGTGACACTGCGAAATCTATTCCAATCGGTTTAATCTTTGTTCGCACGTGTTGTACCTATTCATATGTATGATAATATATGAATGTTCGTTAATAACTACACTTACATTGTTTTTTTATGAATCTGGACTGAACCAAAGTAGTGAACACAGGAACACATTCGACTTCTTTCACATAAAGCAAAGCGTATGTTGTGAAAGTGGAGACAACAAAGGTCCTATATGTTTTTTTATTGTTGTGAAATATGGCGCCCAACGTGTGTTTTACAAAAAAAAAAAAAATTAAAACAAGATTTGACAGCAAATGTATTTCAAAACAATATAAACCAATGTTATTTTATATGTGCTACCTAACTCGTAAATAAAACCCTTTAACCCACTTCTCATTCTTCATCAGCCTGTTTCTGTCCATTACTGAACATAGGCTTTCCCTCTCTCTTTCCAAATACCTCTGTCCTTCCAAGAAAAAAATCTTGGAGTAGATCCTGAATTATCCAAGGATAAGGCAAATGTGCTCGATGAGCCAATTTTTTGTAGTAGGTTGTAGCGGTAATTTTATGATAATAATATTATTCAAAAATCTCCCAAGATACTTACTGATTTAGTTATGTAGGTATATTATTCACCGCGCCAAAAAGATCCGCGCCTTAAGAAGAGCTAGATTGTTAGGTTGTTGTTGTTGTTGTATGAATAATAGTCCGATACTATGCTTTTTTTTAATTCTCTGCACTTGTTCTCGAGTATTTATGAAATTTTTGGAATAAAGAAAAGACACAGCGATAGGAAGTTAGCTCAATATCAATTCAAAGAAAATACACAGCGATATGAAGTTAGCTCAATATCAATTCAAAGAAAAGACACAGCGATATGAAGTTAGCTCAATATCAATTCAAAGAAAAGACACAGCGATATGAAGTTAACTCAATATTTTTTCTTCGATGTTTTGGTCAGAAGGTGCTTAGTGATAGTCCATTTCAAAACAGAAATGATCTATCAATACACAAAACTACACAAAACTTTTTTATTTCTATTTCATTTTATAACATTGGTGGGTTATTCAAATAATTTGTAATTTAAAGTAAATATAAAAAAACACCTGGTAACTTTGCAATCAAATTAATTTGTCACAAAAGAAATAAATTAATAAGTCTGAGTGTCATATTGCCGAAAAACGTTACTATCAATTGGTCACGTTTTTTCACACCTGATAGATTTGATTAAAATACAAATTTTAATTTAAAAATCGCTTTAATATCCTGTTGATTTTCCATGGAATTGATTATTAATGTTTCTAGTTGCTAACGAATTAATTGTTATTCATCATAGTTCATACAAGAATCTTTTATGTGTGCATAAACCAAATGAACGGAGAGCCAGAGCTGGGAGTAGAGTATATTTTTCTAATCGTTGATGAATCTGCCACCGCCCATTAATTAGTTCTTATTTGTAGTTATTTCCATGGTATCTTATATCAACCATAAAAGAAAATATTATCGAATATTTTAACAACTAAATGACTCTAACAATTCCTTGCTTTTTAAATGGAACAAACCACTAGGGGCTTACGACCGTCTTTTACTGTTATTTCGAAGGCTGGCTTAGTGTGATCACTTTACGTTAACAACGTTCGCCATTAGGTGGTAATGTCTCCGAAACTCCTAATCATGAGAATTATCAACATGTTCAACATGTCGAAAAATCTCATGTATGCAACAAGTAGATATTTAATAATTAAAGAAAAATAGAGATAAAAGTTGGAAATTATTGACTTATTGAAATTATAGAAAATATTATGCTCTGTAGCCCTAGTATAAGTTTTCGAGTTTCGAAAAATTTTCATACTAAAATGATCGAATGATTCGATCGTTTGATTTTAGAACAATAATTGCACGCTAATAAGCGCTTATTTGCGTGCAATTGGCTTTCAATGCAAATTTGCAAAAAAGCTCTTTGTATCCAGTAAAATAAAATTAATGACCAGCAGTTGACCTACATTTTATATTCCAGAATCTTCTATCCCAGTACCTAATCCATTTTCAGAAAAATTGAACGAGACTGTTATAATAGGTACATTTAATAATTACTCTTTTGGTAAACGAGTTGTTAACTAACATTTTAATCCATGGTACAATTACTCGTATACTATCATGCTGTAGAAGAGAAAATGACACTGGCATCTACATACGTTAAATTTATCGAGGAATTTAATGCGTCGAATTATCGCACAATTAAGCACACATTGTTCAGTTTTTACTCGACACATAACTCTGAGTACTTTCACTACAAAACTATAAATAATAAAGACATTAACTTATCATTTCCATGAGAACATGAAAATTATGTGAAGAACAATATAATTATAGGGTTTAAGATAGAGAAATATAATATGAACTATTGTAAAACTAAAGATTGGTAGTTTTAATAACTCGACTGTTTATTTGGTAATGTTTACATCAAATGTTAGAATCTAAAAAACATCATTGATTTGGACTTTACAGTTGAAACAAAGAAGTACAGGTAGATCTGTAGCCCTAGTATAAGTTTTCCATGATCGAATATCGAAACGATCATCGAAAGAGTTTGAAAAAATGTTCATACTAAAATGATCGAATGATTCGATCGTTTGATTTAAGAACACTATTTGCACGCTAATAAGCTCTTATTAGCGTGCAATTAGCTTTCGATAAAACTCGTACTAGCACCACTGATTGTCATAAGTTTATAATGAAATATTATCAGTCGCTGATTCGTTCATGCACTCGGATACGATAATATGGTGAATGGCTATACAAAGCCTACCAGAAAATACAACCATCCTGGCGTACATCACATCGAACAAAAAAAAAGTCACAATAATTGTCTTCTTCTAAAATCTTTGTGATGTATGTTTACAATACGCGATTATCTCGTACGTAAGGTCATTGAACACTGAACAACAAAAAACAAAACTAACCATGAAACAATCAACAAAAAACATTGAATCTTTAGTCCTCCAATTTAGTATATGTCGCATAGCTTTTGTAGTTAGGTAGGTACAATCAATGTTTCCTGAGCATTCAATTTTTTTATACAAAAAATTTTTTTTTTTTAACTCACTCGAAGTGAACACAAATACACAGTAATCTATGTACTTAAAGTTATTTCGTGAAAGAGGAAGATGGTCGATACCTACCTGGGATCGAACCCACGATCTCCGTTTATTAAACGGCCAAAAAATTAAACTGTTTCTCTGCATCGACGAATTTGCTAGGGTTGAATGACATGAAAGGACACATAAAAAATAAGATTTAAAAAAATTGCATCTTTTAAGGACCTTTTCATGTAAGTTATGTAAGTAAGTAGTTAAGTGTGAATAATATATTAAAGTAAATCCATATGAATTATAATTTGTTGTAATTAAAATAATACTTAGAACAATAATTAAAAAGGTGTTAAGTAAATGTTATCGAATAATAGTGTGTGTATGCAGTGTGAAATCACGAAAGAATTATTAGTTGCATCTCACTTTGTATGCGTAGAAGTCATGCACAGTATTTTGCGGTAAAAATTAGCTGTTAGTTGTTCTCAGCGTGGTGAAGTAAAATTGGGAACCTTAAAGGTGTAACTGAGTTCCAAAGGTTCTGTGGAATAGTGTAAAACTGTACAATATGTCTGCAAAACTTTGTACTATCAAAGCGCACTTGCTAATGATATTATAATAAATTTACCTAGATTCTAAATTTTACACAAGAGCATGAGCATTTATATAATCAAAAAGGCCCACTGTTCACGGCGACATAGCGTATGCAGATCGTACTCGTATCTGTACGGTTGGTGTACGATTGCTTGCAGCTGCACGTGTAAAACATAGACATAGTCTCATGACTGTGCATGTCCACGGTGGAGCAGCGAAAAGCTATCGTCACGTCATGTAGGATGCATGCAGGATGCACGCCTCCTGTCGTACTGCATGTATGTCTACGCCTGGGCGTACAGCGAGTGAATGCACATGTTTATTTTTGGTCCGATAGTACAAAAAAGTATTTGTGTTTGTACAAGAATGCTGTAAATTATTGTCGTATATCATTTTAAAAAAATGAAAAATATACGAATTAGGTACTTGAGTTGTTTTTTTTTTTATTGAAAATGTAGGGATGCAGTACGCGTCGTGGACAGACTTCATACGCCGGGGTGCAAACGTTGCAAGGTTGCAAGCTTTGTCGTGTACGCTACGTCGCTGTAAAGAGACAACCATTCCCGTACAGCCTGTGTCTCTCTCGCATTTTTACGATATCATTTTTTTATCAAAAACCCCCACCAATATAATTTAATCATATACGGTTAATTAATAAACATCGTAAATAACATTAATCTAAAAAAAAATATTACACACATGTTTCAGTTTTTTGTAGTCTTCTTACAGATAGAAAGGATAAATGACATAATGGTGTGTTGAATAAATACTGGCAATAAATCAAAGAATATCAAGTGTGTCGATACAGCAGAGGTCCGCGCGGATTTGCATAGAGTGAAAGTACATCGAGACCTCTTTTATTGGGCTGGTAATATTATTCAAAAGGAAAAGTCCGTATGTAGTGATTGATCGGTATAATTTGGCCACCTCACTCGCTAGAAAATATCACTCATTCGTGTAATGATATGCAGCGGGCCGGACGTAATAACATCTATTAGTTATCTCTCCCGCGCACGCGGCGTTACACAATCATCGTTATGCGTTACTTTATTTTATTCACGTCAGCTTAAATTATTAATCTGTTTTATTAGAGCGAACGATTGAAATTCTTTGAATGATATTTGGCGTATTGCTTGTATGCACTCTTCATATTAGCGGGTCTTTGAGAAGAAATTCTTCTTCTCTGGTTTCAATCCTAAAATTGGTTTGCAGCAATTCCCTCAATTATTCTACTCCATCCTTCCCTGTCTTGTGCGGTTCTTTTAAGATCCACATATGATCATGCATCGCACGTCCACCAATAGGTCCTCCAGGTACTCTCGGCGTGGGCGTCCCCTGGAGTTTGTCCCCTCGGTCATACCCTCCATTATGGCATGCAAGAGAAGAAATAATACGAGAGAAATAATGTCATTGTGCTACTGCGCTTGGTCCCAACAAATACCACGTGACTGTTGTCAACTAATAAAAACTGTGACGTTTGTCGGTAGTGGTTTGTTATAAAAATGCATTATTATAAACATTAATATTCAGTTACGTGACTACTAGACAAAGGAATCAATTTTCGGTGCTGCGGATCCATCAAAAGCTGTCTTAATAATATTTTTTGTACTCAATGGTCTAAACAATGGGTCACGTCCAAGAATTTGTCTCTGATATTGATTCAAAATATGTTTTTTTCTTTCCGTGGGTTGGCCGTGGTTCCTGAAAGAGTTCATTATCCTCACTTATATTGTATAGAAAAACGATGCTTTCGGAAGATATTGCCAAAAACTATACACACCTTCTGTGTATTCAATTTCGTTATTATCATTATATCTGTTTCCCGGAATCTCCAGTAACACCTTAAAGAAAATTTTCACAAACCTTCAAGCCTTACATAATTTTATCTCATTGTCTTTTGTGTTATTTCTTCAGGAGACGTTATTTTTAAAAGAAGATATTTTAATCATGGCTCGCTGAAGAAATTCACAATAGAGAAACAATGTACGATTTCACAAATCAGTAGAAACAATGTTTACTAGTCGTGTTATTACCTAAAGGTTTCTTGTATTGCTGAAAGAGGATAGATTGTGTGATTTGCAGGAAGGAAGTAACATTTCAAAATACTTGCGGTTAACTGCAATTCATATATCTGCAACACATTTATAATACCTTCACAAACTGAAATACTTTAAAACCTGATACACCTACATATGATAAATCACAGCATAATTAATTGAATATCCTGCAATTTAACACTTATGGAACAATTCAATGTGTACAGTTAAAGAGGTGTAAATTACCCGAAAAATCAGTATCACACTGAAAGATTAATTTCAAAAATACACAATATTATGATCAACACTCTGTGGCTCCAAATCATTTTATGCTATCCTGCAGCCGCCACACATTCCTCATCATCCATACCTATCAGCAGTGCCCAAAGTTTTTCTTCACTCTTCTCACCCATTGTACCCTTGGTCTTCCTATTTTCAGTAGGTCCTCCGGGAAAATATGTTCTCTTCAGTCGGTCCCTCGATGCTTATGATCGTAATCGCTTTTCATTCTCACCAATTCGCTTCATTTCTGCCATTTATCAGCTGCTACTATAGAGCCATGGATACTGTCCCCCTAGGCACTTTCCATCTCTTCTCTCGCCTCTCCATGCAGTCGGCTATTCTACTTACATACAAAATGGAGGATGGGTACTTAGGGGAATACAAATATAAGCCTAGTTGGTTTTAGTGTTGTGTTAAGTCCGGTTAACATGGATCCATTACATTTCGAAAGCCTCTACCCTGAATTTCTTTTTGATCTAAGCTCAGGTTTTGAAGGAGAAATGACAAATAATGAATATCAGTGGTTTGTCCACATGTCCATAAATTTTTGGCTTAGAACAGTTCAGCGCCTTACTTAAACTAAAGAATTTTTGAAACTCGTAAATTTTCTGCATTAAACCAATCATGAAATATGTTATAGAGTCAAGAGCCGATACAACAAGGACGAAGGGCCTTTTACGTACGACAAAGATTAAGACTCTCCGCCCCATTGCAGGAACAACACGTCAGGACAGAGAAAGGAACTCCGATATTAGAAGAACCTGCAATGTTGTGCGATGGGTAGATCTAGAAGGCGTTTCTAGAGATTGCGTAGAGAGAGAGTGGATCTTGAATAGCTTATAAAAATAGCTGCTGACTATACAAACTGGCAGACGACCACCAGTCAGATCCCCCAAGAGGCGGAGGGATAGCTGGACATCCGCTTCCTAGGAAAATGCAGAGCCGAGTGAGGACAAGACGCAGTCCTTACTGAAGTAGAAGAAGAAGTAAGTAGTGTCCTTTGTAATGTTTGTCATACGTCAACTATCCCTTTATGAGTATCTCAATATACGTCTCCACTAAGATATAGCATCATTTGTGATGCGATAGTACTACCTAATACCCAAAATTTTTCGAAACCACTTTGTTTCAAAGGCAAACACCCGTATGCCGATTACTTTCTAACACTCTGGTAACCATGGGACATCTTGTTATTACGTCGAGATGACGTCACGTTTACTCCAGTGTTGATTCAATCCATACAAATTATTGTAGTCAACACTTCGTATGACGTCATCTTGTTATGACAACTCAACACTTGAGTGAAGAAATTATACTGCATACGGGTGTGAAACTTCTTATATTTGAGCTTTGGTCAGGTGTCATTACTCAAATCTCATATCAAAATATATTGCCAAATAATATCAATAATTTTGTATAATTTAATTGGAATTTACTGTAACTAATTACACAGTGAACACTTTCTTGTTAGATACCTACCTACATAATAATGTTGGTATGAAATAATTATTATTTGATATCATGTCAATTAGTTTTGGTATCGTGATAGAATTTTAATTACTATTATCAAAATGGTTTCTTCCGATGTAGGCATTATACAAACACCTTTAGGTTCTTGCCTAACACTAATTATTATTCTAGTTCAACGATTTATAAAAAGTTGTTATATTCAAGTTATAACTAATTTAGTCTATAAAAGAGAGCCGTTAGACAATTTTTAGTAGGTATCCGAGGCACGCTGAAATATTGTAGAATACTTTTAAAGTTCCTAACCACAGAATCGTATAGACCTGGCTGGGGGAGAGCGCGGCAAAATCAACGTAAGCTCGAAAACAAATTTGAAACCTTTTGAGCAAATAAAGGATAATCACACCCGCTTATTACACACCATGACCAATAATTGAAATCTAGTTGAGAAGTGTTTTTATTGGACAACAGTGCAATGATCAAAGTCTTTAATTGCGCAAAAAAGTTACAAATACGTAGGTATATTTTTCATGCCAGAAATAGAGGATGTATACTATTTAAAACTATATAAGGTTTCGGCATGCCTCAAATACCTACTTGGGTAGGAAAAAGAACTTTTGGATAATATTGGATATTATCCAAAAGTTCTTGGACGAATTAATTATTTATTAAACATACAACATATAATATATACTCCTGTTAATCCGCAGGAAACACGACCCGCACGAAGGCCCCCCAGCTCGATCAAAGCAATCAAACCGAAAAGCCGGCCCCCACACAAATCAACCCCGTCGCGAATCTCTCCAAAACCAACCCACAATGCGGGAGGCTTAAGCCCCACTCAGGAGGATAGGGAGGCATCCAGAGTTCTCCATTGCGCTCAAAGGCGTCCGAGGCTCATTGTGCCTTTTCTGAGCATTTAAGGTTTTAGGGCGTGAGGTGGTCCTGATCTGATTTTTCGATTTCCTGCCTCATACAGGATGCTCGAAATACCAGCAAAATTAGTAGAGGTGCTATTCTCAGCCGGAAACAAAAAACAGGTACCTATAATAAAAATTATGTAAACAAACAGATTGGTTGGTCGTTTTTTGTCTCTTAAATAAGTTAAATCTGTGTGATTTTAGAGTAACAAAATTAATTAGTCATGAAATAGTTAAAACAACTCGCTGTCAAATAATCTTTAAAATATGAATTGCCCTGAAATGAACAGATAAGATCAGATAATAATCAGAAATAAAACAAAAAATTATTCATAACATTATATATCTAGATAATACCTTAAAAATATTATATGAGTTTTTTTCAGTTAAAGTATACCTAACCCAATAATCTTATTCTTAACTGAAAACAAGTAAAGACCTAATTGAAATCTGATCGGATTGTGACGAATATAATTAATAAAGAAACGTGTTTCATCTTGTGTTATTGCTACGTGATGTTTCATCAATACAAGATCAAGTTATCATACGAAAAATACCTAAAGATACTAGGTACCTACTAGTTAAAAATACTGGGTTACATGAAAATTATTCCAAAAACAATTGTTCGAAAGCACAATTGTTCGAATTTTTAATACGTCATTTTCCTCCGTCGAATTCACACCACATATTATTTGTCCTTTATACCTACTTGCTTTCTTTTACGTATCTTGCAATCAATAAGAATAAATATTAGGTATGATGTATCTTTTTATAATTATCTAAGTATAATTATTTTCTTAAGAAAAAAACCTATTAAAAATTCTTAATTCGCAAATGACTTTGAAAGCATTCGAAAAATTGTAATTTCTGACAAGTTTAGTAATTCAAATTTTTTTCGAACAATTGTAATTCTAAAAATTTTCGAACAATTGTCCCGTCACCAAGTTACTGCACCCACCTAATAATAATTTACCACTAAAATTCGATACTCTATTGGGACTTGTATAATATTAATATACGGTATCTTTCGGCTAAGTGTTCATTAAATTGTCAGACTTGAGGCAGTAATATAATCCGACCGTAAATATGTTGGAATAAATCTGCAGAGAAAAATGTTACGTGTTAACGTTTACAGCGAAGAAAAGGTCAAGAACGCTGGCATTGGGTGTTTCAAAGTCACGACAGTCGAATTAATAAAATAAAAACACATAACATACCGACTATTAATAAGGTTTTAGCTTGGATACATTATTATGGTTTGATTTGTAAGGCAATATTAGGACAAAACACCTACGGTTATATACTTTAAAAATCAAATTATATATTACACATATTAATATTATACAAATTGTCAGTAAACTGATGTAACACGAGCGTAAACGATAAATATACAATATTCGGTGCTCCAATAACAAGCATCTTTCTTCTTCTTCTTTTTATTTATACCGGACTGAGTCCTGTTTTTTTTATATAATACTATTCCTAGGACGCGGACGTCCGGATCTGTCTCTCCATCTTTTTATATTTAAAGCATTCACTATACACCGAGCTAAGGAAAATTATTTAATAAAAAAAAAACAGTTAGGCGAGGAATATTTTGTGGAATTAATTTTTGTATTATTTAAATATTATGTTATATTTGTATTATTTTCTGATTATTTTCAAATATATATTTTGTCACTAAGGCAAAATGGGTTTATTTTTTTAATTCTATAGAAGTTAAAGTTGAGTGTATTTTTTACCGCTACTTCACATGAACATCCTTAGACGAAGGGACTTTCATCTCCAGATGTCGACCTATAGGTAATTATTGATACCAAAATAATTATGTACATAAGAATTGAGTCAATAAATTCTCTGCGCTGTTCTAAGCTGTCCTTTATACGCCTTTCATCCCTTAAATATTTATATATATATGTCATACAAAAATCAAGACTTATTTATTTATTCAGAGAACAGGTCTTCTGAAGCATGCTGGGCGAGCCTTCGAAAATAATACCTATAAATCAGCTTACAAATAATATGTAAAATCTTACACAAAATGACCAAGAATTCTTGGTGCAGGTAATAATTATTTAAATTTTATTGAAATAATTCTAGGGAGATTGCATGTTTGCATTATGATGAAGAAGGTGTGCGATTTATGTAAAAATTTATTCGCAGTTACATACTATAGAAACACTGCCAAGTGCGCAGATATGGTCAGCGTATGTCCAACCGTTTATGTATAACAATAAACACGGTGCAAAAAAAAGTTTAGGTCAGTCAAGAATTTGCCACAAGTGACAAATTACTATTTCAATGGATGGGTTAATAATTGTGAAGTTTGGAAAAAATAATAATAATATATTGAAATCACCGCACACTCGCACGTAGGTTTATTACAAAACTGGTATTTTGTTCATAGGCGGAGATTTTTTCTTGTCTGGGCTTTAGTCAGGTGCCACGACTTTAGTTTAGATTTCGACTCGACACAGCTTATTGGTTGTATAACACGATTGTCGATGTGATTTGACGTCACAGGAGCGTGTCCTTCACTGACATGCATTAAGGATGCCAAATACAGTTGGCAGAGGAAAGCGTAGTTCTCTAAGACATACTATGTTACGTTAGGGTCTGTACAGACCTGAACACGCCATTTACAATTCCATAGTATCTACGCTGTAAACCGCGTAATATGGAAATTTGATACGTTGCATGCAACGTTACATTCGTTACGTTACCCCGCGTGTTATGATCTGTAGGTGTGCCCATCGTATGGGAGGATTTGTGGTGGAGGGCTCTGGTTGCCTCCCTATGCATTATGTGGTTGATTTGAGTAGCTAAGAATGAAAGGCTATCCCGATGAATAGTATTGAACTGGAGTGAAATCCTAAAAACTTTTGGGTCGGTAGAGACAGAAAACTTCAACTTGGAAACGAAATGCAAAGAAAGATGTCGAAAATCAAGTATTAGGTACTAATAAACTCTCCACCAATGTTCCCTACAGCAAAATAAGGTAAGATCGTAACTTAGTGCTGTAAATTCTTACTCTGGAGGTGGGGACAAAAGGATAAACCAGAATGTGAGTGTGTGGCTATGCAGACGCTGAGGCATGTGGTTGCATACAGAAAATACACGTGGGGAAACCAAAAGCAAAGCTTATGGATAACACCGGAGCCGAGGAATGCCGCGCGTAAAGTAAATACACCATCCATTAGTTTGTCTTTGCAGTAGGTACCTTCTTCCTCGTGATCACATAAATGTCAAAATCATCAAGTCGATGTGTGTACGTGTCCTTTCTACGTACACACTAGGTACAGTCCTTCACGCGGTTTAAACAATATCTAACTCATACTCAGAAACGTACACGCCAAGTTGATAGTGTAACATAAAATAAACTGTCGATGTAAATTAGATAAAATTAATGCTTTTGACAGTCATATATCAGCGGAACAGTGTCTATAACTGTCTCTCTTTTATCACGAGCAACCTTGAGGAGTTTAGACGCTATATGAAATAGGCTGGGGAACTATTCATATAAAAATGTTCATTTTACCTTCTATGTATGTAATAAAAAAATTACTTAAACAATATAATATTTTGTGATTAGTTTAATATTCAGGTCAAAATGCAATAGTGAGTCATATTGTTCAAAGTTCGTTTATCATTCGTTTCGGGTACGTAATTGTTTAACAGTGCAATTAATTAATAAGTTTATGGTAGCTCTGGATTGGAAACGATCTATACAAGTAATTACTTATATCAATTATTATTATTGTAGTTCATTTTACAGCTGGACGGTTCAATTCGCATTGCCCAATATTGCTTCAACCTAATATTTTTATTAGCTGCAAAAATACACACAACTAATAAGTTTTATGTCATATCTTTATTTAAAATATAGTAGGTATAATAATATGGCTTATATCTTTATAATATTTTTATTATGGCAATAAATATAATTGAAATAGAAAAAAAATATTTGATTTTAATTTGCTATTAAAAATCTTTTATCGTTCATATCATTTGACGATAAGAAAATTAAGCGCTATTTTTTTATAAAAAAAGTCACTCGAAGTGAACACAAATGCACTTTTTGACATCTTTCACACTAAGCTAAGGCTTGTGTCGTGAAAGCAGAAATGGTCGGCACGGCCGGGATTCGAACCTACGACCACCAATACGCTGTACGTACGAAAGCCGCCGATCGATACCACTGGACTACCAACCACCTCAACTGGACTACCAACCATCACATTTTAGATCCTTTCCAAGCTAAAAAAATAATTTGACGTTCTGAAACCAAAAATAATGTACCACAAAAAAAAACCTTTCTTCGAAATACTGAGTTCAGTAGAAAGATTCAAATTCATACTTGGTATACATTCAAAAGGCCACAATAATGGGAATACAACGTCAAGTTGCATGACACAAGCAATACTAGATACCTACTTGCTGTGTGTGTAAATAAGGTTTATTTTCCAAAACTGTAGTAAAATGGAAAACATTTATACCTTTTCGGAAAGCTTATTAATTAGGAAAGTTTTTCCTGGGGTTTGTACGCCAAGTTTATCATACCTACTTTTTTGAGTAACCCCTTAGAAAAATTGAAATTATAAATTAAAAAAACTAACTTGTGATTTTAAAACGTTGTAATTCTAAGGTTTTAGAAATTTTCTTCTAGATTTGATACTTCAAACATTCCATTATTCTTCAGCCACCTATTAGAAAAATGTATACTTAGTTCCCAAAATGGAGTACCTACTTTGTTCACAATTTTCAATTTTAGGTCAAAAGGTGGAAAATTGAAAAAAACTGTTAAAAGTAACTCGAAAACCACTGGTATTTGACCCCTGATCAATGGACACAAAATTGTTGCAAATTCGCTCTTGTATAACCCATTTCAAGGAATACGTATAACCCATTTAAAGGACTGACGAATGCATTAGTGGCCCTTTACACCACGCAGGATTTATGTTATTCTCTTATTTAAGCTCTTTTGTACTTAGTGTGAAACTATAAAATGTTGTATTGTGTATTATTTGTTGACAATTCCGAGTGCCCTATGGGGCCTATGGACAATAAAGGATTTGAATTGAATTTGAATTGAATATATCGAATTACCAGTCACCCTGTATAAGTACTTGATAATCTTCAGTTTTTTATTCGTTTGAATGCAAGTATAGTTAATTCGTAATGGTCATAATTTCATCTTAGGTTCTTTCCTGCATATAAGTGCAGTTTACCAATACATTTTAAAGAGTAAAAGAAGATTTCTGATAATAGGAGAACCCATTACAAAGGGCAGAAAATGAGTAGACATAATAACTTACGTAGTGGAATATTATTTTTGCATCCCTATGCTTTCAAGAGGGTTAAGAGGAGAATCGATTTATCTATTTATTTATTTTTATTTTTTATTTTATCCTAGTTACGTTACATTTTCAGAAAAAAAGGATAAATTTGAAATTTTAAAATACATACATACTTAAAAATAGCTGGTTTGTATCCAGCTGATAATATTAAGATACGTTAAGAAAAAACATGTGATGAAGGCCTTACATTAAACGTCATATAAATAACATAATATAATATGTTTTGTAATGTGATGAATTTCGTATCGACAGCTTAGAGCTTAGACAAAATAAAACATAGGCAATTTGAAATAATGATTTAGTGGGTCTTTCCAATGGACCCTGCTCTAATATCAATATCATTGACTCCGTGTGTGCGAATGACAGTGAAACAGGATGTTATGAAATACTTACGAGACTCATGTGTTCACACTACTTGATGTGATGAAGTATTATTGTTTCAAGGTCCCGTTGAAATACCAAGATACTCTGTGGAAGATTCTTTTATTAAAAACTTTCTGTGTTCTGGAAATATTTTAAACATCAGAAGATTAAGAAAGGTTGTAGAGCTCTACGTCAGCTCTTCAAATTGAAAGCCCTTGTAATAACTAGTGGTCGACCAGTGCTCGAAATTCGACCATAACTTATTTAAATTATAAGTTTGAACATTATTAAAGTTCCATTGTCAAAGACTGAGCGAGCGCTATTTCTTTTTTCAAAAACAATGACATGGCTGGATAGCCAAATTCAAAATGTTGATATTGTGCCTACAAAGTTTTTTTTTCTATTATTATTAAATACAAAAAGGTTAATCTATTCTCAATTTGACCACAGATAAACAAAAGAAAATATGCGTCTGTATTGAAGTTTTTGTGAGTGTCAAACCCCGCCATTTCCCAATAGCATAAATCCACCTTCCATTTGATTATTATTAATCGTATGGTCATATAAGTACATCACATCTTTACAGATAGAAATAATTTAGATGATTATATTATCGATATTAAAATATATTATGAACATCAGTTGTAATGGCTTGGAGTTTCTTGTACCAATATTCAATATCTTCTTTGTCTTCTCTGATGTGATGTACCCCAGGAGATTGATGTTAATAATTGTCAGGCGACCTGCAGTGCTAGTTCATTTAGCGTTACCCAGGGTGAACCACGAGGAGGCGAACTAGCTCTTCACCCCAGGCATTTTGAACATACCGCCTTCAAAAAGCTTTCTTCGCCCATTATTAGGCGCTATTCATTTAACATTTGTTTATATGAAGTTATGCTGAAGTTGAAGTAGTCTGTGGAAGTGTGTGTGAGTATCAAATACATAATATTACAGTAGTGCATGTTTGCATGTTTTTTTTATTTATTGATTTAATCTAATTTTAAAAAAGTATTAGCATTCGCCACTTCTTCTCTATATTATAAACTATAAGTGTGCGAAATTTCATACTCCTCCGTTCGCGCAATTTTCGTAAAAATAGTCACAAACATTTTCCTTCAAGTATTAATATATAGATATACAATGATTTGATATATGAAATTTATTGCCGGTGGCAGAGCGTGACAGTTTTGAGTCGTGTGTATAAAACACAATGATCTCTTAGGAAACGAATAACCGATTAATCAAATATTTGGTTACGGTCCGGTTTAAATAAGGGGAAGGAGGTTTTACTACGGATATTGATTTGCTATCGATTGACTATCCACACCTTCTCGACAATAATGGTCTCTCCTGGAAGCCAAACTATTTGATACTACACTAAGTATAATGTTTCATATTGAGCCATCACTCCCATGGACGTGGACGTGGACGGAACATAGACGTCTATACATGGACGAAAAATCTGGAAGTTGGAATAAATGCTGTAGAAATGAGATCACTGCGTAGGATATGCGGAAAGAGACTGATTGATAAGATGAGGAATGATAAAATCAGAAAGGAATGTGTATGTAGAGTGGATGTTAGCATTGTAACTAGAAAGAAAGTGAATAAATTAAGATGGTTTGGGCATGTAGAGAGAATGAAGGAAGATAGAATGACTAAACGATTATATAAATCTGAAGAATGACGTCGAATGACATGGTCCGATCATATCGGTGCCGTCTTAGAGGAGGGCCAAGTCAGGAGCAAAAGGAATAGAAGAGCATGTATGCGGAATGTTTGGAAGAAGCGAAAGAGGTTTATATGGATAGGAAGGAATGGAAGTCCGGCGTACTCTCTGCCTACCCCCTTCGGGAAACGGCATGATGGGTAATTGAGCCATCGATTGATTTTGAAGGAGTTTTCGCTATCTTGTTATGTCGAAAATTCCATTATTCTCCAATGGTTTGGTTCATTTTGTAGAGGCCAAAATTTGAACATTAAAGGCATCTGGCAAGTTTTGCAGTCGGATCAGAGAAGTTTTTTGAGTAAGCTCCCTGCATGTTTTATTTGTATCTTCAGGTTCACTGACATCTCAGTAATGAAAGATATAACGGTCTAAAGACGACTGTACAAAAGTTTGATAATAGTACATCACATCCTTGTGTGATACACATTAAATCATAACTAGAACCACATTAAAAAAGAGTCATTTGATGATAGACATATGTAAAAATCAATTATATCGTCACTTAAAGTGTCCCAGTTTTACTTTACCACATTTCCACGCGACTGCAGAAATTTTGACATTTCCTCCCGTTGTAACAGTTGTGTTCACATAGGAACTTCTGATGAAGTAACTTGCGGTGTGCCGGGGGCCTTAATGGGAGAATGTAATGAAAAATATTTCATGTGGGATAAGAGTGTTCCAACGAAAATACTAAGCTACGTACGAACTTAAACAATTTTCATATACCTAAGAAGGATTACTAGAAAATTTCCAATAAAAAAACTATAAAGTGATTAGCTACGTAAATGCCTCATATGAAATTTGCTTTATTACATATGTTAAGTATAGTAAAATGTTCATTAGATTGTAACTGTATTGTAGAAACCTACTTAAACTGATCGAGTACCTACTTGACATTTTGAAACTTTACAGCCTCATTAATAAACCACGATTAAGTTCTAAGTAAATAAGTAGTAATCAGATACTTTGAATATCACTAACAGATAACACTCATATTAAATTAAACACTGCTGGTGAAAAACAAATTGTGAATAATGTGAAAATAGTATAAGTTTTCGATGATCGAATATCGAAACGATCATCGAAAGAGTTTCGTAAAATTTCCATACAAAAATGATCGAATGATTTGATCATTTGATTTACAAACACTATTTGCACACTAATAAGCGCTTATTAGCGAGCAATAAGCTTTCGATTAAACTCGTACTAGCCGCACTGGTCTCACCTCACCCAAAGTGAACATATAAAGGTAGGGCTGGACAAAAAATGTGATTTTATGCAACTCTCTCCTCTCAAATGTATCCAGCATCTCTGTATATTTTGCCATCATCGTCCACGATTCACACCCATTAGTATGCTACCACTGTTGATATAATTGTTTCTTCAGGATCTTCCAGAAGTGGACGTTTAGTATTGTATTTGAGGATTGATAGGACGAAAAAGAATTTCCAGTTGCGATTCTCCGTTTTATTTTGCGGAACCCAGGTGGGCAAATGATGTATTCACTTCCTCAAAGTTTTACATATTATTATAACATGTCTTTAAGGCATTTGATATTTTATCGAGATCCATTTCTTTGGCTTTTGAATCGATTCATAATTTTAGTAAGTTTATGAAGATAGGCCTTTTTTATTAAAACGGTTTTTTTCTTAGAGAGATTTCAATACATTCCTTATGTAATTATCTCATGTTTAGCTTAATAGTATGCAGCTATAATATAACGATAGTTTATTTCTCAATGTCCCGGGCTCAATCCCTGGTATTGCACGTGACCGGTTGACTAGAAAAAAAATGCTTCAGAGAAGTTTCGCCGGCTATATTGACACCTTTATGTGTAGCAAAAAGTTAATTTATTTTTAAATTACCGTGAGAATGAAGTTTATTGTTCTGTTTATAAACGCTTAAAGAACAAAAAAAAACGCTCTTTATGAAACTAACAAGCATGTTATAATATAATAATATGTTATCAGGAGTTGTAACATTCTATAGAAGCAATAACTATAACACTAAAATAATTAAAATGTTTATACACTTTATAGAACTATGGGTGTAAATTACATTTAAGCTAAAGCACAAATGTATGTTTAATGTTTCAAACACTGTAAGATAATTACATCGTTCAATTATGTTTGTACAAACATACATAAACAGCTCTACATAGTATCATATATAATAATTTGTAAGTTTGTCTGTAACTCGGTATTTCATTGCAACATTCTAACCCCACGCGCAATAATTTTCATACATACCTACTTTACGTATGACGAAAATGAAACGATGCACATTCAAAGTTAACATACAAAATATATTCTTAAAAGGTAAACTAAAAGCTTGTGTCGTTAAAGAGGAAGATGGTCGGCACCTGGGATTGAATCTATAAGGGAAATTATTATATCGACGAAATTTGTGATGTTTGATTAGAGGTTCCTACTTAAGTACAACTGTTGCAATGGGAATAAATGTCAATTAATGAGCAATCAAACATTTTAGCGATCCTTTTCTATGCCTGTGGTCCGACAGGTTTTGCTGCTAGTTGTTCATATTTTCTAAATTTAATAACATACTTAAAGGTAAATAGGTAGGTATATTGTTTTGGTATAATTATGAAAACAAATTAATATTAAAATATGTTTCGTTAAATTTATATGTGTAGGTAGGTACCTATGCATTATTTGCATACCATTAATGTCTCATTTTACGCATTATTTATGTAACATATTTAATATGGAGAGAATAATATATCTTGTTCATATAATTTCAACAATTTGTAAGAAATCTCCCTCGAGTAATAAATATCTAAGACTTTTTATCTCTAGCTATTTATATAAGTACATACGAATCCTTCTTTCCTTCTCAGCCTGTATCAGTCCACTCCTGGACATAGGCCTCCTCCAGACTCTTCCATGTCCCCTGATCTTGTGCAACATGTATCCACTGCAAGTCAACGGTTCTTACGATGTTATCGAATTAAAGGATTTTGGACTCACTCAAAGTGAACACAAATTGTAACACACTCTTTGACTATTTCGTAATAAGTTACTAAATGCTTGTGTCGTGAAAAAGGAAGATGTTCGGCACCTGGGATCGAACCACGACCACCAGTACGAAAGTCGGTGTCGTAACCTTTAGGCTATCAACAAATTTTTTGAAAAGCAAATGACACGATGAGGCGGTGGGCAGGATTAAATAAAGAAAGTACATGTGACGTCCAAAAATAACGCTTTTAGCGAAAGACAGCAATATAGAAAGAATCACATTTCTTTTATCTGAAATGTGCTCCATTTGCTTTTAACAACATTTGAATATGCATCTGGTTTCGTTTCGTTGAAAAACATATTTTGTAATATTTGCATATACTAACCGATAAACTAAAACAAAATTGAATCATTTTGTATATCTGCAGATAACACATTGCTGTATATAAGCCATAATCTCCACGCACAGAGCATTTGAAGATTTCAATAAGTGCAATCGTGTATTAATTAAATATGTACCTATGCTTTATGCTGAACACATTACGGTTCGATAAATCAAAAGGTAGACCCGATACATATTGCATTTAGGTCTGAATAATGTTAAATTTTATTTAAACTATACTTTTATACCTCAATGATAGTATAACATTATCTTACCCTGCTAAAACAACCACAGAATTCTTCAGAGAAGAACGAGATAAGTTTGTGGAGGTTGTGTGGACCTTTTAGGGAGAAGGAAGAAAAAGAATAAATTATACTTCACTTTTAGCTTGAAGAATATTTTTCCGTTCTTTTTTATATATACCATACAAGATGTAGGTGAAATGATGTTTACCGAGTTTTATATAGAAGCACGCTATAGGCTGTTGATTCATATCTGATTTCTTAGTAACATATCAGAGTTGTTAAAATAAAGATCCAGGTACCTTCTTGTGTTTTTTCTGATGGGGTTCTGTTTCCATTTTTTTGCTGGCGCCTTTAAAAAAAAACAATCAATGTAGGTACCTACGTGTATTCGCCGCCCATACGTAAAGCCTAAACATTCACCAAGCGCAGAGGTTAAAGATTATAAGGCTAGTGTGGTCAGCGGTGTGTCTAGTGCAAAATGTACGGCATGATAGGGCATGCCGTTGAGCCTCAAGGCCACTCAGACCACCATACAATACCAGCGGGTCTTATCTACCATTATCTGCATACCTCCCAGCCAGTCTATTGTACCTCTGAAAACAATCTGATTTTAATCAGAGAATACTTAAATTCCGTATCTGTTTGTGGCGTGTTCACATACAATACGACATAAAAGCGAAACATATAACTTTCAAGTTCATTTATATCTGTATGTATACTAGTGTGGGCCGATTTCCTTTTTTCCCTCTATTGCTAACGTAATAGTTATATTTTAGTGCTAAATGCTGTTTTAAATACGTATGCAAAATATTTTTCAATTCGAAAGATATCTTCTGTCTCCGAATTGAGCTCAAAATTTCAAGGAATTGTTAAATTTGTCCTATTTTGAAGCAGGTATAAAGAAAGTAAAAATATGTTTAACATAATATTTTTTTAAGTTTGTATGTCATAAAAATGATGGAATAATTAGTTCTGTATGATATAAAGCATAATAATAAATTTAAGATAGCAACAAAGTATATAAAGCGCCGCAATAAACAAGAGAAAATCGCATGAAATGAGAAAAGGGTTAAAAATACCAGTTTTGTATTTTGATGGCCGTAAAGCCAAAGTTTTAGACTAGTGATTAGAAAAAGTGGACAAAAATACAGATGAACAATAATTAAGAGAGTGTTAAAGGAAACTGATTCTAAATTGATGGAAAATTTGGAAAACCGAAACCGATAGAGAGATCGATTACAGATTTCTTTTCAAAAAGCAACATTTCATTGGATATTTTACTTATCGTCTGATGTAATGAAAAAAAGTGTAGGTAAATACCGGGAAACATGATTGAATAATTAGTTTGCAGGAGAAAATACTAATAAAACCATTAGAATGAATATTTTGCTTATTGCAAACCACAAATAATCCCAATTGAATGAGTCGCCGATAATCTAGAAAAAAACTGCAAGTAACAATATATTTAGGTTTTTGTATAATAATGTGTTGATAGTGCTTTCTCAAGTCTTCATACGCATTCTGACCAAATTGGAAAACAACTGGAAAAATAAAATAAAAAACAATTGATATGTTCCAGGTGATTACAAGAGAAACTACTATTTTATAATTTTTAGATCTACGAAAAGATCAATTATATTTATTCCAAATTGGTATAGTCATACCAACAGGAACATTTTCTAATGATTTAGGCAACTGAGCTCCAGGAAAAATAATCCATGTAATATTCGCTAAACTAAGCTCATAGGATTCTGCGACTGCGCTTCTTTCAGAAAGTTTGATGACTTTAACTTATCTTTATTGTTAATGTCTGTGCACCAACTTACCTCGCAACTGATCCAGTGACCTATGGAAGTTTAATTTCTTATCCATATATTTATCAGATTATCAAATCTGTTATATAAACTGTAATTACTAAAAGAAAAAGCTATCTCGCTCAAAATACACTATGAAGTAAGAGAATGAACCGCACGCTGGATAGTGAAAGCTCGAATCACCCAAAAAAACGCATTTTTGATCCTTGAAGTATCGAAAGTAAATTTTGAAGCATCCTTTTACAAGAACTAAGTTATAGATAGACAGCAAAATGTAACAGAAACACCAATCGACAAGTATCCGACGAAGATCTTACGGCATTCATTACATACAATGGCGAAGATGAATAAATACAGTTTCCTGAATTTTTCTTGTCATATCCAAGGAGTTTGACGATCTGTGAAATTGTTAAAGAAGCCTCACCAACTTAACGGAAAAATTTATCAATAAAATATTATGTAAAAGCTTAGAAAGCAACGAGTAAAAAAGATATCAAACCCAATTTATCAAAAACAATCACCGCAAAATAACATAATTTCATATACTTATTTTACATAAAAAATTTGAAAGTTTTATTTATTATTTTTGTGTTATTAAATAAATAGAAGTATGTTCTTGAATTATCTGTGGTATAATAAAAAAAAGTGAATAAAAAAACAAGACCGGAATCATTTTACATGATTATTATAAAAATATTAGTTAGTATGGGATATTTTCGTCCCATACAAAATTTCAAGGTCGATTCGGAGACAGAAGATCTTATTTTTTTGTCATGAAATTTTGTAGATAGTTATAATACATCATAAGGCAACAAATTATCACTATTACATTAAGATTAGAAGCACTTTTTAAACTTCCATACTAGAACGGCCCAGCCTAATGTATACTTACTTAACAACATAATATTATGTATGTTAAACATTTTGAACGAGCGTGGAAAGAATTTGTTGCGTTAAAACAATCGTTTAGTATTTTGTGGAAAAAGAGACGCCTAACCAGATTATACAATGTATGTACATACTATCCTGAGATCTAAGGACTAACGAACAACTATTTAGTCGTAATCTTTAGTTTTAAGGTGTTTCTGACTATTAATACATGTTTACGTTTCTTTTACCATATTCAACGTCACTCTTCATATTCAATGTACCTACTCTGTTTCTGCGATTTTCTGTCTATGGTTAAGTCTATATTCTTACAAAAAGACAGACAAAATACACGGATCAAATATTTTTGGTTTATAATCATCATACGAATAAAATTTCATACACTTTTTACAATTGAAATGCTTGCGATCATAAATAATGGGTGTTCAAATTCACTTGAAAATGTTCGTAAATAAACCGAACTTAAATCATGGCACACGGACGCCCTGACCACAAGACAACCGGGGTCGGAAATAGTAGGTACCTACACATTTTTTCTATCACTTATTAAAGAATGTTTAATGTTTAATCTGTCTTGAAGGAGGACTGAAATTTTCTGACGACCTAGGCCAAGAATTGGTTGAGGGAATCGTTTTTTTTCGTGATTTTGACATTAATGCGCCCTATTACCATAACCATCGAATAAATAAATAAATTGAACGACAATTTTTAATTAAGGCATTTTTATAGTCAAGTCCAGTCCAGTCCACGTCAAATTTGGGACTCGACAGAAATTTCAAGCAAAAAGCAGTATAGAAAAATTCTTCCCGACCGGGATAGGAATTAAAAAAACTAAAACAAATTAATAGTAAGTAATTTCCTTTAATTCTGAATTTACAATGGACTTTTTTTTAACTTTCTACGAAACAAGCATAAAAGTGCAATAATGATTACATTACATTACATTCTCCCTTAAAGGCCCCCCGCTCACTGCAAACCAGCCCGGAGGAGACCAATCCGCAGCAAACCCGACCCGCACGAAATCAACCTCCTAGTTAGATCGAAGCAATCAAACCAGAAAGCCGGCCCCACACAAATCAAGCACTCCGCGGATCCGAGGGATCAATGCGAGGGGCCTAAACCCCACTTAAGGGCATAGGGAGGCATAAAGAGCTCTCCATTGCGCTCGAATAATAATACGTAATTAAAAATTACTTTCAGCCCATATCGATTTAATAGAAAAATGTGCTAGCCAAAAATATTCAAAATAACTCATTTACAAACAAAAGTTATTTAAAAGAATTATCTTACAACTAATGACTAACGATTCATTACTGATGTTCGATTTTTAAATGGAACAAGCCACTACGGGCTTACGACCGTCTTCTACTGTTATTTCGAAGGCTGGCTTAGTGTGATCACTTTACGTTAACAAAGTTCGCCATTAGGTGATAATGTTTAAGTCTCCGAAACTCCTAATCATGAAAATTCTCATTTATGCAACAAATAGATAAGTATTTAATAATAATAAATGAAATAGAGATAAAAGTTGTAATTTATTGAGAAAAAGAGAACAACCAAATTTAAAGACTGCAACTGCTGTCATGTATTTGGCGCCAGGATATGACTATATGCATTTTTGTTAATGTCTCATAGTTATTTCCTATTGGCTTTGTTGGTGCACAACGTTCTAATTAAGTCTAGATTCTTGTGACCCTTTTTCAGGACTAGATCTTAAAGATTATTTATTATTTAGTGAACAACTGCAAGTTATTTACTATTCTTTTTGTATGAAATTGTTTCTTTTACATATTATTAACATACGTACTGTAGAATAATGAGTGATAATGGATAATCATAATACAGTGTAATCATGAACTGCTCAATATTATTATGGACACATGACTAATTGCAAATAACGTATCGAATCAAAGGTGTGGGAACACGGGACTTTCAAATCTGTAAAATGTTACTGCTCCGATTGTAACTCTTAAGCAGGTACACAGTATTATTGTAGGATTATTATCTCAAGATACCTGAATAGCGAAACCCTTGCTGTTTTACTGGCCTTGGTTTTTATTAAAACACAATTAAACAGTGTCGTATCAAAAATTATCAATAATATTTGTTAAATTTATTCAATTAGGTATCTTTTTAAAATTCACAAAAAACATACTTCTAAGCATTGAAAAACAAATTTCTTAGACGAATCCTGTGGATAACGTTGTTCGGCTTTGTGACAAATGAAACCGTCCGATCCCGACCGATGCAACCTCCAGTGACACCGATAATCCTGAACCACACGCTGATCTGGCCTGGTCATGTCCTATGTGTGTCCCCCGAGTCCATCGCTTGTGGAAGCCTATTTTACATAGAAGACGTAGCTGACCAAGATTCACCATCAAGAGAGCGTAATATGAAAACCTGCATGATACCAGTTTTTATAAGCTCAATAATGTGACATACAAAATCAGGTTAGTCAAAACACTCTCTCAACACAAGCTTTATGCTTTATGAGAGAGAATTGTTGTTAAAAATTTTAATATTATGTTTTTATATTTATATTATATTTTGTAATTTTAATTACATTTTTAATAAATAAAAAAAAAAAAAAAAAAAAAGATTGGAATCACTTCCTGGATCTAGCCCAGGATAGAAATGCTTTGCGAGGCTTTGTGGCGATCACATGCTCCATCTAGGGAGCGAACGTGGATTCAGTAATTTAATTTAGTATCTTCTAATATTGCTTCACCTTATACTAAAATTTATGAATGTCGCAGTGTAATATCAGAAATCTACGTCAGATTAATATGGTTTGCTTCACCTTATAAGGGCTAAAATCATTGGAAGTCGCAGTGTTATATATCATAAATCTACGTCAGATTAATAACCAGCGTCAAGGGACCTGATCTGGCATTTTGAGTAGTTTTTCCCTGTTGGTCTATCTCCCATATTGGAAAGAAGAACCAATTTTTACTCCACGTATCACAGTGGACATGTCAAACACGTGTCACATTGGACAAATTTGTATCACAAGGGACATTGTAAAGGTTGTTGTCTCATATGTAGTTTGAAAAAAACTCTTTATTACTGTTTAAAATATGTCTACTCATCCATAAATTGATAGGTACTATTTTGGTTTAGTACCTACAATTAAAAACAAGGAAATGAACAACTTTAAAAACTAACTTAGAACTCCATTAATAATTTAAATAATTCAACATAGAAAATATGGAAAAAAATATTTACCTATTTAATAATAAATAAGTAGCTAGGTATAAAGGATTTACTGTGATAGGAATGTAATTTTTTACTATGGTTCTCTTTACCTCAGTTTCCTCGGAAGCTGTATAAATTCTTATTTATTTGAGATTTCTCCTTTTCAAATAATTTCATTCACATAGAACTGAAACAAAACATTTGAGATTCAGCATATCAAAAATAATATAATATTCCACGATTAACTGAACTCAGTTACCGTAATAAAATAATAACAATCAAGGATTTCAATAAACGTTGTAATATTCTTGATCCGGTCCTGCGGATCGTGACACTTTGTTATGCTTGAATCAGCAGATTCTGTATGCGGACCTGCTTCACGATATAATAGTACCTATTATTAATTATTTTTTAAAGGATATCGGTACACTTACTGACAGCCATTATGTGACTATAAAAAATAATGCAGTGTTGATTTAATATTGTTGTCAAGTTAAAACGAACATATTTCTATTTTCATGTCAATGTTACAAAAAATAGGTAAGCTTTGTATTTAAAAAATGATTTTACAGTATTATTAACTAAGGTATTTGTCTAGCTCCTGACTGCGAATTCAGTTCAATTTAGGCTTTGACCAATAAATAAATTTACACCCAACGAACCCAGTGTATTCCTCCCTAGGAATAATACACTGGGTTCCTGACCTGGGTGCGTCGTCTGACAAGACGGAATCGAAAAGTTCGACAATGTTTTTTGTCACTAGGGCAAAAATATTGACAATGTTCTACACTGACAAATTCACCGCTGTTTTTAGTAGTTCTGTATTCCTAGGAAAACATACCATAAGAGAATTTTAATATAGGGTAAAACCGCCTAATACACCCCGGTTCGTAAAATGCCCCACCCCTCTAAAACGTACACGGGGAGTATTACGAAGCAGTGCTTTTAGGTGTGGGTGACCTGACTCTCAGTGTTCCGCTGGCATGTGAGGAGGAATGACGCTTGGCTGTTTGTATTTGTTGCCAAAAAAATTCGGAATATTGTTTTTTTGTGTTCGGACAATTTGCGGTAAGTTTCATACAAATTCATATTGTTAAATAATTTACTTTTTAATGTGGAATGAACTTGTTGTGTGGTATAATACATTAAATTTCCTTTGTTTTCGAAAAGTTGCTGAACGACATAACCTCAAAATATTCTCACATTGGTGGTGGGGCGTTTTGAGGAGCAATTTTCCTAAAATGCCCCACCGGTAATGCTATGCAAAACGCTTCTATACATACATTGTATTAAGATGGATTATGTTGTGTATTGTTTACAGATGTCGGGAGGATATGAAAGAACGACCCTTCGGGCGTCGGGGAGTTCAGAAAACCTTGAAGAAGCCATGAAGAATGTGGAAAATAACGAAATGGCGTATTAGGCATCAATCGTGTCTTAAAATGCCCCACTCGACAAAAAAAACACATTTTTTAAACACTTATGTTGGTCGTATCATAATTATTTGAAGCTAAAATTGTACCTGTAGTATCAAAGTTTTTTTCTGAATAAATATTTTCAGTTTTTGTAAATCTGTATTTTTTTATTGAATTTTACAAAAAAAGTGGGGCGTACTCGGCGGTTTTACCCTAGGTAAAAGGTTATTTATTTTTTATGCGACGAAGAAAAATTAAAAAAAAAAGTTAAAATTATCCACAAAAATTACGTGTTACTTTTATTCTGGTAAAATTCTTATTGAATTAAACATTGTTAGCATTTTATTATGGTTTTGATTTTTATGTCTTGAATTGAGTTTTTCACCGTTGATCTATCTTAAGGATTTTCGAAAGCGTTGAAGTATTCAAAAAAAACTTTTTGTCGAGTATAATTTCCATAACTCTTCGGGGTTGGCCTGTCTTATATTGGACGGAACCAGATGACTACAAAAAATTGCCTCAGGCAATACGTTCTGCCGGCTATGTTGACACCTGTGTATAGGGAAAAGTTTGAATTAATTTAGCATTGTGAGCTAACAACCAAGAGCTTATCTGCCCATAGTGTTTTTTTAGCAATCTGAACAAGTATAAAACGGGTAGGTATGTATAGTGATGTACAAAAGAGCATTCAAGAGAGTGTGAAAGAAACGCCCTTTAAACTACATAGAGCTTGAGCGCTTTCTGCTCTTTTATACTACAAGACTGAAAACAGTGGGGCTAGTAGGTACGGGTTTAATCGAAAGCTAAGTGCACGCTAATAAGCGCTTATTAGAGTGCAAATAGTGTTCGAAAATCAAACGATCGAATCATTCGATCATTTTTGTATGAAAATATTTCGAAATTCTTTCGATGATATTTTCGATATTCGATCATCGAAAACTTATAGGTACTAGTAGTACAGATCGAACTAATTAGATCAACTACTATTCTAAATGAAAATCTACCTTTCAATTAGGTAGGCCTAGCCAACGATCAAAACCAAAAGGTTAAGTAACAAATCTTACAGTTAATAATATTTATTTGAGCATATCAGCATCTGTACTGTGCGAGATACCGTACCCACGTATAGTACTGTGCCTCTCAGGGATTATTGAAAATGCCAGAAAGGTTACACGCTGCAGTAACGTTATACACACGATCTCAAAACTTGATCAAACGAAATGTACGAATAAAAGACGAAAATTTCTTACATGAAATTGCATCCTTTTATAGGGAAGAGAAGTAGGTAAACCAAGAAGAAAAAAAGACAAAACGTGTATTCGTCAAATTAAAAAAAAAACAAAATGTCCCTATGAAAGAATCACTTTGAAAAAATAACTCGCATTTTCATAAGTTGAATTTCATATTTATTTAATTCGCTCATTTCGTTTGATGAAGTGTCCAGAAAACACGGTAGGTATCTAATCATGAAACTGAAAGAGTCCAATAAGTATAGGACAGTCCAAGACAGTCCAAATCGTGTTAAAAAAAGGATGCCCTTCTTAATATAGTCGTCGAGCGTGTCGCTTTCCAATAAGGACACAGGCTTTTAGTTTTGACGCGTGTACATACTTATAACAAAAAAGTAAAGGGGAGACAATGTAAAATAGTTAAAAATTCATTGTTTAAGTGTGCGTTTACACTAAACGAATATAGAGCCAGAGCTAAAAATGGATCATTTTCATTTATCGTTGAAATTGACATATTGACACCAAGGAAACAATAACAGTTTTATTGATTAATGTGCGATGACAGATTACGCGCGGCGAAGATTTAGATCTTTATCGTTGTTAAAGTCAAAGCTTTAGAAGTCAGTAAATTCTTACAGAACTAAACATGCAAAATCTCGTCATAAAATATTTCTTGTTAGATTATATTATTTTTCCAAGTAATATATTGCCTATTTCATGCCGATATTGTAGTAATTATCCAATTATTACCTTAATGCAATATAATTTTAGCTAAATAATAATAATAATATATTTCTTATTATATGACTCAATACTCAATATAATGTGTAACATTTTCTATCGTATTAATATTGGTAATATTTACTTAATACCTTGTGGTACTTATATACCTGTATTAATTCAAGTAGATCAAATCATGATATAAAAGTCAGCATGTGGGTGGCAGTTTATATCCTTCAATATGTTCTCTATTGGCCCGACTCACGAACAAAATTACATTGACTCAATATTATAGATTAGACTGTTCGATTAAACTCAATCATAAATGTTGATTCAACCGTTCGTCATATATCTTTCATGAACTTTATGTTTTAAATAAACCAATAAAACATGCGCACTGCAGAGATGATGAAGATCAGATGGGCTGGAGGAGTACCTAGACGCGATAGAGTAAAAAATGTCCATGTCCGAGGAAGCTTCAAGGCCGCATTCACAAAATAAAAGATTACAGAAGATGGATAGACATATTATTATGAGGCGACCACTAGACAACACGATCCAGAGAGCTAAGGACATCGAAACTGATGGCAGATCATCCTTCACATGGTTTTGGGCATCAAGAGGGACCTCAAGGAAAGTAAAGAGGAACTACAGCTGGTGCTTGATAGAAATTCTTGGCGAAGAATGACCAAGATAGCCGACCCACAAAACAGCGAGGGCAAAGAAAAAAAATATGTATATTTCATAGTGTTAGGTGACTTTAAAACATTATTAACCATGTTGATAGACATGGCGAACAACTGGGGCTAACGATAAATATAGGTAAAACAAAATGGATGACTTTTGGTAGACTTGACTACACTGGATCTGCGCTTCAGTTAAAGGGTGTTAATATAGAACGTGTCACTAAATTCAGATATCTTGGTAGCATGCTCACAGAGACTCTCGACCCAGATGTGGAAGTAAAATGCAGAATAGAGGCAGCAAGAGCTGCATTTAATAAGATGAGAACTCTTTTCTGCAATGACAAACTGAACCTGAAACTGCGACAGAGGATGGTAAAATGCTACGTGTGGTCCGTACTGCTGTATGGCTGTGAGACTTGGACACTGAAGGTCAACACAATGAACAGGCTCAAGGCTTTCGAGATGTGGTTACATCGCAGAATGCTCAAGATTCCTTGGACCGACCTGGTGACAAATTCAGAAGTCCTTAGTCGAGCCGGGGCAGTGCGTGAACTCCTGTCGCAAGTAAAAGTTCGTAAAATTTCATATCTGGGACACATCATGCGTGGGGAAAAGTATCGACTGATCCACCTGATACTAAAGGGAAAGATCGAGGGTCGCAGAGGGGCTGGAAGAAGGCAGATGTCCTGGCTGCGCAATATACGAGAATGGACGGGCTTCTGTACTGTGGAAAAACTGTTCCGAGCAGCCCAGGACAGAGAAGGATTCGCCGCAGTGATCGCCGACGTTGGGAATACCTGACATGGCACCAAAAGAAGAAGGTGATTAGGATGTTCCTATCCAGACTTTTTTTAATATTTTTTTACGGAACATGAGAGAGTTTAGAGTATTAGCTTTTCAGTTGTCGTCAGTTGCCTTTTGCCCAATGATAGCATTTTCCAAAAAATTTGCCTGAGCTATTTGAGAATTAGAATTCCCTGTGTTTTTATCCATAGTTGACCTTGACTTTGTTCTTTATAAATAATCTAATTAGTTTTATTTATATTGGAATCTAATGGTGAATATTTTTTCACTGAGTTGATTTGTTATTATTATTGCCTTAGTCACAATCGGTAGGTATATTCAGGTTGATAGATTCACTTCGTTCTTCGTATCCAAAACAAATAGCTCTAGCTATTGTAGACAGTGTTATAATAAAATCTATATCCTTCACAAGTGTTTCGAATTCTCTAGATATCTGTATTTTTTTTCGGAATTCCTGCAAGTATAGTATTTCACCCAGGAATTTAAATAACATGTGAAATAAATTAGCAACGACCTCTTATTGTTTCATACTAAAGTTACGAGGGTGAAGCTCTCACTTGAGACTTTCAACGCGGATATCTCAGCTGTTTATTTCAACATAAATCTTGGCTTGTTGACCAAGAGAGTGTGTTGGTTGAACACCATACAAACCTTGCGTCTAGTAGTGACTTGTTTATGAACCTTATGAGTGTAAAATATGTATCGTTTTCATACTATTGCCTACCAGCCTCAACGGTATGTTACGAGGGGGTCACCCGTCATTTTGAGACTCGATTTCACGGTTACTTAATGACACTAAAGAATAATGCGTTAATGGGTAATTCACTTGATTGCTGAGAAGATTGGGATATTTTTTAATGCGCCTTAGGAGAATATTAGGCATAAGTTACCATATCAAGAACAACAGCGCATGTCCATCATTTCCAACATTGTGGAAAGGAGATGAACATTGTACACTGTAAAGGATGCCGAAGACATTTAGCCGAGGAAAGTGCTGTTCATCCTCTAGTCAATGAAGACGAGGAAGACTCCTTCACACCATGTTTCGTTTCTTCTAGGCATAGCTGAGGTATCTGGATATGGTGTGAGAGGAGGTCATCGAAACTGCTCGAGATCGAGTGCAGTGGAGAGCTGTTATTGCCTCTCGATGTCCCTATTTGGGGTCAAGAAAAAGGGAGAATTGGGCTAGATTAGATTTCCATCCAAAGTTCTTGTCTAAACTAAATTAACAACAGAACTGACGCGGTACCCGTAAGGGGAATGTGCACGTTTCAAACAGCAGAACTCACGCACCACTGCATAGATTTGTGTATGTGTGGACAACAGGGAACCCTTCGGGTAGGCGGCATTAGTCAATCAGTCAGTGTACTGGGCAATTCTAATATAGACATTTAATACTATGCTCTGTCTCGGTCATGCTGTTATAATTATTGTACTCAGATTGTCTCAGTGTATTTAGTATGAAGTACTAAGAGTGTAAGAATTATCTCGGGATTTCGCAACCATTCGTGACTCCTAGTTGGTACTTGAGTAAACAATTTATAATATTCAGAGGTCAAATTGTTGATATTGTAAAGTTCTCTATCACAGATTATTATGAAAACACTATATTTTAATTGTTATGTTTCAATTTACCTTGATTTTTATCCTTATGAAACGTAAGATAAGTGTCCGTTATCTAGTTTACTTTTTCCGATAATTAATTTAATGAAACAAACATAAAAAGTTTTTTTATCCCAGACTTACCTAATTGGGTTGACAGAAAGTTGTTGTTGTCAATTAGCAAAGACGGATCTGGACCATGTTCTTCGTAGAAAAAAGTATAATTTTCTCTTGTGTAAAAATTACTTAATATTCCTTCCATGCAATTTCAGATATACGTAACTTCAACCAAAACTGCGCAGCCATCAAAAAGTCCTACTAAATGATGAAAATAAATTCAACAATAATTATTACTCTTTTAGCACTTTTTTTTAGATGATACAGATTAGACAAAGGGTTCATTTTTCTTCATGATATTATAGGAATGTGTTCTGTTTATTCTCTGATATTTAATTCTTGGGACACGAATGTCCAACTATCTCTCCATCTTTTTTGAGGTCTCCTGTAGCCCTAGTATAAGTTTTCGATTATCGAATATCGAAACGATCATCGAAAGAGTTTCGAAAATTTTCCATACAAAAATGATCGAACGATTCGATCGGGACACTATTTGCACGCTAATAAGCGCTTATTAGCGTGCAAATAGCTTTCGATGAAACTCGTACTAGCCCCACTGCTGGTTGATGGTATTTTGACTGCCGCTATTTTTTACCATTCTCACTGAATCCCTTCCGGTCTGTCCAGTAACGCCTGGTAATATGTTTCTACCCCATCGCAGGACACTCTTGACATTGTCCGAATTTATTTAAGTACCTACAATAGAAACTTAAAGAAGCTCGTATTTGTTGTGAATATGTTATTTTATATAAAAAACTGTATTTTTGCAAAAATTTGAAAATTTAACTGTAAATGGAGGAAACATTTTATCTCCAAGTGCTCTGAGGATTTTTGCCATTCCACATTCTACTTCAGGCACATTTTCGCGACTTCAATAATTTTTGTAAATTCTCTAGAATTGTGGTAAAATATATAGGTACGTCGAAAGTATTAGTAAAGCTAAGTGTAATTTTTTTTTATCGCCGCTTCATATTATCTTTTTATCCGAAACCTCGTTTATCGCTCGGGCAAGCGCTGAGTGTAATGAGTCCTTAACGCAACCTCTCCCCGCTCCTTGTTCTACCGTTATAAAGTAACGAACTGCTATTTACTCCAAGGGACATGGTAGCCGGAAACTCCCGAACCAACCCGAAGTGTATGATTGTATTAGTGTTCAATTTTACGTTAGCGTTAGCAAGCTTTTTTCTGTTTACATGACTGAGTTAGGTTATAATTATAGGGGGGTTTGGCCCCCCATACCTCTTCAGCCCCTCCCCAGAATTTATTTAATGTAATACAAATAGCATCAAATTATCATTGTCACTCATACAGTCGTCTTCGTTACACTACATATATTATTTATTTATTTTATTGAACGCCATCAGCATGACAGCTGATGGTGTTCATACTCGTATATCACTACAAAATGAAAAATTTAATATTACACATATCTGAAATATCAATCAATCAATCAAATCTCCCTTTGAACTCCACTTAGGAGCATAGGGAGGCAACAAGAGCTCTCCGTACTGAACAACGCTAGGTCGTCCGCGTACTCCAGATCGCAAAGTTCGCCCATTAGACCATCTCTCTGTGTTATCGGTATACCTTTTGCTCCTTGCATGGACTTCCTCAACAGGAAGTCCATGACTATTATAAATATCACAAAACAAAAAAAAAAAACTTCGGGGTTTTTCGGCAGTTTTCGGCGACCATGTTCCTTGGAGTAAATAGGAGCTCGTTATAAAGTAGCTGAATCCCATCTCCAGTGTTGTCCACCTATAAAGCTCTTTGATGACAACCTGTAAAAAACATATGAGACATTTGAAATTCGTGTTAATATTAAGTAACCTACCGAATCGTGTCTTCGATATAATATCAGCTATATTCGTAGATATTTTGTACCAACATGCACCTGCGAGGCTTTGAATGATCGAACTTCGTATCTCAAATAATGTTAGAACATATTCTAACGATTAAGTCGTGCTTTATTTAAATGCATTTAACATATTTAGTAACAGTAAAACACTAAAACAGAATACCTAAACTAATAATAATAATTGATAATGAAATGGTTTGTTATTATTAGTTCGTTTTTTTTATTATTGAATAGAAAAACCTAAATGGAACTTGCATATTATTTATTAAACTGCAAAAACATCATAACTGAAGCGTATCCGGTATTGTGTTCGTATTTTAGCCGTTGAGTATTCACATCTGTGGGGCTAGTACGAGTTTTATCGAAAGCTAATTGCACGCTAATAAGCGCTTATTAGCGTGCAATTAGTGTTCGAAAATCAAACGATCGAATCGTTCGATCATTTTAGTATGAAATTTTTTCGAAACTCTTTCGATGATCGTTTCGATATTCGATCATCGAAAACTTATACTAGGGCTACTGTACCCCAATTCCGAATTTTGCTCAGTAAAGTTAGTGAGAAACTCAGGAAATTTTGTATGTTATTATTGTTTATTTATTTTTGAATTATTCTGTAGGGGCGCATATACACATTTTCGTACAAAATTTTATTACTTTACGGCAGCGTAAATATCACGGAAACTTATAATAGGGGTACCTACTGGATGAAATTTCGTGTGGGTGTCAAGAAAGCAACTTTGAGATATACTTAAGGTAAAAAATTTACAAATTTTACTTTCTTTGTTACTTGAAGGTACATTTTTGATACGAGCGCTATTTAAGACAAGATATTATAAATGAACATTGATTAAGACCCTCCACCCCCCCAAGTATTACAGGAATTTAGAGATTCCTTTTTTACTCGCATTAAATAAAGTCAAGACGGGACTCTTTCATTCAGGGTCCTACGCCATCTAACACGCGCCGCATCAGCTCAAACCAACGCAGTGCAAAATGCAAACTCCACAAGAGAACGGACCAGAACTCCCTGCATGAGTATGAACATCACGATGAGACTACAGAAAGATGGCCTGACCAGCTGATAAAGAAAGTAACAATGTTTGGGCAGCGATGATAAATTTATCAAAAACTTATTTTCTTCCATATCCGTTCCCTAGTTAGAGAATATTGAGTCAAGAAGTCCTCACATGCCGCCCTGTCCTCTACACACCACTTTGTCCCAGTCGACACCGCCTGGTTTAATCTTCTTATCGTTTGGAGGGGTCTACTGTGTCTTCTGGTGCCTACCGGGTGGCGTTTAAGGAAAAAAACGACAGCAAAGTATTTAGAATACTCAGAAACACTTCTCTTGACATGAGTGTAACTTTTCGTTCGTGCCACTCTTTGTCAAATCCCATCAACACGATACTGAGAAAGGACATGAAACAATGTAAAAAAAACAGCTCTTAATTTCAACTAAAATACTCGTACGCCTTCTAAAGAATTAAAACCTGCCTCATATTATGCTACCAAACAATAATTAGACTTTTTGTAACCTCAAGATATTATTTCAATGAGAAATATTAATTTTAACTAAGAGTAAAACATAGTCACTTTACTCTGAAAGTTTTGACAATTTAATGGCGTGTATTTTCAATTAGGAAATCAATCAGTCATTGGCCTTGCGATCTTACTTGCTTTTTTTCAAAGGAATCAATTTTACTATAGACCACTATAATACTACTTCAGACATTTCCTCATAAAAAATCTCTTAAACATTTACGTTGTAATTTACCATATGTATCTTATTTGTTTTGAATTTTCTTTTTCCGTAATTAAGTACAGTATTAATTAAGTACAGTATTAATTAACGTGAGTAAGTATGTGTATTTGTTTGATTGCATTCATCACGATGCATTATGATATTTTCGCACATTCCACTCACTATGATTCTATTAACTCTTCGCTATAAACTCGTGAGAAAGAAGAACGGTTTCCTCTCCATAGTACAACTATTCCATTGTTGTCTTGTTCGCAATTTCTATTATTTTAATTGTTTTACACTTGATCTACATTTTTGACTTTGGGAAAAAATAGTTTCTTATAATTATTACAGATGTCGGAAGAAAGTAAAGTTTGAAGATCATGCAAATAACACTTTTTTATTATATTATGTGTAAGTGCTACACGTATATTATGAATAACAATGTCTGCGTTAACTTTATTTTTCACATGGTTTAAAATGTAATGTTTTGCATCTTCCGTCAATAATATGTCAGTAATATTTTACTAGTTAATTGAAATAACAATGAACTTTTTATGATACATCTTTACTTACTTGTAAATTTCATCGCACGTTTTCTAACTTTTAAGATAGGTGATATAAGTTTGATAAACATCTTTATCGCTATCCGAGTAAAGAATATTCAGTTGTTTTTTTTTCGAAATTTACTTCTTATTGAAGCACAAATTGTGCCTGTGTTTGTATTAAAAATACACTGTTGTTGTATTTAAAAATTGCCTGTGTTTGTATTTAAAATACAAATTGTGTGTATTTAAAATACACTGTAGTCACAGTTTGTAAAGCTAAAGCAATCTATTTTTATTGTTCAAACCAAAAAGCCGGCCCCACACAAATCAAGCCCGCCGCAGATCCCCCCCCTGCCCAAACCAACCCGCAATGCAATGGGCTTAAACCGCACTTAGGGGCATAGGGAGGCACCAAGAGCTCTCCATTGCGCTCGAAAGCGTCCGAGGCTCATGATGCCTTTTCTGACCGGTTGAAGTTTAAGGACGTGAGGTGGTCAACCTCACGGTCCCGATTTAATTTTTCGATTTCCTGCCTCTTACATGATTCTCGAAAAAACCAGCAAAAAGAGCAGAGGTGCTATTCTTAGCCGGCAACCCCACGACCATTAAATACAGTGTACAAAAAAGAGTGTATAAACAAGTGGCAATGGTGGGATTATAGCCGAAGCAATCTCTAACATCCAACCACTATACGTAACAATTTCCGGCTTTATCGTTTTTTTTTTAGATTTTACAGCTTTCTCAATTCTAAGGTCTGCTATATGGTCCGACACAATGAAATTTTATCAGTTTTTTAACATTCTTTGAATTACCTTAACCCATATCTGCCCAAATTTCTTTTTTGTGTTTTTTCGATTTTTTCTGTTTAAGTGACGTCTAAATAACATGGAAAAAATAATAAAAAAAATATTTTTAGAAAAATAAGCTAGATTTCACACATACTATATATAGTAGGTTGGGCAGATACGAGTACAAATTAGAACATATTGTTTTGTTAAGTATTGGTTTATTTCTAGGCACATGGACGTTTTTTTTTTAAATAAAATATTACAATATTATTATTTTTTACAGTGTGGAACGGAACACTTGATAAATTAATCGCCATTACTTTTTAAGCAGACTTAAGAGGGTCTAGATTTGCTCTCTTTGAATGCACACATCCACACTTATTTTTTAAATGTTGTGAATAAAATGTCCAACATGTTCAAATCCAGTGGCTGGTATAACTTTATAATATATCAAGCATAGTTCCCAAAAAGCATGTTGCTCTACTCCACACAATAGGATTGGTGTAGTATGTTTTTTCAAGCTCAGTTGGCTTATTTCGGGTTATTCATCTACCTAAACCACCTAAAATGAGCTAATTGAGCTTGAAATAAATATTACAACAGCTGTATTGTGAGGAACAGAGCAAAGTGCTATTGTTGGGACACTATGCTTGATATGTTAAGTTATACCAGACATTTGATTTGAACATGTTGACATTTTTAATCACATCGTTAAAAAAATAAGTTTGGAAGTATGCATCCAAAGAGAGCAATTCTAGGCCCTCTGAAGCCTGCTTAAAAAGTAAATGCGGTTTATTTATCAAGAATTCCATCCCATACCATATATATGACAATATTGTAACATTTATTTCAAAAAATGACCATATGTGCCTAGAAAATAAACAAACACTAAACAAATAATATGTTCCTTTTTGTACTCACATCTGCCCAACCTACTAAATATAGTATGTTGATAAATAAATGTGTGCAGAAAAATAAATAAATGATTTAAGCATTTCAAACCATTTTAAATAGTAGATACATTCATATTCTTTAAAATGAAATAAAAATAAAAAGTAAAAAATTGTTTGAAGTTTTCAAAAATGCCTACTTTGTAACAGACGAATTCCTGACTTTGCGACAGTAATCGACAAATTGAGGAATAACTTTTATTATTTTAAAGTTTTAATTCTCCAATTGCTACTAAAAATGGTGGTAAATGTTCTATTGTTTATTTAAATACAAAATAAAACCAAAAAGTCTTCACAATTTGTACTTACACGCGTTTTCAAAGTGACCTACTATATATAGTAGGTTGGGCTGATATGGGTTAATTTAAAATTTCTTCATCATATTTTGCGATTCTTGTCTTTCTGGGTAAGTAGGCGAGACTTTCGTTCAAAGATGCAGCGGTTGACTGCAAAATTTCTACTCTAATGTAAACCTCTATGAAACAAAAAAATGCCTCTCTCACGGACGACTCGGACCTTGCGACAGTAAAATCAATATTTGGACTGACGTTTGTGTACTAAGACGCATTCTAGCGCGATATTGAATCCATGTCCTCAACCACAGCAGTAGGTATTAGCAATAAAAAAAATAATAAGAACAATCGATTTGATCATAGTATGTTCTTGCTGTAAGATATTAATAAAAATAATATCATTAGTTAGCGACAAAAAGTGTCCTTGTTATTGAGTAAATAATAAATAAGCTGTCAGCGGCCTAACAAAAGGTTTGAAATGCGATCATTTAAACACACAATAGAACCTATAAAGCATTTTACATTTCGATAATAATAGGAGCACTTAGTTGGTGTCTTAAGCAACTTCCATATATGTCAGAAACAATATTGTTGCGTCGACAGGTAAAACCGCATGGAAAACTCTCGTTACAAGGTTCGCCATTTACCGACACATTATCTTGTCATGGATATTATGATGAATTGTTAAAGTAGGTACCTACTCACTTTTAATATTTCGTAAAAACATTGTTTATTATTTTTGTAGCATAAGGTAATATTTTTCTAGTGAAATGAGAGAAAAATAAGTAAGCGACCGGTTACCGGTTACAATTTTGTACGTGATATAGATTGTATTTTAAGGCAAGAATGTATGTTTTATTTTTATTAACAACTTTACAGGGTTGATAGTTATTTATTTTATTTAATAATTTTTATACCTATAGGTAAATCATTATCCCTTTTCGACCCCACTTAAGGACAAATGGAGCCAACAAGAGTCCTCTACCACGCTAAATGTTGTGCGGCTTCATTGATTTCCTCCCACACATTGACCAAATCACTCAGCTTGCTTCTTATGATTGGAAAACGGTGTTCATATAGGTGAAATCTTGCCATAATAATTCGGTAAAATTTGGTTTGAACGAATCCTGTTCTTTCAACAGTTATGTACAATAACGCAACATGTGATGCATGATACATGTGCCTTATTTCCTACTACACCGCCATCTCTTGGATTTTTCAAAAAGTTACACAATTACAGAGACTTGTTTTTATTACATACTTATGTTATGACCCTTCGATCTTCATCTCGCATCCGAGTCAACAATAATAATTATTACATAATGCAAAAATTATTAGCTTCATTTGATTAAGTATTTATTTATTTATTTATTTTCGATTTTTCTTTCATCAACCGGCATTACAGTACTAATATATATTCACCGGCATATACTGTATTTAATTCATGTAGGTATGTACCTAATTAGTAAAAATTATTTTTTTATTCAAGGTTAGGTCGAGGTTCGACGGGCGGGTCAACTTGTTATTACTTATGTATGATAAAAATCATTATTAAGTTTACGACATATCTGTTTTATTTTCTTTTGTATGTTTTGTGCAGGTACAAGAATTTCTTGTACAGATACAAGAATAATTATTATTATGTACAATAGGGAAACATTGTATATTGTAAAGGCTCGTTCCGTGAAAGCCGAAAAATTGGTCAGCACCGCCGGCATTCGAATCCACGACCTCCAATACGCTGTACGTAAGAAAGCGGCCGACTGATACCACCAAACTACCAACCATCTCTTCTTGAAGCATTCATATCCTGGGCAAGTTTACGAACGTCATTCCAGTTTATGTATATGGGCATACTGAAGGACTGGATCGAATGATCCAACCAAATAGAGTTGGAAATACGAGGGTACAGAAAATATTGGACGTTGAAAGAATAATTTTAAGCCGAATCGAAGCAAATTAATTCGTCCAGATTCTTTCACTTTACATCTTTAAGGCGAACCACCAATGATTTAATCAGTTAGTTGGGAGTCTTATGAATAAGCGCACCCTTTTTTCACTATACGCCTTAAGATCCTGAAATAAAAGTTGGAAAAAAAAAGGAATTCATTTTGAATTTTTCAACATTGAGCAAAAAATATCGACGGCAAAAACGTATGTTTAATGTTTAACTGTTTCAAGGTCGTATTTTGGCGCTTAAGAGGGTTTTGTGTGAGGAGCATAGGACGATTTGACAACTTTGTTTTTCGGGATTATTTTTTTTTCACCATAAAATTCTATGTAACTCATGTACTTAGGTGTATGCAGCAGAAAAAAAATAATCAAATTTAAATAAAAAAACTTTTTAACTATTCCACAATTTTATTATACCTGACATGAGTTACTCATCACGGTACCAAATCTTAGCTTTAGTTTCAAATAACCTTTGACCATGAAGGGCGCGCCCTTTCGAAACATGTCAGGTATAATAAAATTGTGGAATAGTTAAAAAGTTTTTTAATTAAATTTGATTATTTAAATTACTTCCACCAAGAAAAATGCATGTTCAACAACTTATAAATTTTTAGAAAAAAAAAATAATTAGATAAATGGGTTCAAAGATAATTTTCCAGTTACGAAACATTTTTTTTTAATTAAGTAGGTTGATTATTTTCATTTATTAATGTTCAGAATATACACTGATTGATATAGCGCAGAAAAGAGCTTAATAGAAATAACACTATCAATGATTATTTTTATAATAGTTGTGAAATTATTGCGAAAGATATAAAATAATTTTTCAGACCATATAAGGGATAATAATATAAAAGCCTAATTATATCTGAAAGCACGTGTTGTGTGATAATATAACTCTATTAGCCACTATTAAAATCAGGTTACTAATTATTTAACTTAATTAATATTTTCGTATAGATTAGATGTTATTTGCTAATTAATATCGTAAGTAGAAAATATAAAATAATCAATACTTGTTTTGATTTCCGTAATGAAAAGCCGATTATTTATAACTTGGTCATTTTCTTTTTTTTTTTTTTCAAATAAATAGGGTGTTACAGTTAAGCGAGATTTTTCTCTAATTAATTTGTTGTTAGTTTAATTAAATAAATTAAAGTGACCAAAGCAAGAAATAATTCAAAAACGACAACAGATGTATTAACTTAATGACTTCCATAATCAACAAACTCTTAGCACATAATATTGAATAGACGTCCATAGAGTTACATCATCAAAAGTGACTCCGTGTATCAAGTGGAAATAATATATTTATTAGGAAAGATAATGTATGTATGTGGGTAAAAACAAGCATTTAAAATGTACATAAATTCGATTAATTAATTAATTAGTAAGTTATTAAGACGGTTTTCTCTATGTGCTAAGTTAGAAGTCTGATATTATAGTCGTTACTTGTAACTGTAGTAGTAAGGACTTATATCGAAAGTAACTTGTAGTTGTAAGGTGGGACATTTCTACATACATAAAGTTGGCAGTATAGACGGTGGGAGTTATTGCTAGAGGCAATTTTTCCAGTGTCCAATCTGAGACGGGCTAAACCCACAGGGACCTCTTGTTGAGGAGTTAGCGCCTCAATTAAAAGCAGAACGTTTTTATTTTTTATAGTTGTAACTTTTAAATAAAAAAGGAAAGAAAATGAATTTAAAAATTAACCTCAAGAAAAGCTCAATAACTTAACTAATTATTTACATACAAAGTTTGCCCGCTATTTTAATACTCATTTTTTGGGTGAAACAAGAAGAAAAAATAATTGTGTGATACCAACATTTCGAGAAGAGGAAGAAGGAGGACCATAGGGAGACCCAGACTGAGATGGCTGGACGGAGCAGAAAGAGACCTCGGACTGATGGGGGTGGACGATTGGCGGGGCATGGCGGATGACAGGGTGGCATGGAGGTGTCTTCTGGAGGAGGCCAAGACCCACACAGGGTTGTAGCGCCACGGATGTATGTATGATGTATGTACCAACATTTCGTCGTAAAGATTCTAAATAACATGTCTATGTGTAAATACATATCTTAGACTGATAAGAGTTTGAAAATGGATAAATACACAAAGTTGAAGAAAAAGCATTTAATGAATTGTCTTAGACTTCCATTAGAGGTATAATAATAATTATGCAATGCAGCTAAAAAATCTGCAATCATCTGGAGTCAGCAAGCCACAGTCTTGTAATGGCCATAAATACGCTATACCGAATGTAAGAAAAGGACAGTTCTTTGAGTAGATTGTGCAGGTAATAATACCTAATTAGGTATATCCGGATGGATTTATCTACAAATGCAGCTACCTCTAATTATCTATTACCTTGATGACTTTGTTTGTATGTTCCTTACAAAAATTTCCTGCATAAATACCTACCCTCCTTCAAATTATGCATGAATTATGAACTAATTGATTACATATAATTGAATGTTGTTTAGGTTGATAAGAGCCATTAGAACATGCGTTCACAACCTACGTTTATCTATACCCTAATTATCTTATACCCTAATCTAAAATCACTGCGAGGACGCCTATGTAAAAAAACATACTGTCTTGTTGTACGAGATTGATGCTAATTAATATAGGTACCAAAATGTGTTGCGGTACAGTTTCGTGAAGGCCCATATCTAAAGAATAAACTCATCCAGTTTCTCTGGTTGTCAGGCTTTCCTGGAAGCTTAAATCATCATCATGAGGTAGAGTGATAATGGATTGGAGCATTATCCAGCAATTTCTTTTCGAATTCAGCAACTGGCCGATAATATTTCGGTTTAGATGGCATCTCCAAGGCAGACCGCCAAAACAGTTAAGGGGCAACTGAAATTGAAAGCTGAGCTAACAAGAAGCCATACCTGCTTCTTAAATGACGGCCAACAAAGCCTTTTATAAAAAGAAGATAATAATATGATGTTTTTTTATGAGACTCAATAAAAAAAATATGTAGGTATAGGAGAGTAAAAGTATAATGGAGACTCCCAAAATCACTTGTTTCTATAACTTAATTACTGAGCGTGTAAGCTTTGTTGGTGCACTAACTGTATATTGTTTAGAGTTAATAATGTTTTGTAAATGACTTTGTGTTTAACTGTTTACATTGATAAATCAAATAAAAAAAACAAAGTAGGTAGGTATATGGATTTTCTACTGTTTTCAAAAGCGGCCTTTGGTTTATTACATAGTTATAAAGATGAACCATTCCTTAAATTCCTGTTTTCAATATTTTTTTGGTAAACGCCCTATGGATTTTTAAAGTCAACTTTATTTATCCATCTGATGATGTGAGCAATCGCTCCGGAAAACAAGCTTATCTAAATTTACCAAAATTGAAAAGCATTTTTTATAATTTTACATCCATAAATAATTAGTCTTTTTCAAACATCATCTGTATGACCTATGTATTATGTGTTCCAAATCAATTCGAAGTCTCCGTTTGAGAGAGAATAATATGTGGGGAAGCATATCATATCAATGAAACAATAAATTCTATTTTATAACAATTTTATTTTATCCAATGTGAATAATTTTTATAAAGAAAAATTAAAATATAAGTAAGTAGGTTATAAAAAAATATTGTTAACAGGTTATTCAATCATAGATGCGTATCGAATATCCGATATACTTATGATCAGAAAGCGCAAAGGATCATACAAATTATACTGGGATTGAAAGACAAAATGTAAGAACATGATCATACATTTTGCTTCAGGACATTATCAGTAAAAGTCAGATAACCAAAATAGTTTATGTGTAGGGGTTGGGGTTTGGAACATTTCTTTTTTTTGGATAACAAGGGATGATTGGAAGTTGTAAGATCGTTGGTTTTGGTTAGGTCAAGACATAGGTAGGTAACTCTTTATTGTATCGGGAATGGTTTGGGACATGGGGTATATCTTTGGATTTGGTTAGGTAAGGACAAAATAATATAAGGTAAGGTTTTGGAATATGAATAAATTGATTTTGGTTAAGTTAAGGCATAGGTAGGTAACACGTTTCTGTAGCGGGGGTGACTTCAGAACTTGGGGTTACATTGGATTTGTCAAGGTTAGGACAAAATAATATAAGGTGAGGTTTTGGTAGTTGGGATAATATTGGACTTGGTTGGGTAAGGGCAAAATCATATGAGTAAAGGTTTTAGAGTTTTTTTTTTTATTCTAATAAACAACTAAGGAGTGGCTTTGGAATATTATAAGTTAAGTTGGATATTATAAAAATAGGTTTGTATCATAGTATTAGGTTTTAGGTACATTGGTATAGATCTTAAGTAGGTACGTACATAGGTAATAAGGCTTACAATCTTAAAAAAAAAGTAGGTACAGATTTTTTTGGATTGGGACAAAATAACTATTGGGCTGATTTTGTGTTTTGGAAATAGATAAAAAATGAGGAAATGTTTTGGAACTAAAGGGTAATTGAGTTAATTTGAGGTAGGTAATTGTGTGTATAGTCAACACTATGGACGTTAATATTAAAATTAAGGTAGGTACTTATCTGGCTGGGAACTCACAGGGGATTCCAAGGGACGGTTTTTAAAACACGGCAAAGATTGCCAGACTGTTAAAAAATATAAGGAGTAAAAAAATCATAATATTTAAAATTGGTTCGAAGAGACAAGGGATAGGATAGGATAGGCATGAAAAAAAAATTGCTTCAAAATAGGGACTATTATTCAGGGTTTGAAAATGGTTTGTTTGGATATATATTCATTCATTTATAGAAGAGTAGGAATAAAACTGCGGATTGGAAGAAAAGGGAAGCTTTCAGGAACAAAAGGGACTTAAAGGAATTCAAAGAAGGTATATTAACCATAGATTTAAAGGTAGGTATCTGAGGGGATTTTTTAATAAGTAGAAGTATAAGAGGGTTAAAGGGAAGCAGTCTTTAAGTCACTACCTAATATAATAAAACCTCATAGGTACAAATTTTAAAAAGACCCGAAGGAGGGGTACGATATAATCTAGATAGGAACATTTAAACCTTCGTTGAAAATATCTTTGTAAAAATTAACATTAATGACATTTATATAAAAAAAAAAATATTTAAAACTATTTTAAAATAAGCACTCGGTGCAAATTTTTATTCTCCTGTCATCACTTCAAGAAATTCTGTAAAAAATAAAATAAAGTTATTAGAAATTATGAAACTGTTTCACGAAAATAAAGTTAAATAAAAACTCAATGGGATACCTTCAAAGTCAACTGTTCCTGATCCATCAGAGTCAATTTCATCAATCATATCGTCTAAATCATCGGCGGTAATTGTGTCATCTAATTCAATGAAAATTTCTCTCAAGACATCTGTTGTAATGTAGCCATTACCTGTAAGCAAAATGAAAATATAACTTCAAACAGTTTTCCAACCTTGATTTTGTTTCGTACATTTCTCTTCAGGTGGCTGCGGAAAATCGTAAAGTTTCTAAAATTATTCAAAAGATGTCGTTTATGTCAAATGTAATTATTTAACTTGAAATAAATTGAATTTCCTACACAAAAATTAAATTATAGAAATAATAATGTACATAGGTACCTATAATATAAATTGTTCAGTATTTTTCAATATAATATGTATATTCGATTTTGTTTAAGTTATTAATATTTTCCTCAATCATTACCAACCTTCTCTGTCATATAACCTAAAAGCCTCTCTCAATTCCTTAACCATGGCTTCTTGATCTTCCTCTTCTTCTGTAAGGAACTGGGCAGCTAGTTTACAGAACTCTTCAAACTCCAATTCACCAGAACCTTAAAAAAAATGAAAAATAACCTTAAAAAGTCGGTCAGATTATGATAAATATATTCCTGAATGTACGCAAGCGTTTTAGCTTTAATGCACACAACATAATAAAAATAAAGACCTAACAGGAATCGATATTTTTAGAAAAAAAAAAAAAAAAATTCTCTCCGCCGTGACAGTGAACAAACACTGCCGTGACCAGGATTCGAACCTGGGTTACTACGGCCACAACGTAGGGTCCTAACCACTAGACGATCACGGCTATCGGGGAGACAGCTATTCGCGTCAAATAACTGCTTCATAAGGTAATGTTATATCTGGTTCAAAGTGAAAGGAAAGTAGCTTACCTAGCTACAACTGTGTATCAAATAATATTAAGTAGGTACGTATCTAAATAATTTCGTAATGAATTGATATAATGAACAGTATTAATTGTAAACGTTTTTAATACGCATAAATATTTTTCGTTATTATTATTCATTATAATATTTAGAATTATTTATATGTATGAATAATGTATAAAAATAATAGAAATTAAAATATAGATACATTTTTTAGGTAAATAAGTAATGGACATTTTAAAAAAACCAAAAACAACATTGAAAAATTGGAGGAAGAAATTGAGAAAACTGATAGGTATTAAAATTTGTATGAAAACAATATGTTTATGCGCATGCGCTAATGTTAAGAAATATACCTGCACTGTAATAACTGGGCAGGTATATTTCTGCAACACGGGAACTTCATATTACTTATATGAAATTTAACGCGAAATAATTTTTGTAATTTTACGTTATTTGGACCCAAATAAACAAAAAATATGTGTCTTGATGAAATCATTGCACCATACAAATATACACACTCCCAAAAAGCCACTTAAGCTATGAAGCTAAGATTTCAGGGCATATGAAATTGCAATGACGATATGAAATAACTTTTTACCATCTGCATCCACTTCGTCAATGATTTCCTTGAGAGTATCGTCATCTAACTGATGGCCTAACATTTCTAAAATTGTACCAATCATGTCAGTGCTGATAACTCCCTTCTTTTCCTGATCGAAAGCGTCGAAGGCGTTCTTCAAAACTGCAACATTTCAAAAAAAAAAAATCAATTAAATTGTTGAAATTATACTTTAAAAAAAGACGATGAATAAAACGTTTGCAACTCACGTTTGATTTGTTCTTTGTCGAGTTCTTCCTGTTGTTTGTATGAAAAAAAAAACAAATTAATATTAAACATAATATAATTTCAATAAGCTTATAAAAACTAATATAGGTATATTAAAAAATATATGTGATTGTTCTTAGAAATATATTTGATTTGAAAAGTTTCGGATAGAAATAGCGGACACAGAACTTTTCATATGACTGTACAGTGCACATGCCCTATGTAGGTATATTTTTCTGAAACATGGAACATGAGATTCAATCCCGATTTGAAATTCTTGAAATTCAATCCCAATTTCAATGTCGTCCGTCTATATTTTTAATACTAAAACCAGTAGTATAAATCCTTATTTATACCATTTTTATTTCGTAAAGCAATACCGGATCCAAAATACACCTACAACATTCAGCTGTTTTTATGCTAAGCAACCAAAATATAATCTTTATTACGTCGTTTTTAAGATTGTAATTAGATCGCAATTCGATGTAAATACAGATTAAGGCTTCGAGATAACAATAAAATAAGAAAAGAATTCCTGTCTATTTCTGGAAGATGTTGATGTAATGATTAGGTAGGTACCTACATGAAATCAAAACTCCCTTTTTGACCCCACTTTGGGACATAGGGATGCCAGAGAAGCCCTCCATTGATTACATAACAAACTAATTAGTACGTTTCAAGTAATTACATTGTCATGAAATTATATAAACAAACGGTAAACTTGACAATATTTTTTTAGATTTGTATTGTAATTGATTGTTTATGGCAAAAATGACTCCATTATGGGGTGGATTGCCAATATTAAATAGAAAAAAATAAGGCATAAAGCATTTTTTAGTATTTTGATACTATGAACGCCAATTGCCAGTATCTTAGCAACACATTGTTTTAAATTCGTTTTTTTAGTTAGAGGAACTCTCTCTGTTATTTTTATAAGCAATCTATCAAATTTAATGTATTATTTTGCTATAAAGGATCGTTGAGGTAAATTCGTCCTTTTCACGAAACCCGGAAAAATTGTATGTTTCACATTTTTGTCACTAAGTAAACTCACAACACAAAAAAAAACTTAAATTATTTCACACAAAAAAAAAATAGCTTGAAAAAACCACGCACCATTTTTGGTTTGAATCAAGTGACAAATTTCCGACTGCACAATATCGATTGCTGGTGTGCTATGATTGAAAGCGTGTCAACATATGATTTAATTGATGACCACAGCCGATATTTATTATGACGACATGGATCTGTTCTCTGGGATGGAATCTCTGGAATTATCGGTACTCTTGGTCACATAGCTCTGTGAATTTCTAAACAGTATCGAACTTAGAATAAAGAACACATATTATACATTTCAAACTACAACTACAATTACTGCCTTTGTATTATTTGTCTCAAAAAGTTATCTTGAGTTTACCTGAATTGAGAGGTGTTTCATCATAAAGAATATCCTCGGAAAACCTCTAGGAACATCACTTATTCAAAGGCATAAGTACCTACATGTGTTTTGCTACCCGGAACAGCTCTTGTACTCCCCTTATTCCTGTCCATATGCCTCAAGAAGGTCTATCTGGCCTAACAAAATATGTCGGAGTTTCCCAGATATGAAAATTTACGGTGCTTGATACTCTGTTGCAATCAACACTCTTTCGTTCGTTTGAATTATAGATCTGTCTACGAAGCACATTTAATGCTTCCAACCTGCTTGCAGTGTGTGCTTTCAGAGCCTTTTTGAGAGATTTGGACATGGTATGGAAGGAGGGCTCTTATTGCCTCCCTATGCCCCTGAGTGGGGTGTAAAAGGGAGAATTGATTGATTGATGGAAGGAGGTCATAAACGTTGTGTAAGATCGTGAGCAATACAGAGCTCTTTTGGACTCTAATTAGGGTTTAAAGTTAAAGGGAGAATGAATGAATAAATGACGTTCAGAGCAAGATTTCAGAGTCATAGATTAAAACAGACCGTTTTTATCTTTCAACCAGTTCCACCAATAAATTCAACTCCTCGGAATAATACTTAATAATATGTGCTCCAGGGAGGTTCATATAGGTACATGTTCGATCCTGATTCATCTGGGTGTCACCAGATGCAAGAAAAACATGCACAGGTGGGGTTTTAGTGTGGAAGAGGATGTCTCCTGTAGCTGCGGTGAGACTCAAAACGACGAACACCTCCTCGCTTGCCGAGATATGCCTGTGAGGTGTGATACTCAAGACCTTATCATTTGTAAGACAATGCTGTTGCGGCTGCCGAGTATTGGAGTGGAGTGGTCTAGTGGATGGGTGATCGGATTCGTTAAGTAAGTAAGTAAGGATCCTGAAAAAACTTGGAGCACCTAATTTCGAATTTCTGCCAGATTACGGATAATACTGGCCTACCGTCAAGCACTGGCCGTAGTTTCCCGCCGAAGGCTTGGGGTATGCTTGAATGGGTTTAGCCGATATCAATGTTTTTGAAATGCAAACGATTTCTATAACATAAATAAATAAATAAAAGCTTTATTGCTGTCTGTATAACAATATAAGGAGAAATATTTGTAAGTTTCAAAGGGCGGACTTATCTTACAAGATCTCTGCCAGCCAACCCAGTTAACAATATAATTAGGTGGTTGATAGACCAGCGGTTACGACGCCGGCTTTCGCACTGTTTCGTGCGGAGGTCGTGGGTTCGAATCCCGGCCGTGTCGACCATTTTCCGCATTCACGACACAAGCATTTGCTTACTGTGAAAGATGTCAAAAGTGCATTTGTGTTCACTTCGAGTGAGCACAGATTCATTTAAAAAAAAATTCTATAAGATACATAAATACCTACATAAAAAATACATGAAAAAATCACACATAATGGATTGAGTAAAATGACTTATTGAAAAAGTAATTATTGATACCAAAATATAATAAATACATAGATAAGATATAAATAATAATAATAAATAAATATCTAAGTAAAGTAAATAACAGAGCAGACCGAAGAGAAGGAGGGAGAGGAGGGAGAGGGAGGGAGGGAGGGGATCCTCTGAAATTGGAATAATATTTCATCGTGTCATCAGCGACTTTTTGAACAAGTGAATTGTCTGAGAGCCTCTTATGGAAATCGGAAGTTGGTTCCACAGCCTAGCAGCATGAACGGTAAATGAGTCAGTGTAGAATCCGGATCGGTGGGGCGGAATGAGCAACAAATTATTTTGATCAGAACGCAACGATTGCTTGTGCGAACTGAGGAAGGTGAATCTCTGTTTGAGGTAATTAGGGGATAAAGGGTCATTAAGTATTTTGTACAACAAACAGAGGGTATGGAGGTCTCTTCTCTCTCGCATGGTTACCCATTGAAAGTGATGTCTGTATTCTGAAATGTGATCATATTTTCGCAGTGAGAAGATATACTTTATGCACATGTTTTGAAGACGTTCGATTCTGGACTCAGCCTGCACCGACATATCCAGGTAGGATATGTCGGCGTAGTCAAAAAGTGGGTGGATCAAGGATTGTATGAGACGTTTTTTGATGTCAAAAGTGAGGAAGTTTTGAAGTCTTCTAAGTGCATGAAGTGAGGAAAATATTTTCTTACTCAGCTCATCCACCTGCTTGTCTCAAGAGAGTTTACTGTCAATTTACAACCCCAAATTCTTTACATAAAATAAGTGGGGTACAATAAAAATTACCTACTGAGTAAACAAGACAAAAAGTTTAAACGGTTGCGCTTGCAGAATTTAGTACAGAATATTACGCGCAGAACAGAATACTGCAACAAATCATATATAATCTCTGAATAAAGGTATCTCTATAGAGGAAGAATAAAAAAATTGTAGACAGAGTGATAAAAATAATTGAGTACCTACCTACTTTTTCTTTGAAACCCAAAAAGGCACACTTATTATTCCAAACAATTTGAAGCTACAATAAAGATTTCCTAGAACCACTTTCAAGAGATCCAAGGACACGTTTATTATATCTAGTATATACTAATAATACGTAGAATTTATTTGGTAGCTTTAAAATTCGAAGGAATCTTCCTTTATTGAAAACACTTTTTTTATAAAATTGAATCTGGGCTCACCTAAAGTGAATACAAATACACTTTCGACATCTTTCACATAAAGCAAAGCTTGTGTTGTGAAAGTGGAAATGGTCGGCACCGGTATTCGAACCCACGACCTCCAATACGCTGTGCGTACGAAAGTCGTCGACTGATACCACTGGTCTACCAACCACCTCTTAGTGTTGATAAATAGCTTTATAGTCCTTTACTATTATCGATTTGACTGAAAATGCTGATTTTAACATAGATATGAATCTACATTCAAACGGGTTGGTATTGGCTTTAGAGGTTGCAAACTCCGATTAATAATTCAATCTTAATTAGATTTTAATGATAATCGAATTCGCTACTGGTATTATTGATCGGGTGTGATTCAAGTAATGCAATGTCAACATTGGGTACCATCACGTTATATAGACATTATAATATGTGCATGATATTGAGGAAGCATTTTGTGAAAGCCAAATTAGGAAAACATTCAACAGCCAGGCACTTTGTGAATTGTTTTCCAATCGTTTTCTAACTACCTATTCGGAAGATTAGTTTTACAATACAGCGGTAAATTTTAAATTAAATTAAATCAAATAAAATATATCTATGCCTTTCGTCTTTGGTGTGGGTGTTAATAAAGAAAGCCAGCAATTTTATTCAGCGCCTATTTTATCCAGCGTGTGCTTAAAAGTACAAATAAACTGTAGATTATAAGCAAGAGTTTGTTAATGGGATTAGTATAAGAAAAAATATTGTACATTGTAGGTACACAGCAATTCATTTACTCTGGTTAAAACCCCTATTGGTGATCATCGTACGCGTGTTGTGAATTCTTGGTCGGTTTTTTTACAGTCAACTCTTACAGACTAATTTATAAAAAAATCGTTGATCGTTAGATTACATATTTCACTGATCAGTTTTTACTTTATTGTAAAAAAAATATTTTATCCGCGTTTGTTATGTATGAAGATGACATTTCACACGAAATTTTGTAAACAAACAAAAATAATAGCCCGGCAACGGGAGTGCTTTAAGTCGAGATGCGCTACGTCAGATTTGAATGATTTCGAGTAGGTGCAGAATAGGTGCCACACCTTATTTTTTAATGTTTTATTTTATATTATCAAAATATTGTTAAGTAGGTACTTATAAAATCACACGAAACCTTTATATTTTGGCCAAAATTAACTAATTTATGTTAATTTTAATATTTGTACCTACTTTAAAAGTACTCTGAATATTTTCTTCAAAACGTCATTATATTTATCATAAATTAAGTTGGTGCATTATGGTTGTTAGACCTCGATGATTACGGGAATGCGATATTTGCTTTATTTGTTTAAAATTTATATTATCAAAATGATAAACCAAAACAAAATGGACCAAAATATGAAGGGAGCACCTAATTAGACAGGAAAAAACTTACAAACAGCACCCCTAGTATAAGTTTTCGGTGATCGAATATCGAAACGATCATCGAAAGAGTTTCGAAAATTTTCCATACAAAAATGATCGAACAATTCGGTCGTTTGATTTTAGAACACTATTTGCACGTTTATAAGCGCTTATTAGCGTGCAATAAGCTTTCGATAAAACTCGTACTAGCCCCACAGTATAGGTATTTATTACAGAAAGCGTTGTTGTACACTCGAAACCATTGTCAGTTGACATAAAATCCAACATGGCGGGCTAAAATCTACAGAGATCAGCTCGCAATCAATCGATATGGGTTAAACTACCTCGCCGACGCCGACGGCTTGATCGCAAATTTTCTACCGCTGAGCTCTTGTTTCTTAGTAGGTAGATCTCTAGAAAACAAGATTAAAAAATCTCTACATTGTCTAGCTGGAGCTAGAGTCTACATAGATGTAAATAATTCATACTATATAGCTAGTAAACACTCTACATTGTATATACAGTTCTAGACCAGTCCACAGGTAGATAAAGCCTACCCTAGCTAGCTAAATTAATATATTTTGTCGGCACTTCTAGCGAATAGTGCTCCACTTTTTATTGAGTTTCAGTCTTTCAAAAATACATTTCTTTGAAGAAAGACGGTTTACTGTTGACATTTGAACCTAACCAAGGCAGCAAAGTCACAGAAAGAGACGAAGTGAAAGATAGAAAGGTATTGATAATAGAGCAAACTTTGCAAGACCACTGATGTAGTAAAAAAACAACTACCTGTTAGATGGGCAGGATATGTTGCCGGTTACTCCAACTAATGATAGACATTAATATTTCTGGATTTGCTGGCTCGAAGTGGTTGTTAGTTCAGCGATTCAGTCCAGTGCCGGCCATTTCTACTTTCCCAGCTTTGTTTTCAGTATGTGAAAGATGGTGACATTGTTTTTGTGTTGACTTTGAGTGAACCCAGACACATTTAAAAAAAAGCTGCTAACCTAGGGTAGCCCAGAACTCATAGTATATTATAACAGCCTTTTCGTGTAAAACATATCTTTGCATAAAAATTCATAATTTTACGATTAAAATGAATTTATCCTTGGAATTATTATAGAAACTTTAAAATGATATCGACTATTGGAGCTTTTTATTATCTGCTTTAGAACTACATATTCTCGGTACTTTAAGGGGGACCCACTGAAGTTACGGACCTCAAATTTTACGTGCTTGTGTAGGAGCATAAGACCAACCCGTATACTAATTTTATGACAATCGAAGAATTTTTTTTTTCTTTTTTAGCCCTTTTTCTAGAACAAGTGAAATTTTCTTTGCATACTTTAAGAGGGTTCCCCTGAAGGTACAGATCTCAACATTTTATTGACTCATCCACACCGAGGGGCTAACCGTTCTACCAAATTTCAACCAAATCGGATAAAAATTACTATGAGTTATGGGTGCGCACACATTTTAGGCGTACGCGTACGGGTACGCGGAAATTAAATTTTTTTTTTTGCATTTTTGGAATCTAAACCCTCAAAAACGCCGAGAAAATTAATTACAGCGAAATCTATTTTTTTTTTGAAATCCGATCACAAGAGTCATGTATATTCCATATATTATGAGTAAAAATGGGTAAAAAACTTAGTCCGATGATGTGATCTGAATCGCTGGAAACTAATAGATGCGACATGCCCACAGTAGGGACTTGGTAGAGTCGATTTTTTTACATGTATTTTTTTTATTCCCGTAAGAGGTAGACACAGAGAAAACGGACCGCCACAATGTTCTATCCAAGCGCATTTATTTCGCTTCTTCCACCGACATATATCATTTCTCATAGAATATCTCCTATTTCTCTTACTTCCGACCAGGCCTTCTTTGAGAACGAAATCGATGTGTTCGATCCATGCCATCCTTGGACGTCCACGCCTTCTTACACCTATCTTTACAGTCTTATAAATGTTATTTTTTATTCTGTTTGTATTCGTCCTTTCCACATGCCCAAACCATCTCAACTGAATGTATTTTAAATCTTTAAAAAGCTGTACAGTCAGTAAGTATAGTTTCAATAAAATGCTCACCGTATTCAGTAATAGTAAGAGATAAAAATATTAAGTAGTTTTAAATCATAGTAAAGAATTATTGTTTCTAAACCGTAGTCAAGAATTTCCAAGTAGGTATGTAAGTAGATTTATCAGAAAATTAAAAAAAAACCGTGGAATTCGAAAAAGTCTTTTTATTTTGTAATATTGTTGTTATACCTGTGTGAGAACAAAAATCTGTTATTTTTATAACGTAGGTAGGAACACTTTTTCATGGTAAAATTTTGGATCTGTAACGAATGTAGGTATTTAAAAGTGATCAATCATTCAAGAGAGATTTTCGCGGAATAGCTTTGTACGGAGGTCACCTCTCTGATACTGATATAATAAATGGTGACGTCTGCAATGACAGACTGACACTTTCAATTTCTATAAGTTTCGCTTGTCAGACGAGGATATGAATTATTTTTATTTTATTGATGGATCATGACAGCCATTTTCTCTTATTATTTGTTTGACTATATAGCTAAATAAAATGAAATCGTTTTTATTGATTTCACAAACAACCCCAATTAAATACCCGAAAATTACAGCTAATTATTATTACATTAGAATCCCGGTCAAAAGGGTGAAAAAGTACATTGTACTAGATAAAATTTGGTTCTGATTTTTTACTAAAGATCACTCTTGTTCAAGTGGCTGAAATTTCATTTACTTAAAAAAATTAAGATATCTTTTTTAATTTGAATTGAAAAATGTATCCACAAATACACAAAGTGAAAGAGCAAAACACTTATTCCTTTTTTAGAAAAAGTTTACAGTAGGTACCTACTTACTTTTATTACGGCCGGAAAGAAACCTTTAAATTTTAAAGTCTCCTTTAGGTAGACGCGTTTCTGAAAAATGTTCACCGTATAAACATTTTCAACATTTATGACAGAGAGAGCGCCACGAAATTTTCTATGAACTCCGGTGGTAAGGGGTTGAACTACTCTAAAGTCGGGGAAGGTCTAAAGTCCCAATAACGGGACATAAAGTGTCATTTTGTTTTTACGAAACGCGTTATTTTTTAAAGGAAACTTAAAGTCTCCTTTATTTTTTATGAAACCGGCTGTAGGTGTGTTTGACCTGAAATTTCTACCCGGGATTGGCCTGTCTCAGATTGGACGGGACCGGTTGACTGGAAAAAAAATGCCTCAAGCAATGAGTTCCGCCGGCTATACTGACACCTTTGTATAAAAAAATGTTAATTTATTATAATTAGAGTGAAGATAGCACAACACGTCAGTCGGGAAAGCTAGTTCTTTATCAAATATTATAATTTTTTTTATTATATTACATAAATTTATAGGCGAAACCCCGAAGGTACGAAAAATCTTTTTTCTACTTTTACTCTGAATTTTCTATATTTTCTCCTTCACCGCTTATAATTTAGGTTCGTTTCTTTGATGAAGCGATGGAGTTTGCGACCTTTCACATTTAACTGACAACTAATTCGGTTATAATGCGGTAGGTTCAAATAGAAGAGGACGGCACGTGGCCACGCCAGCGACATGTCTGCCCTGCCAAATCGGCATCTCGTGAGAGATACAATCTTGCATCAGCGAATCCATCATAGGTACCATGCAGTATGTGGGCTAACGTTGATTTAGACTTGGGAGCGCGCTCATTTCGCCAATGACTTTACCAACTCTATTTCCGCTTAAATTCTAGGTTATCTTATAGGAATTGCTTAAGGGTCTGTTAATCCGAACTATTATTTTTGTCTCTTTTCTTTATTTACTTGTTCTTCTCAATCTGAGACAGTCCACTCCTGAACGTGCCTCTCCTCCATGCTCTTCCACACTATGTCCTGCGCCTTTTGAAACAACAATCCACTCGCATCCACCGAACTAGATCATCTCTCCAACAGTTTTGGGGTCGCCAAGAGATTCTTATGATATTCTCGGGCGCCAGCACTAGCATTTCCTGGTTTGTGTTAAATATTTTTTTACCATTTTTGACAATGCAGTTAAGAAATGAATGATATTAACTCAGTTCTAAATAAAATAATATTCCTCCAAAATTTTTGGAAAACCATTCATTTAGTTTATCCCTTTTCTCGCAGTCTATATTGGTGGATATATTCTTACTCTATTTTTTGTTTTTATACTCACGTAAACCAGAAAGCGTTAGCTGTGCATGAAGTCTTACGAATTCAGTCACTAGCTAGTTTATTAAAAAAAAACACTACCCCCTATTCTGCTTTTGGTTCGAACTAAAATAAGAACGTTCCAAAATTCTGTACGTCAGAGGGGAGGTGTGTTAAGTCCAAAATTTTCAAAAACGAGTTTATAATATTTTAATAGGGGGTACTGTGTTATATTCTTCTTGGCCTTGCAGTTTATCATAATTTTCTAGAGTTTGACAATTTGCATAAAATTTTGACTAGAGACAGCTTGAATATTATGTTATTCTATGTGTTTGTTTCATGTTTTTATTTTGTTTGTGTTGTTCAGTGTTCTGTTGGTGTTTCAATGAAATAAATAAATAAAATAAATTTATTTCCTCAGTCGCATAATCATACCAAAATTTCGGTCAATATCACAATGCTATGGTTTGCCGATATAGGGTTTAACAAGGTCTAACTACTAGATAAGGTTTACATTGAGTTTGATAATTTCAGTTTGGGCTCGAAATCGACCTTACGGAATTCCGGTTGAGACTTTTGATCAGTTGACCAATTACTAAGGTCGCAAAAACAGTTCGCACTTTAGCAAATTTGAAAGATATGACCATATTTGAATCCAACATTGACAGTTTGTCAAAATAATCAGGTCAATGTCAGATGAGCTGTGACATCAGCAGTCTAAGTGAGAAATGGGTAGTTATACATAGTTATATCGTTAATAGTAGGTACGACATGAGAGAGAACGTTTTATCTATAGGAGAAATCTCGTAATAATGTCGTTGAGAAAACATTTAACGTCTATGACATAAAGTGTGTTTGTGAGTACTCGAACATTATTATTATTGAACAGCTCGTCCCTATCATCGACTTCACCTGTTTCACAGTGTCATGTCTACATAGTTCCTCATCAAACACGATGTCATCATAAATAACATGTCACAGAAGAAGACTCATCTAACTGTATTAATGATTTTATATCGAACTGTTTTAAGAACAGTTTAATTATTTTGTATATATATTTAACTAATTTAATGATGAAATAAAATCTTATTCTGTACTAGTTTAGTAATTCCTTGCACCAAAACTTCTTTGATTATTAGGTATATAATTCTTAATCTTTGAGGTAGGTACATAGTTTAAGCTTTTGATGATCTTACTATTTGCAAGAAATTTTATTATTCTTTCAATCATATACCAGTTTAGCATATTTTTGTTTGTTCACTTAGCTACTTTATGTCTTAGTAGTAGAAACATTTAGTAGAAAATATTTTCTCTAGATGGTAGAATTATTTAAAAACTTGCAAGTTGCACTTTCAGCTACCTACTTCCCTTGTTGCAACCAATTTTGAAAGTTTTTCTAATTCTATGTCAAATTGAAGTTAATCAAGTAATTGCCATTTTTTAGACTAGTTTAAAGTTGGTAGGTAATTTGTTGGAAGGCAAATGGTTTTTTTTTTTACTTAAAGATTATATTCAAATGCAAGAAAATTTGAAGTCATTTTGTAAGAATGAAAGAAAATTGTTGTAAAATAAAACGAGTAGAATGCTTTTATGCAATTTTTATATTAAAAAAAATATTTACAATTAAAAAAAATAATTGCTTTCACAGGGTAAAATTAATATAAAGGTATGTACACATAAAAGTAATTATAGGGTAAGTAAGTAGGTATGAAATATATACACAAGGGTTGTACACATATCATTAATATCACTGGGGTTAGTGCATGCGAAAAATAACGGATTCTTCCAGAGAATCTAATATTTTTCTCAGCTTGACACGGCTATAAATTAAAGGAAGGGTTCTATCTCCACCTTCTAATCGTCTCCTCCTGTCATCACCTCCATGAACTCTGCAAGGAAATTCAAATACATTATTTATAGTAAAACACTAGCAACAAAAAAATCCTATACAATATAAGTTAGAACAAAACATTACTTAAAATTGTGACCCAACTAGGAATCAAACCTCGGACCTCTTGATTATGAGTCTAAAATCTTAGACCCTTCGACAAATTTGATTAAAAAATATTGTTAATCAAAAGGATCAATTGAAATTTTACCATCAAAGTCCACAGTTCCTGATCCGTCAGAATCAATTTCTTCAATCATCATGTCGAGATCTTCATCTGTGACTTTGTCATCCAGTTCTTTCAAGATTTCTCTCAGGACGGCTGTAGTAATGTATCCGTTACCTAGAGCATTTAAAGAATCGTTAGTTTCTGTCCAATATTTACAAAATAATTTCTACTATACTTTGAATGCCTGATATTGTTTTTAATTGTTTTTTATGACGAAGTTATACAAAAAATAGTCTTATGAATCCAACATTTATTATAATAAACCTATTTGTTTGATTTTTTTAAAGTTACCTATAAAATATTCAAGTAAAGAAAATGACAATTTTTGTGGCAATCCCAAAAACGTTAAAAATAATTCATTGATTATTCTATCTCAATAGTATCAAAATGCTGTACCTTCTTTGTCATATAATCTGAAGGCTTCTTTCAGTTCAGCTTGCATGGCTTCAGCATCTTCTTCAACCATGAATCTAGCAGCCAAAGTAACGAATTCTTCAAATTCCAACTCTCCAGAACCTATAGAATTGTGAAAATATTCATAATAATAAGGTTTTTTTACTGTAAGTTTTGTTAGGAAAATAAAAATTTCAGTACTCTCAACGACAAATTCTTACCATCTTCATCCACTTCAGCGATGATGTCAGCCAGCATTTGGTCTGTGAGTGAGATACCCAACATTCCCAAGATTGTCCCAACCATGACAGTTCCGATGCATCCTTTCTTTTCCTGATCGAAAGCGTCGAAGGCGTTCTTGAGAACTGGAATAAAGCAGACCACAATATTTTTGAACACCAGTTTAAAAATATTTATAATAGGGCGTTATTAATGTTTGAATAGGAAGAAAACTTACGGGCAATCTGTTCCTTGTCCAATTCTTCCTGCAACACAAAAAAATAAACATTAAAAAAAAACTCACAATATAAATGTTTGCTAAATAAACTTTCAACAACTTTTCATCAAATAAATAATACTCATTTCCAAACTAAACAATACCGTAATTAAACTTTTAAATAAACGAAAAACTACTTGTTGTTTTAACGTTTCATAGTAAACTTAACTTAAATATTTCGAACTACATTTCACTTGAATTAATGAATAAATAATAAACGAACACACTGATTTCTCGTACCATTTTAATGAGTTTGTTTTAGAACCAGTAGAACTGTCCTAGACAATAAAGGATGGCTCCAAACAACGCAAAGAAAACAACGATGTTAGGTTGAATGCTCTGCCTTATCTGGCGAGTCCTCTCCAACAACTGATCAATAGCCAGGTTTTCTTATAACGAAAACTTCGTACAATATGATATGTGTAAAAAAAATGTTCCTACTCTTTATACACATTCCGGGACCCTGAGGAAGCTAGACGGGGAGAGGTAGGCGGGACGGGCAGAGACGAGGGGGCACAACGTACGTACGTACGGTATTTCGGGTTATTTGTATATTATAATTCTATACAATCGTAGATAGTAATAATTCAGCGTTATGATCTGGGAACGGGCCATTTGTTCACTTTGACAAGGTAATGGTCACTATTAATGATTTACAAAATATATCTTACGGGTTGCCACAAGAGAAAAATATTTTGCAAATTTGGTTAAATAAGATATTCTCAATCTATACTGATTTCCCTGGTTGACCAAATTCCATCCTTCCTTGCAACTCATCCCTCAACGCTTATGATGTGTTCACACGAGTCCACTGACATAGATTCAATCTAGTGTCAAGTGCGCTGATTTTGACGTAGTTTTAAAAGTGGCGGACGTCGAGGTAGAAGTTACGGAGTGTTTTGGGGTTAGTTGAAAATGTTGTTTTAGACGATATAAGGACACTCCTAATTAAGGAAAAATAAAAAAAAAACGTAGATATTGGGTGCGGAATTGGATTCTAAGGAGAAATAAATGGTGCAGTGCTGTCATCTGTCAAGAAACAGAACATACGGACGCCGCGCATATCTTCGCATGCGTGCATCGTTCCACCAGAAACAAAAGTTGAAAGGTAGTCAACTTGAGGCGATATCGCTTTCAATCATTTTTATCGCTTCAGATTTATCGACAATCTGTTCACACGGTTCAATTGGATGGCGATATTTTAGTGTCCTGGCGATATTCACCTCTTGTGAACACCGCATTAGCTCTCATTCGACGCCCCAATTGAGTCTTCACTAGTTGGTTACTGTGTTAAAAAAGTCCAAAAATGTGTTTTTTTTCTGTTATAATAGTGCTGTGCCTTAGAGCCAACGTGTACCAACCTACGAAAAAGAACAATTTTACAGTATTTTTCTGGCTCGGATGGACTATGCGGCGTTATTAAAAATTGAAGTTAAGAAAGAAATTGGAGTTCAGACAAGTTGCCTCTAGGGTACAGAATTAGTTTCTAACATTTTGTGATTTCGGTAATACTCAAATCAGAGACATACAACTCTTACCCTGCTGCCTTTAATTACATATTGTAAAACTCAATGCTCTATCTTTTATTTTTATTTATTTATTTATTTAAATCACAATTTATTAAACTTAAATTATAATATATATCAGTACAAATAAATACAAATAAGGTTATTCCATTCCCCAAACAGCAATTGAAATTATGCTGGTATTAGGGGTAATGATTTTGACATAACGAACAATATATACAAAACTTCGATACAATTCAAACAATCAAACAACAAAAAAGAAAACCACAGATATCATAATAATAACTTATATTCTACATGACTTGGTGTGTTATTGTATTGTATTGTATTGTGAGTAGTTATGTTACGAGTCTTTATATGGGTTTTTAGTTTTGATTTGAATGTAGTTGTATTTTTTATTTTTCGTAAAACGTCAGGTAGGCTATTATAAATTTTTACGGATGAATGGAGGAAGCTATATCTTTTTCGATTAGTTCTTGGAGGTGCAGTTCTTAATTGAGAGGTTTGTCTCGTATTGTGAGTGTGGATGTCTGAACTAATCGTTAACCTAATGTTGGATTTAATTTGACCACTCTTTATTTTATGTATGTGTTTTACTTTTTCCATGAAAATAAGATCTTCTAATTTAAACTTTTCAGTCAATTTGTAAAGGTCTGAGGTTCTAGTTAGTCGGTGAAGCCCAAATATTAGTTTGAGTGATTTGTTCATCAGCCGTTGCATAGTGTTGCGTTGTTGGAGGCTACATTGAGACCAGACTGTAAGTCCATATGTAACATGAGGAAGAATGAATGAATTATATAAGGTGTGCTTAATTTTTGTGCTTAATATGTCAGTTCGTCTCATTATTCCTATAATAGGAGATAATTTTTCAATTTTTTTATTTATATGTGTTGACCAATCTAGTTTGTCGTCTAAATTTAGTCCAAGATATTTAACATTGTGAGTTCTACTTATTTCTGTTTTATTGATTACTAATTTGAGATTAATTGCAGGTTTATTTTTCTGGGAGAAAACCAGGTAATTGGTTTTGTTTTCGTTTATTGTTAGATAGTTTTGCATTAGCCACGACGCAAATTTTTTGAGGTCATTATTGATTTTTTCTTCCAGACTAATCGGGTTAAGTCCGCTATAAATTAGTAACGTGTCGTCAGCATAAACATAATACTTACCTTCTAATTTTTGGTATTTTAGATTGTCTATATATAATAAATATAATAATGGACCCAGTATTGAGCCTTGTGGGACACCTATAGTTGTTGATCTAGGTGAACTGATCGTATTACCATTTTTTGTTGATACCGTCCTTTGCTGAAGATAGCTTTGCAATAATTTGTTTGCATTTCCTCTTAATCCGAGTTTGTCCAATGAGTGGAATAATGTAGCGTGATCAACTGTGTCAAAAGCTTTTGACAGATCAACAAAAATGGCAACAACGTACATTCCTCTGTCAAGCTCATTATTGATGTATTCAATTGCATCTGTTAGAGTTGATGTGGTATTGCTTCCCTTTTGAAATCCGTACTGATTAGAGTCAATTCCGCCATTACCTTTCAGGAAAATAGTGAGTCTGTTATAAATTATTTTTTCAAGAACTTTACTTAATGTGCTCAGAATACTAATTGGTCGGTAATTTCCTTGTTCATTTTTTGGGCCTGCTTTGTGTATCGGGGTAATAATTGCATGTTTCAGACAATCTGGAAATTTTCCTTCATTGAAGCTAGTGTTAATTAAATTTACCAAAGTACCAATTATTTCTGCAGATATTGTTTTTAAATCAGAGGATGTGATGCCATCGCTTCCGGATGAAAAGCTGTTTTTCATGCTATTTATTATGCATGAAACTTCATTATTATCAGTTGGACTCATGAAGACAGAATTAATTGGGGTCCAACTCGAGTCGTTATTGGCTCTTGTAGATTGTTTACTCTTTTTAATATTGGAATACAACTGTTGGCCGATTGAGACAAAATAGTTATTCATTTCTTCTGCAATGCTTTTAGAATCATTTATAACTCCATTGTCGGTAATTATTTCGTCAATAACATTACTTTTATGACTATTCCTATGATTATACATGACATTATTAATTATACTCCAGAGTTTTTTACTGTTACTACCTGCATCTTTTATTCTAGTTCGTATATATTTAGACTTTGCCATTTTTATTTTCCTCGTTACTAGGTTTTTATATAATTTGAATTTTTCTTTATCAAAGGATGACGCCGTTCTTTTCTTTTGTTTGGAATATAGGTTATTTCGTATCTCAATTAGTTTTATTAAATCAGCGTTCATCCAATTATTGTCTTCTCTTGTGCGTTTGTGTTTGATAGATGATGCTTTATCTTTAGCTGTGTTTATTATTTGTACAAATTTTTCCATGTTAATTTGATCTTTGTTGTTTTTTATGTCGTTGTGTACATTAGTTATAAACTGTTTTTTATTAAGTGCTATATATTCTAGATTTTGCATTATTTTTTTAGGTTTAGGAATGTTTGTGAGGATTATTTTTATTAATTTATGATCAAATCCAGGCCAATCAAGCAGTTGTATAGTATGTTTATTATTGGTTCTATCATCAATTATATGATCAATTATAGTAGATGTTGTGTCCGTCACTCTAGTTGCATTATTTTTATCAAGTCTGTTTATTATATTGTAATTGTTTGTGTATATTATAGATTTGTAAATAGCAGAGGTAGTATTTTTTTCCAGCAAGTCAATATTAGCGTCACCTACAATAATCATGTTTTTATATTTACCTAATAAGTCATCGTCAATAGTTTCCAAAAAAGTATTTAATGAGTCCAGAGTAGGCGATCTATAGAATGTGCATATTTTTTGACGTACATTACCTAGTTGTATTTCAACAATGAGCATGTTTAGGTTTTTATCTGAGTGAATTAGCTTATATTGTAAATGTCTTGAAAAAAAAATAGCTGTCCCTCCTCCTCTTGTACTTGAGTCCCGACAGTTAAAGCAGCCCTCATAGCCCTCAAGGTGATAGAAATCCGTTTCCGTATTGCGTAGCCAAGTTTCTGTAAGAATTATGATGTCCGGCTGAAATTTATTTGTTATTGCGCACATTTCATCTAACTTATTATACATAATTCTCTGTTTAGCTATTTTAACCTTATTCATGAAAGTCGGACATTGTGTGCTATAGGCTGTGTGGTTTATGTCTGTTGTATCTTTTAGGTTTGCAGAATTATTATTTGTGCAGTTTACACATTTTCTATTAGCTGATGAGCAGTCTCTGGTCGCATGATTCTCCGCACATTTAGCACATGTCGCGTCTTTTTTGCAGTCAGATGCTTTATGGTAAAATCCTTGACAGTTGAAACATCTTGTAATAATGTTGATATCTTCCCGGACATAGTGCTCCCCCCAACCAATATTTACATAATTATTGATCAATTTATTGTAAGTGGTCGGAGAAACTTGTAGTATAATATGGTATGTGTTATTTTGTGAGCTTTTTTTTGTGAATAGTAGTTTGATCTCATCACTTGTATTAAGGAAGTAATTTTGCGATATCAACTCTTTAACTAAGTCCTCTTCTTCGTATTTCTTCTGCAGTCCCGCAATAAAAAGTCTGGGTTTCTTTGTTTTGGTCACATACACTTCATAATTTAGTTTGAGTTGTTCGTTTATTGCTTCTTTTAGTACGTTTGTATTATCTAGACTATTTGCTTGGATAGCTAGCCCTCCATTTTTTATTGGTTTTATCTGAGTTATGCCGATACCCATGTTAGAAGGGAATATTTTTTCTTTTATAATTTTTTCAGTCTCTTCGCTTTTATGGCCGTCTGGGGTTCGTGGTTTTACAATTATGCAGGTTGATGGTTTTGTTTTTGGTTTGACTTGTTTTGGTGTCATAATGTTAGATCCATTATTTTCCAGGTTTTTAATTTTACTGTTTTGAATACAGAGGTATCTGTTTTCTGCCTTTAAATTTGCAAGCTCCGTGGCAAGATTAGCGATGTTGGCTAGTATATTATTTGTTGCTGAAGTAATTTGTTTCCTTATTTCGTTGTTTAAGCGACCATTTTCTGTGAGTATAATAGAAGTAATCAATTGAACATCATCCTTAGTTTTTGTTATAAATTCTTCGCTTGAGGTTAAGTTAGATGTAATCTCACCTTCTATCTTATTCATTGTGAATGTGTTTGGAGGATAGCTGTTTTTATTATTATTATAATAATAAATAATAAATTTATAACGAAGTTTTTGCTAAAGTCGCATGTGAAAGTGAAGTTTTTGTTGCACACACTACACTCGTATGGCTTTTCTCCACTATGTATTTGTAATGACCCGTTAAATCGTTTAGGAAAACTAACTTTTTGTTCTACACACTACAATTGTGTGGTTTTTTTTTCCACTATGTATTTCTAATGTCTCGTTTAATCGTTTAGGGAAATTAACTTTTTGATGCACACACTACACTCGTAAGGCTTTTCTCCACTATATGTTTGTTATGACCCGTTAAATCGTTTAGGAAAATTAACTTTTTGTTGCACACACTACATTTGTGTGGTTTTTCTCAACTATGTACTATGTAATAATGATGTGTACTTTTTGTTGCAAAATGCTATGTAGGTATTTATATTTTGTTGCAAAACACTATATATTTGTAATGACTCGTTAAATCGTTTAGGAACATTAACTTTTTGTTGCACACACTACATTCGTATGGGTTTTCTCCACTTTATATTTTTTGTAGTCTCGTTAAATCGTTAGGAAAAATTAACTTTTTGTTCAACACACTACAGTTGTGTGGTTTTTCTCCACTATGTATTTCTAATGTCTTGTTAAATCGTTTAGGAAAATTAACTTTTTGTTGCACACACTACATTTATGTGGTTTTTTCTGAACTATGTGTTGGTAAATGATTTGCTTGTTTTTTCCTTTTTTAAACTATTAGACGTTTGTACTTTTTGTTGCAGAATGCAAAACACGAATGACTATTCTATATACATTTGAGTGGTTTTTTCTCCACTATGTAATAGTGATGTGTACTTTTTGTTGCAAAACACTATATATTTGTAATGACTCGTTAAATCGTTTAGGAACATTAACTTTTTGTTGCACACACTACATTCGTATGGCTTTTCTCCACTTTATATTTGTAGTCCCGTTAAATCGTTAGGAAAAATTAACTTTTTGTTCAACACACTACAATTGTATGGTTTTTCTCCACTATGTATTTCTAATGTCTTGTTAAATCGTTTAGGAAAATTAACTTTTTGTTGCCCACACTACATTTATGTGGTTTTTCTGAACTATGTATTGGTAAATGATTTGCTTGTTTTTTCTTTTTTAAACTATTAGACGTTTGTACTTTTTGTTGCAGAATGCAAAACACGAATGACTATTCTATACTGTATTTATTTAAAACAAAGCAATTAACATTTAGGTCTTAAATACAAAACTGATTATTCCACACCGTTTAGAAGGGTTAAAACTAGTAAAAAAAATGTTTAACATATTTTTATTTAAAAATCAAAGTGTTGGTTTGCGATTTTCCACATAGTTACCTTGATACGTCTCTTGGGAAATATGTGTGACCCAAACGTAAATGGGTTTATTTGAAAAGGACGGTAAAATTATTCCGTTTTGATTAAAAAAGTCATAAAATATGTATGTAGCTAAACGTATAGCATTGATCCGTGCGGTGTTGTTTGAGCGAATAGAATATTGACATGTAAATTTTAGCGAAACATTGGTATGCCCTATTCATGTGCATTGTGCATCCCTGCGCTAACATTGCGAGCGGTAAAATGTCAAACCGCGATTAAACAGAGGTCTTACACATTTGGGTATTTATTAAGAATTTAAATTATAAAATATGTCGGCTTCTTGTGATTTACATTATATAGTGGACATTTTGGTTTAGGGGATATATCAACAGTGTAAACGGTTACTTAAAAACCCCCTTTACTTAAAGTGTAAACAGCTACTTAAAACAGTGTAAACTGCTACTTAAAACCCCCTTTAGGTTCTCTATTTCTCATCTCTTTTAGTTTCGGCATATTGAACAACAAAGGAAGTAAATGTATCTATACTTAAAGCATATTAAATATTATCTTATAAGGTCCTGTACTAACTGAAAAGTGATCGCGCGACCATGCAATAAGCGATCATACAATGTCCGCGTCTGAATAATATGAAAATCGTCACGCGGACGCGCGAACGCTTTCAGTTAGGGCACACGGTAAGACATGTAATGAGCTATGGTGAAGTAGGTATAGAGAAGACACAGTCAGGAGTAAGTGACTCCAAAAGTCCAAAATGAAGATTTCCACATTGAGAAGGATTATTTTTATGGTAAATTTTATATCCGTCAACGGAATATTTTCAGAAAAGCTCGTTTTTCTTATGTTGGCTTAATTAGCGTTTTACATAGATACCTATGTATTATTTATCATACATTTGTGTAAAAGTTGCCTAGGTATATACTCGTAGAAAGTTCCAATTTGTAGAGAAACCACAGGCAGAGAATAATATGTACCTACATACCTATTCATTGCAAATTATCATTTTTGATTGAAGAGATTAAACATTTATTTATTTATTTAATTCTTTATGCACAAATTTAGAAATATGAGTCACAGATTTGACTAGGTACGTAATAAGAAGTTCATGTTGGTATAGTTTTATATCAATAAAAAAATAAATTGGAGTGCATGAACCAAATGTATCTACCCCTGTATGTTCCTGCTATGAATTTATAGAATTCAGACTAATTTATGACATTGTTCGCGCGATATATTTGCTGTACTTGCATTGATTCTGCATAATATTGTGCATTTCGCCTACCTGTGTGGCATTTCATACATAGGTACACAGCATAAGGTGATATGTAATTTAAATTAATATGATTCTCCTAGTTACCACATTTAGCTCCAATATTTCAGATAAATTCAATTTGTATGATATTAATAATTTTAATTAAAGTATACAACGGACACAATTTCAGAATAATATTATTCGTGAAATTTATATTTTTGCGTTAGATCATTTTATGGAAATTGCTTCCATGAAATCCTTAAATGAGAATAACAACAAAAAAGTTTTTTCTTCAGACTTCCTCATTTTTTTGGAATCCCTAAAAAATGACACACAAGTAGTCACAATTACACCTCACTCTTGTTGGTTTCTTGTTGGATCAAGTTTGATCCCTGATCTTTTACGTTCGGACTTCAAGCTCTAGCAAGAGAGAAATTCTTGTAGGAAAAAATACTGTCTTGCTAACATTATCATGCCGTTTTCTTTATAATAGTGGTAGGCCAATGCTAGAAATTCGACCATAACTAATTGAGATTATAAGTTTGAATATTATCAAGATTCCTTTGTTAAAGACTAAGCGAGCGCTATTTCACAATTTTCTTTCAAAAATAATGACATGGACACATCAAATGGTTATTTAATACAATAAAATAAATATTAACCTATTCTCAATTTGACCACAGATAATTTATTTTTATGCATATTTAAAATAAATAGGACTTTCCCACCCCTTCTCTATATATGTAAACTATAAGTGTGCGAAACTTCATACTCCTCTTTCCGCAATTTTTGTAAAAATAGTCACAAAGTTTTTCCTTCACGTATTAATATATAGATAAGTCTACATAATTAGACTTTTTAATAGAAATCAAAACAGGTAATACATAATATGAAGGTATTATTCTTAGACTACCATATTCGATTAGTCCTGCATTTACATTCATAACACCAAAAGATCTACTTCTCATTTTTTGTGTTTCTCTCGAATGAAAACTGAAGAGGTAATTCCCGTTGCCTTCCCTGGTAAATTGTTCCATAGGGGCTGGCATTTTCAAAAGCTTGCTCCAAATTATTGGAAATTTACAATATAAAATCCTTTTTCTTTCAAGTTTCACCGTTCTTTTTAGGAAACATTTAGAACCTGGTTTGCTGGAATATCTTGATGCCTTTTAACACTTAAAAAGCTCCAAAACACGGAAGGCTGGGACTGAGAGGATAATGCTAGATATTGTCACTGACACCAACAGAACCCTTGAACAACACACAGGTGGAAAAAGAAGTGATTGATGCCTGTTTTTTCCCTCAATAGGACGATGCAATTCTCCAGTTAAAAATCGATGGAAAGAACAGAAATGGTGGAAATAACAATGTGCACAAACACTATGTGAGAAGAAGAGATATAGAAATTAAAACCAGCAACATGTTTTTACTTTTTATTTATTATACGTACTTATCGCGCTTTGTATTTTCCCCTCAATTTTGCTTATTGATCTTTTTAAAACTATCTTAGACGTGCTGGGTTCAATTAAGTCTCGGTCGGGTCAGATTTATTAAGTCTAGTGTTTTTCGTTTGAAACTTCTACTCCACAAAAAGTTTAAGTACCTACCTCAGGCAATAACTTCCGCCGGCTATTTACCTTTGTTTAGAAAAGTATTAGGTAATTTATTTATTATCGTGTCGAAACCAGTAAAACCAATTAAACTGATCTCCAGTACTGCGCAAAATGCACAGCGCGTGGGGATGCGTCAAAAATATCCTCCATAGTGCATGTAACAGGGCACAACGGACATTCCAGCAAGTGTGGCATTGTCTGCGCCGCGCCGCAGTCACACGCAGCGGATTCGTCCTGTAGGAAGCCCCATCGTTCCCTATTGTCACGGCAGTTGCCCACACCAGACCTCAGCCGGTTCAGGGTTGCCCACGTTCTATAGTCTAGTTCGCTTCCAGCAACAAGATGTTCTTGGGCTCTGAAAGGCTCACATATTTGCTGGTCCTCCTCCCACCTACGTAAACGCTCAGAGGAAGCAGGGCCCTGCAGTGGTGATGAGTAATTTAAAAAGGATCGTCTGGAGCTAAGTCGTTGTGGTGGAGGGACATGGTTGTACAAAAGATGTTTTGAGTTCGTCTCCTGTGAGGTTCTTTCGCTATCTGTTGCTATACTGCGTCGGATATTCGGGGGAGCAATTCCTGCTATGCAATATAGCTTATTAACTGGGGTTGGTTTCAGGCAGCCAGTTATTAGTCGGCATGTTTGATTCAGTGCTACGTCCACTTGTTTTGCATTAGGTAATAATAATAATAATTTTTGCATGTTAGACATCAAAAACATGAATAACAAAGAGATAAACCTCCTCCAATCTTACTTTATCTCATCAAGGAATAAATTGGGTTATGAAGACCTCATTGCGTGTGATTTGAAGTACACGCCCTTAAATTTATCAAATCCTGTTTCACCACCGATAATTGGGGTACAAGATCGGGTTGATATATGGAAAGGCAAGTCTCTCCACGGTCGATTCTTCGAAACTTTAAATTCATCACATGTAAGTCTTGAAGATTCGACTGGATGGTTGAGGTTTGGTGAACTATTTAGCGAAACAGAAGGTTTTGTCTGTGCAATACAAGACCAGATCATCGTCACTAATAATTATAAAAAATATATTATTAAAACACCTGATATAATTGATAAATGTCGTGCATGTGGCCAAACAGGAGAAACACTCAGACATATTTTGTCTGGGTGTTCTCTCCTGTGTGGTTCTGAGTATCTGCACAGACATAACGATGTGGCTAAAATAGTTCATCAAAAACTTGCCTTGAAATATGGTTTGCTCGATCTTGAAGTACCTTATTATAGGTACACCCCAATTTCGGTAATGCAAAACAGTAATACAAAGTTGTATTGGGATATACCAATACAAACTGACCGAACGATTAACGCAAATCGTCCGGACATTGTATTGGTTGATCGTAGGAACGGGATAACGTATCTCGTGGATATCACTATACCGTATGACGAAAATTTGAAAAAAGCCGAGCAGGATAAGATAATTAAATATCTTGATCTTGCTCACGAAATCAAGGATATGTGGCATACACCAACCACCCACATAATACCTATAGTGATATCGACGAATGGAGTTATTCCTAAGTCTCTTAAAGACAATCTAGGGAAACTTGGCATCTGTTGTGGTCTCAGATATGCCATCCAAAAGGCAGTTCTGTTGTCCTCATGTAGGATGTTAAGAAGGTTCCTTTCTCTGTAGTTCGAAGATCTCTCATGATTACATTACATCGTGATGTATCATGAGAGATAATACCGATATTTTTATATTTAGTATATAGCATTGTATTCAATTTTAATTTATTTTTATTAATTTTTTTTTACAATGATGTATACTTCATATGATATATTGTGATTTAATGAATAAATGATTTGAAATAATAATAATAATAAATTTTATTGAAACATAACAGTTTAAAGTACATAATATAATAATTATTACACTATTTTGTTCTTGTATAAGCCTAAAAATACCTCACTGGGTTTGCACCAGTATCGAGGTATTTTTTTTTTTACTTAATTTGGTCATAAACATTGCGCAAGGTCGAGCGCAATGGAGAGCTCTTGTTGCCTCCCTATGCCCCTGAGTGGGATGTAAAAGGGATTATTGATTGAATAAATAATATGTTTTATATGTAAACAGTTTCATAATATTTTGCATGTACCTAATAGATAAAATACATTAGTACCTACAGATCAAGGGCGGAACCGAAATTACAGCACTTACATTTTATTAATAAAATACCTACTTTTTACTTGTATTTATTATTATCAAAATTTAATTATAACTTATGGTGACTTGACCACGACTATATGACCCCCCCCCCCCCTCCGGCGCCAAAGCTGGATCCGCCCTTGGTACAGATATGATTGTAATATAACACAACCGTCAAGTTGATAGACAGCTTGTTGACACAATAATCTTCTTAAAACAGAAATGGGTTGACAGCTTCCGACTAACCACCGAAGCCGCAATATGTCCTTAGATAATAAAATAAACAAAAAAACGTAAACAATAGCTAAACATAGGTATTATTATGTTAGGATGTAAACATTGGCATAAGAGAGGGTTAATATAATAATTCATTTGCATTATCTTGATGAATATAAGTACAATTTTAAACTGTTGATAGTTTCGTGGTTGTTCATTTTTACTATTCTACAATACAGATGTATTTCGATACATTACTTATTGACATTAAAAAACATATTTTTTAATAAAATTATGCATGAAAATAGATTAAATCAATAAAAAAAAACACTACGCACACTACTGTAATGTTATCTATTTAATACTCACACACACACAAACACACACTTCCATAGACTACTTAATAGGATAGGGAGCATCAACTTCGTAGACAAAATGTAAAATGAAAAGCGCCTCATAATGGGCGCAGTAAGCTTTTTGAAGGCGGTATATTCAAATGGAAGGTGGAGCTGAAAACGGTGGGATATAAATTAAAAATAGATTTATATCGTTTGTCTTTAATAATAATAGGAAAAACTTTCTACATATCAACATTTAAAATTTGACGTATTCATGTCATTGTTTTTGAAAGAAAATTTTGAAATAGCGCTCGCTCAGTCTTTGACAATGGAAGGGGACGTTCATTTATCACGTGATACTTTTTTGAACTATTTAGACCCCCCCCTGGTGATATTTGGTGATGTTTCAGAATACCCCCCCCCCCCCGAAAATCACGTGTACTTTTTTAATATATAGAATTAAGAAACTTATTATTTTAATTTTAGTCAATTTAATAAATTTCTGAATGTGCAACTGTGTTTCTTTAAATTCATCAGAAAAAATAAATGCACCTGATTTTCTCATTAGACCCCCCCTCGTGATGTTTCGTGATTTTTTTCCAGACCCTCTCCTCCACCTTTTGGGCTCACGTGATTTGTGTACGCCCCCTAACCTTAATAATGTTCAAATTTATAATTTAAATTAATTATGGTCTAATTTCGAGTACTGGTCGACCTCTAGTACATAGAATTAACTGTATTTTTCTTAACTAAATATGTATATTAATATGACCTAGCTATTCCCTCGTGCTACAAATATAGTAAATATTAATATTATATGTGAACTGTATACAATAATAATAATTGTTACAAATATTCCATTATCACGTCCACGGCTGCACTCTATAATGCATTGTGACAACAGGACAGATGCAAGACACCTTGGCATATTGCATTATGAGTGTATTTTTAATTAGAGACGCTTCGTACCAACTCGCTATATGCATTCTTCACTAATATAACTTCGCCCTCAGCTATTTTTAATCATCATTTTTCAACAAACAACTGTAATGACAGATTTATCTGTGACACGTCACTGAGTTACATGCTTATACGTATTATTACAGTCCATCCATCCTGATTCTGGAATATTATCTGCATTATGACATAACTTTCGTACCATTTCCTTACCTGCTTACCTTCAAATTTCTGTACATGCATCGCAGGAAAACTACACTAGTGGAACCAATCAAATTTTTCATTCCTTTTTTATATTAACTGGAAATAAAATACTCACTAATCACCAAAAATAAGTTGAGTATAAGGAAATGTTCTATAAAAAATTGCCAATAGCCTAAACATTAGTCCATATCCATGATCTAAAGGCGTAAAAAACAGATCCAAAAATTATCATGGTACTTACATAGTCCATAAGGGGGAAAATCAGTTTTATTTGATTATCTCAAAATGAATTTTCTGGTCCTTAGTGCGTTCCTTATTTCCGGTATTCAATTAAGCCATTTTTATCGGCAGGGTTATCCACAATCCAACTCACATCCTATGGAACTTGTGTGAAGGTCGTACATCGCTAGGCTGCCAACCTCTCCAATTTAGAATTTTCTTAGTTTTTCAAATCTGTTTAATCCGACCCTTACTCAGAAATGCATGCAATGCAAAAAATGCAGCAGATTAGATACCATAAAAAAGACGTTCTCCAGACAGAAACCCCAAATAATTAAGAAGGGGTTGTTTACTATCCGCGTCCCAAAAGCAAGTTGAGTGAAAATAGTAGCAATTCCATACAGATGAAAAATAAGATACCTACCTAAATAATATGAATATACCCACCTCACAATAGGTATAACCAACTACTCACTCACTAACCACTCACATATAAAAGAGATTGCCTAAGGAAAATATAATAAGAAAGACAATGGACATAGAAGTAGGAGCTAAAAAAACAGGAAGACCCCTGACCGCTTGGGATGAGGACATGCAGGCTTACTCTCGACACTCGATTCGAACCCAATTCCAATTACAATCACAATCTCGATTCCAATTTCAAAACCGTACTCTTGAACCAAATTCCGTGCGATTGGAATCGGATTTGAGATTGGGGTTCCAAGCCGTGAAAACGTTTTCGTTTCAAGTTTGTTATTGCAATATTAAAATATTTTCGCTGTAAATTGGGAATTGATAATTGTTGTTATGTCGCGTTATTCTCAAAGAAACTGTAAGGAAGTAAATCTGACATCCGTGAGTGGTATACTTTTTTTTAAACATAAAATAATTTGAACTGTCCTACTTAACAAATATAATAATTTGACGTTGCTATAATATTTAAGGATTTTTTTTCTTTAAATGGAAACACTCATTTATATTTCAAATAAACATTTTGACGTTTCTGTAAGAGTATTGCGTTGTTTGTTTACTTATATTTTATTATAATTATTAAAGTGCTAGTTATATTTTATTTGCTGATTTATCAAAATAAATCGTAAATATTTTTTGAATTTGTTGAAAGAACGAGAGTGTCTCACATGAATGGAAGAAAAACGGGTGGAAGCAGAACGCTTAAAAGCAATAATTAGCGTTTAAAGAAGCTGCAGAAAAATTGGGGCAGCGTGCCGAATTTTAATCGCAACTATTGCTGCCATTCGTTCAGGATCTGCTGAAGCGGCAGCAGCCTCGAGAGAGATTGCAAAGGCAATATAGACACAGAAAATAGTTTTTTTATTTTGTATATTGTATTTTTTATAATTTAATTATCTAGTATAAAATAATAGTTAATAAAATTATTATGTATCACATTATATTACAATTTTGTTATTTTTACAAACCTTGACAATTTACATACATATACCTACTATTATATACATGAAACGTGTAATAGAATTTACAATACAGAAGCTTTTTATAATAAAATGGTTATTTCTTAAGCTCTCTTAAATTATTCATATTCGCCTATGATGTGAATTCCACAGCTGATGAACTAACTCATGTCTGGCTTCAGTCATGAGCTGCAGAAAGAATTGTTGGTGCTGTGGGTATGGTTATACGAGATTATCATTTTCATATCTTCCAATGGTAATGATGTCGAGTTGCATGTTTTGCACTGAGATATCACTTCGTCTTCAAGGTTTTGTCATATGAGGTTCCAAAATCCCGCACAACTCTTCAAACATCTCTTTTGATATTCGCTATAATTTGCTATACATAAATTCCCCACTACTCATGCTAAACGCATTTTGCGAATATCTTGCTATTCTACGCAAGTTATTTCGTTGACGCATATCGACTCGATGCGCGTTTTCCAAAATGTTTAAAAATAATGCAAGACGAGCCATTTTTTAAGTAATATAATCAAAATACGTCTTCTCGATTTCAAAAAAGTTACTTTCTTGCGATCTTGTAAATAATGACAGTTCGACGATTCCAACACAATTCCGTGGAATCGAGTAGTTGTCAAAACGACGTCAAGAGTACCAATTTTCAAATTTTACACGATTTCACATGTTCTTCAAATCACCACTCGATTTGAATCCAATCGTGCGCTAGCGTCGCATTTCAAGAGTACCATTTTGGGATTTTACGATTTTAGGATTGGAATCGAGTTTCAAGAGTAACCATGCAGGAAAGTTGATCCTAGGTAAAGGGTAGGTACGACAAAGACTAGAGCGAAATAGAAAAAAAACAGATCTGAAACTACGAGTACCTGTATCAATCATTCTTACATTTCAAAGATAATTTAGGAATACCCTTACATATTTATACACTTATGTACTTAGTTAAGAATACCTTTACATATTTATTTACCTATGTAGTTAGGAATAACCTTACATATTTATACACCTGCATTCGAAACAAAGTGCCTCTGGAGAATCTTGGGTATAAGATGGTACCACCGCATCACGAACGATGCTATACGTCGGCGCACCCAGTGTGAGCCCATCACTTCTACTATTATATGGAGGAGATGGACTTGGCTGGGACATGTGTTAAGGATTCCGAATGACAGTTGGCCGAGGAGTGCGCTTTTCTTCCTCCCATCAGGGTCCCGAAGACGAGGAAGACCCTCTCAGAGAAGAGCAGAGCTGAGGAACTGGACATGGTGTGGGAGGAGGTATAAACGTTGCGCAAGATCGAGCGCAATGGAGAGCTCTTGTTGCCTCCCTATGCCCCTAAGTGGGGCCTTAAGGAAGTTTGGATTTGGATTGGATTTATACACCTTTGTAGTTAGAAATATGCGTAAATATTGTTATACACTTAGTTAGGAATACCCTTACACATTTATTTTCCTATTAAATTTGAGAGATTCTTAAATTCTTTTACGCTTAAGTAGGAATACTTCTACATTTTTATACCCTTTATGTATTGTAATGATTATCACTTTTATTGAAGAAAGATTTGTCATTCACCTCTGAGCTATCGACATCCATCAACAACATCTTTACGAAAGAAAAAACCCTCTTATCCCCTATTTCTCCCACTCATCTTTTCACAGCTATCATCATCTTCCATTTTCTTCTCCCATACCTGTGTGTGATTTTATTTTTCTTCCGCTTCCTTTGTGATTTTTTATCCCAGCTAAATGGCATTCTCATGTTCGCAGTAATTTATAATCGTAATCATTCCCTATACAGAAATTGTATTGTCCTTTATAATGGCCAGAGTTTTTATTATATAGATAATGGAAAAAAAAATATTTATAAAAGTGTGGGTGTAATACAAATTAAAGGGAAATAGTTTAGGATGAATTTTTGATTTTACTATGATGAAATATTGATTTTACTATGATGATTTACAGGTTTCGCCAAATCGAAAATAAGTGTTGTTTATATTTTGAAGAATTTTGATAAAGGAATGATTTTGAAGTTATACTTGTTATATGGTTGGATCTAATAAACTTGGGATAATAGTTACATTCATCTACAATTCCTTTCACAGTTTCTATAACTTTATTTGAAGATGCATATTTCGAAGAGAAATCTTAAGATAGTAGTTCTGTTTATGATAAAAGTGTTGTTATAACGAATACTGAGGTAGCGAAATTTTCAGTTAAACGAAGTTTAACTTTGTCCCCGAAAATCTCTCATAAAAAATGAACCTTAATAATTTTTAAGGATGATACATCATACCAGTACCATACATTTTTAACATTCCTATTTAGTAAGATTTTTCAGTAGATATAATTAGCTTGTCTTGAGTATTGGACCTGCAAGAGTAATTTTCTTTTACATGATTCTTGACCTCCAAATTTCAGATCTGAAACATAGAAAAATTAAATAGAGCACTGATTCAGGTCAATAGCAATGAAAAGTAATATTTTTTAAGTAGTTATTGCTGCCAAAACTTTTTTAAAAAGGTGACTCCATATTTAGTAGGTATACTATATCTAATGTTGATGTTATTTACTACGAATAATTTTTTTAATGTTTCTATTATCGCGGTCTTGAATATTCAAATAAGAATTTCAGCTACTGTTTTTTCAGTAAAGGTCGGTATCTTTTTGCCATGACCATTGTCTTCCGGGTCATTGTATGACACTGACAATGTTATTCCTAATTTTGCCTATAGGTCGTTTGCCAATAAGTTTGGATGATCAATCAATATTGTGCCGATCAGTTTTGTCTTAACAAAACCTAGTACCTATTGTTTATATGGCTCTATTTACGTCCAGCAAAAATAATGAAATTACAAATGTACTGTTTGTCATGATTGCATGAGTGTATTTTGTATATTTTCATGAACAAACCACTATTAAGTATTATTATTCAAATTCATTATCATGGTTCCCGGATTCGATTCCCAGACAGCTGAGATTTTTCAAAATATTTTTTACTAGAAATTTTTACAATGCTCTAGCCAGTCTCAAATTGAATTTGACCGGTTGACAAGAAGAAATTTCCTTAAGTAATAATTTCCGTTGGCATTCTTACATATGTAGGTGTATATTGATGATTGGTAGCATATAGCGGTTACGGCGCCAGCTTTTGTAGGTCGTACTGGAGCTCATAGGTTCGATCTCAGGTGCCGACCATCTTCCTCTTTCACGACACAAGCTTCAAGTTGCTTACTGTGAAAGGATCTATGAGTGTATTTTTGTTCACTTTGAGTGAGCACAGATTCATTTTTAAAATATTGGGTAATAATTATTTTTAGGTATAAATTAACACCTACTTTAAAGTGCCACAAAAAGCTCTTACATACAGAAAAAATAACAACTAATGACTCTAACAATTCATTACTAATGTTCGAATTTTAATGGAACAAACCACTACGGGCTTACGACCGTCTTCTACTGTTATTTCGAAGGCTGGCTTAGTGTGATCACTTTACGTTAACAACGTTCGCCATTAGGTGGTAATGTTTGTCTCCAAAACTCCTAATCATGAGAATTCTCAACATGTTCAACATATCGATAAATCTCATGTATGCAACAAGTAGAAATTTAATTATAAATGAAATATAGAGATAAAAGTTGGAAATTATTAAGAACAAGAAAGCAACCAAATTTATTACATTTGAAAAAAAATTTCTTTATATATTTTTAAGTAGATATTAATACTGCATACACGTGATAAGATACCTACTATTAGAAGTCGAATGAAAATTCATCACGTTTAAAACTCTGGAATCTTTTTATTTTCATGTGAATCAAGGAACGGATAACAAGATGTAGATAATGTCAAATATATTTTATTGGTTTGAACCGAGCGAGTAACGAGCGAAGATCAGATTATACAGTACTCAGCATGCACCTGTTTGTTGGTGTACTGTAGAATATTATAGAATATTGTACGGAACTGGGTACTCTCGTTTACCCAATCTTGTTAGTGGGTTCCGCGTAATAGCGTCATATTAATAAGAAGCAATCGGCTATATTTTTCTGTAAGTCAGCAGTGATTAACTGCGATCCTCAAACATAATATGTACGTAAATAGCATTATGTAAACACACTATTCAGTGAATAGACAATTTCCTATAATTTCAAACAGTTTAATTTTAATTACTTAGACAATTTTGGATAGATATTTGAGACAGATTTGCCGTGAGGTTGCCGGCGAAGAATAGCACCTCTGCTCTTTTGCTGATGTTTCTTCCTTCAAGCGCAATGGAGAGCTCTTGATGCCTCCCTATGCTCCCGAGTGGGGCTTAGGCCCCCGCATTGCTGGTTGGTTTGGGGATAGTTCGGGGCGGGCTTGATTTGTCCGGGGCCGGCTTTTTGGTTTGATTGCTTCGATCGAGCTAGGAGGTCGGTTTCGTGCGGGTCGGGTTTACTGCGGATTGGTCTCCACCGGGCTGGCTTGCGGTGTGCGGGGTGCCATAAAGGGAGAATATTTGTATGTATGTATTTGAGACAGGCTGAAAACCTGTAAAATACTTCTCCTAAAATACTCAAACAAAAAAATACTAAAAGAAAAATATATAGTTCTAATTTGCTATAGATTTGTTTGTAAATTGCTTTCAACATTAAGTTTTTTAATTGCCCCATACACAAGTTTTTAACTTCAAATGTGGCATATAAATTGACGTTTTTATTTGTTATACTTTTTTATGTACCTATATGTTTCTATTTGTATATTTTTTTCCATTAATAAATAAATAAAAAAAAAAATGAAATATGCTCCGCTCTCCCCTATCAAGGTCTACGATTCTGTACTTCGGTATTCAAAGAGAAGTATTAAGTTTTCAGTATGTCTCAAATACCTACCCAATCCTACTTTTATCGGAGGCTGGTGACCTTCCCGATTCTAGACTTAGCTCCGAAACTCCTAATCATGAGAATTCTCGACATGTTCAACATGTCGAAAAATCTCATGTATACAACAAGTAGATATTCAATAGTCTAATGAAATATAGAGATAAAAGTTGGAAATTATTGAGAAAAAGAGAGCAATCAAATTTAAAGACTGCGACTGCTGTCATGTATATGGATATGAATATATCCATTTTTGTTAATGTCTAATCTTTATTGCCTCAATTAAAACTCTCACATGTTCAAAAGGGTTATATATTGGAATATGGATAGGTATTTAACACATTTTAAAAATCAGAGATGGGGAGTATCGTCATTCGTCGCTGCCTAACCACAACATGCCATTCTTTGTCTTCCTAGTTCGGTTCATTTCGGTCATAGCCGACAAACATTTGTTTGTAATGACCGAAAATGAACCGTACCGCCTATGTGTGAAGTAAACCTAAGTTGTAATATTTGGCACTATGAGTTGTTTCATTATTAGCTGCAACACACAGACTATTAGTACTTGTAATGGATAAAGTTTATCAAAGCCAAATTGCTTATTCAACATTCATCATCATGATTATTCGAAATAATACACGAGGAATTTAATTAAATAGACGGTTTTGAGATACGAACTAAAACTGAATATATTCAGCTGATTCTAAGAAATGCGTTTGTTTTGGATGGTTTTGTTTGACAAATTATTGTTATTGTCTGTCTGGCTGTTACTATAATCACTGTTTTCTCTCCAAACAGCGATTCACTGACAAATAATTGTCGTTTAGTGAAATAGTTTGCAACAATCGCAAAACAGCTTACCTTCTTCGAATAATGATATGAAATCGGTAGCCCTAGTATAAGTTATCGATGATCGAATATCGAAACGATCATCGAAAGAGTTTCGAGAAATTTTCATACTAAAATGATCGAATGATTCGATCGTTTGATTTAAGAACACTAATTGCACTTATTTGCGTGCAATTAACTTTTGATAAAACTCTAAAAACCGTGACTTTCTCATTTTTGTAATCGAATCTTGAATAAATAATTGAGATCTTCAAGTTCTAGTGATTCGAAAATAACCTTATTCCCCATTTCAATATTTTTCTTCAGAAAAATTAACACAGTATTAAATATTTTATTTATTTTTAAATTAATTAAAATATCTATTCTTTCTGTATTCACAAAAAGCCTCTGCGTTTGAAACAGTGCCTCAGGAGAGTTTTTATTTTTTTTATTTACCAATGTAAACAAAACATAATAAAAGTCTTAAAGTGGACCAACAAAGTGGATAAAAAATGGTACCACCGCATCACGAAAGACGCTATATGCCGGCGCACCTAGAGAGGCCCATCACTTCTATTATTATGGAGAGGATAATATGGACTTGGTTGGGACATGTGTTAAGAATGTCGATCAAATGACAGTTGGCCGAGGACTGTTTCCAAGTTTCGTTGCTTCGAAGCAGTGGGGCTAGTATGAGTTAATGAGTTTTATCAAAAGTTAATTGCACGCAAATAAGCGCTTATTAGCGTACAATTACTGTTCTTAAATCAAACGATCGAATCATTCGATCATTTTAGTATGAAAATTTCTCGAAACTCTTTCGATGATCGTTTCGATATTCGATCATCGCAAACTTATACTAGGGCTACAGAGCCGAAGGATGGTGTGGGAGGAAGTCATTGAAGCCATGCAAGATCGAGCGCGGTGGAGTGTTCTTGTTGCCTCCCTATACTTCAAAATTAAATTTATTATTGAAATATCGTGCGATTTTCTAAAATAAGTTTATAAGTTTATTTAAGAATAAGTTCTCCCTGCATTTTGAATATTGAATATTTAAAAAAAGATAAGTGCCCCAAAAATTAAAACTGTCCACTGGTAGGATGTTTGTCCCCAAATGGGAATGTTGTTTAAAACGTGATATTTATTCTTCATGAATGTGTTTAGTTACTAAAATCTTATATATTAAATATATTTGGTCTTACCTAATCCTTGAGAACAAAGGATTTTAGGACCCTGCTATAGGTCAACGAGTCAACTATTTGGTTTCTTAGCCGACAAAAATTAATTATTCCAGAGATAGGACAAGCTTATGTATCTTACAATATATAATATTATTATATTCATAAGCAATAAAATATTCCAATCTGCGAAGAGCACTGTTGTGGAAAGGTCAATATATAGATTCAACTTAGAATATTTCCTTAAATGTAAGAATGTTCAAGTAAGTTCTGATTGGACGTAAGCTATTGTATTTTATTGGAGTTATCAATAATTTATGTAAAACCTATTTGAACTATGAACTGACGACAGCTCTCTATTCTGCAATAATTGTATTTGGTCTAAATTGACACTTAAAAGCCTTTTGTTTCGAAATTTCGAAAAATCGAAAAAAAGAAGTTTCGAAATAAAATACGTTCTGGGTATCCTTTTCACAAACTAGCCAGTTTCGATTTCATTAAATTTATTTTGCAGATCCAAAGATGCCAGGTCGAAAAATCTAAGAAATAAAAACACTTGGCATCCAGTTTGCAGAGTGAAGATTAAGCTTGTCATGCATACCTGATGGTGTATGACTATCAGTCAGCATGAAAAGCCTGCACTGCAAACTTAACGCCGCGCCGCTTCAAGCTTGCTGCTGGCTTGATAGTAGGGTTGATGGGTAGATTTGTTGGTATATTTATTATGCCGTCCATATTCTTGATTACATAGGACTAGTGGAAAAAATAATTTTAGTCGAGATATAACTAATGTCGTGCGCATCAGAACCCATAGTCAGCCAGTTCGACTAAATATGATAAGTTTTACTGCTGGTGTGGCCCTCATAAAGGAAGAGTTCTTTGGTAAACGAGTGCATTGCAGTTACGGAGAAGTTGAATTAATAGGCGTTTCGTTATTTTCTCCTCTTCTTCCTTCCACGACGTGTTTGAACATCCTGCCCAAATTTTGGATCTTTTGTCTGTAACCGGATGGTTCTGAGAGTGCTACATAATAATATGTACGTCCACTGATAGGCTCGGGGCTTGATGTGCATTATGGGTCTCTTCGTAGCCCAAACCCCACTTATTGTCATTGTTGTTATTTCAATAATAATAATCATAAAAATTTATTTGTTTAAGTTAAGTATAATATTAATTAGTAGAGCTTAAATGTATTTATTTATTTATAAGTGAGTACACGGCAACATTTATTTTTGCCTTTAACAAAATTTAACAAAAAAATACTAAGATATATTAATATACAATATCGATTGAATGTCGAATACAAAAATAAAAACAACATAAACATCAAAGCTGAAATCAACAAACCATACAAGAATTAAGCAAAAGTATAAAATAATTAGAAGAATTAGAAAAACGAAAAGTTAGTTAAAGTTCATAATCGAAGATATTCAAGTGAAAGAACACGTCCGAAAATTTGCACGAACATGTTGATTTTCAACACATTATTTTTGTTCAGAAAAAGAGTACCTACCCCTACGAATAATTTGAATTTGTCCAACTAATGGCGAACGTTGTTAATGAATAATCATAGTTGGCAACCTTTTAAACAACATAGGTAGAAGGCGACAATAATGCCGGTAATGGTACAAATTATAATATTATCATTTGTCATTCGGCGTCCATAAAACATATCCCAGCCATGTCCATCTCCCCTCCACATAAGCGTTTAGCGTAATGTTTGTTATTTGGTTCCCATTATTTTCCGAGGCACTTTGTTTCAAATACGGTGATGTGATTTTTTGTGCCTGGGCTTTGGTCAAAAGCCAGGACTTATGCCCATACAGGAGAATGGGCAACAGACATGATTTAAATAGTTAACATTTTCTTCTCTACTGAATAAAGATACAAAATATCAGTGTTATGAGGCTGGTTTTCATTATCGACACGATTGTTTACACTTTTTTTACACACCACTAGCTACAGAATTTGTATGTTATTATTTTATCTTTGATTCAAGAGTTATATTAGTTCATCTCATAGACGTGAAGTGATGCTGGCTAATGTTTAAATTAATACATTTTTTTATTTATTTACACGTCAAACCAATCATACATGATTACATTGTGAGTAATTATTTCAACGTATATTATGTAGATATGGTGTCCTAGGAATTGTGCGTAATAGCCATTGCATTGCAACTCGACTCTCACCTACACGACGTGGTGGACCCTGTTACATTGACCGCAGGGGGGAGCAAGGAGGAGGGGCTCTTGTAACCCCTCTCCTCCCGGTTTTATTGAAGATGGTCAAATAATGTTACTTTTAGTTTAAATCACTTCGTGTTAGCATAAAGAAAGTGTGAAAAAAATATGTGGCCTCTCCTTAGAAATTTTTCTGCAGGCGCTCATGCCTGTGGATGCTAGGGTCAACTATAGAAGATGAGCGAAGAGACTACGGAGTGCCTTGTATGGCTGTCCAACTTGCAGAGCATATCCTACACCTGAATCCTATCTTCCTGCATTCCATGAGCCCTCTCATCCTTACTCACCTCTAGTCCTATTATTCCGGAAGGAGTAAGCTTATTATTCGATTCGTGTCGAAAGATGCGTGACTAATGGGTAGATTAGTAACTACTAACGGACAACCTCAAGGTGACTTTTTGGCTTACCCCTAAAATATATACATGCAGAGCTCTGTAGCAGCGGAATTTTATTTCCCTAGCACTGGCTATGGAGGATGTACCTCGCACTTCTGTAGATACGGGTTGATGTGCTTTAATGGGTAGGTAATTGCGAATCTTCTCACCCCAGCTACGAGCTTGTCCTCTCCAACAAGATAATGGACGCATTGCATGGAAAACATTGAATATTACATACTGTTAGCATGGATATTTAGCGTTTTTCTATGCGATGTGTCAATAATTATTGAGCATGAGCAGTAGACTCTTATTTTACATCAATTGAACATTTTCGATATACGAATACAAAATTAAGCTTTCCCGATGAAACCTGCGTCATATTTCCAATAAAATATTTTTATAATGGTTTTCCATTGAGACATGTTATAAGAAATAGCTTTATTATTGATAAGCTACTATAATGGTCGACAGCTGTTGTACAATTATTGGCTATCACTTCTTCCAAACGTTCACTTATTGTATATTATTATTTTATTATGAATACTTGTATAATATTATGTACTCGAGTGTTTAGGGTGGACGCTAGTACAATATGAAAACGCAAATTGCCATACAAATGATGAGAGTGTATTAGTCATTTGGTCGAGAATCAACTAAGATTTTTATTATTTTTATTTATTTATTTATTTTCTGTCAAAATTAAGCATTGCTCACCATTACAGAGTAATCCTTTGCGGTGAACAATGCACATAAGATGTGTATTTTATTGATTGATTTATTTAATTTGCAATATGAATATATATTTCTTTGCTTTAAACTATTTTTATCAAACCACTGTTGATATTATTTGAGAAAGATTCAGTTTATATAAAACATTTTGACTTATGTTGCCGGTAAAATGAATTAAAATATCGCTACAGCCAAAACCTCTGTCCTATAATTTCATCCACTTTTATTTATGTATGATGAATTCTTGTTCTTTTGTTTGACTTCTTTATGCCTCTTCGATATTTGCGCCATTGGCCCTGCGCTGATCACCAAGGACACTTTTATATCTGACTAGCCTAATCAATGTGTGAGCACTGATCAAGAGGCAAGGTATGAATATAATCAGAGGTCTACGCCTCTTTGATATGGCTATGAATATAGTTTTATACTAAAATTTTGTTAAACTGTCCATCAGTTACTCTAAAACGAAGATGAGGTAGAGTTCCAAGGGCTATTGCAAATAATATTCACTTTGATATTTTTTAGGATATCCAGCCCACCAAATCACAGGAAGGCGCATGAGTATCTTATACCTAATTGATCAAATCATTCTGATTTTTTTTAAATAACGCAAAAGCTATGACAGATCACCCGTTTCCTACTTTCTGAAATTCATAAGTAGGTACCTACATTTTTTGATTTGAAACATTTATCGTAAAATACTTTGTGGATTTAGGTTAAGGCCTTAGCCTTAGAAGCTTTAAACTTAGGTTAGTACAGAACAACTAGTGAAAGAGCTTTGCTAGAATTGTTCCTTAGACACAAACTAAGGAAAAAAATGGAGATAGGAAAAACAAAGATAACTCAAAATAAGCCATAACTTTGATATGCGGATGCTTGTTTGTAAATGGGTAACGAATAATATTGAAAAATTATTGAAAAAATATTTTTTATTTTCCAGTATTTCTAAAAAAAAAAAGTATTATCTCGGCACAGGCGTCTGTCTAGTGAGATAATATATCCCAAAATAAATATATATAGAACCAACCTGAGTACACTGAGTACCCAAAACGTTTCGCGTACGCTTCATATATATATATATAGATTGTAAGTACTTGTACTTATTATTGTACTCATGTTATTGGTAAGGGAAATAAAAAAAATAAATAAAAAAAAAATAAGCATGGGAAGATCACAAAAAATAAATAGTTGATATATAGCGGCATGCTAGAGCGACCATAATGCAAAAAAGCACAGTATAGCTCATCGTGAAAACTAGAAGAAGAAAAAGTAAGTTCTGTTGTTCCTTTGTTAGATTTTTTTTAGATGGGGAAAAAATATGTTGTGCTAACATCGATACCGAAAAAATATTGTAATCCCCACACATGCATCACGGATCTTAATTAATCCCCAGTGGCCCATCAATCTTTAATCCATCCATTTCCACAATAAAAACTCTACAATAAGTAGGTATATATCTACCGATATCCAATATTTTCATCACATCATTGAACAAAATAAATAAACTCATATTAAATTTATCTATAAAAACTCTATATAATTTTTTTCTCTATACCTTTTTTTATCATTGAAATAGATTGTCCACCGACATTGTCATATCCTACCTATGAATATCTATTGAATTCGAATTTGTGTAATGATAAATTAATTGCTGATTTAACCAATATTATTCCGATAAATTCATCCTATTTACACGATGTGTGCACTGTGCAGGGCACATTCCCATAATCGCATCCAAAATCAATCAATTTACACAGTGATATCAAACGCCAATTCAAATTAAAAAATAAAAAGATTCATAGAGCTGGGGGCATGGGATTTTCGGCACGTTGAAGAATCTCACGATTCAGAATTTCAAAACATATCGGACAAAAGGCATAAGTGTCAAGAATCGATTGTTCTATAAATCAGTTATACTGTCCCTTTAAGTCCTAACTAAGGGTTTCAATTTCACTTAATCACAATAATATTATATTTCTTCCCGAAGCAAAACTTGTACTAAATTCAATATTTCTCTCGGACGTCTGTTGATTGAATGTCATCGAAATCATCGACTTCACGAAGAAAATTATAAGTATGAAAATATTTCCCGTAGACTGATTAATTTTGTCAAATTGCGTGGTGCTCTTTGAGAGGAAAATAATGTGCTACTTGCATGGTCCCAACAAGTACCACGTGACTGCTGTTAAAGTCATACAAACTGTGACATTTTGTCGGTAGCGGATTGTGACATATGATTTTTTTTTATTTTTAATATTTTAGCGTTAACACAGAGGAATTTTAAGTTTCAATCATATAATTTTATTATTTAAAGGAAGTGCCTATGGGTTTTTATGTGTTGTCTTGTGCTTGTGGATGAAAGTAAAATTAATTAATATTGATAATTTATTTTCAGTCACATGACTATTGAATAAAGGAACCAACTTTGGTTCTGCGTATCCAAAAAAGTTATCTTAAATATTTTTTGTACTCAGTGGCTACACTAGAGTGTTTCAACAAAAATGCCGTTTTACGGACGAATTTCCAAATGATATAAAAGGAGATTACTGTTGGAAGCGTAAAAAGCGTTTGTTTGTTCTATTCTGATAGTCAATAGTCAATGATTTCGAGCCACCCTTGGCATTGTATAGTATAAGTTTGTGTGTATGGCGAGTGAAACCAATACGAGAAGCGATCTCCAATGTCGGCCAATATGCCAAGATCAAAGTGGTCCATCGCAGCATTCCATCTCACAATATCGACCACTACTACAAGCTTCCCATTGTTCCTATTTGAAATAGCACTATTATTATACTTTACGATCTAGTTCACCGTTGATCTGTTGTGTCATGTAGCGTTTCCTCGATCAACATTCTCTCGAATCACTCAAATATTTTGTGTCAATAATGGAACGGAATGAATATACACGCAAGTCCATTTATTGAATCACAGTTTTTTTTTTCTTTATACTTGCTTTTCCGATAGACGTTATGATGATTAATGATGTTTGCAGGGCATGTTCTGTCAAACGCACCAACTATCAAATTGACTTGTGTATTTTTATATGAAAAATGAATAGAAACAAAGCTTAGTATGGAGACAAATCATTGTTGAGGCAGATTTTGTAAACAACAGTTAAAACGGAGCGTTCGAAAGGATTTTTTATTAATATCCTACTAGCTAAATTAATCTTTTTCGTAAAAAGTTCGCAGAAAGACAGGCATGTTTTCTAGCATTTTTTTTGCTTATCAATATCAATTACTCAACCTTATTGCATAAAGCATTTTACTTAAACTTTTAAAATTTAATGATATGCAAAAAACAATTTGACTGGATAGATGTAAAAGGAATTTTAAAGTAAAGAAACACTAAATGTAAAAGGAAACAAGAGGTTAGACGAGGTGGATATGCGACGTAAAAAAGGATCTTTTTTTCTTTTTCTTTTCTTCTTCAGCCATCTCTCCACTGCTGGATATAGGCCTCTTCCATTCCTTTCCACTCTCCTCTATCCTGGGCTTTTCTTATCCACCCCCTGCCCGCGACTGGGATAATATCATCGGCCCATCTTTTTTTGGGGTCGGCCCACTCCTCTTCTTTTATTCCACGGTCTCCATTTCAGGATTCTGGGTGCCCATCGCTCCGTTCCCTGTTTGGCGACATCCAAACAAAAAAAGGATCATGGCAGAAAAATCCAAGACAGTGATTTGCAGTTCCGGAAGCTGCAGACCACTCAAGGTCGTCGCCAGCCCGGGGCCCAGGGGGGGGGGGGCAATTTGACCCATTCATAGGCTATTTTCTATATGCAGGATGAGGAAAGTATGAATTGCCTACATTTTTAAGTGTCTACCCCCCCTTGGCGACGCCCTTGAGACCAAAAGTCTGAATACTTATAAATGGGGTCCAATTTCAATATATATTTCAACATTCATTGCTGCACGTAATGCACCGCATTTGTGGAGCATTGCTTTTTATAAAAACAGCACAGGAGATGAATAATTATTATATCATATCATCTGACAATGTACCTACATTATTCCATAAGAAATAGTAGGTACAAACATAGGATAGAAAAAAACACATAGTTTTTTATTATAATCTAGCTTTCCGACAGATATTGTCCTGTAGTCCTTAATATGAATATTGATTTCAAATTTGTAGGAAATTTATACAAAAATACGTTTAAAATATGTTTGAATGTAAAAAAATTATTTCTGAAAGCTCGAAAGAAAATCCAAAAATTTCAAGAATCTGTGTACCATTATTTTTTATGTCAATGGTAGTCGGATAAACAATACTTTTGTTGTGTAATAGAATTTTTCATATATTGCGTTGGCGTCGCAGGAAATCCGTTTCATTCTTACTTTAATATTATATTTTATATTATTTCTTATGCATTTTTCTATTTTTAAATAGTTATTCTATTATCCGGAGCTGAGAAGAATCCAATACCTAAATCAAACATCGGAAGAATCAGTTCAGCCGATCTCGAGTTATAAGTGTTCGCACTAACCTGACTTTATTTTATATTATAGAAGATAATCGGACTTTCATGGGTTAGATTCAAAGACTAAATAGCTCCATTGTAATAACGTGAAATTGTCACACACTGTCAGACAACAGATGAAGATCACAAACAAAACAAGTCAACGTGAATGCGGTGCGTCACACTCAGGTATTCGATAATAATTACGCTTTATAGCCGTTTAAACATCTTCGGATTATTGAAAAATTATAGTTGGTTAGAAAATATATAGAGGGGGATTTCCCGATTTCCATTATACTTAACTTACAGTGTGATTTTAATTTCTTTTAAGAAAGAATCTGGGGCTAACTTCAAGTGATCTAACACAATATTCTTTCGACATATTTCATAAACTTGTGGGCCATTAAAACGGTTTTTGAAAACTATTAATTTCTTTCTCAGATGTGACCTTTTACTGTGTAATAAAAAAGTATTAAGTAAAGATGAGGTACTTACGTACATGAAATCTATAGCCCTATGTGAAGCTAATGTAAGCCTAACCCCTAAGTAGCCCTACTTTACTTTACTTTTCGGGTCCGGACTTCAAACTTTGCCACTCCAGTATGCAGCGACGGATATCGCCTTGTCATTCGCCTTCTTGAGGTCCTCCACCCCACAAGTCACCTGTATCAACGGACACGTCAATCCTTCCACCTATCTTACCTGCCGCTACGATCTGCAAGCCATTCTCATCCAGTAATCTGAGATCTATCTATTCTTGAAACCAACTTGTTCCATCGGTTGTTACTTTAAATTTTTAGTTTAGAGTTATAGATCATAGTCATAGAACTGACAGATGTTTGCTCACTTTTGAAGATGGTTCGCTTGACTTTACGATCAACCTTTTAAACAATTAAACCAATTGAAGCTAATGAAAGGTTTATTTGAATGACGGAACTTTTCTTAACATACCTAATTAAATTTTAATGATCTGTATTATACTAAATTATTCGGAGATTTCATAAGTTTAGTGTTAGTCATATGTAACTCTATTTCGTTAAAAAAAATCTTTGCATCATTTAAACTTTTGTATATGTAGATTTGTTGTTGATGTCTATATATAAGTTGGGTTGAGAGACCAATGATGTTGGAGATGAACTTCCCAAGTCATTGATCTCGGTCAGGGCTCCTTCATGTCCTATGCCACCCCGCAGTCTCTCCAGCCTCCAGTGGAGCAGCTGAGTTGGAGTAGGTTCTAAAGCTGATACATAACTGACAGCTGAACTTTTCGCACTCCCGATACTAATCTCAGAAACACTTCTTTGCAAGTTTACTTTCTTTACGTCTATATTATCTTTGGAATTACATCGTTCGCAAACTTTGCTGTTTTTGGAATCGGGGGGTAATACTATGACTTTTGTGTCATTATTTTCTAGAGTGACTACCCTCTTACTTCCTCTAAGCAGTACGGGGTTTTTCCTAATTACAAAGAAAACTGAAACTACCCCGATCAGGTAACACGCAATTGTTGATGAGATGACTGTCAATATCACCGCAGGTTTATCTTTTTTAGTTATCCAAGGTCGCTTTCCCCAAGACGGTTTCGTTAAAATGGGCTTACAATCCAAGGGATACACACTCTTTTTTCCTTCCCTTAATACACAAAAGGTGTACATCTCTTCTGGTTCTAGCGTTTCAGTAATATCAACATCTTTTGAACAAATGTGAGTCAAACATTTAATACGTATCGATCCATCCTGAATTTGTGTGTAATTAAACTTGCTTTTAAACCAAATAACAGAGTCGCGGGTTTTAAAATTTGGAGAAGCCGCTACTGAAATTGTATTATCATCACTTTCATTGATTCTTATGCGATGTTTTAGATCAATATCTATGAACACAGATTGTTCTACTTCCAAAAAGATACGTTCATCATATTTTAACGTCTTATCAATTGAAGAAGAACAGTCTAATGGAAGTTCGTTTTTGTTTGAAGCGATTGGGTTTGTATTTGATACTGAAGGAGTCGTACTATTTTCGGAGTAAGGCCGTGAACTTCTCGAATCTTCCTCACAAAACTTAACATTTGAAAAAACACCCAAAGCTCGATCCTGCGCATCATAACACATTGTCGTATTGAAATCATGATTCTTTAGTTTTAATTGTTTCAACCAATTCATATCACACTCACATCTCCATTTATTTCCACTTATTTTCAATGTTTTTATTGCAATATTGCTTAGTAAATCATCTGGTAAAGACATCAAATTATTATTTCGTAAATCGAGTTTTTCTAACCTCGTGAGATATGTAAATGATCCATTTTCAATTTCATCGATGCTACAACGGTACAGATTAATATGCGCAAGAGACGTCAAGCCTTGCAAAAGAGTTCTGTTTATTTTCGGAATAGATGTTTCGGACAAAGTGAGAATGGCCAGATTAGGAAAATAGACGTCTTCAAATAGCCTTGTTATATTTACTTCGCATTTTCTTAAATTCAAGTAAACCAAGTTATCCGATATTCCAATGAGGGCCTGGTCCTCAATATTTGAAATACCACTCTGCCATAGACTCAGTTCTGTCAAAGAATGCAGTCCTTTGAACGCTTCAGTTTTTAAAGTATCTATTTTACAGAACTCTACGTATAACTCGATTGTTTTACTGAATACTTTTGACATAAAAGCGCCCGCTTCTATCGCTAGCAATTTAGTCCTTCTTATTTGGACATGAAAAATTTTCAGTACGCTACTGTCCAACCAATTTTTATGTATTGTGTTGTTTGGAAATGTTGCGTCCTCTATGACCAAACGTATGTAATTACAATGGCGTACCTGTCAAAACAAAATGAAATGTTTTCATTAGAAAATTCTAAAATATTTTTTGAAAAGAAAAATTAATTATCGAATATATATTACAACTAATGACTCTAATAATTCATTACTGATGTTCGAATTTTAAATGGAAGAAACCACTACGGGCTTACGACCGTCTTCTACTGTTATTTCGAAGGCTGGCTTAGTGTGATCACTTTACGTTAATAACGTTCGCCATTAGGTGGTAATGTTTCAGTCTCCGAAACTCCTAATCATGAGAATTCTCGACATGTTCAACATGTCGAAAAATCTCATGTATACAACAAGTAGAAATTTAATAATTAATGAAATATAGAGTTAAAAGTTGGAAATTATTGAGAACAAGAGAGCAACCAAATATAAAGACTACGACTGCTGTCATTTATTTGGCGCCAGGATATGAATTTATCTATTTTTTGTTAATGTCTCATCTTTATTGCCTATTGGCTTTGTTGGTGCACAACGTTCTAATTATGTCTAGATTCTTGTGACCATTTTTCAGGACTAGATCTTAACGAATATGTATAACAACTAATGACTCTAATAATTAATTATGCTCTTACATCATTGAAGTATAGTTCATCTAAGGCGTATGAGAGTCCTTCTAAGTCCCCGGAACAAGAGGCGTCACATCCAATTGCTTTACATGGATTGCTACCTTTGAAATTGAATGAAACTTCTTGATTGGTCTTTTCAATTGACATTAAATTGCTTCTTGATAGTGTCCCGTTGAAACTTTTCAATGTCAAAACGTGTTCTTCTTCCCCGAATCGACCATCGATTAAGCTCTTTGTTAAATAAATGAGAACTCCAAACAATAGACAGAATCCAACGCAGCATAATATGCCGATCGATGTTCGAAACCATTTTTCTTTTAAAACATCTCTGATGCAGAATCTATAAAAAAAATTAAATATAAAAAAAAATTAAGTAGTTGGTAGTCTGGCAATTCCTGGATCAAAGAGTGTAGTTGTGTTCACCTAGAGTGAGCACAGATTCATTTCAAACATAAAATATAATATATTTTTGGATACATATTAAAATATGTCCAAAGTTTGAAAAAAAAATGTGTCAAAAACAAAGTGATTGAAGTTATTGTATATAATAGAATAAAATTCGGAAAAAACTGAATTGTCTGTCATCGGTAATTTAAATCAATACAAAAGAAACAGCCTTTTGCCAGACATATCAATCATGGAAAAGTGATGAAATTGATTTACTTTCATGAAATCTCAGAAAAACAATATTATTTGATGAGAATCAATAATTCATGTTTGAATAAAGAAATGTTATATTACAAAAAAAAAAAAAAGGAAGTTTTATAAATTATTATTGGAAAGTTTTCTGCCATTCGTATTTTCTTTTTCTTTTTATCAGCACTCACCACTCCAAAGGGTCATCTTAAAAGTTTATAGAATGCGAAAAGACAAAGGAACAGCAAATATAAATGTCTTACAATATGCATTTTACTTTCATAAAGTATATTCTATTTTTTTTTTCAATAAACTACCTCTTGATAGTCTTTTAAACCTATAATATGCTACTTACATTTTACTTTCTTTTTTTGCATTTTATTAATCTTTTCAAAGCATTTAAAAACGGCAATAATTTTTTGTAAAAAAAATGCATTATATTATTTCTTTGTTTAATTGTGACTTTTTTAATAGTACCTACGGAATCACATTGGTCAAATGATAATAAATTGATTCTCCAGCTCGCTGCCGACTCGGAAGGACGTGTGTGTTCGCTGTTCGCGCTGTGCTTCAGGAATTATTTTTTCGTATATTCGTGTTGTTATTGTCGCAAAGTGGAATGTAACTTAAGTATAAAAAATTATTTTTTATTTGTAATATTCTTCAAGGATCAGGTCCGTATTAAGTTTTTTATTTACTATTATTCTTTTTTTCTCTCTATTTACTTTTCTTTATTCTGTTATCGTTTCTGGTATAGAAAGGGTGTTCAGACTTCCATCTTCATAGAAGATGGAGGTACCTCCTCACCCTCCCGTTCCACCTCTCCCTCCAGATCCTCCGGATCCTCAAGAAACGAATAAGCGGAAGAGAAAAATGACTCAAGCCGAGGAATGTCTCATATCTGACCCTGATTTATCCTCCAATCAGTCTGTTTCTACCTCATCGAATGCTTCAAAACCCAAGGAGACTCCCTTACGGGAACATTTTTACTCCTTAAGATCTCTTGGCCCGTTCATTGTTTTTGTCCAGAGTACAGAACCTGGCAAGTCAATCCACCCCATGGACTTCGGTAAATTTCTTTATAATAAAAAAATTAACAACATTATTAATGGTTCCATCAAGTCGGAGGGGAAGTTCCGTCTGGTCATGGAGTTTTCCACGGCCAGTTCGGCTAAATTCTTCATTAAAAACATCTATATCCAGTCGAACTCAGCGTTCAAAGCATATATCCCAACCCACAACGTGACCCGCATGGGTCTTATAAGGGGTGTGTCTACAAACATCTCTGACGAGGATATCATGGCCGCGATTTCAGTGTCTAATCCCGATGTTGGAGAGGTGCTGAAGATCCGTAGGCTGAGCTACAAAGACAGGTCCTCGGGAAAAGTCGAGTGGAAACCGTCTGGCTCGATTGTGGTGACTTTCGAGGGACAATGTCTGCCTAACAATATATACATATATTACAATAGTTTTCCCGTTGAAACATACTTTTATCCTACAGTACAATGTTTTAAGTGCCTTCGCTTTGGCCATACTAAAACAGTGTGTAAATCAGTTGAAAGATGTTTCAAATGTGGCGAAAATCACCCTGCAAATGAGTGTTATTCTGAGCCTACCTGCTTCCATTGTGGAGGACCCCACGTCTCAATAAGTTTGGCATGCCCGGAGTACCAAAGACAGAAGGAAATAAAACAATCCATGGCCTTTCACAATATCTCGTTTCTTCAAGCCTCCAAACGTCATCCCCAACAAAAACTATCGTATGCAAATATCGTAAAAAAAGACGTTCCAAACCCCCGTCCTATTGCACTTGGCGTTCGTGAGAAAGCTTACCGTGATGATCGTTTGGATACCCTCTCACATCGGAATAAGTGGTAATGAGAGGGCAGATACTCTTGCCAAAGATGCTTGTACGTGCGGAGTGTTGCCGCACTCATTTATTCTGCCTGTCACAGACTGCATGAACACTGTGGAACATTCTATTCGGGAGGAATGGAATGAAGTTTTTAAGATTTCTGCGACTGGTGGTCATTACAGGGCAGTGCAGAGTGATATCCCGTATAGTCCATGGTTTAAAAATTGCAAAATTCCCAAGTTGAATGTATCTCTCATAACACGACTACGATTGGGACACGTCGTCCTATCTTTCCATTTGGCTAGAATCGGTATAGTTGGTGACGCTACTTGCGAATGTGGGAGGGAGGAAGAAACAATAGACCACGTTTTCTTTAATTGCCCGCTCTTACCAAACCATGATTTTATCAAAGAAATTTCAAAGATCTGTCTCACTTTCCCTATCAAGATTCAATCCCTTTTGGCACTTAACGATTTTAAAGTCAATCAAATTATAGTAAATCACCTTAAAAAGTACGATAAAAAAGTATAATGTGTGTATGTGTGCATTGTGAGAGAGGGTGCGAGGGTTGTGTGTGTGTGTGCGTGTGTGAGGGTGTGTGCGTGCGTGTGTGTGTTTTTAAGATAACATAGACATAAAAAAAAAAGAAAAAAAAAAAAAAAAAAAAAATTATTTGTGTATATAATTTTTGGGGGATTAGTTTTTTTACTGATTTATGTGGTCCTTCCCTATGACTAATTTGTTTATTTTGTATTTTTTTGTTGGTTTTTTTACGAATTAGGGCATAAATCACTCGAGATCGGGTGCATTGCCGGAAAAAAAAGAAGAAGAAGAAGAAGAAATGATAATAAATTCATCACCATACAAATTCGAATTCAATATTCATAGTTAGGAACACAGGACAACGTCTGTCGGGAAAGCTAGTGAACCAATAAAAATTGAGACAATCGCATTCGAAAACCGCAGTAAATAAAATAAATTTGTAGTAATTTTTTTTCAACAACATTTCGTTTGATCAAAATGTCGAGATGACATACTGTATTTATTTTTTGTTGTATGAAATTATTGTACATATTAAGGCATTTTCATTTAACCTTCAGATATTGGAAGCACACTTTTCAATTAAATTCTTCACTCTTGTTCAGTCGCGGGTTGTTTGAGATAACTTAAGTTGGTAAAAATATGTTAAATTGACTCACCTCTTTTTGCTTTCTTTCTTGCAAACCTTCAGTGTTCCTTGTTTTCCGAACACAGTAGAAAACATTTTTATAATAATATTACAAACTATATTACATATCAGAATAATTTATCATACTAAACGTATGAATGTCAGTGTGAGAATATTGTGTAAAAAAACAGATTGATTTTATCAGATGTAGATAAATCATAACATGAATATGTAATCCATATTGTTGGATTTTCATGGCGCTCCGTAATAAAATAGATAGACAGGATTGCTTTCAATATTAGCTCTAAGCAAAAGTGGATCAAACCTTCGTCAAATATTAATGGAGAGGCGTGTACTCATTGTCATCTCAAAAAAACGTTAAATTTAAAAATATTTTATTATCTTCTTTTACCAAATCTCTTTTTTTATAGATCTTTCATTTGTTCAAATCTTAATAATCTTATTTTAAAAACGTAAATGATTTAGTTTACATTTGTTATCTGTTTCAACTTCATGACCATATTCAGTTATTTGACATTCAACGCAGTGTCTGTGTCAGCGCAAGGCCCTGTCCTAGCTGGTCGCATGATCGCACGATTGTGCGATTACGATGAACGCATGAACAAATTTGTGATCGCACGATGCCGTGTGTCCTTACTGCCATCGTATGATCGCGCGTCCACTTTCCTTGACAACGCAAACAAATAAGTATGAATGTTAGTAAGTAAGAACTTTTGGCAAGTAGGTATCGTATTAATTATCGATACATCAGAGCAATAACAGTCTTTCTGCCCAGTTAGGACACGTTCATACATTGTTATATTATGTTTGAACAGGGCGTCCGCGTTCATGCGATCATCGCAATCGCACGGTCGTGCGATCATGCGACCAGCTAGGACATGGCCTAAGGAAAACTTTTTATTTATTTATTTCATAGAGACACCAACAGAACACTGAACAACACAAACAAAAAAAAAACATGAAACAATCACATAGAATATCCAGAGCTCCAATAAAAGGTGTCTCCCGCATTGCTATTGTGCATAGTTAGGTGGTACTTTTTGATTGAAACTGTTTAAATACTTGTTGTCAGAAATATGTTGTATAAATAAAACCAAAGCACACAATGTTTCGAGAAACCTGAATGGTCTAATACTCTCAAAATCGGCCAGAGGAAACTTGCATTTTCAAAAAGGTTCACTTTCATGCAAGCAAACAACAAAATATGCACAAGTGCACAAAATTGTTCCTTAATACAATTCCGCTCAAAAACGTGTCGGTAGTCAACCTATGATATCCTCAATAGTTAATGAAAAAGAATTGTAGTCTCAAAGAAATGTCATCTTTGAGACTACAATTCAGCTATGGACAGCTGTGGACAGGTTCAAGATTCTCACTTTACAGAACGTTCAATCTCGCTGAAAGATTCGGCAGCATTATACAAACTAATGTAGTGTATCAGTTTTGAAGCTACATAAAACAGGGAGCAGGTTAGGTTTTAGGCAATTTGCATATATAACCTCTCTTTCTTTCGTTTGTAAATACTTCCAAAATAAAATTTAAAAAAAATACTAACATTTTTGATTTCGTTTATTTGGAATACTCTTATTCCTTAAACATATATGCATATAAATAAAATTGCCTAAATAAGTTATACCACTTTTCAACTGTACTGAAAAGCATTGTGAAGGATATTATTGTTATATATACCTATTCACGCAACAAATTACCTTTTCTAATTACTCTTATCATTCTGATATTTCAGTTATCATACTAGCAGCAAAACCTGTCGGACAACAGGCATTGAAATGGTTCATTAAGTGTTTGATTGTAATATGAGACGGTCATCATCCTTTAATTTTACTTTACAACGTTGAAAACTGCATGTAGATAATTTAACATATCTTCCCATAGTTACACATTATTTCGTCGATATATTATTTTCAGCAGTTATACTAACGAGTTGCGACAGATTTTGAGATTTTGGTACCACTATGCCTCAAAAAGACCGTACGCGCCAGAACAGCACAAACCTCAATAACCTAGAATCGCAGATAGAGCTGGCTTGGCCATGTCCTCCGCTTGCCTTCTCTACAATCTTCATGGGATAAGAAGGCGAGACAGGCTACAATCAAGCGGGCAATCACTGCGTTTTTAAAAGAGGCTGTACCAAGCTGGAATGAAGTTGTGCAAATAGAGAGACTTGGAGGAACTTCGTGGCGTCCACATGCTCCACACTGGAAGCGAACGTGGTAAGTAATATTAGCGAATAAAGATTATCTTGCCTTAAGAGACATCATCCTCACTCTGGTGGGTCGTGGTCAACATGCTTGGTGGACTCTCTCGTAAACCATTGTGCTCCAGGCTAGTCTGTCTGCAGCCAGATGAACGGCGCGATGGAGTGTTTGAGTGATGTTCTGCTTTATTTGGTCGGACCAACGCATCGGTGATCTGCCTCTGGGTCTAATTCTCGATGTTCTTTCGACCCGTATACCCATTTCTAAATTTTCCTCTGAAATATTGATCACTAAACGAAGTCTGAATAACATTTTCCATAGATGGATTGGTTTGGTTGAAATTTTTCAATGAAACTTTTGAGCTACGGACCAACTTGCCAATTTTATACAGGATTATCTTATTTGTTGAGTGATAAGTTCGGCTATACAATACGAAAGTTCTTTTACTGATGCCATCTACTTTATTATAATCGATATATTTAAATTCAGTTTAAAATAAATGTTCCCACATCTCCATGATATACGTACAAAACATCTTCCAAGTGCCAGGAAGAATAAAGAAGACATCTCCGAATTGGAACATTGCAAAGCCATTCAAGTCTTTAAATGATTTTGAATACCTGGACTTGTCAAGTCTCTCGGCTGTATATTATTATGTAGAAATCATGGTTGAAATGTTTTTGGAATTGCAAGATGGAAAAACCTGTTACCATCTGGGTCTATATATACAAGTATACATCTGAATACGCGCGGTAACGTAACCAATGTAATGAATATCAAAAGATCAAACTAAAAATCTTCTGGTTAGCAGTTACGGTGACTGAAAAATATCGTGTATCTTGAAAGAGAGTAGCTTTGAAGTGTCCTTATGTGCCACACAAATTTAAATCAGTCACTTTAAAAGGTGCATCAGTCGACAGGACTCGCGTGAATAAAATTACACAACAAAATCTTTAAAGGGAGCATAATAAAACAAACTCTTTCAGGCTTTTATGGTTTTTTTATTTACTTTTTAAATCTTATCAATCATGATAATTTATTATTATAATTTTACACAGTTAATACAATCATAGATTTATGTAGATATTAATATTGAGACAAAGAAAATATTGCATTAACAACAATTAGAGATAGCCTAACAATTATTCACGTAGCTTACAATAGTTTTTTAACAACACATACGTTTATATTTTAATGGATATGATATCAACATTCATAGATATGTATTTGGTTACAATTATTACAATATATAACATTTAGATTTTTTAGGTAAATAAATATTCCAATTTAAAAATCTCTTGATGGTATTCAATCTAAAATTCTGTTCAACTTCCATAAACTCAGATTATTTATTTATCTTAAAAAAAGATATACCTACTGTTTAAGATACAACATCGAAAAACATTGATTATTTGTAAACTGGTAAACTCTGCAATGAATTGAATATTTTGGTTCAAGCTTATATAAAAAAAAATTAGAAAAACGTTTGGTAGGTACCAATATATGTATGTACGAAATTACATTCATTTAATCTTTCATTAACCAATGATATGATTTTGATTTTTTTTTTAATATTTAAAAATATGTACTAAATCTATCTTAAATTAAGAAGTGATTCTGATAATAACAAGAAGCTTATTTTTATAATTTATATAGCTAATTATCTATTAAATGACATATCGAAAACATGAATTAAATTCATATAATATATTATGTTAATTAATAAATCTTAAGACAATATGATTTTATATTTAAAAAAATTGAGTCCAGTCACTATGTGACAAGACAATGACACCGTCAAAATGATATGTATTGATCTGGTTCTATTGGCCATACTGTCTACAGACAGTTCATTCGGCAATACACTTACATGAGTTTTAAAATTAAAAAAAGTTAAAATTGTTAATCAAATAAATTTAACAACTAATTTCTATTTTATGTCTTAGTTATACGTGGAACCACCACTTGATTTTATTTATTTTTAAATTTCAACAATTTATAATAATAATAATTGTTGAAATTTCGCATACTCTAGATAATTATTTTAATATTGCGACATCTATCTGTCTTTTCTAAGAACGGTATAATGTGCGACATGTTTGATAAATAATTTTTTAAAAGCGTTAAAGTGAATAAAATCTACAAAGATAATATTAGTAATATTTTTAAAATGCATGCATTACACAATTAAATCTCTTAAAAAATATTGATAAAATGTAAGATAAAAGGTGCATTTTCTAAACTATTGAAATCCAATTGAAAAATCACCAGGCTCTGCTCAATCTATATTCATATACTTTATAAAAAAAAAACAATGTTGATTCTATAATATTTATAATAATTATCACTTTGTGCTTCCTAAATCATTATATTTTATCCACAGTTAAACAGGTGAGCTTCATCACTATTATTATTATTAAAGATCACAATATTATTAGGAAAATAATAAAACTCCATCTGTTGAATAAATCTCTAAGCTTTTTCATTTTCATTTCGAACAGTTTGTAGGAATGGAAAATAATATGATTCAAACAGTTAAGTGCGAAGATTTTTTTTATATTAAGACGACATTCAGAAGCATATAAGTGGAAATTGATTATATTATTTATTTTAATATTAGCTACAAAAAACACAAACATGCATTTTATTTTAAAATATAATATATAATCATCTAATGATATGACATTAATATGTAAATTTTATAACAATAATTATTCAAAGCATAATGATTAATTTACGTTTATACTTATTATATAAAATACATAAAATATTATTTTAATGTGAAACACTACATAATTTTTTATATAATATATTATTTTTGATAACAAATTAACCTTTGGAAATGTATATTATATGATTATATCAAAATATGTGATTATTTAAACAAATATCTCGTGTATAATATTGAAAATACGTTAACGTTATTAATCAATTAATTAATATCAGACACATTTTGTGATATGTATCGGCTCCCCCTGTATAAAGTTTCAAAATTGTTTGATCAAACAAGGGTATGTTTTATAGACATTTTTATAAAACATCCTGTTTATGTTGTTTTCAAATTTGGGTCGTTTTTCTCACACATTCTATCCCTTTCTTAAAATTTTCAACAATCGTTAAATAACCGAATGTTTAATTCTCTAGTTGTGGTCTCAGTGATGTTATTTCAAAATGTTTTGTAAAAAATGTTACGAATAGAAAAAAACTACGAAGGTTGTTATAAAAAATTAATTTAAGGTTAAAAAATTTCTGAAAATAGATAGATTTTTTTTTATTTACCTCAAGAATTTGATTGCTGTACGCTGGTATCGGTTAAAAATATTTATCAAAATGTATTTTAAGCAAACAAAAATAGAGTATTTTCTTTTACAATGAAAGTACCAACCATCATATTCATGAAACGTTTTGTGATGATTATACAATTTCTCATCCCTGACACTTGGAGAAAAATACGTATCCATCATCAAAATGTCACAGGAATATGGTAAATGGGAAAAAAATCCAACAATAGATAATATTAATAACAAGAAGAAGGTGAATGCAAAACAATGAGGAAATGTTTACAAGACAAGACCATCAACTAACCCTGGTGTTTTTTTTTTACGTTTCCTGAAACGCTACTACACTATTTAAAAATATGTAGGCAAAGTCATAGCCATCACTACTTACAACGATTCCACATTAATCCGTTAAATGATAACACTTTAATTATACGAAAGCACACAAGGTATTGCTTCATATACTTGATATGTTTTATTAATTGTATATTACGCGTCACGTCACTATTTTTTTATATATAATATGAAAACAAAATAAAAAGCACTATTGAAGGCTTCAATAATATACAAAATGAACAATCACATGCTGGGTTCATAGCAAATCTAACATAGCTAAGTCATGATTTGACTTTCACATACATTCTCTCGAGACATGATTTAAATCTTATTAACAAACATAGTTTTTCATATGATTTAGATGAAACAAATGGCCAGACAAACTGCGGTGAGTTGGGATATCATGTTCATTGGTTGCAATGCTGTGCTTCCTGAGTATCGTCCTGGTATTCTTTTGCCAACGGCACAGGACATGCGCTCTATCGGCATATTCTGTACGCTGTACTCCCGATGTTCGCTGGCCATGGTGCAAAGGGTACGTTTCTTCTGCATCATCTCATCGTCTCGATCACGAAGGCCGCTCAGCCAATCGCTGTACCAGCGTAACTGACAGTCGCAAATCAAAGGATTATCTGCGAATAAACATATTTTGTAAATGAATTAAGACAAGATGTGTTATGGCTGCATGTATGCCTAAATAATAAACTATAATATAATAAACTCAGTAAAGCTGAGGATATTAGCAAAGAATTTAGCAAGAAAGACACGTTTTCAGTTCAAATATAAAGCAAAAGGCAGGATTATTTATAATGTTTTGAAATTCTTCGTTGAGCGTGTTTTTCGGAAAATCATGAAAAAATTGATATAGATTAAGTTATGGATAGTACCTATAATAAAGAAGTTTGAGTAATTTCAAAGAATGAGTACCAAAAAAAGAATATAGGTATATACAGATACGGTAGATGGCAGATGTCCTGGCTGAGAAATATCAGACAATGGACCGAAATCCAGCGAGTGTTAAAACTGAACCGGTTGGCCCAGGACAGAGAAGCCTACGCCATAGTGGTAGCCGACGTCAAGGGGACCTGATATGGCACTTGAAGAAGGAGAAGGTATATACAGAGAAGGCTGAAAGAAAGTGTGTTAAAGTTCAACTTTCTGTCAATTCTCCCTAATATATGATACCTTACATCAGCCAGAGCGATTTGGGACATCTAATGGCGTTTTATTAGTGGTGCTACAAACGCATGGCGCGGATCCACTGGACAGATTATATCAGCAATGACGAGGTGTTGGACAGGGTCGGAGAAACAAGACAGCTCCTAATTAGGATTGTCCAACGAAGATCCAATTGGATAGGCCACAACATCAGGCACCCGGGCCTGCTCATTACCATCGTCCAGGGCATGAAAACATGTCAACAAATCTAAGGATCCATAAAGAGAAAAAAGTTAACTTATTATGGATATATTCCTATGACTTTCACAACCGTTTGTTGACATCTTGATTTGTTTAGCGGGATAGACAGAGTTCGATTCACGACCAAATCCCGCAAAGCACATGCAAGACTTATGTCGATATTATGGAATATGGACAATGTCGATATGCGTGTCAAAATTTCAAAACGATTTCTTTTCAAGACATACCTATTAACAATTTATATGCCTCTATTAGGTCTGGATTTATTTTGAATATTAACATAAAAATAACCAATAAAAAAACACACAATACGAATCCTCAATAAATAAAGTTTTTACACGTGAAAATTAAATGCTCATAAAAGTTTATGCATTCTTCTTGTTTGAGGGGGAAAACCCGTGATGAAAAAATAAAGAGAGACCCTTCGGTTTCAAAACCTTTCCACCATGTTTCATATTCGCAGACTGAAAATTCTACGTGAAAAGGACCGAAATGTCGCTTTTGTGTATAAGTACCGTAAAAGGGAGATGAATAAATGAAATGAAATTATTCTAAGGCAGTTGGAAAGTAAAAAAACAAACATATTAATAATCCAACACAATGGAAAACTCCGCACTAGAAGAATAATACAAGAGCATTCCTCTTATTCGCCCCGTTTTATAAAAAAAAATAACATGAATTGTATTTTTTTTTGTTATATTTACCCATGATATCAACCACGCGTAATGTGTCCACAATGGGCTCCATGATTTCTTCAGGGATGTGGGTAATTTTATTATTCTGTAAATTCAGCGTCTCCAAGGAGTTGAGGTTCTCGAATCCCATCGCAGGAAGCACTCGGATGCTGGAATAAAAAATGTTTAGACGTTAATAATAGAATAGCCACTAAGAGGGACGGGTGTCTTTAGAGAGACATCTGAAATAAATATATTATAATAACTAGCTTTCCCGACAGACATTACATTACATTAGCGAGCAAATAGTGTTCGAAAATCAAACGATCGAATCATTGGATCATTTTTGTATGAAAATTTTTCGAAACATCTTCGATGATCGTTTCGATATTCGATCATCGGAAACTTATACTTGTGGTACTGTAGTCCTTACTATGTAATATATTGATTTCGAATTTGTAATTTATACAAAAATGGCCGAAAGAAAATCCATCAACAATCTGCGTACCAATATTTTTTATGTTGATGGTAAGCAATAATTTTGTTGTTCTAGAATTTTTCATAGATGGAGATGGAAATCCATCCATACTAAATAAATTATCATTATTTCTTAGCATTTTTCAACTTTATTCGGAGTAATGTTATCCAGAGCGGAGGAGAATCCAATAAATCAAACATCGAAAGAATCTGTTCAAGGTTTTATATATTTGTATAAGAGACTTTTTATTTGTAACCTTTGCACCATGACAGGAAATCCATAGATTCAACATTAGACATAATTATACATAGACATATTAATGAAATATTAAGCATAGACACCTTACATCTCCCTTTTTATAATTGAAGTCGATCTGGTGGTTTAACCGTCCTTCCAGATCTGGTTACATAATATTTGTCAGATTGGACATCTTGGATTTCTTCCACCCGTCCATCGTCCCCCACACCGATCTCGAGTTAAAAGTGTTTGCACTAACCCGACTTTCATTTATATTATAAGATTTCACAAACATACACCATAATATAGGGTTTCTCAAAATTAACACAACATTTTTAATTAAGTAGATATATAAAAACTTAATTGTAGTTTTTATATAGGTAGGTACTTGTGTATTTGATATTATGTCGTATTAAAAAACTGTAGGTATGTTTGCGAAAATATTAAAAAATAACTATTTTAATTTTTTTATAGTTTCTCGTAAATTTTTTGTACGAGAAAGTGCGCAATACTAACATTTTAGGTCGATGAAGTTAATCACTTTTACAAACAAATTTTATACAAATAATTTTAAGTGTCGTCATTTATTCTCTAACCTTAAACTATCAACTTTCCAAGTATAACTTTAATGATGATGCTAATTTTCCATAAGAGAAAGAACACTGAAAAAGTTCTGTTGTAAAATACTTCATGTGGTAGATTATATCGATGTTGTGAGGTAGAAACTTTCCGATATTATTTTTATTGAATAAAAAACAACGAGTCATATAAAAGTAGATACATTTCAATTTGTAAATTCATTAAACCGATACAAACTATAACTTCAGGTATTAAATTCCATGAGACATTTTAATTAGAATGCCCGAGAATCCTAATTAGCTTACAAATGGGAAAATTAATATTCTTTAAAACTACACATTGACAATTACCAACTTTCATACTTGTAACTTTATATTATCATAACAGAAAATTACATATTTCATAATTATTCTTATTCTGAAAGCAAGAGAAAGCATTAAAGTTGATTGCTTAGTAATAATTATCTTCAACTTTCTTAGATTATTATATCTCATTAAATTGTGTTTATAGGAATTCTATACCTATGAACCTATGAAATTCGCTGTTGAATCTCTAAAAATTGAAAATCAATCGCACAAAGGACAAGCAGCCGGAATTTTTTTTTTATTTTTTTAGCTAAAAGTACCCAATTACCAAGAAAATCTAAAGAAATTCCCGAGATACGTAGTAGTTCTCTAAAGGTCTACGTTTCCATCCGTCATTCCATCTCAGTACTCCATAAATCTAAGTTACTTGCACACGGCCAAGATGGGATTCGGACAACCCATACATTTGGGAGAAATTTGAATAAATCGCGTCTGATGGTTTTGTAATGAAACCAAAACTTGTCATTTCCTGTAAAAGCTTACATTTAATCAACAAAAAACAATCGATTAGAAAGTAACAGAATATTAGCGACTTTAAACCTACGAACATAAGAACAAAGCATCCAACTATTTTGGATAAACTGGAGTTTTATAAAACCAGGTCTAAAATGTCTTTAATCTGGAGACATAAAAAATATCCGGGCTTTATAATGTTTTATTTCGCAGAACTTTTCGCCGAAATAAAACTCAATTATTATCCTTAGGAGCTGTGCCTAGTACTTAAAACGTGAATGAGTATAAATCACGCGGAGAATAATAGACGCTTTGCTTTTTTACAGACTTCGTGATTCAGTTTAATTCGAAAAGTTTTTACAGCCAGACACCTGAAACTCTAATGCAACGGTATCCAAGAAAAACCCTGTCCCTGAATTCAACGGCCGTAAAACCAACTTATTATAATGAAAAATTATTTGAATTGTAAATTTTTACTTAGTTCATGCATTTTATTGCAGTGGGCGTCTTGTTTACAGCGGTATCCAATCAACGCTTTATAACGAATATGTAACAACTAACGACTGTAACAATTCATTACTGATGTTCGATTTTTAAATGGAAGCTACCAAATGGAAATCGAAGGTCTTTCGCACTTTCATTATTTTACTGCCGGCAGTGAAAGAGATAAACATAGTTTTGTGTACTTGTCTCAAAGAATTCTGCGTTCGTAAATTAACGGACGCTTTTTTCTAGGAAATTATGCATCCTTTCCAGGGGAAGATTTTATTTATTGTTATCTTTTTTATTGCTTCGCCACACATTAACAATATTACGGCACACATTTGTGACTATATTCACAACACAAACCCTTTGTAGTGAGAATACTCCTACATTAAGAGCAACCATATTAGGCACACTATAAAAGAAATCTAAATCAATTAAGTTAATAATACCGAAACAACGCTTGAGCACAAAAAGGGTCGTGTTAGGGTTAAATTGGAATACATTTACGTGATTATTTTATCGTGTACATTTTTTAAACTAGGTAGGATCTTTTTTTCTATCTAATTTCGGTCCCTCGTATTACCTTTAAAAACAACAATCGTTATTAGAAAATTATGTATTCAGACAGCATATTTGTCTATTCTCTCTTGAACAAAAAACCATCAAAAACATATTTGAAGTTTTTTTAAAAAAAAAAAAAATTTGATAGCTGACGATTCTGTCATGCACATTTAATTTAAAGGCATTTCAATATCTGTGATTTTCTGATGATACGACATTTGACAAAGCATCAACTTTAAAATTTTCTCAGGCTAATCCGTGATATCTGTGGGGCTAGTACGAGTTTGATCGAAAGCTAAGTGCACGTTAATTAGCGCTTTATTAGCATGCAAATAGTATTCGAAAATCAAACGATAGAATCATTCGATCATTTTTGTATGAAAATTTTTCGAAACTCTTTCAATGATCGTTTCGATATGCGATCATCGAAAACTTAAACTAGTGGTACTGGTGTTGCAGTATAAATAAATCATAAATACTTACTTGTTCTTTTGCAGATTCAAGAATGTGATTGAGTCTCCAAAACCGGTAAAGGCGTCCTCTGAAATAACTGTGATGTTGTTAGACCTCAAGTCCAGATGTCTCAGCCGGTGGAGTGGGCGGAGTGATTCAGATGGGATCATGTGCAGGCGATTGTCTCCTAGACGCAGATATTGTAGATTTTCTGAAACAAAATAGACGTTATTACAGTTTCTGTTTGTTGTCAGTAGGTATTGAAAACTCCTACGAAAAGCCTGGGGGCTCATGAAAGAAAAATATGTATCCATCTTGTTCTAGTAATGATATCATGTAATACATCTCGGCTTTTACATAGAGCAAAAGGATTGAATGTGCATAGTTTTATCCAGCATTTTTCTAAGAGAAACCTCTTGAAAATGTCTGCGTGAGTCGGACGAAAGCGCTCGAGATTCATATAAAAAAATTGTGAAAGTGCAACTGTGTTATCATTTTAATCATCAAAATGAACTTTCACTAGGTATGTGAATACACAAACCTTACCAAAAGTAGGTACTGAAAAGTTATCTCTATCGTGTTGAATTCAGTGAACGATCTTAAAATTACAACGACCTCCCAATAGTAATTGGTAAATACTAGCTTCAGTACTTCTGATCAAGAAGTTCCGAGATCCGTTCCCGGTCAGCTCAGAATATTGCGAAGTGTTATTTCTATACCTGAGGTTAGCCGGTCTCAGATTGCAAAAGACCGGTTGGCTAGAAAAAATTGTCTCAAACAATAAATTCCGCTGGATATATTGAGACATTTGTATAGAATAGTGTAATTTTTTTTATATTTGGCAAATTTACCTTTAGGGTTTAAATTATGAAAGAATTGAAAACAAATTACAACGAAGGTATCTAAAAAGGTCAATTAGAGTTTTTCTTCCCGATTCTCTAGTAATTTGACTAAAAAAGTGTCAGTAAAGACATTACTCAAAAGTTTATCCACCAGGCAATCTGTGCCACACAACTATAGATAATATACGATTCCAACTCTGATTAATTAGATATGACGTATGAATAAAATGCTCCAATAATGCCCTGATTCTCTCCGAAAAAACAATTTATGAATACAAACAGTTTTTTTTTGTCGTGAGGTTTTGTTTAATTTTCATATTGTGTTACAATATCATACTATTATTCGGTTTTATATTATTAGTTACCGGCAACCTTTGCTCTTTTATGGAAATAGTTTATTTTGCGAACATAACCACCCGTACAATAGGAACGCACGTTTCTCTAACAAAACCTCTGGATAACGTAATATGTTTTGTAACAAAAAACTGGTTTTCACGTAGCGATATATGCCGGATAAGAAATGACAGAACGTTATAAAAGCGGTAGAAAATGTCACAAAAAGCTTGGTAAAATATTATTATTATTTAACTACCAAATGTTTCCATATAAAATAAAACTATTTTTACAGAACAATATGTTATTCCTTTTATTACATGTTGTATTTGTATATATAAATAATGATATCGGTATGATTAATTTTACGTTATAATAGATAATCTTTTAAAAATCTACCAAAATCAATGACTTATGACTAATTGAGCTGAATCTCTACGTCCCTGACGATTACATGAGATCTCGCTCCCATGTTTAGTTTTATGTGCATACAGGACGTACAAACGTTATAAAGCATTCACCAATTAACCGAGCGAAGCTCTTGATTAATCGGCTGTCTGATAATATTGATATTTTCACCGTGACGCAAGCGAATTGAGTATTTGGTGTAGAAATATTGATGATCTGCTTTAATATGAAAAAAAACTTGTATTTTTAGTTTTTCTTCTTTGTTTTTAATTTATTTTTTTCTATGCACTAGAAGATATAATAATATGCTTAAATTAGGCTATTTTTTATTAGTATTAGCAAATTTATGGTGTCAAAAACCATATTATTTATATACCTTATTTAAGGGAGTTTGGGGTGATGGTGAAAAAACCCCTATCTGACTCGAATGCCGATCTCACTTGTTAACGAGGCGCAATAAGTCTCATAAAGGCGCGGTATAACCGTATCGCCTTTATGAGACCTAATTCCCATTAAAGTAACAGGAAGGAAGAAAAAAATATGGAGAGAAGAAAAAAGATGATGTCGCGGAGCATTGTTCTCCAAGTTTGTCTGTACTTGTACAAAAAAAAACACACAACTCAATTGAGAATATAGGACTAAGTAAAATGAAATAAAAATAGATAAAAATAGGCAGTGTAGCCGTGAATCGACATGAGAGATAATTCATGAAGTTAGCAGCAAGGATTGAATGGTTCCTGTCTACGTAGACCGATAAACATTTAACAACTCATCCAGAACATCTCAAGTGGGGTCGGTCCGTGTTGATTACGGGAAGTCTTCAACAAAAAATACGTGTGAATCCTTAACGATGGGCTTGAGGGTTCGTCGAATTGTGTTAACCTCAAAATATTTATTCTAAGGGTTTCCGAAAAGTATGAATGCTTTTTGAAGAAATTTTTACCTACTCATTCAGTTAGTTTTCAAGGAAAAATGGTTTGTATTGTCATTGAAAAGAAACATAAATAATATACAAACATGATTTCTCCCTTTTCCATTAGATTGTTCTTAAGTAATTAAGTAAGTAAGAATTCATTATCTGAAAAAAAAAATTGTTTCAATACAATAATAATGTAGGTACATTATTATTGTATTGAAAAATCAACCTAATAACCAATTACCTAGTCGGCTAAGAGCTTTAAATATACTGCAAATACTAAATATTTTTGTATACAAATCTAGCAGTAAAATGCCATACCAATGTTTATATTAGAAAAATATGTAATTATTCTTCTTTTCTTTTTTAGACCTGAAATCTTGTCATTAAAAAGGTGGGGTTAGCCTCTTGCGGAATGACTTCCAGCTGTTTATTGATATTTTTGATGGCCTGCTTGGGAGTCGTCTTCCATAGGAGAATAATAATCGGTTCTGAGGCGGGACGAAAGTGGACGGGTCAGCTTGTTATAAAATAAAATAAATGTATTAATGCTTCATCGAACACTTTACTCATTTTATTAAAATACTAGCTGACTCGCCCGTCGAACCTCGACCTAATCCAGAATAAAAAAATAATTTTGACTTATTACACGAATTAAATACCTACAATTTATGACATAAAAAATTAATTAAGTAAATTTGGATGATAATTTATTTCATTAAGTAAGTAACTATGTAATTATTATTGTTGATTCAGATGCGGGACGAAGTTCAACGGGTCATAAATTTGTAATAAAAACAATTCCTTTATACTTGCGTAACTTTTATAAAAATCCAAGAGATGGCGGTGTAGTAGGAAATAAGTCACATATGCAACCCGTTTCGTAAATGACAGAAAATTTGGTGTATTTAGGAAATTGGTATCAGGATTTCGACAAAAAATTATTGATTAGTTACAAAAAACCCTTAAAACAAGACGCCACTCAATTTTAATAACGAAAACGTTAACCGTGTTGCAGAGTTAAATTATAGTAAAAAGGTATAACTTTCAGGTATTATTTCCTTTTGCGTTATGTTCCCAAAATAAGACACCAAAAATATTCCTTGAAAATATTGAAATTTTACAAACTTGAGCTGAATAAAGTTTAAGTCTTTTTCAGGTAAGCTTCAAGAGCGGATTTAGAGATGATACGTTGATGTCATTACTCTAAGTCTGAAAAAGTTATCGTGTACGCGCGAAATAAGAATAAATCTCAACTCATTATGTATGAGAAGTTTTGATGTTGTAAACAAGAAGTTGTTTTAAGTTTTTTTTTGTTTTCCTCTTTAAAAATAGTGTTCAAACAAAGGAACTGTTTGTGTAATTCAAACAACGATCAAATATTTTCAAGCACAAATGTGTCTCTTGCTGATTCGTTCATCTTCGGAACAACAAGCGCAACACTGTAAATAAATTCTGCTAACGTACAAACTGAGGCCGTGACTAGAATCTTTTTAGTGAACTGGCAATTTCTTTACGTGCGTGTACACTGTACACTCATTGTTTCCAAGACTGATGTCATTGTGAAATTACTCACAAATAATGCGACATCAGAGCAAATCTTTAACTCTTATTTTTTCGTCAAAAGACCTGATATTATATAAAGCCAGATCATTTTTATTAAAGTCTAATTTGTGTTCATATGTATAGTATACAATACAAACATTTCAATCTCCTTTTTATGCGCCACTTAGGGACATAGAGAGGGACATCGATCCAGCGCAGTATTTATGATATCCTCAACACCATATACAGATCCTTCAGCTCTGCCTCGAAGAAACGAAACACGGTATGAGAGGGTCTTCCTCGTTTTCGAGACCCAGACGTGAGGAAAAACAGCGTTCTCCTTCTCCTCTCCACACTGGTGGATGTGATGTTCCTTTGCTGGGCACGCCAGCGCATAGCGTCGTTCGCGACGTAGTGATCCCATCTTATACAGAGGCACTTCGTTTCAAATGCAGATACTTTTTGGGCCTGGGCCCTGGTCATTTGTATTATAATTTAACTTAAATTTAATCGAGTTCAAACCTATCTACTTTTCATCCATTAGAACAGTATTGGAAAGAAAGGAACTGAAAACAAAGTCGGTTTTATGTAACTCGGCCTTTTTATTTGTGTGTTTTTGAAATAATGAACAAATTGAGTATTTGTCGTACCATAAGCGAGGGAAATTTATTGCCTTGGGATATGTTCTCCTAGCAATCGATCTAAACAAGAGTTGTTTTATAAATATATACACCTGTTGGAAAATAATAACGGAACAATGTCATTTGACACTGTTGGAAATAAATTATATTATTTTACAAATATTTTGAAACAAAAAATCTTTTTTTCAACAACTTATTACGAACAACAACAACAAAAAATTCGACATTATGTATCAATCAGAAATGGTAGGTAACGTAAAACCCAATCAATCAATCAATTCTCCCTTTTACACCCCACTCTGGGGCATAGGGAGGCAACAAGAGCTCTCCATTGCGCTCGATCTTGCGCAATGTTTATGACCTCCTCCCACACCATGTCCATATCCCTCAGCTCTGCTTCGAAGGAGCGGAACACAGTGTGAGAGGGTCTAACGTAAAACGTAAAACCCTAGCGTATAAAAAAGAGATAAAACGCTATGTTAGTTCTGAAAAACTTGTTAACTTAAAAGATTCTCATTAAGTACAATATAGATGTTTCCTAATATCGCCATTTGAATAGTTTCTACTCAACTGCTTGAGAGTTTCGCACAATCAGCTGAAGGCCTGCAGGATAGCGCCTCAGGACCGTACAATTAGGTTCGAATCCTTATTTGACGAGTTGAAAACACTCATGATATGTTTAGGATTTGAAATTTAACCACCTAATGGCGAATATTGTTAAAGTAAAGTGATCACACATAACCAAACTTCGAAACGATAGTAAAATACGGCCATTAACCATAAAATAACCGTTGAAATATCAAACATGATTAGGTAGTAGGTATTGATGAGTTGGCATATTGTCATTTGTCACTCTACCTTAATTTGCCCAAAGGATCACCATGCGAGGAATGGTATTTGCTATGATTATCGTAAGAATTTTGTACATTTTATATTAAAAATCCAAAAATTCAGGCTTTCTCAGCTGGCCAATCTCGCTAATTCTTTTTTTTTGTGTTAACCAATGCAAGGAAAAGATTCTTATGAAAGAAAATAGCTATTAGTAAGTTCCCCAGAACATTAACAGTCTTATTTATAAAAAATTCGTTGATAACACGATCACTTCCGATAGGCCGATCAATTTTTACTTTATTTCTAAAAACATAATTGATCCGCGTCTTTTATGTATGAAAATGACATTATGCGCAAAATTTTGTAAACAAACAAAATAGTAACCGGGCAATTCGAGTGGTTACAATCAAGATGCGCTATGTCAGATTTGAATGATTTCGAGCTATTGATGTAGAATAGGTACCTTATTTTTTAATAATTTATTTTCTATCAAAATATACCTAGTCAAGTCCTGATTTTAATTTCAGAAAATAAACAGTTACATTACATCAAACCAAACCTTTAGTTTCATATTGTTTATTGAATTTCATATTTAAACCCACTTAAAAAGTATTTTGTTTTTTTTTTCTTCAAAACGTCATTATTTTAATTAAAAATTTAGTTTGCGCATCATGGTTGTAAGCGCTCGAATGATTACGGGAATCCATATTTGCTTTATTTTTTTAAATTTTCTATGATCAAATAAATAAAGCAAAATACAATAGACCAAAATATGAAGGGAGCACATAATTGGATGGAAAAAAACTTAAATACAGTGTATTTATTACAGAAAGCGTTCTTGTGTACTGGAAACAACTGTCAGTTGACGTAAAATCCAACATGGCGGGTCAAAATGTACAGAGATCAGCTCACAATCAAGCGATATGGGTTAATCTACCTCGACGACCCTTGATCGCATGATTATCTATCGCTGAGCTATTTTTTCTTCTGATCGAAGTTTATTAAATAAGTAGTAAAAATTTAATAGTATTGCCATTAGGTATACAAATCCAATTCAATATTCATAGTAAAGATAGAACAGCGTCTGTCAGGAACAGGAATTCATATTAAAAATATATCAATTCAATATAAGAAAGAAATATGTAGTGGGGTTTTTATAATATTCTTTGCAAAAAATACATAGTTCAAAAAATAATAAAAAAGAGTACAACGACAACAAAAACATAATTTGATATTGAATAGATTCGTACATGCGTAAGAAAAAAATATGTTTCTAATAAAATTGAGTCGCGTGTCGTAGATACCACGACAAAGTTGGGTTTAAGACTTTTTTAAATATTAAAGGAAGCCTTCCACCCACTTGATTGTATTTTCACATCCCATCCTATAATATAGAAGAAGTTTTAGCCTTTCACAGCGTTTTGCACTAAGCAAGCTTCAACACAAGATGCTAGTTAAAAAAGCTAGAGAGAATCTGTCGCTATGTATGATTGTATGATATCAAATCAAAACTCCCTTTTTGACCCCACCTAGGGTCACAGGGAGCCCTCCACCCCGTTCGATTTTGCTCGATAGTAGGTATATTCTACCCCATGTACCATTTGAGAATATATTTTATTAAAAAAGAAAAATATTAAATATTAAGTAAGGATAACAAAATGGCGTTGGCCGTGAAGAGCGGTTTCTCCTATCAAGATCAAAAGGCGAGGATATTATTTCTTTCTCTTGAGTTGCATTCCTTTGAAGCAGAGCTGACGGATTTGAACAAAATGGGGAAAATAATAGAATCAGAGTTTAGACCTCATTTTGTCCCCCTATGCCATTAAATCGGGTTATACAGAGAGAGCAAAGATACTAAGGTATTGTAAGAATACTTCTAACTCTATCGGATATAAACAAATAATATTAAAATACCCTAGATGTTTAATCAAATATTTAGTACATTTTATCGAGTCTACGACATCAACTCCCATTAGGCATACCTATATAAACTCACTAATTTTACATCGCTAGAAAATTTTCAGCAAAGTACCTACTGTATTTTGCATTCAACAAGGCGTATTTCCGGCGAGCGAAAATTTCACCCAGGTAGAGGCTTTTGTTTTAAATTGAATACAAAAATGAATTATTAAACAACTTGAAAAAGATAAATATGTACTTAGGTATGTTTATAAAATTTTGCAGGAAAATCCGTGAACATTAAAAGTTCCGCTTAATTATAACAAATACAGGTATATTTAGAAAAGGCATCAAAATTAGGTTTTTTGGAAATTTTACGATTCTTACTTTTTTGGTAATTTTATAACTCTTTATCGATCTGTTACTTATGAGGATCATCACATTAGCTCATTGCTAATTTTCCTAGCGCCATATTTCTTTGCCCTTTACCAAACCTTCGCAAATTACAACAGCTTCAAACACTTGATCACACCTGGGTATATTTTTATCCGATATTCTGATCCAAAAATTATGAGATAATACGTTATTGGCGCAACTTATCAAAAGAGATAACAAATAAAAACAATTAAAAGCGCGATTTTTAAGAACTGTAAGCAAGATCTGTATTCACAAGACTATAGGTAGATATGTGTCACACCATCAATCATAATGTACCTATGCGGTGGAAACAAGATCCGACATGACCAGAAGACTACCAAAGAGATGGAAAGAGAGCTGAAACTCAGTTTCCCAAGAATAAGATTGTAGAATGACATATCTATGATGAAAATTTAAGAAATATCTTAATCAGCTTCAAAACAAAAGTTGCCCATTTTGTTGCCGAAAACATAAACATCATCTCTCTGATTTCATATTTTTACCATCAATCAGCTATTCAGAGGAAACAATTAAGTATAAAACATCATTAGGTAGTTAACACCGAAAAAAGCTTTCTTTTCAGATAGATTCTCAACGAATTCCGTTTTAGCAAAACAAATAGAGAAATGTTATGAAAACTTCAGTGTGTTATTTTTATCGTGTTGGATTCATCCAGTATAGTGACGAACACAAATACAGTTCCATCGGCAATATTTGTTTTGGAATTATCCAGTTATTGGCAGTTCTGATAAAAACAAAAAAATCACATCCAGAGTTCTGATAAAAAAGTACAAGGGAGGAAAATGGGGATAAAATAATGTTGTATTTTTTTTTATATATTATTTTGTGCAGTCTATTTTGTTTTCTATGAATGGAATGTTACAAGTTGAACAATTTTATTGTTTAACGCATTTTAGAGTTTTTTCCGCATTTTGTAACGTATCAATTTGACGCCCGCTTGCTTTGTATTTATGATAGAGACAATCATAATATATTGAAGTTTTGATTTGGGCTTTATGAAAAGTGATCTTTAACGTATAATATTATGCAGTAACTAAAAAAAAATTGATGAATATTTTCTATACGCGTATATACTGATAAAGTTGTGGTGTTAAAACTTGAAAATATGAAAAGTTGTCTACAATTTCAACCATTTTCTAGTATTCTTAAGCTCGTTTGGTGAAAATGTTCCAATTTAAATTACAATTTTGGTAAATTAATATTGTTGTGAGACTTGAGAGTATCATTAAACAAAGGACACTACACGCACAAGGATATTTCGAGTAAGTAGTACAACCGTGAAATTTCTCTTACGGCCGTTTGGTAATTTGATAAAAACTTGGGAGCCACGTACTATGGGAAGTGAAAGGATTAACAAAGTGCCCAAAGAAACGATATAATTTATTTCCGCTCCATTGAAATGAAAGACATTGTTAGAATACTCAATGAGGTTTGTATTGAAAACATTCAAACAACCCTCGTGGAATAAAACAGAACATACGTGGTATTGTTTCTGAGATTTTTATTTTATCTTCATTAATAAAATGATCCGTGAATATTTAAATGAAAAAATAACACAAATTCAAGGAACCTTAATCGCACGATCTCTTAGATCACGATTTGGTTAATACGGTATTAGAAATGAAAAGGTAAGTATAACTCTTCATAAGGTTGTGTAAATGAGTAATTTTTTTAAATTATTCTCTAGCTCATCGCTGGTCACGTTTCTTCGATCTCCATTCCTTTCTACTATTTACCAACTGCAGCCTTAGCTTTCCTAGAAAGGTAGCGAAATCTTGCCACTTCTTTTGAGGTCTGCTAGAATGCAAAATGAAAACATGAACAGCTCTACAATAACAGCATTTTAGACCACAAAAAAGGAGAAAACCTACCTATTTATTTAATTCTTACATCACCAAAATTCAGTTACCCACCCTCTCAAATATATTTGGTTCTATGTGCGCTAGGTTTCTAAGCCTCTGCCATACTGTCATTAATGAACAGAAAATGGCTTCAGACACACAGTGTCGATAGGAACCCTTTTCAAGCATAGCATCGATAAGATAGAAATCCATCTTATAATGATCTATTTTTCAGCAATAGAAGTAGTAAAATTGACAAGTAAAAAGATATCTCTCAGAACATTTATCTTTCTATAAAGGTAATTTAAAATAAAAAATAATTTAATTTAAAATATTATAATCGCTCGATTAATTTCCACAGTGGTATGATTAAGAAACGAAACACAAGAAATAAATAAAGTGTGTCCTGAAATATTCTCCTAATAAAAGTCTCCAATAAAAGGTTTAGAAATAACCAGATGTAATATTACATTTGCACATTATTAATTTTCTTAGAACATTATTATTTTTGCACATTATTAATTTCTTAATATCTCAGTCCAATATATTGCTTTCCTGCCGGAATAGGATTAAGTTAAACAGGGTAGCATTAATAAAATAAAAGTGTTAGTAGTTAAAAGGAAACGTCTTAATAAACATGATAGAGGTACATCACAGGGGATGTGTTTGGGTATATCCCGGGGTGCCGAGGGATGAAATATATTAACAGAAATAACCGCAAGTAATGAAATGTAATAAGCCAGTTCGCTTGTGTTTCAGGCAGTAATGTGTTTCATTTAAGATACATCTATCCTCAGGCGAAATATGAGAAAGATTTCAATAATAATTAATATCTAATTACACTTGTCAAACTATTACGAAATTATGTAAGTAATAGACGCTGCTCTGATTTTTATTGTTTCTGATTTATATTCCGTTTAAATACAAAAGTGTCAATGTAACCAGCAGCCCGATTCACGGAAAAGTTTAAGTGTAAGTTTAGTTCGAAGTTCGAACGAAGTTCGATTCAAACCCTCCGTGAATAGGTACATAGACTGTAGATAGTCGCCGCCTACAATAATTATTATTACCAGCAGCCCTATTCACAAAAGTTTGAATCGAACTTCGTTCGAACTTAGACTTAAACTTTTCCGTGAATCGGGCTGCTGAGGGACGAAAAATTGAATCTTAAAAATAATAATAAATTCGGATAGAAATAACAGAGGTGAAGTTGGGCAACTGGCGCAAGATAAAGAGGCACGGATGAACTTCGTGGCACCCTGGGAGCGAATGTGGATTAAGAATAAATTAATTACAGATGAAAAACCAAAATATTGACGGAATCTTTTGTGGCAATAACAGGGATTTTCGTTCATGAAGTGTTGATAGACAAAGAAATAGATGGGTATATCAATGACTTTTTAAACCTTATTTGTGAAACAAAACTCCCTCCATTGATGGTAGTGGTAGTTCCGTTTTTGTCTGTCAAAATAATTACTTTGTATTATTTGTACTTTGCCTTTGTTTTGCCATAATTTTATTTATCTGTCTTATGGATAACTCAATCATAGGATGCTTTTTTATGTTATTCAGAATAAAAAACACATTTTAGAAGCTGGCTGATGACAAGGAAGCTTGGGAGCGGAGACTTTTGGGACAAACCAAGCTAAGGAATGAGACCCGAAAAAACTACAACACAAGAATTAAAAAGTATATTAAAGTTTGAAATCAGCAAAAAAATTCTCATCAGAAAAGCTCAAGCAAAGCCAGCTACTAAATCATAACATTATTTGAAATTGAAATTTCACTCACACTGGAGACAAAAGGACACAAAGAGTCAATGAGGTTAGACACGGGATTTGCTATCAAAAGCGCTGACCTGAATGTGAGACGCTGCTAGCTGGATCTCATTACCTACTCATTGCACAGTGCACACTGCCGCAGTAAGTGAGAAACATAGACCTTCTCTCTTGAGGACCTTCTCGTATTTTTGCTTATTATCTTTTCAAGGTAGCGGAGAGGTATTTGTTATGAGTACACAGGTAACATTATTTAAACTCTGAAAAGGTTGAAACATATTTTCACGTGAAACATCTAAGTTAACCTTTTTATAAAATGTTTTGTTCTGGTACCCTTAATGCTCGGTGGAAAACATAATGAATTTATTTTTAATCTAGCTCTCGGAAAATATATAAAACACATCTGCATATAAACATACACATGCCTTTAAAAATTTAGAGGCACGGGTAGGCAATCAGAATATTTTTATAAATCAAGTGGGATTTGGTAACCCGCAGCAAGTAGCATTTTTGGAAAACTTGTCACTTTTTATGCTCTTTTGTTTTCAACAACGATCTAGTAAAATTTTTGATTATTCGCCGCTGACATTAAAAAAGCGAAAGTATTTTATTGTCCCTATTGCCCTTGGATATAAAAAAAAATAAAAAAAATAATTTGTGGTTGGATGTTAGAGATTGCTTCGGCTATAATCCCGCCATTGCCACTTGTTTATACAATATTTTTTGTACACTATTTTTAATATGCATAAAGAATAAAATAATTAAATAAATAGTAGATTAGTCTCTCTCTCCCGTTATCTAAAAATATATTATACATTCATTGTTTAAGAACTTTCTTATGAACTTGGATTGGGATCGCATATTGCTTATTTAAAACTTCGTTAGCTAGTAAGATAAGAGTATAAGTTACTAATGAAGAACTTTACAACAACTACATAAATTACGTTAGCTCCAATCTTATATCTCTAGTCTTCGGCAAAAACTGTTTTAAATTTGCTAACAAAAACGTAGAACACACCAAAAGATAGTCATATTCGCGATAGACTGAAAATATAAAAAGCAAACAAATATATATAATAATTAATAATTTGTATAAAGGGTTTATTACCTCACTAGACGAGAGTCTGTGCTGAGGCAATACTACTTAATTTAAAAAGAAAAAGAAACCATGCACCCATCAACCATATATTATTATGAAGCTTTCAACTTGCATTAGAAAATCGCAAATACAGAATAAGCACGCACACAAAATATAACACACATACATTTATAAAGTCTTTTCAGCACACTTCACAAGCATCATTCATCACCAATTTAACCATTCGTAACTGCAAAAAACAAAAATAATAACCACTCCGCAACACGTCGTCCAACTCATAAGTCCCTATCTTGCGCTATTTGCATTAGCGCACTCTCCGATTCGTCAATTCCAACCCGCATCAGCCATTGGTTAACTAGCCTCTTCAAATTCGTTCCCCTGGCGTTCAGAGACTCAGAGATATCCGGCATGATTTTATTGTAAATTCTAGGTCCTAAAAATGACATGAATCTTTGGGAAAAAGTCGTCCGTACAGTCCGTGGTCTAAGCAAATGTCTATTTCGGGTCAATGAAGTAAGTACGTAACTTTAATAACTCCAAACTTCAGATTGACAAAGATAGACGAACAATAATGATATAGCTGTCTAAAAAAAAAAAAGGAAATCCTGTAGCCACGGGCATTAAAATACTATAAAACCATGGCCAATTAAAAAAAAAGTCCTAAGGTATTTAACATAAAAAATTTAGATGGTAGCTCTGATCTGCCTGACTGAGATCTTTTTAATGACTGTGTACAAATCTGTATACAGAACAGTCATTATACTATAAAGGCTACCTGTTTTATATTTAAATTATTTTCTTGTGAATAGGTACAGGTATCGAAACACAAAGACCGATAGAATCTCTTGCAAAGTATGCATTCTTTCGCAATTAAAATCGAATAGAAGCAGCATCTACAAAATTGTTTTTTATTGCATTAGAAATGACGTTGGCAATGACAACAAATATTTCCCTGCTGAGTTTTTGTAAACAACGCGATACAAACAACAGGACTTTGCTACAAGAATTAAAGTAAAGTTTATTGTCCTTTCAGGTAATAAAGAATATGAGACAAATAAAAGAGTAGGTATATAAGTCACCTTAACGGTCCCGTTAGTCATAATATCGGTATGAGAAATTTCAAAGTTATCCGTTAGACTTTTCTTGGTATTGTTATTCGCGCAATTTAAACAAGGATAACCTCCTGGGTCTGAAATTTATGAGTCCCTCAGATAAAATACAACAGACCTTTAAGCGTTATATTTAAACTTTCTTTATTCAAATTTATTCGAAATTCAAATATTATACTTCAAATTAAAATGTTAATGACGTTGTTTGATAATTTGAAATGATAAATTGTTCATGTAAACTTTTTTTTATCTCATGGGAACTTGAGCGCAAGTAAATGTCCATGGACTGTTAACATACAAAAATGGTAGTTGTACGGTTCGTGATGTGAATTCTAATCCTTCCGGGAGCATGGGATCAACAATATGATAGACAAATCGAACATTCGAAGGTTCAACGTTATTATCTTACATAATATAATGAATACCTGTAAGCTTATCTAATATTGCACTCATCGACTAGTCTGCATAGAAATGGAATACTCTGTTAGACAGACAGACGGCAGAAAACTCGTAGCTAATTTAGCTTTTTCTGTCACAGAGCTATCTGCGTCTCTCTGGCGTCGAATTTTATAAAGAAAATGTACTTTATCTTTTCACACATTTCTCTATGGCACACATAACTTTTATGATTGTGGTGACGTTCAACTATCATTTTTTTTTATTTGCATAAATTATTTGTTTTACACGAAACAATAGATTCGGAGAACTTTGATCTATAATTCCATCGAAACAAATATAATGAAATCACCTCACTAAGTCTTTATTTCGATTTTAAAATTACTCACCAAATTATTCTGTAGGCTTTCTAATACATTCTAACAGGGAAATTATTATATTTTACTCTACAAGTATTTGCATGTACTTGTAGAGTAAAACGTAGCCCCGTCTACCGAACATGCGAAAATGACTACGAAGTTTATGATAAAATGTATGAGCCCAGTCGGGCGTCGGGTTGAAACTCCACAGACAACTCTTACTTGTGTTTAAATTACTACGAAACCGCCATTTTGTTGCTAAAGTAGTCATAAATGCAAAAAATCGCTGGGCTTGCTGTACCGAAATGCTTATCAACACAGAACTCTAACGCAGAGCTTACACAACCATCAGAGAGCTGATCCATCACAATTAAAATCTGTTCATTCATCAGAGAACTGATCCATCACACATACCTAATCAAATCAATCAATCAAATCTCCCTTTGAACTCCACTTAGGAGCATAGGGAGGCAACAAGGGCTCTCCATTGCGCTCGATCTTGCGCAATGCTTATGACCTCCTCCCACACCAAGTCCATTTCCCTCATCTCTGCCTCGAAGAAACGGAACACGGTATGAGAGGGTCTTCCACGTCTTCGAGACCCTGATGGGAGGTAAAACAGCGCTCTCCTCGGCCAACTGTCATTCGGCATCCACAACACATGTCCCAGCCATGCCCATCTCCTCTCCGTAATGGTGGAAGTGATGGGCCAGCGTCGGGTGCGCCGACGTATAGCGTCGTTCGTGATGCGGTGATACCATCTTATACCCAAAATTCTCCCGAGGCACTTCGTAGTCAGGTGCCAGGACTCACACCCATACAGAAGAATGGGCAACACACACGCATCAAACAGTTTACATTTAAACGCCGACGCCTTCCATATCTTTGTCATGTTGTAGAAGGCGCCACTTGCCATACCGATACGTATCGGGAGCTCAGCCCCGAGGTCACCAGTGGTGGTAATGGTTGCTCCCAGGTACTTAAATTTCTCCACCCGGGAGACCTGGTGACCATCGATGGTTATCAGTAGCTGTTTATCGGGGCAGGCATTATTCGCCATGAGCTCCGTCTTACTGGCATTGACTCGAAGGCCGAGACGTGCTGTTTCGTCGCAGAGTCTTGAAACACTGCGCTGTAATTCCTCCACTGTCGTACTGAACAAAGCTAGGTCGCCCGCGTACTCCAGATCGCACAGTTCGCCCATTAGAACATCTCTCTGTGTTATCGGTATACCTCTTGCACCTTGCATGGACTTTCTCAACAGGAAGTCCATGACTATTATAAATATAAAATAAGCTAGTACGCAGCCCAGTCTGACTCCTGTTGTGATCCTAAAAGCTTCAGTAGGACCACCAGGCGTTTTCACGCTACACTCAGAGTTTTGATACAGGGACTGCACCATTTTAACCATTTTCGGAGGTATACCATACAGAGCAAGCATACCTAATCACAGAACGATTATAATCTGATAATTATCACAAGCCCTAAGAGACCATCAATGTTTGCAACTCAGCATGAAGGGGAAAATAGAGGACCGCAAAGGAGTCGGAAGGAAACAACTTGTCTGCCTTCAAAACATCTATGAGATATATATAGGATAATTTTTCAGAACAGCTGAATACAGCAAGGCTTTTTCTCAGGTGGACTTCAACGTTGGGAGGACTCAATAGGACACCAGAAAAAGAGGATAATGAAAGCTGTCACTTTAACAAACAGAAAAGCAGAAGAAAACGGTCGTAAACCAGTCGTCATTTAAACTTTGCAGTCAATGAGTAATCTTAAAGGAGCTCCTTTGGATAGAGAAACGGAGAAGAAGATAGGTGAACATTTTGAAAAACCCAGACCAGGATTATGAACAGAGAGAGAATTGATCTATGTAATATCGTATTTTCATTTTTTCGTACTGAAGAAAAGAAAATGAGCAGCAGTAAATAAACGTTGTGTAGAATTTTAGAAAGCATACTAAAAAAATATAGTTTTCAGGTGAGATGGAATAAATCAAAATGTTTTTTTTCACGGTATATTTACAGGGCCTAGCTCTCCTAACATAGAGTAATCCCCTTTATGATCGTCCTTATAAAGGTCGTTTCACACATAATAGTCACGTTACAGTTCAGTAACCAATCTGAATCAGAACCGTCGTCGGATTAAAAGAAGGAGACAAGACGGGTATTACACAGGCCTTAGCTTGTGGACCACCCTTCATGACCTAAGGAGCTAAAGTGGATGATACCACCAGAATCAAACACATAGTTAGAACATCCTAAATAAAGACGCTGGGATGAGAGATGAAACAATTGGTATCAACATCACGGGAGGAAGAACAGCCCAGGATAGCCTAATCTAGGAAGGAGAACTTATTGGTGACTGGCACTGAAGGAACGGAGCCGTGATGTGACTGATATGTGTGTGAATCGCCCCTTTATTTAAAACGAACTCAGCTGCTGAACCTGGAAATCCCTTTAACCTTTAATATAAAGATCTGTTCGAGATCAAGTAGGATTACACGTTGGGTAAAGCTTGTGTAGAAAATGCCAAGACAACTAATCTTTATAAAAGCTTCTAGGTCGCGTTATATTTTTTATTAAAAACAAAAAAACATCTTCCCTAGATTGTTTGTAGTGATTACTTTGGAAATATCCAGTAGGTAAACCCTTAACTAATTGAACTATAACGTGAAAAAAATCCAACATATTATTTCACGGCAACACCGAGGAGTTTTTGAACTTTACTTTTATCATATTGTGACAATCAAATCAAAGTTGTATTAAAAACTGTATTTGTCAATAATTCTTCTTAAAACAGTTAAAGTATTTTAGTTTTAATAATAGCCCAAGACACTGGACGATTGATCGACTAACGCTGCCTGCCCAGAGATTTCCCGCAGGATACACATCTATATATTCATACGTGAAGGAAAAACTTTGTTACTATTTTTACAAAAAAGTCTATATAATGGTGTCCGAGTTCTGAAATATTTTAAAACACGCACTCATACATACCCGATATAAGTAGGTACAGCGTCCTTTGTTTTTCAATTCAGTGACTGGCAGCCACCCTGGCAACGAGGGAATATTATAACAATGGATTCGTATTAAGTTTTTGACAGTACGACGCTCATATAAACTAATTACTTTATATAATAAACTAGTTTCCCGACAGACGTTGTCCTGTAACTATTCTTAACTATGAATATCGATTTTAAATTTGTAAATTATACAAAAATACGTTTAAAATATGTATGAATGTTAAAAAAAAATATTTGTGAAAACTCTAAAAAAATCTATAAAAAAATCTGCGTTCCAATATTTTTAATGTTTATTGTTGGCAGGTAAACAATAATTTTGATGTTATAGAAATTTTCATTGATAGCGTTGGCGTCGCAGGAAATCTGTTCCATACTAACTTTAATATTATATTTTATATTATTTCTTATGCATTTTTCAATTTTGTCGTGAAGACCAGATTATCATTTAGTCATGACCTACAGATACGAAGAAAACGATAAAAAATAAGAAAAAAAATTAAATGGTACAATTTTTCGGAGCATATTATTTCGTAACGGTAGAATAAAAAATTAAAGTTGTCGATCAAACGCGACATATATACCTAGAAGGGAAAATTTATTTATTTTTATTTATTTTATTTATTTAAAACAACATAAATCAATACATACACAACGATATGAGAATGGACAAATTTAAATTATAATCAAAATATAATTATATTATTATTCCTCCTTATAGAGACAAGTCTCGTGTAAAGGAGGATATAAAAAAAAAATATATATATATATATATATATATATAAATATTTGATTATATCGATTGCTCGTTTGACGTTTGAACAGTAACAACACATAATCATATTAATGGAAAATACGCTATCATCGCAACCTTATCTCCCCAGATGTTTATCGAGTGTGTATTTGACAGGAGGATAATTTGTATTTTTGACGGAATGACAAATATTAATAATAATAATAATACCGTGTTTGTCCTTCACAGACAGTAACACATTATTCCCTAAGTCTTTATTGCCCCGTACTACCCTTAATAACCCATAACTATAGAGCACACACTACCCAAGGGAAATAACAGCAGTCATTGGTCGGTGTTGTAATATTTCCCGCAAAAACTATTCTCATTAGGGGAACCCTCGCCTAAATAAAATTAATAACGGGGTATTAAGGGAGAATTCTAGGAGTTACAATGGAATTTATTAACATCAGTGGCAGAAAAAAAGTTCGTTTTAGTAAAATTCTTGGTTAATTGTTGCAAGAATAGTTTTTGGAGGTCATCAAAACTACACGACATCGAGTGCAGCGGAGTGATAGCATACGCCATAAATTAAAATCGATTCCCCTTAATAAACTGTGGGTTTATCGAAATAGTTTTGTCTAGGGTAGATTGTGATATGGCTCATATTATAATTCAGTGTTTTAGAATGACAGAGCCGACAATTCCGCGGTTTTATCATTCGACACTATATTGTATAGAATTCCAAAATTCAAAGGTGATGCAATACCAATAAAGTCGTGCAATAGGATAAAACAATAATAACAAACCCATTGCCCGTAGATACGGACCTCAGGTGCACAGAAAAAAAAAGAATAAGGGTGGTCGTTTACTGATCTGCATAATCCAATTTTACATAATAAGTAGGTCTTGCCACATTCCGGGCAGAGATTCTCCGATTCCACCGTCAGTCCGCGCCTCTTTACCATGTCAGTCCAAAGGAAAAAGATTAAAATCATACCAAACGAAACAAAAAGTTTTGACTGCGAAAATAAATTTAAAAATTAAAACCGCAAAACACAGCTGTTTGGTTTCTATATGAGAAACAACGGAAAACGGATTTGCGTAAAATGCTTAATTCTGCGTGGAAACATCGAAAATCATTAATTCAATACGATATGATATACCCAAAGGAAATGGAGCGAGTTTCATTTCCATTACAGAATTAAAGACTTTGTTATTATTTAGATACGCACACACACTCATATATCTTTACAGATCCACTTAACATACATATACAGATATTACAGATCCACTTAACATATACAGATATTACAGATCCACTTAACATATACAGATATTACAGATCCATTTAACATATACAGATATTACAGATCCACATAACATATACAGATATATAAAGAAATAAGCCAGAATATATTTAAACAACACGGGCTGTTGAAATTGTTTACAAGTTGTATAAAATAATAATTTGTTAGGAAGGTTAAGCTAGTTAAATCGTATTAGTCTCCCCTGTGCACGATCCCAGGCCGGAGGTCTCTCTGAGTATTATTCAAATATCTTCATAACCAAGTAGTTGATGAGTAGGAGGGAGTTATTTACCCCAACCCACGTCAAATCACTCAACTTCTGTACAAGTCATACCAGATTATAATTAACAGTTTGACGAAATATAATATAGAATAGCAAGATTCCCCTCAATATGAAAACTAGTAAGTAGTATTTGAATTGGGGCTCTTGCAAGAGTAGAGATTTAACCACGATGTTTTTTTGACGCACCATGCTTATTTTGGCATAAGCCTTCAGGGAGAGAAGTATCAAATTCTCCATCTGATATTAAATATGGCTAACATCTTCCAAAAAAAAAAGTTTCCCGGTATCTACAGTCTACACTTAAAGGAAATATTTAGGAACTTTGAGAGCTTGGTAGAAAACAGTTGATGTACTGGCTGCATAATTGGGCTTATATGGGGCTTTGCGCTCGGCGCAAATTTGACCTAGTCCATAACCAACCCAGTTCATGGAAACCTTTTTTTTTAATTTGACTCATAGTACACTCTGCCTACGCCCATGATGCAAGGTGACAGCAAAACATCAACGTCTTCTTCATTAAGAATCTGAATCTGCAGACTATGAAAGGTTCATCATGTTATACCGACTCAACAAAAAAGAAATAAAAATCACACCAATGAGTACCTACTTAACTTACTGCGAAAAAAAGTCGTGGAGAATTCTGGTGATCTTGGTGAGGTTCATGAATTTAAAAATGTTCACAGAGGAAAAAATAGGAAACGGCGAAACTGTGTTGTAAGCACATTTATTCGATTCAAGCGAACACAAGGATTGATTAAATATGCGCCACTCCATCTCGAACAATGTTCTACAAAAAGCTCCATCCGTGTGCTGTGCTTGGCGTCTGCGTGTGCTGAGTCCAATATGCACCAGGTTTTACAAGCTGCTACAATTAGTTAGGTACTACACTCAAACCGGGCATCAAATACAATACGTGTTCATCTTGAGGTTACTTAACCTTAGACAGATTGAATGCAGGTTTTACCAATCAGGATAACTGCATTAACTATCACAACATAGTCTTAAGCTTATAATGATTATTTTAGTTTTATACTAGTTTCTGTATGTAACACTTTCCTAACATTAAAATTTCGGAACAGTTACATATAAGGTATTTACCTATGAACTTGCCTTTTTTCAGTAGATACTGATTATTTCAAACAAAAAGAAGTTTTGATTGGCTTTGAATTCTAAATTCAAATTGATTTTGTTTTAAAAAAAATGACATTCTTTTTACAAAATCAGTCTTTTGTTCATTGATAAGTGTTGAATTTTCATTACATTTGGACATTTTTCGTCATAATGGATACTTTAAAAATTAGTGTAATTGTGGAATATGAGTTCCATCATGGCACCAACGCGGCACAAACGGCATGTAATATCAACAACGCTTACGGAGAGATCTTTATAAACGAACACACAACCCATTATTGGTTTGCCCGGTTCCGTTTTGGAAATTTTGACTTGAAAAGTGAACCACCTGGTCGTCCGGACACTTTGGTCAATGATGATGAATTAAAGGCGACTGTGGAAGCTGAGCCAGCAGCAGCTTTTGATGTTAGCATCAAAACAATATTATTCCACTTGCGACAAATCGACGCGATAAAAAAGCTTGTTAGATAAATGTACCATGTACTCAACAATCGCAAGCGCAACTTACGCCTCGAGATCTAATTTGCGCTGCTCAACAGGCACAGAAATCAAGGAATTTTGATTCGAATTGTTATGTGCGACGAAAATTCGATTCTGTTGGACAATCAAAAGAGATTAGCAAATTCGTTAGATCCTGGTTCAATACCAAAGCAGTACCCTAAACGAAAAATGACCCCTAGAAAGGCGATGATCACTGTTTGGTGGTCTAGTGCTGGTGTGATTCATCACAGCTTGTTACAAAACAGATGAGCATTATTGCAGATGTGTGTTGTGAAGAACTGAAGACAACAATGGAGATTCTCGCACATCTTCAACCAGCTTTGGTCAATCGGTCCGCTGCTCCTTCACAACAACGCGCGACCCCATACTGCACAACAGACAATGTCCAGGCTGCGAGAGTGGTGCTTTGAGTCTCTCCCTCATCCACCATACTCACCAAACGTTACACCTTTTTCAAAATGTTGATAACCTTTTAGCGGGGAAAAAAATTCAATTCCCAAGAGACAGTACAAAATGCCTTTGAAGAGTTTGTTGCCTCCCGTACAGCTGATTTTTACAAAAAAGGCATTAAATAAACCACCGCTGCATTGATAAAGATGCATCGATTCCATGGGTGATTAGATTAAATAACAGAAATAAAAAATTTTTTGAAAAAAATCAACTTTAAGTTTTTCATACAAAGCGGCAATTTCATAGGTAAAGACCAATATAATCTTCCCTTACATTTCATGGGACCTTTTTATAAATCATAAAGTTATGTACACACATATGCGTTGGTGCGGATGTATAAAGGATCAAGATTATCATTTAATTAATCCGCAAGGTTAGGGTTGAATATAAACAAAGGGTATTTTAATAATATAAAACAAATACTATAAGGGTATGTCATAAAATGTAGGTACATAGAAATCGTTTCCTGTGTGTACACGTTTTCATGGAAAAACGGCAAAAAATGAACAATGTTAAAATTGTTTGTTCTCTCTTAATTGAAGCATTCGAGCCTGCCAATTATGCACGGTAAACTGCCAAAATATTAGTATTTTATTTAATTTTATTTGGGCAAGCACCCAAAACAAGGGTGAAGCAGCCCACCAAAAAGTAAAATACAGCACGAGTAATTCAAAATGCATAATCATCAAAATGAATTAGGAAATATTCTCAATCATATTTTTTGTTATCTACACCTGGAGCGTCAGCGATGTGATGCCGTCTAAAAATAGATTTAACGTTGTTGTCACTAACACCTAGGCGGTGCGAAGACTAAGGGAAACGGGGTTGGTCATGTAAACGGAAATTAAATTAAAAGTTGCGCATTAAATTCAAGTTGGAAATCATTTAATGTATTAAATCATCTTTTTATTTTTTATTAAATGTTTGGCAATTGTGGATATTATTCTTTTGTCATTTTGGGCTAATAGGAAATTCACTGACACAGGGAAAGTAGTTCCCTGCGCCAGAATGTCCAGTAGAAATTCTTCGTTAGGTAGGAGAGGGCAGTTGAAGAAAATATGATTGACAGTTTCTTCCTCCTTTTCACACTCACACATGGAAGAAGGAAGAATGTTGATTTTGGCAAGATGTGACGCAATGATACAATGACCCAATCTCAGCCTTGATATGAGAGAGACGGTCAGCTTGGATAATTTCATCCCGTGGTACCACGGTTTAGACAGGATTGAGGGTTGAATTTCTTTGTAGTTAGAACCGTGTGGAGACGCCACAAATACTGCGTTCCACTCAGTTCTAATTGTGTTTTCTGAAAAATTAATGCAGTCATCTAAGGAGGGTGCAAAGTATGGGGGGAAAATACCACAGGAACAGGCCTCTTTGGCCAACAAGTCAACTGTTTCATTTCCAGGTATTCCAATATGGGATGGGATCCAGACGATTGATAAAGGTATGTGTTTACTGTTTGCTATAAACAATAGTTTTTTAATATCACAAATTAGATGGTTGTTGGCGTGGACATTGAAATTAGATTGCAAAGCGTTAACCAAGCTTAGGGAGTCAGTGAAGATGACAACATCAGAGGACAATAATGTGATGGCTTCTCTCAGAGCCTCTCTCATTGCCAAGCATTCCGCTGTAAAAACAGAGCAAATCTGAGGAAGCTGAAATTTCTTGTAAATGCTGGGAGCGGGGGAATAAAAAGCGGCACCGCATCCGCCAACAGAGTTTTTGGACCCATCTGTGTAAAATAATACTGATTTTGGCCAACGGTTTGAAACTTCATTTTGGAAAATATTTTTCACATGTTTAGGGGAAAGAGATGCGTGGCTTTTGTCTAAATTTATGGATGGTATAATTAAAGGGGAATACATTAATGAGTCGAAAGGAATTGAGTATATTGGAAGTGTGTGAGCGAAGCAGGATTCAAATTTGTCATTTATTAACTCCAATGAATTACACAGTAGAGGTGGAAGTTTGTTTGCATACTTGGGGGAATCTGCATATCGTTGTGAAAGTGAATTTATTTTCTGAAATATCGGATGATTACTTTGGTTCATTTTTTTTATAAGAAAACGGTGTGCGGAGGATTTTCTCCTCAGGAAAAGAGGCATCTCAACGCATTCAGCTTGCAGGGCTATCAAGGGAGAGGAACGCATGGCTCCCAATATGATTCTCAAACATTTTGATTGAATTCTGTCTAATTTTAATGAGAGGTAATGTGGGAGTGGTTCCATTAAAAAGGCTCCATACTCCAAGTGGCTACGAATGAGTGCAATGTAGAGAGTTTTTAAAGTGGAGGGATGTGCGCCCCACCATACTCTTGATACGGCTTTCATGATGTTTAAGTTTTTCTCACACTTAGCAATGATGTTGTCAATGTTCATGTTCCAGGATAACTTCCTTTGCAATACTATTCCCAGAAACCGTATAGATTCCTTGACTGGAATCTCCTCCTCGTTGATTGATATGGATATTGGTGGAACGCGGTGCTTGTTTGTAAAAACAATTAATTGACTTTTGGACGCTGATAAGGAAAAGCCGTTATTAATGAGCCATTCATTTATAGAGTTCATAGTTTCGTTGAGCATAACAGCAGCTTTAGATATAACGCTTTCAGCACAATAAACAACAAGATCATCAGCATACTGCAAAATTGAGCATTCAGGTGCGATTGTTTGACCAATATCAAGTGTGTAAATATTAAACAATATCGGGCTTAGAACAGACCCTTGTGGTAGTCCTTTATATACGTTTCGGAAGATACTTCCATCTGGGGTATCTATGATAATTCTACGTTCTGACATTATATTAAATATCAAACAACAAATTTGCTTCGGCAAACCAGCCTGCAGCATTTTTTTAAAAAGTATGGGTAGTGTGACGTTATCATAAGCGCTCTGGATATCCATAAAACATGCAACCGTCGCCTTTCCGCTAGTTTTTGCAAGCACAATATCCGACACAAGCATCGCAATATTATCGATGCATGATCTCCCTTTCCGAAACCCACACTGCCACTCCGGTATTGTATCATTGCTCTCCAAAAACCATTCCAGTCTACATTTGAGCATGCGCTCCAATAATTTTAGAAAGCAGCTTGATAGTGCGATTGGTCTGTAAGAGCTATCCAAAAAGGGGCTTTTTCCAGGCTTTGGGATGGGGACAATTAGTTGACTTTTCCACTCCGAAGGAATATTTCCAGAATTCATTATTGAATTAAAGAGGTTCAAAATGCAAGCCAGAAACTCCTCCGGAGAATGTTTGAAAAATGTGTATGGGACGTTATCTGGACCTGGTGTGGAATCGTTTGAGCAATTAATAGCTGATTTCAGTTCGTCGAGGGTAAACGGTGATGTTAAAAAATGGGAGTCTTCAGTATTGTAAGTGTTCTCTTTTTGAATCTCAGACAGATTTGGGACGTAGTCCGGGGCCAGCCTTCCTACAAAGCCCGCAATCCACGATGAATAATATTTCCACGGGTCTGACTTTGGGGAGTAAACTCCTCGGAATTGTCGAATTGACTGCCATATCTCCGAAATGTTGGTATCCGGGGACAATGATTTGCAGAAGTTGTACCATCCGTGACGTTTCTTTTTTCTCAATAATTTCTTTGTCAATGCTTGCACCCTTCTAACCTCCAAATAATTGTCCGGTGTCAAATTTTTTTTGTATTTTTTTAAAGTATGTGCCCTATTTTTAACCATTTCGTCACACTCGACGTCCCACCACGGGGGATTTTTTTTGTTAGTTGCCATGGACGTTGTCCGTGGTACAGTGTTTTTTGCCGATTTGTCGAATATGTCGTAAATCTGCGAAGCGCAGGCTTCCGCTTCATGTTGAAGCGGCGACATCGTGTCAACAAAGTTGGTTAAGTTTGAAGAGAACCTCGACCAGTCAGCAAATCGAGTGCAGTATCTTTTACGATTCCTCTGGGGCCTAAGATGTTGTGATTTATTATTAATGTCGATTAAAATGGGGTAATGATCACTCGACATTGTGTCATCCAAAACCCTCCACGATGTCAATGATGCGATATCACCAGTACAAATAGAGATGTCCAGAGCATTTTGGTTTTGGTGAGGGAGGGAGAATCGGGTGGCACTTCCATCATTAAGGATGCACAGATTTAGTTCATCTGTTACGTCAATTACTCCTCTTCCGGCTGAGTCTGTTGAAGCGCATCCCCACGGCATGCCATGTGCATTAAAGTCTGCTAAAATAATATACGTTTTACCTAGTTTGGAGAACGTGTTCTTCCAGAATACTTCATCAAAGGAGTTACGTGGGGGAATATATGCGGAAACTATTGAAATGTCTCCCAAATTTACAGCCGATAGCTGCACATTTAAAGGAGAGGAGATGGGAATCTCTTTGTAGTAGAGGGAATTTTTAATTAGAATTGCAGTTCCACCCCCACTTCTCCCGTCAAGGCGGTCATTCCTATGACAAGAGAAGCCAGGGAAGGAAACATAAGAATTGTATGTATACCAAGTTTCGCAAAGTGCAACAATGTCAGGTTGGTGTTCTTTAATTAGAAGTAGAATGTCGTCTCGATTAGCGCTCGCGCTACGACAGTTCCACTGTAAGATCTTTATCTGTTGAATTTGAGGCATTGTTAGATTTACAGAATTCATTCAAATAATTTAAGAGGTTAGCAGCGATGGACGGTGAATTTTTTTCGTTATTTGAAATAAGGTTAAGCAAAAGAAGTGAAAGGTTTTCTATAAGTAAAGATTTTGTGGTTAAGTCTTTGTCGTCGGTCTTATTGGAGTTAAGGGCGCAGCCATCCTTAAATTTAAGGGGCTCCCCGTTCGTATACATGAGGTTGCTTTCATGCTCTTTTGGGGAAAGTGTGGGTGGAATAAACAAACGTTGTCGCGGAGATTTTGGGCGAGTTGATCTTGGAGAAATGATTGACGTCCCGGAGTACGAGTTATTTGGCGCAGTAAAAGCTGTTTTTCCAGCGTAAGTGGAGGAGATGCTTGGATGGAGATCTAATGCCTCCTTATATGAAATATTGTCTGTTGCCATAGTCTTTTTAACGTTTTGTTGTCTTTTGAGTTCGGGACACGATATGTTCGATGCAGAGTGTTGACCTCCGCAGTTAACGCATTTCAGAGACGAAACGTTACATTCATCCCCAGCGTGTTGTTCTCCACATTTATAGCAGCGGGGTTTTGAGCGGCACTTCGTTTTTGTATGACCAAATCGACAACAGTTGTAGCACAATACGGTCGGAAACACATACTGTTCTACACGGAAAGCATTATGATACATAAATATATGTTCAGGAATGCGCTGTCCCTCAAAAGTTAAGACCAGTGTTTGGGAGGGTTTCCAGGTAGTCCCTTCGTCGGATTTTACCTTTCGGCTCAATCTTCTTGCTTTTACGATATTGCCGAAACCATCCGGCAATTGAGCATCTTTAATTATGTCTTCAATGTCAATATCCTCGGTAACTCCGCGGATAACTCCGTGTTTAACCAGTTTATGTGCTGGTATAAAAGCCTTAAGCCTTTGAGATGACAAGAATTCACCATTTTTAACAAATTCGTTTGCTTGCTTTGCAGTTTTAAAAGATAGACAAATTTTGTACTTACCTTCTGCCTTTATTGAGCCGTTGACAATACCTGTAAATTTATTTGTATGTAGGAGGCGACCAACTACCAGCGGGTGAATTGCGGAGGAGGTATCTTGATTCTGAAGGTACACGACGAACGGGCCTGTAGAAAATATTTTATATTCTGAGGGTGGGAGATGCGTGGATGATGGTTCGTTGGGTGTAAAGGCCACGACCTTCCTAGGAACGTCGTGGTCTATATTGACAGGTGGTGGCCGTTTTCTGCCATCAGGTGGGTCTGGTGGCTGGCCTGCTTCCTCCATAGTGGAGGACACTTACTTGTTCCGAAACCAAAAGAAAACAAACAACCAAAACAAATTAATCAAACATAAAAAAGTAAACCAGAAAATAGAAATAAATTTTGTTTTTTTTTTTACGACCGACTCCAGTAATTTTATTACTAACGATATAACAAAAAACACTGAAAATAAGCGACGTTGCACAGACCGCACGACTGTTCATCGGCAAGCGGCGAACGAGACTCCAAAAATATTAGTATGTAGTTAATAATTGTACTATCACACTCCCCCAGATTCTGCTAAAATGAAAAAGAAATACCCTGTAACTGTGATGCACTCGCTCACAAAATGAAGTCACGCTTTTGGAAGGTATATATATATATATATACTGAACTCTGAGAAAGCATATTATCTATTTGCACCAAGGCAGATTGTGAACTTCATGACAAACGTCGGCCTCGAGGATGAGTTCTCACGGTGAAACACGTCACAATTGACACATATTAGGATTCTTTATAAGAGAAAAATTCTTACCTTCAAGTCCTGAGAAAGCGTCATTGTCGATGTGCTGAATACCATTGCCCTCAAGTTCTAAAGAGTTGAGCAAGGTCAAGTGCGAGAAAACCTTCTCAGGTATTTCTTTAAGATGGTTGTGTGCCAAGCTCAGGGAATCCAGGTTCCGTAATCCTGAAAAAAAAACCATAATATATTAATAAATGTTAGGAGGACCCCAGCCCAGTAGATAAACCACAAAATCAAGTTTTTAGGCCAAGTGTAGATGATGAATGAACCGGTTAGAAGAGAATGAAAGGCAAGATCTTGTGTGCAGCAATGGACAGGGGGAATGCGATGCAAACGATGAATAGCGAACTGTTCTTTGAAAGCATCTTTGTCTTTTGCTACCATCATGCTTAGCAGCTCCCGCACTCGCCCTATACCTGCCTATTTTCGCACTTTGCAAAACAAAGAGATCTGTCTTCTACCAGGCCCAAAGTATCCGTCTACTTTACCCATCACAACACGTTGGACAACCCCATACCCCCCACTTTTTTCCCACGCATTGGAGTTTTATAGACTTTGATATTTTCCAACAACTCTCTGTTGCAATCATCTCTCCTCAGTTTGCACGAGGGCTTTATCAGAAAAAGCGTTTAAATGCAACAAATGTTTATCTGAGCCGCAATCGCCAAGGACAACATACCACAAGAAGGCAGACCTGTAGGACTATCATCTAAATGCTGGAGGGTTAATTATTGGCGGTAAGCTTCCCTAGAGGACAGCATAATAGGGACAACAAACCAGCAGGCCTAATGAAAGAAAAATAAATATTCATCTGTGTGATTTTTTGTTGTAGCTGGGCCTCGGAGTCGAGTATGCCCTTCGCGTTTCCAAGAGTATTAAATAGTACTTAGGTATTTGAATTAATTGTTAAAAGTGTGATTATACAATAATACAGCGTTTTTAAAACGTGATGCTTTTACGAACAGGTTAATGCCCAGCGTTAAAACACTAACATGCAATGCATCTATAAGGTTTGTGTTTGTGGTGTATAATTTCAGGTTATAGTGGCCCTCGATAATTTGAATTTTGCGAACGAATATATAATAATGTCTTTGTTTTTTCTTAATAACAACTGTTTATGTTCTTTATAATAATAATATTATGTTCCAGTGGACAGCTCATTTTTATTCGCACTCTATATTGAAGAAAACTTCGTTCGCATAATTCAATTTGTCTATAGGATCTGGTTTCCGAGCCGTTTTCAATTCTTTGAATTCGCAACCCTAATATTATAAAGCTAAATAATTATCTTTATTAAAGCCGCTCAAGTGACTCCATCATTATAATGACGATGTTTAAGAGGTTGTACAATTAATTTTAATTACTTTAACTTTCAACTGTTAACAGTATGTTAACATACTGCTTATATGTTGAAACAGTATTTCATTCTACCTAAGAACGTTTACCTTTGCCTAATAAAGGGAAAAAATTTCAATACATGTGTCAAAACATTATCTCCAGAGACATTTTAATTAATATTTATAGCAGAGCTAATGAAGCGAACTTTTTATAGTAGGTAATTACCAAGCATTATGAAAACGAGTTTTTAACAAACTAATGCAATATACTTAAGGCCACTCTTTAGTTAAAAAGATAAAATGTTCCATTATCAACAAGGTCTTCTTGTTCATCTCGACTATGATCATTTTAATTTGTTAATTATGAACGCAAATATTATATTTTCACTAAAAAAAACTTAAGACCTGTTATTAAGAGGTGGGGTTTGCCTCTTGCGAGGTCGACTCCCAGCTGTCTCTTTGGTGGTCTACCTGGGAGTCGTTTTCCGTGGGATTGGTCGTGCAATGCAATGTGAGGGAGTCTGGATGAGTCCATTCTCCTCATCAGTATCTTCTTCTTTGCCTTCCCCATCTTACTATTCCTTTCCTTTATTAAAAAGCATATTTTTATAAAATCGAAATTAGGGGTTTGTTCGGGGTAGTCTCAATATGGAAACCCTTCAATTGTCTGCATATAATTTTTAAATAATATAATTAAAAAATCGCTATTAAAAAATTTGAGACAAAATCGCTATTATTGATATTCTCCCCGAAAATGAGTAAAACTCGTTCTTCGGGGAGGAGTTCGTATAACAATATTATATAATCCTCAACCCTACAACGATACAGTATATTGTGATTGGGCATGGTTGTCCAGTACATAATATGTTTCCTATCTCGATGGAGGATTTGAATTTGCTGACGACTGACGCCAAGAATTGGCTGAGGGATTTTAAACTGATTTTATAATTTTTTTTTTTTTTATTTTTTTTATTTTTTTTTTTTTACCCATCACGCCGTGTCCCGTAAGGGGTAGGCAGAGAGAACGGACCTCCACTCTTTTCTATCCAAGCATACTTCTTTCGCTTCTTCCACCGACATACCATTTCTCATACAGCTTCTCCTATTTCTCTTACTTCTTACCTGGCCTTCCTTGAGGACGGAATCGATGTGTTCGATCCACGTCATTCTCGGTCGCCCACGCTTTCTTACACCATTCCTTTCAGCCTTATGAATTTTCTTTGTCATTCTGTTTGCATCCATTCTTTCCACATGCCCAAACCATCTCAACTTATTAACTTTCATCTTTGTCACAACACTTACTTCCATACCACATTCTTTCCTAATATTTTCATTCCTTTCCATATCCCATAAAGTTTTTCCACATATTCTTCGTAGAGATTTCATCTCTACTGCATTTATACTACATTCTTCTTTTTTCGTCCATGTCCACGTTTCACAACCATACATCATCGATGGTAGCAGGATTGCGTTATGCACTAGTTTCTTTGCTTGTAGTGAGACGTTGTTGTTTCTCATTATAGGTCTTAATGCACCGCCCACCCTGCGACCAGCAACTGTCCTACGTTCGATTTCTTTTTCACACTTTCCATCACGACTAAACATGCTTCCTAAATACACATACTCATTCACTTGCTCAAGGCATTCATTTTCTACGGTTACTTTGCAATTCGTTCTTGCTTCATCCCTTTCAAATACCAACACCTTTGTTTTGCTTACATTCATTTTTAGACCATTTTTTGCACAATTTTCAAACACACTTGACACAAGTTCTTGCAAATCATTTTCACACTCAGCCATAAGTACTAAATCATCTGCATACATAAGCGCACATACCTTTATTCCATTTAGTTCAACCCCTATATTTATATCTTTTAACCCACTGACGCAAAAATCAAAGAACAAATTGAACAACCAGGGTGACATGACGCACCCTTGCTTCACACCTTTCGTAAGATAGAACTCCGGTGAAAGGTGACTGTTCACCTTCACACACGCAGTACTTTCCGAATATAGCGAAGCAATGGCACGAATCAACCGGTTATTCACTCCATAAATTGATAGAAATTCCCATAATTTACCCCTGTCTACCCTATCATATGCCTTTTCCAAATCTACGAATGCACAGAAAAGCTTTTATGTTTACTCAAAAGCTTCTCCGTAATCATCCGATTTTATAATTTTGACTTTGATGATGAACCATACGACTATATATATCAAATGATGAAGAAAATAAAAAAAAAAATACACAAATACAATAAATTGAGAAGAAAATTTCTATTTTTTTCTGGTGCAACACTGACTTTTATTTGTCAGTTCTTGCATTTGGATGTAATGCCCGTGGTAACATTTTACTTATCTTAAAAAACAATAAAATATTTTAATGGCTTATGCAATAAATTAACCAAAAAAACCCATTTTAAAGTGTTTATAAAAGCTTCCTAATACATTTTTGACATTTTATACCTGTCAAAATACATAATTCGATAAAACCCTAGAACGGTCCGCATTCAAGTATTCAAATATCAGATTTTCATGGGGAGCGGCTCCTAGAGGCGAGCAAAGCGGATACGAGGGGTAACTAGGCGCAATTTCACGCTTCACCTCCTTTCATTTAGTAGAGTTTTCACTTTTTCCTTGTTTCCAGCTACGCTACTAAATATACGCCCATCCTCACATAACTCTTGCATGTTTATTTATTCACACGCCGTGTAAAATTATTAAGCTCATCTCAAGCCAAAATAAAAATGTTTGTTGAGTATGTTTTTTTTTCACAAAACAATGCGTTGCGAACGAATTAATAATTATCATTAATCTTTTAGCGTGATAATTTCTTTTTTTTTATATTTGTTTTGTTTTACTGAAACAATGCCTATTTCTACATATATTTTAAATTAATAATAGAAAGACGTCATGCTTAATTGTTTAATCAGTCTACTATTATTGATGGGCAATATGATGTTTCTGTTATATGACAAATACTTCTTTACGTCTCTCAAAAATATATATTATAGTCCCACACTTGGGTATATTGGTTGTGTGTAAAAAGTTCCGAGCCAAATGAGGTTGTCTACTCTAAAGGACTATAAATCGAGATATGATTATTTCATTCTGTTTAGTACTCCTATTATATTTTTTCGTGATATTAATGCTGGAGTGAAGTAACAAAATTTTATATGGAAACTTGTATATATTATAGTGACCATATACATTATGTAGAATATGTACTTCGGAAAGCTCCGGAACCCAAACGAAGTCCCCGAGTTTCTCACTTACGTTAGTGGTACAGACTTTTTCAAATTATTCATTTTAACTCCAAGCTATTGAAGTGGTTAGTGATCTGGCGGTTACGGCACCGGCTTTTGTACTGTTTCGTGCGGAGGTCGTGAGTTCGATCCCAGGTGCCGACCATCTTCCTCTTTCACGACACAAGCTTTATGTAGCTTACTGTGAAAGAGTCAAAGAGTGTATTTGTGTTCCTTGGAAAGAGCAGATTCATTTAAAAAAAAAACAAACCTATTAGAATAAACTAAAGATTATTAGTTCTATAAACTTGTGTTTATTATTCAAAAATTACGAAATTGTAGGTTACGAATTGAAAACATATTTCTGTATTGAAAACATTCCAAAAAGTCGTAAATCGTTTCTACTACTTATAGAAAAAACGAACATTTAAAAGCGCTGTTAATATTTTTTTAATATTCCCTCTGGGCCTGTTCTGTTGGGTAAAATATCAGTTCATTGTTTCATTACCGACAACGTTTTTAGCATTTATTTATCTCATACTATATATTTCTCGGATTCTTTCAGACCTTTCTCCTCTTTCAAAACTGAACGGATCTTAAATAAACTTTTTGCGTGTATCCGATGTCATCCGAGGATGGGTTTGCAGCAGAATCAGCTTTTTAGACGCCCTATTTCAATTTTAATTATTGATTTTATCGCTTTTTAAACGAGCGCCTCGACCGAAAATATTAAAAAGTAAAGCGCGCGGCAACGCTTCGCTTTGATCTACGCAAAAAATAGTTTTAACCAAATTGTGGTATACATATAATTTCATCAAAATCTCAAAAGGGTGAATTCGCTAATAGCGTGTAAAAAATCGTATGTAGAATTGGTAATACTTTAAGAATGTAGATATTATTGGCTGAGAGTTTTTATACATGTAATCAATGCATATAATAATAATAATAATGGAATTTGGCTTAGAAAAATGTGCAAAAATTAATGTTCAAAAAGGAATAATCCGAAACAATCATCAAAATAGTTCTTCATCTGTTACAAACATTCCTCTTTTAGATAATCAAAATTACAAATATCTTGGCTTTCAACAAAATCTAGTTTTTGACCACAAAATTATTAAAAATAACATTAAAAATGAATTTATTAAACGATTAAAAAAAGTTTTGAAAAGTTTTCTCTCCGGGAGAAATAAAATTATGGCCATTAATTCATGGGTTGTACCGAAAATTTTGTATTCTTTTGGAATCATTAAGTGGAACCAAACGGAACTAGACAAGATGGATTTAAAGGTACGTAGTTTGCTCACACAATATAGGATGCATCATCCAAGATGTTCCTTGATGAGATTATATTTACCAAGGAAGATTGGTGGTAGAGGCATGTTAAACATCAAAAACATGAATAACCAAGAGATAAACCTCCTCCAATCTTACTTTATCTCATCAAGGAATAAATTGGGTTATGAAGACCTCATTGCGTGTGATTTGAAGTACACGCCCTTAAATTTATCAAATCCTGTTTCACCACCGATAATTGGGGTACAAGATCGGGTTGATATATGGAAAGGCAAGTCTTTCCACGGTCGATTCTTCGAAACTTTAAATTCATCACATGTAAGTCTTGAAGATTCGACTGGATGGTTGAATGATGGTTGACTCTTAAAGACAATCTAGGGAAACTTGGCATCTGTTGTGGTCTCAGGTATGCCATCCAAAAGGCAGTTCTGTTGTCCTCATGTAAGATATTAAGAAGGTTCCTTTCTCTGTAGTTCGAAGATCTCTCATGATTACATTACATCGTGATGTATCATGAGAGATAATACCGATATTTTTATATTTAGTATATAGCATTGTATTTAATTTTAATTTATTTTTATTAATTTTTTTTACAATGATGTATATTTCATATGATATATTGTGATTTAATGAATAAATGATTTGAAATAATAATATTGGGTAAAAATATACATAATTAACCAAAATTGGCGGGCTTATTGCCTAGGGCAATTTCTTCCAACCAACCTATAAATATATAATATGTTCTAAACATAAGTACCTTATTAAATTTTGGTGGTCGGCGTCGATTACCCATGAAAAGGTCCAATACGGGGACCTCACAACATGGGTCCATAATAATAACTGCAGACGGGGAAGGATGTAGGGAGTTGGTGAGAATGCATGGCAGTCGCGATCTTCGGCATGGAAGGATCGACTGAAGAAAAAGAAAAAAGCATATGTCCTAGAATATGCCCTTACGAGACAACGTCTGTCGGGAAAGCTAGTGTTTATATAATTCTCGATAAGGTTTAACGTATACCTCATCCCTTTAATATAATACTTAATTACATTATAACAGCTTTTAAATGACATAATAACACAGAATTTCTACAGCGACTTATCTATTTGTTAATGAATAAATAAATAAACGATTTCTAAACAACGGAATAATTGGATCATGAAATATTCCAAGTTTCGATTTCATACCATTTATTTTGAATAACCGTTTTGTAACTGATTTATAAATAATAAATTACTAAAATATACCTACAATCATTTTAAAACAAAATTTTATGTCACATGTCTTGGATTACACAAAACAAATCAATTCATAATATTATGTAAAATGTTATGTTGATCACTCAAATTCAAAAACAGCAGCAAAACAGATATTATTACTTTGATAAAACATAATCTCAATAAACTAGTGGATACGGTCTGTTACCATCACTGATGTTTTGCTGAGAAACATGGACAAAAATAAAATGCAGAAGAGATGATAACTCTACGAAGAATATGTGGAAGAACTCTACGGGATACAGAAAGAACGAGAATGAAGAATGTGGAAGTATTGTATTAAAGATGAAAGATGTTTTAGGCGTGTCAAAATATTGAATGTAAATAGAATTACAAAAAGAATTTATAAGGCTGAATGTAAACATGCAACAAGGTGGTCAGGCATCGATTACATTCTCTAAAAGAAAAGGAAGAGGATATATATGGAACTTATCGATGGAAGAAGCGAAAGAAATGTGGAAGTCCATTATAGCACATGGCGTTATGTGTTGAGAAAATCAATATACCTACCTAATCTTTCAAGGTTGACTATACTTGATTTCTTTTATATGGACAGATCAATATGTATGTATACCGTGTACCGAGTAGGTTGGCTCTGAAAAAAAAGCCGTTTTTCGCCCGATGTTTCGATTGGATTCCACCAATCATCATCTGGGACAGATTGGCAGCCGCTGAAGCAGCATATGTATGTTTAAATATGCATTTTACTGCAATTCAACATTCTCAGGATACGGGTAATTATAGTTTAAGATTGAAAGATAAAGATAATTTAGTAAAAAAGTTTGGTGATGTAGATACAAATTCGTCGAAATCCCACTTATCCTTCGGTTTTATTAAGTAGGTAGATACCTAGGAACTGTATGTGTATAATGTCGCACAAAACTATTATTTCGGCGCTGAACTTCGCATAAATGTCAGTAACAAAAAATAATTGGCGTTTATTTGAAAATGTCCTTGTTCGCGACGTCATTATCCTTTGTTTGAAAGAGATTACTTCATAAAGCCGGGTTTATCGTCAATGTTTGGAATTAGCATTCCAATGGAGTGTCATTTTCACGGGCTGAATACAAATTATTTTTCATAACTTTGATCTAATTTGTTCCGATTTTAAGCCGATGAAAAAAAAATGCGAAACAAATAAAAGGGATTTTTACTAAAAAACATCATATTACTTATATTGTTATGAAAGTGAATAAAAAAATGTTTAATTTACATGGTATGTGTACTCTCAGAGAGGTAACAATAAATATATTTCTCGCTTGATAAGAAATCAATTTATTTTCGCTGCCCAAATTAAGTTTAACCAAGTGATTAGTTTGAATTGAACAAAGTAATTATTTTGAAACACCGAAGGGCGCCAACTAACGTGTCCTCAATGAAAACATTGATCCAGAAAACAAAAAGAATTGCATAACTAAAGATATTATAAGAAATTTTTTCTGCAATGATGATCTCAATCTTATACTTCGTCAGAAAATTATTAGGTTAGGTTTTGTTAAAAATCTATTACAAAGTTTTCATTCCTATCCAGACAAACCTCTTTTGCTTCATTCAAGGGTAGGTATAACATTCCGCATACATTGTCTCGTATTCCTTTTACTCCTAACTGAGACGGCACCCATATGATCGGCCCATATCAATCTGGGTCGGCCACGTCTCCGTGCACGCATACATTTTTTTTTCAGATTTTTAGATTATTACTCATAGTATATGGAATATACTATGTGTCTTGTGATCGGATTTCAAAAAAGAAATAGATTTCGCTGAAATTAATTTCCTCTACGTTTTCGAGGGTGTAGATTCCAAAAATGCAAAAAAAAATTAATTTCCCCGTACCCGTACGCGTACGCCAAAAATGTGTGCGCACCCATAACTCATAGTAATTCTTATCCGATTTGATTGAAATTTGGTAGAACGGTTAGCCCCTCGATGTAGATGAATCAGTAAAATGTTGAGATCTGTACCTCCTTCAGGGGAACGTTCTTAAAGTATCCAAAGAAAATTTCACTTGTTCTAGAAAAAGGGCTAAAATAGGAAAAAAAAACTTCTTCGATTTTCATAAAATTTGGTATACGAGTTGGTCTTGCTCCTACACAAGCACGTAAAATTTGAGGTCCGTGACTTCAGTGGGTCCCCCTTAAAGTACCGATATTGAATATGTAGTTCTAAAGCAGATAATAAAAAGCTCCAATAGTCGATATCATTTTAAAGTTTCTATAATAATTCCAAGGATAAATTCATTTCAATCGTAAGATTATGAATTTTTATGCAAAGATTTATGTTTTACACGAAAAGGCTGTTATAATATACTGTGAGTTCTGGGCTACCCTATGTTTTTAGCAGCTTTTTTTTCCTTCTTTCTTCATTCATTTTCTCAACGTGCCCGAACCACCTTCATTATTTGTTCACTTTAATTCTAGTCACTACGCTAACATTTACTCCATATTCCTTTCTAATATCATCTTTTTTTTTTTTTTTTTTTTGAAAAATGAATCTGTGCTCACTCAAAGTGAACACAAATACACTCCTTGACTCTTTCACAGTAAGCTACTGAAAGCTTGTGTCGTGAAAGAGGAAGATGGTCGGCACCTGGGATCGAACCACGACGTCCGCAGTACGAAAGCCGGCGTTGTAACCGCTGGGTCACCAATCACATGTTAAAAAGAAATACTACCAAGCACCCTCGGCCGAAACTATCAACAGATCATTCCTCACCTTATCATTCAGTCTTTATCCGCATATCCTGCGTATAAGGATATCATTTCTACAGGATTTATACCAACTTCCAGATTTTTCATCTTTCACCAAGTTTCAATCCCATATCAGTATCATGGATGGTATCAGGATTGCATTGCGCATCAACTGTCTGGACTTTAGAGATTTGTTATTATTTCTCATTAGAGGTCTAAGTGCTACCAGCCAGTTTTCTTCTTTCAATCTCCTTTTCACACCTTCCATCTCTGCTAAATACAGTAGGTACATACAAAGATACTTTAACAAAGTACAATGTTAGCTTTTCAGACAGTGTTGGTAGTGTTTGGGAAGGTGTTACTTATAATAAAAACCTTTGTACGATGAATTTTAGACACATTTTTTAGATCATATCCTCGGGCTTAATACACGGTTTATTTTCGAAAACTTTCTCTCCCAAACAAACAAAATACACCTTAGCACCCTGCAATTTAACAATAATATTCCTCATTTTCGTTGTAATTAAAGCCTTAACCAGACAAAATAAAAAGATTAACACATTTTCTAAATAAATAAATATAACTGTATTATTTCAAAGTACAGTGTGGCGACAGTAATTTTGACAGTCTAAACTAAAAGGCGGACTTATCCCGAAGGATTTTAGTAGTATAGGGCGAATTCTTTTTCGAATAAATGTGTTTTTGATAGTAGCCACAACTTATAATAAATATTTTTACTTTTTCAGTATACATACATATTGCAGATATAGTTTTAAATTTAGATACCTACTATTCTTCAAAGTGTGGGTAGCCTATCTTGTATTATCTACTAGCCTGACGAAGAAGACGTTCGGTCTTCTAAAACCGGTTAGCTTAGTAAATATTGTGAAAAAAAATTTCAAATAAGTTCGAAGTATGTTCCACCAAGTAGCTACGGTCGAAAGGATAAATAATCATAAATAAGTCCAGCTATCCAACATATTCAGGGCAGCTGAAGACGGAGGCTTTTTCTCAAGCGGTCGTCGACTCGAGAGGATCCAATAGGACACCAGAAGAAGAAGAAATCAGTCCAGAGGTGATAGGTTGCCAGTTAAAATATAAAAGATAAAAAAACTATCCAAATAAGGAAATTTTCTAGTTGAAATCCAAAATCACTCGACAAAAAAAGTTGTTTATTGGAAACATATTATGGCTAACCTATTTCGCATTCAAATCAGACACGAAGAAGTATAATATAAGGATATAAAATAAAACAACTCTCACCTGCAAAATCGCCTTCAGATATAGATGTAATCTTATTCTCCTGCAGCTCGAGCCTTTTAAGGTTATCCAAAATTGCGAGCGACTTCTGAGGAATAGAATTCAGATCATTTCCGCCAAGATTCAGGCGCTTCAGTTTCCTGCGGGCAAAAGCAAAGCATTTTACTAACATTGCATCTATGTAAAATAAACTGGTTACTTATATAAACGTTCAAGAGAAATCAGAAAATCGATATGAAATGAAAATATTTTGTACGAATACGAATGTATGTTGTTTTGATTTTGTCAAATATACAACTTTAATGATACTGTAATTATTCAAAAGTTATGTAAACTGAAGAACTAGTCCTTCGAAAAAAAGATTGGATTAAGTCATCGCTACAAATTATTAATACTTTGAACACGATCAATCGATGAGGCGAACTAAGGACAGGGGCAGAAGGAGGGATCCGGAACAAGAAGTTGGTCCCAGAAACAATGGCATATGCTGCCATGATTTCTGGGACCAAGACAAGAACAGTTTTTTTTTGTCCGGGTGAAGAAGCATGAATATACCGTAAACAAGAAGCGGTTATACATATCTTCAAAATAACCGTAAGACTGGGGTAGATTATAACAGGGTTAATAAGCAAAGACAGCAGTGGACGAATATAATAATACTATGTTGAGGATGCCGAATGACAGTTGGCCGAGGAGAGCGCTGTTTTTCCTCCCATCAGGGTCTCGAAGACGTGGAAGACCCTCTCATACCGTGTTCCGTTCCTTCGAGGCAGAGCTGAGGGAAATGGACTTGGTGTGGGAGGAGGTCATAAGCATTGCGCAAGATCGAGCACAATGGAGAGCTCTTGTTGCCTCCTAGTGGAGTTCAAAGGGAGATTTGATTGATTGATGTTGAATTAATCAATAAATAAGAATACCTACTCATATCATAGACATTGGCATATTCTAAAAAGTTAACAACCACACATAACAAAACAAATGCTGTCAAGGAATAGAATAAATCCGAAAGGGCTTAATCCGGAACGACAATGACATGGTAAGAACAATCATTATTAATATTCAGTTCGAAGATCATGGTGACGGACGCAGGGACTAGTAGAAAATGCTGCAAGCATTAAGTTCCGCCGGCTTTACTGACACCTATCACCTATGTACCTATAGAAGAGTGTTATTTATTTATTTAAGAAAGTATCACAAAAAAACTTTATTTGAATTCATGTACATTGAAGCTAAACGTCGGCGGACTCAGCGTAAGCTCATCACTTCTACGATTGTGGAGATGAAGTGGACTTAGCTGAGCTGTGCGTTAAGGATGCCGAATGACAGTTGTTGTTGACCAAAAAGATCGCTGTTCTTTCTCCCATCAGAATCTCGAAGACGAGGCAGACCCGCACATACCGGTTCCGTTCCTTCTAGGTAGATCTGGGATATGGTGTGAGAAGAGGTCACAAAGTGCAGTGGAGAGCTATTGTTGCCTCCCTATGTCCCTATGCCCCTTAGTGGGGTCAAATAGAGTAGGTAAAGAAAGACAGAATGTATGTTCCTTGTTCCAGTGCATACGAAAGAGATCCTATACTATTCACGCTGGCTTTTAATTCAATAATGAAAGATCACAAATGGCTTATAACACACATTAGAACGTTAATCAACTTTAACGTATGTAATAACATTCACCAAACTAGGCAACAATCGCGTTGACCCGACCTATTCAATTATTCTACACATGAACATGTTCGACCCATGTCAGATTTGATTTCTATAAATTAGTTTTGTATAATTTGCTAAGTGGATTATGAGTTTATCTCATGGTTAACTCCTATATTATGCGTGTTTCCATATACCACCTTATAAAATAATAGGTACTATGAAACGTTGTTTTATTTCATCCGACGAAATCACAATCGACGAAACTACGTTCGACATAATAAATACCATTGTAGAAAACATTTTACAAAATATTACATTTTAAAAAAAAACCTTCCAATAAGTTTTAACAAGCTTAATCTAACAGAAGGTATTTTTCCCGATTATTTATTAATATATTGTTTACAAAATGAATCTGTGCTCACTCAAAGTGAACACAAATACTTTGATACTAAAATTATGTCGTGAAAGGCGAAGATGGTCGGCACCTGGGATCGAACCCACGACCTCCGAACGAAACAGTACGAAAGCCGACGTCGTAATTGTCAGGCTATCAGATTATGTAATTGGGTGATTAAATAATAAAACAAATTTTTTGAACTACAAATCATAAGGTGTCACTCTTCAAAACTAATTAATTATGTTCCATTTGTTATGTTATGAAATTAAAATAAAAAATAATCTAGATACTCATTAAAGACAAAAGAATGATTATGTTATTTCATAACGGTAACAATTATTGTCAAATATCAGTCACCTTAAAAACTTTACTTAAAACGTAACATAAAAATAGCATTACATTAATTTTGCATTTAATTAAAATCTGCATATTAAAAAAAAGCGCACAATATGTCTAAATGACAGTTTGTGATAAAATATTTATTTAGGCGGTTTATTAAAATGAAACCTGTCTTGTAATATATTAAATAATAATTATTAATATTCCTGGACGCATTGTGTTCCCAAATTATAATAGAATATTTTACCATCAATTATCATATTTTGTTTCAGTCAGATTTAAATCACCAGAAAGTTTCATATTTTAATTAAATAATAATTTGATCATCGCAGTGGGTATCGAATAATTATTATACAGTGTGAGAAATTCAATTTATATGTTTGAAATATTCCAGTAACTTTAAAAATAAATTAGATTTTAAGTATAACAAAGTTGCGAATTCAATTGAATTTCGAAGGAAAACTATTCATGAGAACGATGGGAAATATATTATTAGCTGGATACACAAGATCCAATTTGGATTTGGACACACGTAATGATTTATCTATACGATAAGACCAATAAATCTCTTATTTGTCAAAGCTTAGGTGAGTATTGTCTATAGTATATAGAAACTGAAGGATGAACGATAAATTTGTCTTGAATTTGTGACTGACAAATTGGTACTATTTATCTTTGGTGCGAAACTTACAAGAAGATCAATCGGAAGCAGATATTAATTATCTATTCTTTTGTACTCAATTGATAATACAGGTCAAATTTCATGAAAATCAGAAAGATAGCAATCGCATAAAATATCTTTTGAATTTTAAAGATAAATTATTGTTTGTCCAACACTCGTACACCAAATAAATGGCCTATATAGCTTTGTCACAACAAAATGCTCGAAAAATCATTAAAGGACAAAGCTCGCAATTATAAAACTGTCATCAAAACTAACTTTAGGTAAAACAACTAAGAAATGTCAAACGCCAATTACATTTTATAAATAGAAAAGTTGATAATATATTCAAAAGCACTAAGAATGTTGCCCAAGTCAAGTTTTGTTTAATTATATAAGCACGTCAACCTTCTCCTGAAAATATCAAACACGAAAAAAATTAATGTAATTGGTCCAGCCGTTCATGCGTGATGTGATGACCAAGGGAAATAAGGCTCCATTTTTATAAATAGAGATAAAACCGTGGTGTTAATAGTAATGAGAGCACTTAAACCTAGTTAGTTTTATTTTTGATAGACAGTAGGTAGGTATAAAATATGGTTATTAACTCCACAAAAAGAAAATACAGATAATATTCCACCAACGCGTTTGGTCCCCTACTATTATAATGATATGGTAATACCAGGTATAACGTGAGAAGTGTAAAAAAATGTATTACTGCGTAATAAAACTCCTGAATATTTCATTAGATAAAGGCATCATTGGTAAAAGTTTTGCCCAAATGTAAATTTGGTAAGCCGGACCTGAGTGTGCATAACAAGAGGAAAAGAAAATGTTTCCGTGAAGAATTTTTTGTATAAATCAGATTCGATACTTTGAAACATTATTATCCTCTCCCGACAATACATGGTAAAAAATAATAGCAGGTATTCATTTCATAAAAAGTTGGACGCGATCAGCATAGAAAAGCGCAAAGACAAATAAAACTTTGAAGAAGTGAATGAATTTGTCTGTGGAAATAAAGTGGAAGATCGCAACTGGATATATAACGTACTTCTATCTCCTTGCTTAGATCCAGCAACGTCAACAGGTAGATCAAAATAACCCTGTTTGTAACAATAATTACCTAATAAGACATTGGTAACATATCGGCGTAAAGAGAGAAGATGGCCTGGAGAGTCACATACAACGAAAAGCTACTTCGTCGTCTGACGTTTCAGCTGAAATCGAGCCTTGGCCAATACCTCCAAAACATCCCGTCGTCCACTGCGGTCAGCCAATTTGTCACCTGCTAACGAAAAGTTACATACATATAACATCTACCAGGCTCTCTGTACATGCTAGCCTGAGTAGCCGAGGTGGGCCCCACATCTGCAAAGAATGTCATGGACACGAGTAACTGGGAGTATCTTTGAGGGTCACTCGGGTGGAAGACGACTTGTTGGAAAAACAAAAGTCAGAGAAGAGGACAAATTTAAGAAGAATGAGGCATTCCGCACAGGCAATATCGGCAAACAGCAGTTGATTGAGGCGTTGTCTTTTTTTAGGCCAAGGCTCAATTTGCGCTGTTTCGCCGTTGAAGCACGAAACAAAGGAAAGCTTGCTCTGGAGACTTCAAATATATAATATGGCGTAACCCAACATGGGATGCTTGAGGGTTAGAACAAAAAGTACCTAAAACCTTTTTTGGTGCATATTATTTCAATTAAACAAATACCAGATTTTCACAAGATATTAATTAAAAAATGACTACCTACATAGCAAATCAAATCAATATTCGGAAATTTATTTCGTATATAAATTAAATATCACCTCTGCATTTTGTTTTATTCGTTGTAACAAAAGATAATAAATATCGATGGCTTCACATAAGTTCAAAGTATTATAGACATTTCCAATAAATTTTGTAAAAAAACAGCGCAACCTCTTTAAACGTGCTAAATAAGAAAAAAAAGTGAGTTTCCATGAATTTTGTCATCGATGAATTGATTGAACTCATCTCCAATTGCTAAACATTTCGTGTCTTTTGTTCACCCAAACAATTCACTTAATTTTGTTGAAATATACAATAGTCTTATTTTTGCCTTTGCTCAAGTTATGATTTCAGTTATATCATGGTAGCATTATGTTACGGTGTCGTTTTTCCGTTGCAGTCTGTCACGTGTATGATATTATTATGATTCAACATTTTATAAAATCGATTTTAATCAACACACATTTCAAGACAGCTCATACAGAAATGGACTATATTATATTATATTGTGGCAAGCTCTACAAAATGCCGCTAAGATCTGTCATGGTGGTAGGTGATTCTGTTTGTTGAAATATAGAGGCAACATTTAAAGACATCAATACAACATAAATGTAGGAAAAAAAGTACCGATTACCGAGAAATTACTGTAATCGAATTATTTTCCTATTGTACTAATTATTTTCAATGAAATCAATACTTTGAAAACCGAAAATAATCAATTCATATTAATTAAAAACAGTAAAATTCACAGAATGAAACATTACACAAGGCTCAAGATGTTTTCTTGTAAGGTTTAAATATATCTAAAGATATAAAAGAAAGTCCGGCGAACACTAATAACTCGAGATCGCCTTTGTATGATGATGAACAGATTTGTATGATGCTTGGTTTATTGGATTCTTCTCCACTCCGGATAACAGAATACCTAACTAATAAAAAATCGAAAAAAGTATAGAAAATTGTATAAAATATTATCAATATCGCATGGAACTTATGTCCTAACAACAACGCCATCTGTGAAAAAATCCATACCAACACAATTACCTATTGTTATTTTCCTGATAACCATTAAATTTCAACCCGTTGTACGCAGATTATTGATAGAATTTATTTTCAAGCTTTCAGAAATCATTTAATAACATTCATTCATTTTTTTTATAAATTAAAAAGCAAAAAGTGAATAAAAAGAGATGATTTTATTTTGATTAAAAATTGGAACGCGTAAAGTAAATAAAAAGAGGTGAGCTAAGTTTGATTACTCGTTTTGAGATTATTAACTAATTTTATTTTTTGTTTTTTTTTTTTAGTAATTTTTATTTAACAAGATATTCGAAAACAATATTCATAGTAAGAACCACAGGACAACGTCGGGAAAGCTAGTATAATATAAAGCTGTGTGTGCATGGGGAACGGATGCTGAACAAAAAGTGGATATAAAAATCAGTAGATAAATACTCTTGAAAAAGAGGGTCGGAAATATCGCTTATACATTACGGTTATGTAAATATTGTGTTCCCCTGAAAAGAACCTTTGTATTTTATTATTGCGTATTTGAAAGGATGTTGGAAGAATGCTGAGCCTTTATAAAACCTTACGTTTTTGTATGAAATTCAATATTATTCTGAACCAACATCAACCTTCAAATATCATAACTGTATAGCAAATAATAGGTAGGGAAACCTTTATTTAGAATATCATCATACATTCATTTACACGTAATGTTCTTATTCTCAACTTAATTAATTAATTAAACTTTTATTAAATAAATAAATATACACAAGCAAACAGAAAGATACAATAAGAAACTTATTTACACAATATTTTACACAGAAACAGAAATCAGTTTTTTAATACGTAATAACAAATACACGAAAAAATACAACACCCAAACCAGCAAACATAACTTTTTTTTTACTTGATACCTACTACATAATATTGTAAAGAAAAAGAAAAACACTTAAGCTAGACGGGCAAGTCGGCCGCCCGAAAACCCACCAAGACGCATACCTCAACGCTTGCCATGACGGACTCCTGACACCCGGCAGCAGTACCCTCATCACAATGTAAACAATATGGATACCAGTATGGGGAAGGTAAGGAAAGAGGGAAAGGGAAGACATTTGACATATAGATGTTTCATTGAGCATATTATAGATTTCCTTAATTGGAAAATTTCTGGATCAAAATATGACCACCTTGATGGTGAATTAGGTACTAAGGTAGTGGCTCAAATAAAAAAAAAAAGATTTAAAAATCATTCTTACATTGATTCAAATCAAAATGGTTGAATTTTTATACACCAACCTAATATTATGCTAATTTTATTATTGAAAATTAAGGTTTTGATGGCCTCACGCGTCTGAGCCTCGACTGCCACCCTGTACCCCTATTCTGTAGCAAGTGTAGGGTAGTCGCTTGAAAAAAGTGACTACTAGGCGATACATTTTGTATGAAAAACGTCTATTCGCATCGAATGCGAGAATCGCATATAGACGTTTCCATACAAAATGTATCGCCTAATAGTCACTTTTTTTCCAAATGACTACCCTACACTTGCTACAGAATAGGGGTCCTGAAGGAACAGAAGACGCGGTAGGCCCCTCCAAACAATCAGGAGGCAGTACGAGGCTGATCTCCGGGGTGCTGGAATCGGCTGGGACGAGTCGGTGAGGACCACAGGGGACAGGGTGGCGTGGCGAGGACCACAGGGGACAGGGTGGCGTGGCGAGGATCACAGGGGACAGGGTGGCGTGGCGAGGACTTGTGGAGTCCATATTCTCCAACTAGGGAGCGGACATGGTCGAAGAAGAAGAAGGTTTTTACTTTTCATTGCAATAATTTTAAGACGTTTTGTTTTAAGACTTGAAATCAATGTTCTAAAAATTACACTATAACAACTTAATTATGTGCAGTTGTGACATTTTAATTTATATATAAAGATTTATATGTAACTCTCCAATAATTTATCCTTTACTCTTACAATAAATGAATGAAAATTTTGTTAAAAAAAAAACGTAAATTCGCATGTTACAAATAATTACGCGTTGTAAAAAAGTAAATTCTTAAACCTATCAAAAACGTCACCAACAAAAATATTGATGTCTTTTCCATCAATCACTCTCATCTTTGGTCTAATTATCTCAGCCAATTTGGCAAAACGTCTCGTTCGAAAAGATTTTTTCCGCAAATCGAATGCTAAAAGCTAATACGAAGCCAATTTCAGATGGAGAAACTATTTAGAATAACATTTAAATGATGAGACGTATCGATAGAGGTTTGACGAGGGTCGAAAGCCCTAAAAACTTCTCACATAGTATAATATTCCTTTCACTATTACATCATGTACCGTTTTGTAGTACATTTTTTTCAAGAACAGTGAAGTACCAAATAATGTTATTTTAGTATTTTTTTATATTTTAGGAATAATGATCCTCTGTCGTAAAAAAAATTCTAACGTAGTCGTAATATTTTATATCTTGAAACTACCCCACCCCTCCCGGAGAAAATGTTTCATTTTATTGATTCATAAACATGACTAGTATATTATTATTATGATAGTGCTCTTAATGTCTGAAAATTTTATTATTCCCATAAAACGAGATAATGTTATTATTATTGTTAAAAAAAACACGTTAAAGAAAGTCGTTACTCTGCTCAAAAACAAAACGAAAGAAAAGAAACAATGTTTGTAAAGACGTTTGAGGAAAGATAATCACGAAACGGCCGGAATTCGAACTAGTTGGTATCTTATTCAAACCCTAGCTTTTCAGACACTCTTCGTCTATTACTAGCTGAGCTGTCGAACTTTACCCCGTCTCAAAACTTATTATTAGAGGAATTATGGTATCTTTTTGATAAGATAGGATATCATCATCTACCAAGATAACATGAAACAGCATACTCCTCAGACAGGGTTGGGTAGGAACGAAAAATTGTGGTTATAGATATTTTTGATGCCAAACAAATAAAAAAATGGTCTAAAAATATTAAAAAAATCTGGATAGCGAGACCTAAATCACCTAAACCTAGAGGTATGAAATAGGTATACTTTACGACCTATTTCGGAGATGTACTGTAGAAAAACCGTGATACGAAATTTTCTTATATTAGATTTTTTAATGCAAGCTTGTCATGTGGTTGGAAAAGTTATCCAATGTGAGTTAGGCCGCGTACTCACTTGAGCCCGAATGCGAGGTGAGCCATCAATATGGTCAAAACAACGCACTCGTGCTGCTCGCATTCCATTACGAACCACATATTTCACCTTTTGACCATATTGATGCAACGGCTCGCGATCATCGCGGCTACGTGGCCTACGACGAAAGTGAAGTTAGTAAAAAGAAGGGCCGATCACGTGGGGTCAAGGTTGCTCTATTAGAATCCCCACACTAACCAGGGAGAGTTCGCCCACAGGTCATAATATGGTGTACAAATTAAACCGAAAGAGAGTTGAAAGACGTGTAGACTATGTTACAGGAGGTACAACCCCAGATGAACTGGGAATAGATATAGAAAAGAAGATTAAAAAATTATAAAACTTCTATGGTATAAATGTTTAAAAAAAATAGCTGTATATTACTCACTTTTCGAGACCCTTGAAGGCATCTGATTCAATCATGGAGAGCTTGTTCTCATACAGGGTCAGTATCTCCAGCGTGTCCAAACCTTCGAAAGCTCTTCCATGTAAAGCGGAGATTTTGTTATGGTTCATGTTAAGTATCAGGAGATGATGGAGGTTCTTCAGAGCCGCCGATGGAACTATGCCCAGCGAGTTCTGGGACACGTCGAGCTGGGTCAATCCTTTGCCTGTTACGAACAATAATATAGGGGTTAAAAAAGCGATAATTACAAGATTTATGGATATCTTTGAAAGTAAGCCAGATTTTTAAAGTACACGTTCGTTATATATCTCAAAGTTAAATGTAATATTTTGTCTTTCAACCAATAAATATTTGTATGTGTATTGTGTTATTAAATACATATTAAACTAAAAAGCTCTGATTTTTTTATAACCGGTTTTTTACTTCAAATTGGACATAGTTCAAAGCAAAATGAATAATAATTTAGAAATCAAATAGAATGTTTCCAATTCAAACGGGGTATTGATAACGTTCTCTATGATTAGTAAAAATTCCATTTCGATTTTGAAAAATGACCAATTTAAAGTATAAAATCTGTATCATCTTTAGTTGTTGCTTCGGAATTTACTAACATCAGACGTTTGACTAAATTAATTTGAGGTCTTTTGTATACCGTTAGTGTTAATATTCTTCCATATTTTATATTCTTAAAACTAATATGTGCTTAGCCATCAATCTTGCACGGCACCAGTGAAACTTGACGATATAATAAACATGCTGCCTTAATAGAGCAAGGCTGTGCTATGGACTATTACTATCGCCTTTACATTTTTTAAGTCACTAGTCCTGTCTTATGAAGAAAGATAATAACCCTAACGGTATATCAAGTCGTAGAGTTCAGTTTTTCAATTGAAATTTCTACCCGGGGCTGGCACGTCTCTGCTTGAACGGGATCAATTGGCTGGGAAAAATTGTCCCAGGCAATAAATTCCGATGGTTAATACTAAACATTTGTATAGAAATTTGTTGGTTCATTTAAAAGTTGTTTCAGTCTTATACCTATTTTGGTTTCTAAACCAATTATAAAATGTCGTATGATGTAGGTACATACATTCACAACATATTTAGTTTTCATTTAAGAGTTAAAAACTGTATCTACCTATCTTTTGATTGTGGTTCGGATTATTTATAATAAGGTTTTCATCTCCAAGGTTCTCATATACCATTGAGGCCGTTAGCGCAGAAATAGCCTATCCTTGAGATAGCAAATTTGGAGTTACTCAGTCGGATATTTCATGTTTAATGATCATCGTTATTACTATCATGAAATGATCATGAGTAACACATTTTTAAGTTTGAACATTTTTGATTTAAAAATAATGATCTATTTTCAAAATGTTGCTCAGAGCTATGTTATGGTAAAAAGATGTTTAATGTGGGTTAGGATGCGCTGACGGCCTCAATTTTAGACCCACAAATTATCTAAATTCCATACATCGCTTTTGATTTTACATAGTAGTAATTTTTCAAAAAAGTAAAGTTCCCCGAAGACATCTTTGCAAGAACTTATTAACAATAAGTAGCAGTATGTTTATTTTTAGAACTTTGGTACTTAACGTCCCATAACTGTCTGCGTCTAATAACTGTCTGGTTTACCCTATATGTATTTCTTGCTTTTTGCGTTGCTTACTTTCTTTGCTTCATGCTTTATTCCGCTGCGTATTCATATATCTACTCATTTCATTCGCTGATAAAATTAAAAAGGAATATAGTGAAAAACTATTTACCTATTGAGCTGAGAGAGGATTCCTCCACGACTGCCAAACTGCTGTTGTGAATCGTCAAATGTCGGATGTCAAGTCCCAGGAATATGAACCCTTGTAATTTAGGCAAATTGTTGTGACGCAGCTTCAGGTAGAAGATGATAGCGGAGCGGCCCTTCAGCGCGGCCATGGCCCTGCGGAAGAGAGTTAATTATTCACGGCGGGAATACGGAGCCCAATTATTTCCCGAATAAAGTGAGAGTTAAGTGTTTTTTCGTGTTATAACGTTCCCTGTATTTTGTTTGGCCGAATCCCAAATGATATTCAAATAAGACTCATGAATATTAAAAACGTTTTTCTTTTAATTCAAACAAATTTTATATGAGTACCTACTCACTGCTTCAATTATACAACTACATATATCTCAGCGCAAAGGGTTTGTACCTGTTATGCTGAGTGATGATTTTTTTTGATTGATTAAAAATAAAATAAAATAATAATATTATCAATCATTCCTAAATGTTCCCAGTATTATTTATTTTGGATAATCGTTTGGGAGCGAGGATCACTCATGTTTAGCAGCTTTATTTTATTAACATGATTTTTTTCTAAGCGCACTACACAAACAGATACCACACAATCATCTTGTGTATGAAGGTGAGCTTATGCTCACATTTATATGTGGCATTAGCAAGCCTTAGAATTCTTGTTCAATGACCCTTCGTTTACACTTAAGATCAAGAACAAAATATGCTCTATTCCAGCTCTGGCTGTATGTCCGTTTATCTTAAATCAACCAACATGTACCATGCGTAAGACAGCATTGGCTACAGAAATTATTGGTTGATTTTTAAAGTCTCATAAATTCATTGTAGGTATTAACGGCACATTTTGGTGATATTTAATATAATGAAATCAAACCTTATATCCTAAATCTTTGGGTGGATTTTTTGTGTATCGTATTAATGTTACATTTTTTAAGTTATTCTCTGAAAATGTATGAATACTCTTCGGTGAACTAATATTTTGTTTAAGGATCTAAAGCGAATATAAATCGTTTCATTTGAATACTTATCGTGCTGATCAAGTGCTGAAGGAGCATAACGTAAATCACTTACTTGTTGATGTGACTAGGATCGGTGAACTCGCACAGCAGGTCCAATCCATTCTTCTTCACCGTACAGGAGCACGGGGAGACTTCAGCATGCGGCGGGCACTGCTGTGCCGCCTGAGGGGCCACACGCGGACAGAACGACGCGATGGCAATCAGCGCCATCCACCACATCCAACACCTCACCCGCCCCGATCCATTAAGTAAACCACGTTCCATTTTCACAGACTCTCCTCTTAAAGCACACACGTTCACAGCTGAAGCACACTCCCGACGCGCACGGTCGTCGTTCACCATCGCGATTGCACCGCTGACGCCCCTCCGAGTCGACGGACTGAACGCGGGCGCGCTCATTGCGCTACCAGTACGCGGCGATACGCGTGGACATTGCGCCTACTACGGCCGCCAGCAATCACCTGGAACAAATTAAACTTGCGTTAATCAAATAATATACTAACAGTGATGATACTTAAATAATATACTAACAGTGATGATACTTAAATAATATACTAACAGAGTGATGATACTTAAATAATTACCTACACACCAGACTGAGTATTCACGAAATTATCTTAATACGATCTAGTTGTGATCTTATTCAAATCTCAACAAAATCTATATCTTTTTTCTTATATAGATATGTACTTTAGGTAGCTTTTTGTATCCGTTTACGCTCCAACATCAACCTCAATGCTATGCATTTGAGTTACAATTCATTTTTTTGTTATAAAAATGAATCTGTGCTCACACAAATTGAACATGAATACAATCTGACTCTTTCACAGTAAGCTACATAAAGCTTGTGTTGTGAAAGAGGAAGATGGTCGGCACCTGGGATCGAACCCACGACCTCCGAACGATACAGTACGTGTAACCATTGGGTTACCATCACTTCAAATAACATGCTTTAGAACTAGTTCTTAGCCACAGTATATATTCAAAAGAGGGGATAGATTTGGTCTTTCTCCTATCCTATCGAAATTCTATCACGGAAATTTATGGGATCTTAAACTAATTTATTGATATTGAGAAAGATCAGTTGCAATTCATTGTTAGAAATACTTTTCATGAAACCTTTCTCTAGCATTTTTAACACTTCAATATTTCAATGACACTAATTCTGGTTCCCATTTTGCAAACAAGAAGTAATATTGAACACAGTGCTTGATTTTTTTTAATGTGAAATAGGTAGACCTCTTTCAAAAAAATTGTCTCGAAAAATCATATTTCGTTTTAAACTCTATGGCATTAAGAATTCAGAAAAAACCTACCACGCCGGTGTACCGAAATTCTCGACCCAAATTGTTTTCATTAATCATTGAAATAATTTAATTACGAATGTTTCAAAGAGAAATAATGAAAAAAAGGATTTCAGGTTTGAAACGGATCAATGTTGCAAGAACCGGTCCTTTTTTCTTTCTTAATATACACTTTTGCATAATGTTCATCTTTATTTTAAATTGTTAAGCTTTGAGTCTCTTTTGATTTCATTGTTTTACCAGCAGCAAAACCTTAAAAATACAGGTGTAGAAAAGGTCCATTGATTGTTTTCTGACCTATAAATTCTCAATCAAAGAGCAAGTTGCTTTTGCACGTTGAGCATTGCGAAAAAATTGACAATTCTACCGGTAGTAACAGTTGTATGTAGGAACCTCTAATCAGCAATTATCACATATTTAATTAATTAGTTATTGCTCATTGTTGTTTCTTTGGTATCAATGTTATCAACAATAAACAAAGAACTTATGCGTTAATTTCAGCTCTGGCTCTATGTTCTTTTGGTGTAAGCGATTAGGGATCATAAATTTCATACATTTTATTTATTTACTTACCTATCTAGTACCAATACCAATATAATTTGATAATTTTGATTTTTTCAGTTCTTCCTGATAACTGACAAAACGCTGTTGACTTGGAAAATGATATTGATAGATATAATTTTGTAGGATGATTGAAAGGACCTGACAGACACCAGCTGTTATTGGTCCATCGAGGATTTTATGTGTTTCTATTAATATGTTATTTTTATCTAAATAATATTTAGGCAGTTTAAAACTGAAATCAAAAACATATTTAGCTCTGAGCGTTGCTGGACCAAAATCATGGAATTCCCTTCCAGTAAATATTAGAAGCTGCGAGAACTTAGACGAGTTTAAGAAGGCATTAAAACATTCCTCTTCCAAAAATCATATCCAGGCTATCCTTCATCTTGAATAATAATAATTGTATGTCTCATAATATGCACGGTTGTTAATGAAATTAGATAATATTATTTAATCCATTAATGTTAATGTAAATTTTGTCTTTATATAGTTAGTAAGTACAGCGCCCTTGAGGTGACCTCTAGGCCACAAAACGGCGCTCTTAATATAAGTTATCTTAGTATTATTATTATTTAAATCCTTCATGAATAATCGGATACAGTATTAGGAAGGTATTTTTTATTTTGTTATAGATATAATGATGTTTCCATAAATTAGAAATAGGTTAGGCTACGGAATAAAAACATCAAACAGACAAACTTTTTCATTCAAGATTTCTTCTTCAGTTCAGAAGTCCTACGTCGACTATTAATTATAAATAAATACAGAACAAGATTCAATCAATCTAGGGTACAGCTCACTTTCAAGGACTTTTTCTTCAGTTTAGAGACAGGACGGGAGAAGTTGGTTCTATTAATGACCGTCTTCCTGCTTTTAATTTACTTAATGGTTTGTTTTATTTTATCAAAGAAAAAATTTCCTCTCTATTAATTTTCATTTATATTATTTTTCCTCCATTTAATGATGTAATTTTTTATTCAAATTGAATATAAAAACGTGGACTACTACACGTTCATGTTAATTCACTTAAACATTTTTTGCTCACGGGTCGTTAACGGTTTTAAAGCTTCGGAACAGATTTGTGATTTTTTTTTCAGTATCTTAATGAGAAGACGAAGATGAGAGTCCGACTGAGGATCGATTTTATAATTGACAGATAAAATATCCGTAAGTTAAAAATACTATTTTATTGTTGGTTATAATAGTTATTATTGCCATGGACTTCCTCTTGAGAAAATCCATGCAAGGAGCAAGAGGTATACCAATAACTCGGAGAGATGGTCTAATGAGCGAACTGTGCGATCTGGAGTACGCGGGCGACCTAGCGTTGTTCAGTACGACAGTGGAAGAATTACTGCGGAGTGTTTCAAGACTCTGCGACAAAACAGCACGCCTTGGCCTTCGAGTCAATGCCAGTAAGACGGAGCTCATGGCATATAATGCCTGCACCGATAAATAGCTGCCGATAACCATCGATGGTCACCAGGTCTCCCGGGTGGATAAGTTTAAATACCTGGGAGCAACCATTACCACCACTGGTGACTTCGGGAAGTGCCTCGAGAATTTTGGGTATAAGATGGTACCACCGCATCACGAACGACGCTATACGTCGTCGCACCCAGCCTCAACCTCAGCAAAAACGCGGACTTCCACACGTTCACGTTAATTCACTTAAACATTTTCTTGCCCACGCTTCGTTAACGGTTTTAAATCTTCGAAACAGATTTGTATTTTTTTAATGAGAATAAATAAATAATAATAAATAAAAATTTATTGTTAAATTTAAAAACAATTTTTTATACAAGCATTAAGGCGAGTCAAAGGGCGGACTTATCCCGAAGGATCTCTTCCAGCCAGCCCAAATTACAAACAAAATTAAATAAAAACAAGAAAGGCGAAAAGAAAAAAGATATCACACAACTAAGAGACAAAAATAAAGAGATTAAAGGGTAAAATGAAAAAACAAAATGAAACTCAAATAAAATAAAATACATACATAAAATAAATTCAATTAATCAAAATAAATTCAATAAATTAAAATAAATCCAATAAATTCAAATAAATTCTGTTGTGTTGTTGCCCTAGGCGTCATGTCACCCTACTGATGTTTTTAAGTGATCCCTCAAATTTTCGGCAACTTAGTGCTTCGTGCCTCGCTGTCTCAATTTGACCATATTCACAAAAAGGATGATTCATTTTACCCCAAAACATCCGCAAAAGGTTTATGTATCAACCGTGACCAGTCCAAGACCTAATATAGGGTTATCTATTGCCTGCGGGGCAGGTTAAACCTTTGTGCATATGGACAACCTTTGTGAATATGGAAAACCTTTGTGACAGTGGGATCCAGCAAAAGCATTAGGTACATTGCTTTATTTGAGCATTTCAATGAGCGCATTACCCACTTGCCATGAATGACACCTGATTTCAGGCGCATGTGTGTTTTGATGAAAAACTCTGGAAATATATAAAGTTCCTCTCCCTCAAATTATTTTCCCTTCAACACAGTTGTGGTAGTGTGATGTTGCAAATAACTGGGAGCCATTCCAACTGCCTTGATTTGATCGTTCCGCTCTCCAGGTTTGGTTTAGTTTAACGTCTAAGGTAGGTATTCCTGTGAGTGCTGTTTGTCCAGTCTGGGGCACAATATTCTGCGGCCCATTTAGTTCACCAATTGCAGTGAGGAACTGAATGGTTTGAAGATACATTCTTTGCTTGTTTACTATTTTCTTTTGTATTTCACTGATGATCTGTTCGTTTTAAGCATCACAGTCGTAGGGCACTCAAATAAAAATACATTTTACGAAAATATACAACTAATATATTTCTTTTAAGTAAGTATTCTGTTAGTAATAAATTAACAGATTTTATTGTTTGTTTGTTTGTTCAGAAGATGAATTACTTTCATTTCCTTAGAACAAGAAAAGGAACAAGTATGTTAAATCATTTTGGTCCCGTATAAAATGAGCAACCACGAAGGGCAGCTGTATTTAAATAATTTAGCTAAAAGGTTTTTTTCATACAATTCTCAAAAGTTCAAATGTTTCCATATACTCGTACATATGATACCCGACGTTTTCAGAGCACCATTATATTCAAATGATGTTATTATTTGTGGTTTAAAACAATCTCATCACTCCGTACAAAATGTTAGCTCTTTTAGACCAATGACAACTATGTGCTATTATTACCTACTATGTGTTCCATGCTGTGGTGGTTACAATAAAGCGGTTTCTAACAATATATTATATCCATATCATATTATTAGGTATGCTGTAACAAACAATTTGTAATATTTCATACTAAAAATATCAAAGCCTCTGATTTGGATTAGTAAAAAGAAACCATTAAAAAAAACTACGTCACTTTTTTATTTGTGATACTTCAATTGAGATATTTCACGTTATATTCGTATAGCGATCTACCTCCTTATGTTAGTTTATTATGTATATATTAGTTTATTATGGTATCCAAGCTACGCTTAATGACACTAAATATCAAGCTTATACTGTATCTTTCGCGTTTTCATTATTTTACGAATACCCCAAGCAGCGAAAGAGCTTATAATGCTTTGTACTGCGTTCGTAGTGTAATTTGTAGGTACGTCACAAAGAATACTACGTTCGAATTGTTAGGCGCTTTTATTTTCTAGTTAAACAAAGGCACGGTGTCTTTGAGAATAAGAATTTAATAATGTTCATGAACACAATAATTTATTTATTTAATCAATAAACGGCATGAAATGCCTGTTAATAAAAAAATTACAAAATAAAAAAACAATTACAGCGGTAGTACAACACTTAAAAACTAATACAACAATTATCCAACTCCAAAAGACTAACATAAGAGCAAGAAAAAAAAAACACTAACAAATTGTATACAGATTGTACCTACTGCCATTTAACTTCAAAATCATTACACGTATAATCATCTCCAATACATTCCATAGCGCTGGTGCATTTTAATAATACAGAAAAAAAATAGTCAACAAATACATAGGAAGGAACCAACAATAATATTATACAGGTGTTTGTGAGTGTCCGTGTGACAATAAAAAGCCACAGAACAGTTGCCATATTGAGTTTTGTAAAACAAAATACTCCCATAGCAATAATAGAATAAAAGTTTTATGATGAAGAAAAAAAAATGTATTTATAAATATAAATAAAACTTCTGTCCAATATAAGTTTCATGGCATACTGGACAGCAGAAAAGCAAAACTCCAAAATGAAAAAAATATGTATATAAAATTATAATAATAAATGATAATAATGCTATGTATGTATATCCTCGCCTTCACACAAATGCCTATCTATTTTTGAAGCGGGGAATATTAAAGTTAATATAAGTAAAAAATAAAAACAAAATAACAAAGAAGTCCATACTTCAAAGAGAATAATGATAGGTAGGTACTTTTCCACAACACTTAATAATACCATCATGGGTATGGTAGACAAAATATTAACAGAACAAGGAATTCAGCATTTGCCAAGTTTGCCAAGTGCATCAACAAATAAAATTTAAACAAATCAAAAATAATAAAATATTAGGAAAGAATGTGGTATGGAAGTAAGTGTTGTGACAAAGATGAAAGTTAATAAGTTGAGATGGTTTGGGCATGTGGAAAGAATGCAAACAGAATGACAAAGATAATTCATAAGGCTGAAAGGAAAGGTGTAAGAAAGCGTGGCCGACCGAGAATGACGTGGATCGAACACATCGATTCCGTCCTCAAGGAAGGCCAGGTAAGAAGTAAGAGAAATAGGAGAAGCTGTATGAGAAATGGTATGTCGGTGGAAGAAGCAAAAGAAGTATGCTTGGATAGAAAAAAGTGGAGGTCCGTTCTCTCTGCCTACCCCTTACGGGACACGGCGTGATGGGTAAAAAAAATAATAATAATAATAGAAATCAAATAAGAAAGTCATTATTCTAGAAAGTGAAGATAGACATCAGGCAAAAAGAGCAACATCTATGACCGTGGACATCCGTATTTTGTGAGTAGGAAATCCGACAAAAGAGAAAGAAAGAAAAGAAAAACAGCAGAGGAAGAAAAAGGAATCTTATCTTTACAGTTAGTGTACGACAAGGGTCATAATCGCGTCCGACACCAAAATATATGCACCCAGAGAATATCACAATAGAATAGCCCAATTCTGAATTATCGTGACATTTAAGAATATGCACCCAGAGAATATCAGAGTAGTCCAATTCTGGCGTGAAGTACCAAAATTTTGTACGGAAACGTGTATAGCATCTATATAGAAAGCTCTACAGCCCTTACAAAACTCTTGAAAGTCTCACTAACGTTAGTGTTTAATATTCGGAATATGGGTGAAGACAATAATATTCGAGGTCTAAAAAATAATCCCATTTTTGCTCATGTAAGTATTTTCGATGTAATAGAAGTAATCGTGCGTCCGAGCGTCGAGCAATCAAACAATGTTCCCAATTTGAACGATCCGTCTGCGTTTGAGTACATGACGCTCGACGCGCGATTACTTGTCAATTAGAACACACACTAACTCCACATTATCTGTTTCTATGAAGGTTTATTGAACTTTTTACCGCTTAACTTACTTTACAAAATATTTTTGATTAAACCCAAGTCATCCACTGAGTTTTGAAACCCTTTGGTGTTCGGTGTATTTGTAAAAGTACTTGAAGCGTGAACTATTATTATTCACGCAAATTCGAAAGAAAATTTTATTAAATAGTTGTACGAACCAGCTGAACAAACTTAATAAGAGAAATTTCTCTAAAAATACCTAATAAAACTGTTAATTGAAAACGAAGATTTCGTAACTTTTATTAGTGAAATTAATTCTATTGTTCAAAGTTTCCGTTGAGGAACAGAAAATTTGGTATTAATATAATAAGTAATTATTGGACTAAAAAGCTAATTTAACGGCATGACTATACTTGTCAATTGAATTTAAGTTGTTCAATATTTTTTTTAATCCAGAGCTGACACAATCTGTACCAAGCAATTCTTACACAATTTAAAGCTCTGGCAAATGTTTTTATACACCTTTGTTTAACTGGAAAAGAAAAGCGCCTAAGACTTCGAACGAAGTATTCCTTGGGACGTACTTACAAATTATAATACCCTGGACAGACATGATAACAAATGTCCTAAGACGAACTGGAGTAGACAGAGAGTAAAGTTGCTGTCAACTTTCAAGGTTTGCAAGATCTCATACTTGGGCCATGTACTGCGAGGGGAAAAATATCATCTCCTGCATCTGATATTGAAGGGCAAGATTGGCCGGAGACAGACATCATGGCTGCACAACATAAGAGACTGGACCGGCATCCGAAGTGTAGAGGACAGAGAAAGATTCGTTGAAGTAATCGCCAACGTTGGGGAGACCCGACAGGGCAGAAGAAGAAGAAATGTTTTTGTGTCAAAATGAGAAATACTTACCAATCATGTTCAGCTGTTCGATTAAAAGTTAATTTGTTTCTTTTTTTTTTCAAAAAAAAGTTTCACCTATAAGAATTATCTGTGAATGTGTAGGTTACAGCATGCCCTGTTGCCCTGGGAAACGAAGCAAAATTGTTGATTGGTGAATTCTTGCATTCGGCGATGCAGGCTGCGGAGGACAGTGAAGCTAAGATGTGATTCGTTCACGGAATCTTTAAATCTCGACCTTCCGCATTGAGGAAGCGACTGAAGGGGGTTACATGGTTTTCAATTCATTGTGACAAAAATTATATAATATATTGTTTTAGAAGAGATGTTGGCTGAAGCCCTTTCGTATCATCATATCAATTATTCAGAGAAGTTATTCTACAGACAATCTAGTAAAGCAAACCTTCGTTGATATTTTTATCTTTAAATAAATTTGAGTAAGTATATAAAAACAGCAATCCATCAAAGTATATATATCAAATCAGATTTTCTTGCTAAAATTAAAAGAATTTAGTCCAAAAAATCGTTTCTCATTTCATAGTAAATATATTTTAGAAATCACTTCAAAAAACATGAAAAAAAAAACAAATTTAAAAAGGATTATATTCATTCGTTTGTAAAACATACAATGAAAAGAAATGAATAAACATAATAAATTGTTATTGTCTGTAATTGTTTGTGTATCCTCTTTTATTTTATTCCGACGCCAGATTTCACAATTGCTGAGAACGAGAACAAATAAAACAAATCGCTGAAATACATAAATAACAAAAGATTTTATTATTGTTCAAACATCAACGCAACACAAAACCAAATTAATTTACGCTAAAAGTCTTTTAAAAAGGTCGAACAGTGATTTTGACAGCTATATAAAAATGTCAAAAAAACCACAAGTTAATCACAATCTGTTTCGACATGATAATTCAAAAGGTTTTGACCGTACTTTCGTATGTTAATGCTACATAAAAACGATAGCGATAGATTTTTCTCTGCGTAGATTCGTGCAAAATATATGAAGCGTTCTAAAAAGTCAACTACTTAATTCAAACTTATTTAAAGCTTTTAAAAATTCTAAAACTTCAGTAGAAGATTAGGAAGGAATGTGGTATGGAAAGTAGTGTTGTGATAAAGATGAAAGTCGATGAGTTGAGATGGTTTTGGAATGGATGCAAACAGAAAAATAATATTTATAAGGCTGAAAGGAAATGTATAAAAAGGCGCGGCTGACCGAGAAAGACGTGGATCGAACAACGATTCCATCCTCAAGGAAGGCCAGGTCAGAAGTAAGAGAAATAGGAGAGGTTGTATGAGAAATGGTATATCGTGGAATGGAAGAAGCGAAAGAAGTGTGCTTGTATAGAAAGGAGTGGAGGTCCATTCTCTCTGCCTACACCTTAAGCAACACGGCGTGATGGGTAAAACTTCAGCATATTTGGAAACCAAATAACTCATGTTATCTCATCTTTGGAAACCAAATAACTTACATTATCTCATCTTTGGAAACCAAATAACTTACATTATCTCATCTTTGGAAACCAAATAACTCGTGTTACTCTCGTAGCTCGACTATCTGAATCTACACAACGTTCATCGAGACGGGTACCTATCATCTAGTAAAAAATGTTGATATTTCGTCCCCATTTTCAGTCACTGTCACAACTTTTAAGTACTTCATGCCTTTGTGTCAGGACAAATTAAAATAACATTTCCCTTCCATCAACATCCGTTTGCGCCCCCTACCCCTCCACATGTCGCCCGGCCTCACCTCCCATTACATAACAGATTCCGGCCATCACGTCCGGGGCCACACGTCCCTTTGTAAGTTTCCTACTTATTTGATTTATCGCACGTGATAACAAGGCTCAATATCTATCCGTGTTTCGTTGTTCACCTAAAACGCTTTATTTATGATTCTTATAATTCATTTCTTAGAATTTTTCTTCACACCTTTCTAAATTGAGTATAACGAGATATTATCAAAAGGTGCAACAAACAACTAAAAACAAACAATCAAAGATACGAGGGCGGTTCAATATATTCTAGGTATAAAAACATTTTTGCTAGTAATGATTCGGTCGGTATAATTTCTTCTATGATTCTCTTATGGCATTATTTAAAGTGACAATTTTTAAATTTCATAGCTTTGCTATCATTTGTTTTTTCTTAAATCTTCTTGTGTTTTGAGTTTAGAAAATGTCGAATGGGTAAATTTTGACTAAAATCGAACACTCCATTGCGTTTTAACTCCTAACAAATTTGTAGATACTGTGTCTTACAAAAATTGTGTTCCTTCACTTTCTACTATTCAAAAGTGTTTGATTAAAATTTAAATGGTTCAAAAAGCATAGAAATTGACCCTTGATCAGATGATCCTGTTTTATGCTCCGCGGGAGGAAATGTGAAAAAAGTCGAGAAAATTGTAGGTACCTACTCGTAAAAGTCTGGGTAGTGAGTACGTAACTTTTGCTATAGCACGACTAACCACACATCAATCTAACTACTCATAACCACGACTTAACTACATTAGTAGTTAGCGCGCCGCGAGTACGTAACGCGATAACGCAATGTAGTTAAGTTTTAAGCCGGAAATAGTAAGGTTTGCCAACATCTAACACAAAAAAATGGTTTTTTCATTGTATTTTTCAATGAAATTTTTTTTTTATTTGTTCACCGCGATTTGCCGATAATTTGTAACATCGCCCGGAATATAAAGTAGTGCACGGATACTTATTTTGAAGTTGCGCGGAGAGAGAAAAAACTTGTGGCGGCCATCATTATTTGACATTTTTCATCAAATATATAAAAACAGTTATGATTTGTGGAATTTTAATAATTTTAAGAAGTAAATACACTTGATGTTTTCTGATACTCTTTGAATACTCTTTTATTTTCCCTATAGATTATTTATCTTAATTATTATTTGTATGTCTTAATTGTTTGTAAAATATTTGCTTGCGAGAAATAAAGAAAGATTTTATTTTTATTTATTTATTTTTTAATAATTTCCATACAAATGTTCAAAATCATGTATTGTTTTCCCTTTCGTCTGCTAATTTTTCTACAAACTTGAGTTGTTCCAATCGGCTGACATAAAAAAAATATCTTGTCGATAACAAATCCCAAAAAAAAAATATTAACCTAGTTTTATATGTATTACGGTATTACTATTATATTATAAAATATTTAATTTGGGAAATAAAATAAAAAATAAAATTAATAAAAGTAGTAATGCATTCTTATTTCCAATAAATTAATTATTTAAAACAAACGATGCAAAAATAATAACAAAGCGCGCAACTTTGACAGCTCTAAACCACATATAAACTGCCTAACTACTGCTAACTACACTGGAACGCGACCCGACAGATGCTGTTATAATAACCACGCTGAAACACACATCTAACTACATTTGTAGTTAAGTCGGACGTTACGTACTCGCGCTAACTACACTAGGAAGTAGTTAGTCGTGCTATAGCCCTTACGTACTCACTACCCTGGTGAGAGATGAGTTCCACGAATCCTCACACTACCGCAGAAACAAACGCGAATAAAATTTCGTATAGAGAGTTTGGAGCTTTTTTATCGCATTACTAGCTTTCCCGACAGACGTTGTCCTGTATTGTGTACTGTAATGTGATTCCGAACGATGCGTCTGTTTTAAACCATGTATATTCCATCCGCATTCTGTCAATCGCACCAATTGACAATTTATGACAAAATTTCAAAATTGGAATAAAAATTATAAGGTAAAAAGTACTAATAAGGTTGTCTACGTTGAGTTTTCTTTAATTTTCTAATTTTCCATGCATTTTTTTATTTTTTTTTCTTCTAAAATCACATTCTCCTGATAAAAGCCTACACGACAAAAAAAGAATTAGCGAAATCGGTCCACCCGTTTAGGCGTGATGCGATGACATCGGGAAAAAGCTCTCCATTTTTATATATAAGATCACTGGGAAGAAGCCGTAGGTTTGTTATTATGCTCCTAAGAGAAACGCGAGTAAATAAAATGAGTAAAAAATCTGCAGGACCTCCGAATAAGTTAAAAATCATTAAATCGGTGGAATATCTCTTTACTACAGTATTCTGAAACTGGAAAGAGTTTTTGCTTATTGATTTTACCAAAATAGGCCAAAGTTTAGTCAATCATTATTCATGGTTTGTAGGAAGTAATTCAAGAAACAAATCAAAGAAAATTGACCGCCAATCTTGCTCCTCAACGACAACGCGCCGATCCACTTGGCGCATAAGGTTTCCAAAATATCAATCAACTACCTTAACCTCACCGCGCACTTCGATGATAGGCTGTACCGCCTCAAACCCACTTACGTATCATGGATGGATGGACTCACCAGCAAACGCATTTGAAATGGCACCAGGCACCAACATTCAATAATCCGATAATCGAATGTCCCATTTACGCATTCAAAAGGGACAACAAGGTGAAATCGTGAAATAAAAAGAATAAAAGGGAGGAAATTCTTCATTATTAGAAGCTTTTTTTTATACCCAAAGCATTTTCGACGTACTTATAAAAGTGCGGCTTGTAATATAATAAAATACCACAATATACGACTTATTGGTATGTTTAAACGTCGATACGACCCCTCCGAAATGGATAGCAATATTCGTGAATTTACTTCCAAGATATAATATTTCCCACGGCAAATATAATATGTGTTACTTACGTCGAAAATAAATAATAAAATATCATGTTTTGTGTATTGGAAGTGAAAAAGGCTCCCATACAATATCTATTACATTCAAACCTTCGCTTTGTTGCCAATAGGGGTAACAACAGTCACCACACACACACGAAGATCACCGCTAATATATAATAATTCCAATTTTCCCCGATGTGATCTATTTGTATGGACAGGTTGACTACACTGTTGGTTATACTATCGAGTCCTTTCTTCGCTTAGAATTTCCCCTGAGTCTCTGTACAGTCATAATATCATACAAAGTATGTAGGTACGTCTCCCTTCCTGTGTCTACCTGATGCTCAACGTTTATTTGTACCGCTAACAAATTGTTTAATTTGATGTGAGAAGATTTGAGTTTTGGAAGCTGATTTTTTCTTCAATTTGACTCAACGAATTATGTGAAAAAAAGAACTGAATTCTATTAATCTAACCTAATCTAAACTCCCTTAAGGCCCCACTTAGAGGCATAGGGAGGCAACAAGAGCTCTCCATTGCGCTCGATCTTGCGCAATGTTTATGACCTCCTCCACACCATGTCCAGATTCCTCAGCTCTGCTTCAAAGGAGCGGAACACAGTATGAGAGGGTCTTCCTCGTCTTCGGGACTCTGATAGGAGGAAGAACAGTGTTCTCCTCGGCCAACTGTCATTCGGCATCCTTAACACATGTCCCAGCCAAGTCCATCTCCTCCACATAATGGTAGAAGTGATGGGCTCACGCTGGGTGCGCCGGCGTATAGCGTCGTTCGTGATGCGGTGGTACCATCTTACACCCAAAATTCTACTGAGGCACTTCATTTCGAAACCTGAGACTTTTTGTGCCTGGGCTTTGGTCAGGTGCCAGGACTCACACCCTATTAAACATTACTTAAATATATTTTTTATACGAGTACGAGCAGCTTCTAAGAAAGCATGATGTCAGTATAATTATTTACGTGTTTTTTTAACGTGAGCACTTTTTCCTATGTTACCTATTCTTCTTACTCATGCGCTGGGTATCTATGGAGCGGTCCGTCGTCTGACAAGACGGCTGTCTTTAAAATTTTTTACAACGCTATTTATCACTAGGGTAGCAACATACACAATGTTCTACACTGACACATTCACCGCTGTCTATAGCAGTACCGTATTGCTTAGAAAACAGACCATAAGCGTTATGATATAAAATATTATTAATAATAATATAACAATTTTCTATACAGAGGTGTCAGTATAGCCGGCGGAACTTATTGTCTGAGGCACTTTTGAAATCTTTCACAGAAAACAAAGCTTGTGTTGTGAAAGAAGAAAATGGTCAACACCGGGATCGAACCTATGACCTCTTCTACGAAATTCAGCGAGTAAAAACCACTTTTGTATAAAAAAATATTACCAGGAATCCATGGTAATACTTTCATACGTACAGCGCACTGAAAAGGTCGTGGGTTTGAATCCCGGTGTACTTTCACAGCACAGGCTTTTCTTTATGTGAAAGATAAGTGTATTTGTGTTCACATTCTGATTCTTTAAAAAAAATCATTATCCTAAGAAATAATTACATTGGTATTCATTATAAGGATATTAAATCTAGTATCAATACTACCTGTTTAAATAATAATTAAATTAACGAATTGAATGTGCATTCTTGGTGGAATTATTTAAATACGGTAATTTAAATAAAACAATATATTTGTTATTCCACAAATTTAATAACCTGACTAGTTTCGCTGGCACAGGTCCTGCATGGTCACAGGTGACTGAAAAAAGTTTCCGAGTCACCTGTGGCCATGCAGGACCTGTGCCTGCGAAACTAGTCAGGTTATTAAATTTGTGGAATAACAAATAAATTGTTTTATTTAAATTACCGTAAATAATAATTACTTTTTTACAACTTCGCCGCATATAACGAAGGTGTAATGTTGTTTTCAAAATCCATCATCCTATGTAATAATTTCCAAAAATAAATAAAGAGTAGAAGATGAAAATGCTCATCCGCGTGGTGCCGCAATTTGTTCCGTGCTGAATAATAAAGGAATTAATCAATGGGGAATGCGGAAACAGAAAAAGATCGTTCAAAGGATTAATTACAAAATCCTGAATGATAATAAATTAGCTTCCACGTTCAAGGCAACTCTATTAACCTGAAACCGATAATTTGTATTTTGTGTTCCAATAACCTAACGAAGACCTGTAAAAGCATCCGTCTTAATTATCGTCGTTTATCCTAGGATTCAGATATGGAAATTGCCAATAATTAATTCGAGCTAGATAAAATTTAGTCATATTATATCAAGTAGTACCTAACCCTATTACAAAAGTCGCTATACAAAAATCACTCTACGGCAGCGATGCACAAACTGCGGCCCGCGGGCCGCATGCGGCCCGCCATCAGTTTTTCCGCGGCCCGCCGACGAATCAAAATATTGGAAAAATCAAAAGAATATACCTGAGAAGATAATTTTGTACATTTACCAACGCCGCGCCGGGAAGACGCCAGAGTCTGTCATGTGTTTTTGAATTGTTTGTGTAGTTGAATTATTTAATTATCCATTATAAGTGTTTTGTATGTAAAAATGTTTCCACCAGATTTCTGTGTTAAGTGTTGTGACATTGATATTTTTCTATTTTCTTAAACAATGTTGTTTTATGTTTTTATTCAATCATCATTAATGTACAAAATTCATAGTTTATTGCTCTTCCAAAAGTATGAAGTAGGTAATTTGTAACATGCCATTGATTGTTGTTTCTTTTTTTGTAAAACCTGGTAGTAATGACACATCGTCCCAACAGGGACGTACTAATTTGAAAAAAATATTATTACAGTGTTTGATCATTAATCATTAGTATTATAATTTTTACAAATTAAAAAAATATTATTATTAATTTACAAACGAAGTTGGCGTGAAGTTGTATGTCAAAATATGAGGAGTTGCGGAGCTAACACAAGACAGAGCTGTGGCGGCATAAAATACTAAAGGCAGACCCCACCATCATGTGAGAATAAAAATTTCCAAGGAGAAGAAGAAGAAGAAAAAGTGTTAATTTTCCTTCTTGCGGCCCGTCCTGGCTCATAAACTTTCCCAGTGGCCCCTGTTATGTATAAATCTGTGCATCCCTGCTCTACGGCCTTAAAACCGTGACTGACGAGTCATATTTAAGTGTTTAAAGAATAACATTATTTATTACTTTTCATCGCATCAATTATATAGGTAAAGCCTATAGATTTTAGCAGTCTTTTTTATGAAATAGTTCATATTATATCTAGTGTATTTCGGTCTAAAAAAAAGAGAAATAAAACCGAAAAAATGATTTTTTCCAACGGTTTATACCTACATGGATAAAACATAAATAATTGATTTTTTTTAAGTTTACATTTTTAAAAACTTACTTTTAAAACTATTATGTTATTCTAGATTAATGTAGATACCTACTGTGTTCCGCTCCTTCGAAGCAGAGCAAGATCGAGCACAATGGAGAGCTCTTGTTGCCTCCCTATGCCTCTGAGTGGGGTGTAAAAGGGAGTATTGATTGATTGAGTGATTGAAATGTAGATAATCTAAGGGATATCGTACTTCGAGCCCCAAACACATACCAAATTTCGATTTCATGAAATATGCATGTTTATTAACGAATGTTACAAACCTAGCTTTACTAAACTTACTAAGTTTTTTTTTTTTGTGAAAAGCTTGTATTGGTTTTCACATTTTTTCAAACCAGAATGTTCATACCCTCAACAAATTTTGAGAATTTGAGATTAAGAGCCCCAAACTTGTTGAACATTTTCACGATTTATTTCATAATATTATATATTGTGTAGATATAGACTGTTTTATGAATCATCGACTTGCTTGGTTGTCATGTCGCCGTTGCATATTATTTAAAACTAGCTTTCCCGACAGACGTTGTCCTGTATTCCTAACCAGAGGCGGCCCGCTCATATGTGCACTATGCCCCCAGAAACAAAAGTACACACTAAGTGCGATTGAGTTAAACAAATAAAATAATAACATTAAAATATTTCTAAAACATCCATATTTCATTCGTATTCTTAGCTCAGGCGGGAACAACGTGAGAATATACGCGCGCACACATCCAACTTTAATATTATATTTTATATCATTTCTTATACATTTTTTTCAACATTTTATTGGATATTCTGTTATCCGGAGCGGAGAAAAATCTAATAAATCAATCATCGAAAGAATCTCTTCAGCCGATCTCGAGTTATAAGTGTTTGCACTTACCCGACTTTCATTTATATCAGAGATGACAGTTAAGTGTGCCATTAGATTCAGTTTCATTTCCTCTTTCCAACGGTATATTATACTTCATTCAATTTTGATGAAAAATGTTACATGTGTCATTTTAAATATGCAACGATGATGTATTGTTTTTGTTGTACTTTTTTTTCACATATTTCTTTCCTGCTTAATTCTGTCGTTTTGTATAGAAAAAAAACTCGTCTTCTAAATGAATTGTAACTAAACTTGTAAGATTAGAGAATGATTTGAATGGTGAGAGAGAATAATAATTATTATGACCTTTAATTAATATATAAATTAATGGTTCCCGGATAAAGTTAATGATTTACTGTAACATAATATTCATGATTTACTGTAACATTTACTGTAACATATGCTGTGAAATGAAATGATTCCAAAATAAAATATACCTACAGTTAGGTTCATACATTATAAGTATCACGACAATGATACAATTATAGGTACATAATAATATATGTATATATATGAATCAACTTAATCTATGTTAGTTAGATGGAAAGTAAATAATAAAACAAATTATTTTACTATAGTTTTATTATTTATTTTTATATGCAAAAACTTGGTGTTTTTTTTTTTATTTAAGTTAATTTTTAAAAATTCATTGTACCTTATTTATTCAATTGCAACTGATTTTCCGCTACATTAATTTCTAACATTATTAAGATTTTTTTATTAAATATTTAAATTTATTAAGACTTGAGCCCTTCCCGATACAGGCTTATGCCTAGTGCTTACGCATCTGAATTATTTCTAAGTTTTATAATGCTTAAATGTAATTTCCTCTAAATATCTGTGTTTCTTATGAATAATCTATATTGTTATAATATTATTATTTTCATTTTGACTGTAAAGTTATCTGTACCTATATGTAAAGTTATTGTATATTTTGTGTATTAAGCATGACCTACGGAGATGAGACGAGCGAGAAAAAGGCAAGGAGAACAAAGGAAAGAAGACTGGACAAAACACAGAGATTAGGAAAGAGAATAGCAAAAAGAGGAAATCCGCAGGACTTGCAACATTCAAGATGTTGGAAGGTGGAGTAGAGAGAGAAGACGTCACTGGAGAGACCACGTAGCCAGAATGTGTCCAGTGAGAGACTTCTGAAAATAGTAACGGAAGAACTACCAGAGGGATGTAGACCACCACACAAAGAGTTGGAGGAATAAGTCTTAGTGGTCATCAGCATCCTAATAACCAAGCCAATTCCTTAAAAAAAAACAGATCCTAGATCTAAACAGAGAGGAAAATGAAGAAGTATGACAATTTTCAAGATATAGTTTTGAAATGTTGTAATTTTCTATAGCGTGCAATTGGCTTTTTGTGGCGAAAATATTTTTTTAATAAATAAATCAAACCTTTCCTACAAAAATACCTTTGAAGTCCTTTGTTGGTGAGTGAGTATGTTATGAAAATAATAATAGATTTTCGTTAAGGAATGACCAAGGCCGTAAAAAATATTATTTATGTCAAATAATATCTATGTAACAGAAGCGTGCACGGAATTCATTCAGGGTGGGATTATAAAATACAAGATTTATGATTGAAAACTACCAGGTGCTGGCTCGTGATTCCACAGACAAACAACGTCGCCAAAGGCACATAAATCATTCGAAAAAATTCTAAGAATCGTATTATTTTAAAAATGCTTTAACCTTTATAATATTTTTTCAAGCATTCATATTAATAACATTGAAAGAGCTTCAATAGAAGAAATTTAAGGATTGTATATAGGCTGAATCACTTTAATGTTAAACAATAATATTTCTTTACATATCAAAACGTCGTAATTTAATGCCATACACGTTACAGATTTTGTTGAACCAGATAAAATACAATAATTGTTTTAAACGCATGTTTGAATCAAATTGAATGCTGTAAAATCTGGTTTAGACTTCAAATTTTCTCATGTTGGTTTATTTTTTTTTAAGAATATTTGCAAACGTTGGTAATAATGATCAAATTAAGTATAGCATGATGCTTCAAAACAAGATTGGTAAAGTAATATTGTTGGGCTTAAATTCAACAACTGAAAATTTGAGCATCACACATATTCTTTTTACGCTTTCGTTATTGATAAAAGCACATTCAATCCGTTTATATATTTCTTAAAACTTTGGTTTTTTTATGAAAATTATAGTTGAATAAGTATTTGTGTGTCAATAATCAAACAAATAGTATTCAAGGACGAAAACGTTTTAGTCAGTATTCGTAGCTTTGGTTAATGTAAACTTAACGAATAATTGAACGTGCATTATTTGTGGAAGTTTGCATTTTTACACAAGTAAATAATCCTGATTAGTTTCATGGGCAAATATTGTACAAGGTCACAGAAGACAATTAACTGCTTCTACCAAACTAGCCAGGATAATAAACATGTGGCAAAAAACGTACATAGTTCTTACTTAATGAGTGTGAGAGTGTTTCAGTATTAAGACTAAGACCAATAAGTTTATTACTAACCTTGATACGGGGTGGAAAAACCGTTACAAAACACGTATTAATTTATCCAATAAGTGATTCTTCTACTTAAATTATAATATTCAGCACACTATTACAATATATAACACTTTGCCATACACACGCATAGAAAACACACAAATCCACTTGTACCACGTACTTCATAACAGAGATCACAACATAATCCGTGTAACGTGTGATGAATGGATGTATGTAGCTTATATTATCTTTGTCCATTCGGTAGTTGCTTCCTACCAATTGTGTTTCTCTCAACGTATTATTGTTGAGGGCAATCAAATATTAGGTATAGCGTGTTGTAGATATGATATTGTGATCACCAGACGATCGTCATCAACTCAATTTGTAACACCGAGAATACAACATCACGTACGAAAATACTTAACAATATAACAAAATTATACGTTTTAATTGGTTCGGCAGATAAAACAATATGGTATATGTAATTTAAAACAAACTCCTCAGACCAATCGCGGTTAACTTTGAACTACTCAAATATTGTATTGCGAATTACTTTATATCTGCGATTTCGATAAACACAACAAAACAAATAGATTTAAAGAATTAAAGTTTGACAAAACCGTGGAACCATCACGCAAAACCGTTTTTAAAAAAAGTACTTTGAAAGACCGTTTCAAAAAAGTGATGAATAATCTTTGAGATACAAATAAACACTGAATACTTTTTGTCGTATCAGTCAATGGGTCTGCATTATTTGTACAATCATAATCCAACTACTCACTCTAACATCCAGGACTGAGTCTAGTCACAAATAATATTATTTATTCAGTGTCGTGACAAATGAGACACGACATTGTCACGACAATATTGACAAAAAAAAATACAACTTTTAAGGTACAACTGAAAACAATAACTCAGAAACATAATTTTGAATATTAAAGTATTGCTGGCCTCGTTACCATAGCAACTAACAGAAATTTTAAAGATAAGTTGTATAAAAAATCTTTTGTCGCTCTTGTAATATTTGTTGGCTTAGTAAACAACAGTTCTTATTGTTTTGTTTTAAAATAACATAAAATTTTCGATTTAATATCAAAAGAACTTTTTTTAGAGGCGGGTGCACCCAATTGTGGGATCAAAAGAACTTTGTAAAAAAAATATTGTAAATGACCAAGTAAAAGTAAACACAAAAGAAAAAATGGAAAATGAGAATCATTTACAGAGAATCATAGATTAAATGAATATCATTTACGAACATGGTGCAAACATAATATTTGAAGGGGTTGTTAGCCTAGTGGTTCAGACGCCGATTTTCGATCTTAAGGTCGTGTTCCGAACATCTTCCTCTTCCACAACACTCATTGCTTGCTGTGAAAGATGTAAAAAGTGTATTTGTTTTCACTTTAGGTGAGCGAGCCCAGATTCATTTATTAAAAAGAAACATAATATTATGTCGGGAGATGTCCCTGAGTTATGGGAGTACCTTTGATACGGAGCACTCCTCTCTTAAGTTTGGTCCACACTATGGTAACCACGCGAGGTCACTGCTATCATCTCTACGCAAATCGGCCAATCACTTTAATACATTGCCTCATACATTTTACAAAAAAATAAGAATGAATATGAGTCACTGCTACTTTGCAACAAGTAACCATATAAACGTGCTGGTCATACTCTTGAAATACTCATACTCTTTTCAGAAATCCAACAAAAACACGAAAATTGGATTTCTTGTAACTGCAGGAATATTCAAGAAATTTTTTTATTTCAAACTAAACTTAATCATTTATTTTTCTTAAAGGGCATTATTATTACATAAGCTATAATCATGTGGAGGTAAATTAGATAAATTCTACAATTACTATTAAGATTAATTTTCATATTTTGTGCGAGATTAGGTTGTTCAATAAAAACAACCCTTAATCCCTTTACCCCTAATTATTGCTGTCTTTTGAAAACGGAATAATACTTTAGAAGAAAGAAATATTTTTTTCGATAAAATGAGTTTTAAACTTAAAAATCATCCCTTTTTCTATGTGCCCTTTTTCATCCATTTTTGTAAAATTTTGAAAAAAATGGCCAAACACCTTACTTCTCATTTCTGTAGGAGAATTTATATGCCAACTCTCAAGTTCCTAACTACCATGTCTAGTTTCCGAGATATCCGTATACTTTTAAAAACATTCATCCATATTTTCAACCCCTTAGGGGTGGAATTTCCAAAAATCCTTTCTTAGTGGAAGGTTTTGTATTAAAACCTACTGCTTTCCAAATTTCACTTCTCTACGATTTAGCTGTTTCATGGCACAAGGTTAAGCCTTGTGCCGTTGTGTCGTACCCTTTGCGTTACAAATTGGTCCTTCGAGCCGGATACCTTTTAACGCAAAAACAAAACATTTCAAGAAATAAACAAAGGTTGTTTTTCATATAAAAATTGATGAAACACCGTTTTAGTCTTATAACACTATACTCTCATACTATGTAATCGTACGAAGGTATTGTTCTTGGAGTGTCGCCCGCTTTTATGACACGTTAAACAAATTGTTTTACTTTTACTAGCTCAGTAAATGTATGAAGGCATTTCTAGGAATGATTCATTTGACACGGAAATGTTGTATTTCTTCCTGATGAATGACAAGTACCTACCTGCTTACTATTCCTATAAAATGGACTTCTAATTTATTATTACTGAGGTAATTTATTTCTGTTACCAACATTATTAAGCTTATTTAAAAAAAAATGAGCCCAAATAGTGTTGTATTTCTTTATTAATGCAACATTAATACAGCCTTAATAAGGTTTTTGAACATGTGTGATTATCTTTTGCGTGTTTTTTCGTCTATATAAAAGGAAGAAGAAAAAGAACATTATCTTTTGCAATGTTGCGTTTAAGATCCTTTCAAAGATCTTGAAAATATTTTCTATGAATTTAACTACTCCATACTTCTAGAATTGGCTGGCATCTCCCCTGTTTTAATAGAAAGAAATTAGGGTAGGTACCTACTAAATCTCCAAGCATCAGGAATTGTGTTACTTGCTACTAATTATTGAGAAGTTAGTAAGACAATCGGTACCTATTGATCCTAGTCTCCTCAGATATTTCATCTAGGCCATTCGCTTTATTATTTTTTTGTTGGACAGCGCTGGCTGTTCTCACTTCCTATTTTGACATTTCCTTGTTTGGATCCAGTACAGTGGCCAGGTTTTCAATAAGGTTGCTTGAAATTAATCATAAGCTATCTTCAATATGCTTTCGCACTGATTCGTGCGGAGGTCGTGGGTTCGATCCCAGGTGCCGACCATCTTCTTCTTTCACCACAAAAGCTTTAAGTAGCTTACTTTAAAAGAGTCAAAGAGTGTATTTGTGTTCACTCATCGAGTGAACACAGATTCATAATATTTATTAAAAAAAATATTTCCTATCAAAGAAAAACCATAATGGGTTTTAAATAACTGGAAACTAATAATCCATTAAAATGTGAGAAAAACATGATTAATCAATTAATTTTAACCATTTAATACAATTAATGTGATTCAAAGTCTTAAAAAAATAAACAATAAAAAATATGAAATTGCGACAAATTATGATTTTGCGTTTCAGATAGAATAAAAGAAGATGTATTTTTTTCAATATTTAGTTTGTTCCACTAGACTAGACAGTGTGGACTTTAACAATCTAACTTGGGTTATTTATAGTGTTCGAAAGTTTAACCGAGAAAATAGATTTATCAGAAGAAACCCCTCTGAGAAATGTCGCCTTTGTCTTAGAAATAAGTCTTCTTTGAGCAGCGGTCGACGTCATTTTACAGGGTGGAACGTCACGTATTGTTGGGAAATGAGAAAAGGATTAAATACTACAACAATCAAACAGTCCAACCACGGAATAACAAAATAATTACTGTATAGAAATGCAATTAATGTTATGAAATTATATCTGCTCTTATTGTGAATGAAAATATTGATACACTTCGAATAATTTATGAAATAAAACTAATGAAATGAACTTATAAAATAAAAATAATATTATAACACCTTTTCGAGTGGTATTATAATACATTGTATTTGTATTCTGCATCACCCATAAAATGGGTGCAAGCCAACAATAGATAGATAGAGATATAATACATATATTTTAAACATAACTCCAATTAAATTCGTTTTTAATTAATTTTCATTTCATATTTCATATTATAGTGCATCTAAAATCGCTCCACATTTTACATAAATTTAATGAACAAGCTGACTCCTCGCTGGCTTTAGTGGCAAAAATTAAAACATTTTAAATTTATTAACTGGTCAAAAATAAAAACGAAACTATCTAAATTTACAGCAAGTCAAATATTGTAAACTTAAAGGGGCTTTGCACCAAAATACCGGCTTTCGTCACTTTTATTCAATCGATTTTACGAAATCATTCCGTGATTTCGTATGTAACTGACACATGGGCATTATTGTTGAATGAACTTTAATTAAATGTGTCTGTAAATTTTCTCGATCTATAACTCAAAATATAATAATAATAATAAATAAATTAATTAATTAATTAATGTAAATAAGTGGTTGGTGGCCCAGCGGTCGTCGTGGTTCGATCCCAGGTGCCGACCATATTCCTCTTTCACGACACAAGCTTTCAGTAGCTTACTGTCAAAGAGTCAAGGAGTGTATTTGTGTTCACTTTGAGTGAGCACAGATTCATTTAAAAAAAAAAAAAAAATACAATCCAATTTCGGTAATGCAAAACAGTAATACTAAGTTGTATTGGGATATACCAATACAAACTGACCGAACGATTAACGCAAATCGTCCGGACATTGTATTGGTTGATCGTAGGAACGGGATAACGTATCTCGTGGATATCACTATACCGTATGACGAAAATTTGAAAAAAGCCGAGCAAGATAAGATAATTAAATATCTTGATCTTGCTCACGAAATCAAGGATATGTGGCATACACCAACCACCCACATAATACCTATAGTGATATCGACGAATGGAGTTATTCCTAAATCTCTTAAAGACAATCTAGGGAAACTTGGCATCTGTTGTGGTCTCAGATATGCCATCCAAAAGGCAGTTCTGTTGTCCTCATGTAGGATGTTAAGAAAGGTCCTTTCTCTGTAGTTCGAAGATCTCTCATGATTACATTACATCGTGATATATCATGAGAGATAATACCGATATTTTTATATTTAGTATATAGCATTGTATTTAATTTTAATTTAATTTATTTTTTATTAATTTTTGTACAATAATGTATGCTTTATATGATATATTGTGATTTAATAAATAAATGTTTTGAAATAATAATAATAATAAATAGTAGGTAATATAACACTTTTCTATACAAATTTGTCAGTACAGCCGGCGGAAATTATTGCCGGAGGCAATTTTTTCCAGTCAAGGGATATCGTCCAATCTGAGACAGGCCATCCCGGGGTAGAAATTTCACGTGAAAAAACATTTAACTCTGACCCGACCGGAAATCTAACCTATTGAACCTCGTGAACTAAAGTCCACGTCACGACAACTATAGGCTTCCGAGGTCGGTAAAATATACAATACTATAAGACATATAGAAACGCATCAAGATGCGTAAAATGTGAAGATCAATTTTGATTCTGATATACCTCAACATGCTTTTGAGCTTAATCATTTCTCTTTTGAAAATAATCAGGTTTATTTTGAACTAAACTTACTTAATGTTAATTCCTCTGCAGTACATAATAAGCTCATTTTCTAAACCTTCGTCTCAGTCGTTGAAATTTTCTTATGGAGAAGTTAAAAGCTGGGAAGAATGCAAGCACACTGTATTTATCGAAGTGTTCAACATGTTGAGGATAGTCATGATGGATCTACAACCTAATGGCAAACGTTGTTAACATTAAGTGATCACACATGCTAGCCTTCAAAACATAAGAAAAAGACGTTCGTAAGCCCGTATTGCTGTTCAAATTTTAAAGAAATGAACCACTTCTAACAAACGAACATCCATTGAATAAATGATGCATTAAAAAAGTTGGTTCTATTATAATGAGTCAGTCTGAGATGAACCGATTTCTTCAGTCACTTATTTTGACCATAATTGTCGACAAAACTCCCACAGTTTTTGTTTGAAGTTATGGAAACGCATGGGTAATTACATAATTATATAGTATTTTGATTTGCTGCAATAAAAATATTTGCGAGTCACGCATAATATAAATATTTCAAAGAGGATTGAATGGAAATTTCATAATAAATTCATAGCATTGTTTTTGGTTTTTATTACGGTACGTTTTATTTTAGTACATCTGTTGCGGTATTGAATGAAATTCCACTTTTATAAGCTGTTATAAAATAAAATATGTTATACCTTCATTTATAAAAGTAGGTAAAAACTACCGAAGCTTTAATTTAATTGTTCACCAACAATTTATTACAACAAGTTATTCTCGCAAAATTTTCAATAAAATAAATTCAAAGTAATTTCAAATATTTGTTTTTTTTATAATACATATTAACAATGAATTTATTATTTCTGTAGGTACCTACCTACACATTTTTAACATTTTTTTCGTAGCAAATTTATCGTATAGCTGGTATGGGTTTTAAATCTTATTCTATAGTTAGTTATAATAACAGACCTAAATAGAGTTCGACATAACTTTCACGATTTCAGAGACGAATGCCTCTTTATTTTGAAGAAAATCATTTAATGGCATGTAAATGAAAGCTTGGATGGATGAAAAAAAAAGTGATAGCATTTATATTGCTCAATCGAATCCAAGCTCCATTCAAGAAAATCCTAAGACCAAATTGGGCCGGCTTCCTGCAGAGCCGATCATGTACAGATCACATCCACAGCTTGCGGTGTATACTCCAGCAACACAATGAATTGAGAAACCCGCTGGCTTGCTGGTTTGTGGACTATGAGAAAGCCTTTGATAGCCCACATAGATACACAGTTTGGAAAATACTGGTAGCTTACGGGATCCCAAATAAAATCGTGAACCTTATTAAGTCTCTTCACGAAAATAGCAAATGTCGCGTAAGGCTGGAAAGTGACTACACTGACTGGTTTGAAGTCACGACGGGTGTCAATTTCTTACACAGATATTTCACTAAAATTAAAAAAAAAAAGAATAAAAATATTGTTTTGTCTTATTATTATCTCTTAATGGTATTAACGAAAGCAGCAGTCTTGTCTTTTTACTCAGAAAGTTAACTGTCAATCAGCTCGCAAAAATGCGACTTCGTGTTTGGTTTCAATTCCTCCCTCCCAGGAGATATCATGAAAAATCCACGTGATCTTCAATTGACACGAGGAACAAAACAGGGATGAAGATAGCTCCGTGCTTTTAATATATTTTCCTACATAAAATATTCCATTTACTCTGCATATTTTATTTTTTCATGCATACAAAAAACATAATAAATAAAGTGTTGTGTTTTTCTTTGTTCACAGCATACATATTCTTTTATCCACAGTTTTTTCAAAAAAAGTTATACCTTCTTTGTTTCAATCATCAAAATATATCGATGATTTGTTTTTTGAGAAAACAAAGACAATTCTTGTGTTTTGTTTTTCTTTTTCAGACAAGATACGAACGACTCTTGTATTGTTTCTTGATGTTAAGAAAACTTTTGTTGATCGTAAAACGTTTGGCTTTTTAGAAAATACTTTCTGAGGTTTTGAGCTTTTGTACAAAACAAAAAGAAAAACATAATATGAGGATATAGATTTTTTCGTGGCGTACATTATACGGAGTTTGTGTATCGCATTTACATTTCATATGTCACAAAAGAATTGAAAAGGCATTTTTGACAAAGTAAGAGAAAGCTTTCATCTTATGTCATTATAATGTTCTTTCGGTCCCTGATTCAAATATCTTTTATCTTATGTCATTATAATGTTCTTTCGGTCCCTGATTCAAAATATATATATTTTCTAAGATGTTGTTTTAGGCTAAAATACGAATATTTGAAAAGAACACTATAGTTTGAATAGAGAGCGGATATGGACAAAGAAGAAGAAGTTTGAATAAGGAAGCAAAGAGGAAACAACCATTTTAACGTATGTTGTGAAAAAATGTACTGTTATTAACATCTACATTTATTCCGTTTGAGATCCCACTTAGGGGCTTATGGAGGCAATAAGATACCCTCCACTGCACTAAATCCTACGCAGCTGCAATGACTTCGTCTTACACCTCGTCCAAATACCTAGATCCCATGGCGGTCTAATGGGAAAAATATGCGATGTGAAGTAAGAAGTCCTAGGGTTGTTCAATACGGCAGCGGAGACATGTTTCAAGACTGCGAAGAAACAGCATGCCTTGGCCTTTGAGTTAATGCCAGTAAGACGGAACTGATGGAGAATAACGCATGTCGCGATAAACAATCATCGGCAACTATCATTGGCACCTCGGAGCTAAGCTCCCGATACATATCGATAAGACGAGTGGCGCATTAACTATTATATGGAAAGCTTCCGAGTGTCATGAAAGTTGAAGATTTGGACTTTGGAACTGCAAAGCTACCAGCCAATTGTGAAATAAATCAAAGATCTTCCAAATTGGGAGGAAATCAACTGAATAGTAACGATTTTTTTTAAACACAACTCCTGTGGATAGGATTGAGATTCAACTGAGAATCAAACCCTTTTAAAATAAAGTTCAAATAAAATTTTTTATAACTTTTCCACAAATTTTTATTATCCTGACTAGTTTCGTAGGCACACGTTCTACATGGTCACAGGAGACTAAGAAACTGCCTACTAAACTAGTCAGGATAATAAAAATTTGTGGAAAAGTTATACAATTTTTTTATTTGAACTTTATTTTCAAATAAACTCCACCAATAAATGCGTGTTCATCAGTTAGTGAATTTTACAAACCCAGTATGAAACTTTGTGCAGTGAGAATTTTGAAAAGAACGCTTAGTTTCTAGTTTAAGATCTATATTTTGTAGTGTTTTTAATGTAAAGATCAACACAGTCTTCATTTATTTATTTTAAAATGTCATTATCAAGTTAAGGACACAAAGGCGCTGAAATTAAATTGTTCGAAATTACCAAAGAAAAGCCAAGCGGAAAGTCTTTTGAGTCCAAACGACGTCTAAAACCGAATTTCTTTCAGACAAAATAACGAACTCTAATTAATCAAAGAATGTTTCCCTTTCGTCTCGAAAAGAAAATGTTTAACCGCAAAATTGTTACGAAGGATGTACTTTCTCCGTTATATTTTCTTGATAGCAGAATAATTGCGAAAACAACTGGTTTATATCTAAATTTTTTTTCAAAAAAGTGGATCAATGTGATCCATTAACAAAGGCTCAACAGAGGAAGATTCTTAGTGTTGAGAACAGATTTTGGGGATAAGGTGGTACCACTATGTCTCAAATGAGACCGTACGCGCCAGAACAGCACAACAGCCAATCACCTCAGTAATCCCGAATCGCAGATTGAGTTGGTTTGGGCATGTTCTCCGCATGTCCCCCGAGAGACTTGAATATGCAAGTCTTTTCTACAATCCGGATGGCGAGGCAGGCCGAAATTAACAATCAAACGGGCATTCACTGCGGTTCTACAAGATGCTGGACTAAGCTGGGAATGCTGGGATAAGGCTGTGCAACTTGCGCAAGATAGAGAGGCTTGGAGGAACTTCGTGGCGTCCACATACTCTACACTGGGAGCGAACGTGGATTAAGTAAGTAAGTAAGTGTCTGGAGTATATGGCGTGCGCCCTAGGTTGGAAATATCAACCAGCCTGGTAGAATATGCCACTGTCTTCCAGGCAGAAATGAGTCCCATCATGGACTGCGCTCACATAAACCTGCAACGATCATATTATAACAAAAAAATCTACATCCTCTCAGACAGCCAAGCGGCTCATAAGGCTCTTGAGTCAGTAGAGGTGAGATCCAAACTAACAATGGAATGCATACAGACCCTTAATCATCTTGGTGCAAAAAACACGGTGAGACTAGTCTGGGTGCCTGGGCACTGTGGAGTCATGGGCAATGAAAAGGCCGATGAACTTGCCAGAGCTGGCGCAGAAAAACCCGCATTTGGCCCAGAGCCCATCTGCGGACTACCACGTAACGCTCTCAGAACCAGCTTAAAGAACTGGGTCAAAGACAGAAGTTGCGAAATTTGGGCAAACAACCCAGGGATGAAACATGCGAAGGAACTAATCATAGGGTACTCGCAAAAGTTCACCTTTGAAGCACTCAAGCTTTCAAAAAAACAAATAAGGATCCTAACGAGGACCTTAACAGGACACTGCAGACTGCGCAAGCATATGTCCATAATTGGACTCTCCAATCTGCAGATTCTGCTCAGAGGACTACGAAACACCAATTCACATCCTTTGCAGTTGTGAAGCACTCGCTCACAAAAGAAGTCGTACACTCGGTGGGCCACTACTGAACGCTGAGAAGGTAAGACTGCTCGCACCTAGGCAAATAATTGTAAGCTACATGACTCACATAGGTCTAGACAACGAGCTATAATATTGAGGGAAGTCACAATATACCTATTCTGGTCCCAGTGACACAAAGGGTACCTTCTCTCAAAAAAAATTAAGTAATAGAACTAGATTGAAGAATCTTAACGAAAAAAAAACTTACTTTTTCCCTGTGGTATTTCTGGCATTTTTGACTGTGACATTTTTACTGAAAATGAACACAAAATACGCTCTTAGACTCTTTCACAGTAAGCTAATTAAAACTGGTGGAACCAGGATACCAACCATTTTTGTTTCGTCGATTTTTGAAACATGTCCGTTTCAAATCCGTCTGTTTTGTCTTTCCGCCATAAGATATCCTCAACTTCGCAGTGCCTTCGGATATCTGTATTTTGAAATAAATCACGAAGGGATTTTCCGGAGTGTTTCTTTAAATTTTATTTTTGCTGATACGAAAGTGCATCATATTTTTACAAACGCTATTTTCCAATTTTTACACGTATGAGAGCCTCTTGAATCCAAACACGCAACGGTCTCCTTACTGGACTTTCAAGAAATATGCGTGGGTAAAGTGGGGGGGGGGGGATATTGCATGTTTTTGATGATGATGTTTTTCATCGCACTCAGCGAAAAGGCGTATGCTGTTATGCTGAGTGCGATCATCTTTATAAAGGTAAAATAAAATAAAAAAAAATAAAATGTCGTATATTGCAAGTGATAAAGATCTGGTAGAGTATCGAAGAGTCATTATTAACAGAAAAGCCTATAATTAAAGCCTCATATTGGACACACCCTACTTGAGCCATTATTATAATGTGTTGTTAGCCATAATTACATGTTGTCATTAATTAAAAACTATGTAAAGTGGTACGGTCTTCACTCATTCATATATCAATGAACTCTTTTAAAAAAAAAATTTGGATAACTTAAGTAATATGTATCTAGATCGTTAAAGGATGAGTTTAAAGCTCATCAAAAGAATTAACCATTAAGAAAGCCATATTTAAAGAAGCTACTTCAGAAGTAATAAACTTCCCTCTTTCTTCTTCGCTAGACGTTTATTATTTGTGATATTTCTCATTTAGACTTAAAGATTCTGATAAACTAACTATTTAAAGTCGCTTTCAAAAGCTTGGGTCAGCAGGGTTATTCTCGTAGCGCTTGAATTGCAATCTTATCTTAATTGATATCTTAAAGGGCGGCTAGGAAAGGATCGGACCAATCAGAGAGAAAGGGGGAGTGTCATGATCGTTCCACGATTGACTACATCGTATTGTAGACACTCCCTCTTTCTCTCTGATTGGTCCGATCCTTTCCTAGCCGCCCTTTAAGATATCAATTAAGATAAGATTGCAATTCAAGCGCTACGAGAATACGGCTGCTGAACAGAATCACGCAGTGATATGCGGGCGGAAGGAGAAGAGTAAGCAGACCCAGACCAAGTTGGGAGAACGAGGTCAAGACAGAGAAAGTTGAAGGCGAAGGTTCAAGTAAGCCAAGACTCAATATAAGCTTCAGAGCCATCGAAGAAGAAGAATAACAAGATATTTATAAGGAAAAAAATCTGTCGTTATTTCCAACGTTTGCAACAACATTATCGGTTTGGTGGTTTAGAGGTTTGGCCATAGCGCGAATGGTAAAGGGTTTGAGTTATGTTGGCGACCATCTCAACATGGTGTGGAAGCTATTAAAAGTGTATGTATTACTGTTTATTTTGGGTGAGCCCAGTAACAAAAAATAAACATAAATTGAAAATAAATTTTAGAAACACGTTTTAAAAATTTACTTTATCTAAGCAATATTTTCTTCTTGCCATTATTCTTGCTTTCTGATAAGAATACGAATATAGAGTGGATGTATCTCAGAACGTAAAACCGTCCATAGCAGATAGAGATGTTTTATTGCAGCACGTACTAACTGAGGTTGTAAAAGAAGTCAGCAATTGTAAATTCCAGTAAGTACACCTAGTTGTAAAATTTATTTTATATTTCGAAATAGGTGTGTCTTCTAAATAAATAAAAGGAATAAATAAATACACAGAGTATCTTTATAAATGTACAGAGAATGGCCGTGGGGTTGTCGGCTAAGAATAGCACATCTGGTCTTTTTGCTGGTTTTTCGACCATCCGAAAGAGGCAGGAAATCGAAAAATCAGATCGGGACCGTGAGGTTGACCACCTCACGTCCTTAAACCTAAACCGGTCAGAAAAGGCACCATAGGCCTCAGTCGCCTTCGAGCGCAATGGAGAGCTCTTGATGCCTCCCTATGCCCCTAAGTGGGGTTCAGGCTCCCCGCATTGCGGGTAGGTTTGGGGGAATCTGCGGCGGGCTTGATTTGTGTGGAGCCGGCTTTTGGATTTGATTGCTTCGATCAGGCATGGGTCGGCAACCTGCGGCCCGCGAGACTATTTGGTGCAGCCCGCACGATTCTCGCCGCAACGCACATGACGGCGATATTATACACAATCGAGTGAAAGGAAGCGAAAAAGGGAGCGAAGGGATAGCGAAGGAGGAGCGAAGGGATATTAACTACAATAAATGTCGTTAAAATAAACACTTAGCGTTTTATTTTTAAAACTAAAATATTTGTACATAAATATTGTAGGTATACCTACTGCAAGTGCGACCCGCACTGATCCCCATGAAAAATATTTGGCCCTTTTACAACAAAAGGCTGCCGACCCATGAGCTAGAGGGTTGGTTTCGTGCGGATCGGGTTTGCTGAGGATTTGTCTCCTCCGGGTTGGCTTGCTGTGTGCGGGGAGCCTTAAAGGGAGATTGTAATGTAATGTAATCTTTATAAAACCTTGTAATGACGGGCGAATTATTAAGATAAGTTAATTGGTTCAACTCCATATACTCTACTTTATCGCAATAAAAAAGTTAATATTTTTTTTTCCAAAAAAATCATTCAATTTACTTGTTTGTTCTTCTAATGTTTGATGCTACATACCGACCAAAATAGTTTCGAAAATTCTTGAAATCATAATCATAGTCGCTATAATGTTTTGCTGTCCATAGATATAAATAATGGACAATAACATTTTTCTATAGGTAGGTACACAGGTATCAATATATAGCTGGCGGAACTTACTTGATCTCTCTACCAGTCAACCGGTCCCGTCAAATCTGAGACAATATTCCAACCCCGAGTAGAAATTTCAAGTGAAAATACACAAAAAAAAAATCTGAAACGACCGGGAATGGAACCCGGGGAACTCTTGATTTAAAGTCGGCGCTTTTGTCACTAGGCTATCGAGGTCGGCAGTTATCTATATAATAATTTCGAAATGTTTTTTTATTTGCCTTTGACAATACTTTAACCGTATATGTGAACATCACGCTCAAAATACAAATGCTAAGATAGATATTAATATGCCCAGAGCAGTATAAAATGCTGGAGAAGGTTCTTAAATACAATTTGCTGCATTAACTTTAATATATTTAGAGCTATTTAAAAAAAACTGTATTTTTTAGGATCTTCATACAAATTTCTCAAAAAGACTTTTGGAAACAAAATTACTCATGTAACCGTTGAATGGGATCTTGGTATTACGGTATGAAAATGTAATAAAATAATTGTAGATTGATTTGTTATATATATAAATGTTATTAAAAGCTTATTATTCTCAATAAATAAAGATTTAATGAAAAAATTCGCAGTTTGATTTTGAGGTTTGACAGATACAAATCACCCTCTATGGGTGGGTTGCCCAATTAATATCAAAGCAGGCAATGTATGTAGCTAAGATTCAAACCACAGAGCTCTCTCTATGAAAACTTGCAAATTATGTCGGTAGGTTCGTATAATATTTTTTTTATTATTATAGACCTCCAAAAAAAAAAAATATTATACGAACCTACCGACATAATCAGTATATTTGTATTATCTGTGGACATAATTTGCAAGTTTTCATAGAGAGAGCTCTGTGGTTTGAATAGGTTCGTATAATATTATGAGGTCGGTAAAACAAAAATTGTAAAAGTGTCATTCTTCTTTTTCTGTGCTTATGTCAGTTAAAGTGGTATGTTAAGCAATGGGATGCTAGACTAGAACCTGTTTAATTACCTACCGATCAAGCCTGACAATCGGAATCAAAAACGTAAAGCAAGACGGGTATAAGCTAGTACACAAATAAAGGTGATTTTCATAGCGAAATTCAAAAGACACTTAATATTAGATACAGACTTTGAAAACTACTAAACTAGTCCAAATTATTGACGCGAACAATTATGTTCGAGTTTTTAATGATAAATTTAGGCTTTCTACCGTCCACTGTTAATATGTAAAAAAAAAATCATACTTACATTTTCTAAATGTCCTATACGTCATGTCTATCAAATACACGCGTCGTTAGAACGCACTATTATGTATTTTTTAACAGAGAGTATGAAACTGTGATACGTACGTCACATCTGTCTGCACTAACATGCCATGCCATTCCCCGTAACACGGTATTGGCATGTCGAACACTTCTGTCATTACCAGGCTGTATATCAGTTATGTTATTACCGTATAGGTGAGAGCCTACTAGTATATCTACATAATGTTGTATGTAATCTTTATATAATAATATGTCTACTATACCAGCTGCGGTTTCCTTCGTGTTAGATACAAACGTGGCAATATCGAAACTATAAATTTCATACATTATCGTTCTCATAATACAAGTTGTACACAGTGATGATGTACAGACACCCACACAAACGCGAAACAAAATACCAACCAGCACAACTACTAAGACATCATAAAAATAATATTTTTATTTACTGAAAATCGAATATAACAAGTTTGAGAGATCTACGACTCGAATAAACGCCATTGTCTTCTTGTTTGCTTTCAAAAGACAGATTCTAATGAGATCCTTGAGATATCAGACTGTTCTAATCTCGATCGCATAAACGACTATCTGACCAACAAATATCGTTATTGGCTTACAATATTTAAAAAACAATAATAAAAAAATAAAATAAAATAAATAATGCTTTATTGTTCCAAAATGCAGTCCCGATACAATCCATTCACGAGAGTCAAAGGGCGGACTTATCCCGCAGGATCTCTTCCAGCCAACCCAGATTACAAATAAAAATAATAATAATAACAATACAGACAGTAGAAAGCAAAATAATAATCACACACTAATCACATGAGATCACACAATGTAGAGATAAAACTAAAGATTTAAAAAGGTAAAATTCATACAAAATCAAACTCAAATAAAATCCAATACACACCTACACTAAACAAATAAAAACAAATTCAATAATATGTGCTCACTTACATAAACTATTTAATCAAATTATATAAGTAGTCGATTGAATGGCCCAGGCCGTTTAGTCGATGGAGATCGATCAACGTTTTTTTTATCACCTACCTAATCACCTACCCTCCCATAAGATAGGTAGGTACACTAGATTTTCGACGCACCAATAATTTTATACTATCGGGGCGTTTCTCTTAAGAGAGGACGGACCTCCAAACTTTTCTATCCAAGCACTTCATCGCTTTGTTAGAACTGTAAAAACTAAAAAGACAACATTGATTTATATTAAGAGTGACAACACTAAAAAAAATATTTTTGTTTGACTATATTAAAAGTGCCTGGACCTTGGTCAGGTGCCAGGACTCACACCCATATAAGATAATGGGCAACACACACGCATCAAACAGTTTACAATTCGACTCGACACTAAACACCGACGCTTTCCAAATCTTGGTCATGTTGTTAAAGGTGCCACTTGCCATACCGATACGTATCGGGAGCTCAGCCCCGAGGTCACCAGAGGTCACAAAAAGTCTCAGCCTTTGAAATGAAGTGCCTAAGGAGAATTCTGGGCGTAAGATGGTACCACCGCATCACGAACGACGCTATACGCCGGCGCACCCAGCGTGAGCCCATCACCTCTACCATTGTGGGGAGGAGATGGACTTGGCTGTGACATGTGTTAAGGATGCCGAATGACAGTTGGCCGAGGAGAGCGCTCTTCTTCCTCCTATCAGGGTCCCGAAGACGAGGAAGACCCTCCCACACTGTGTTCCGCTTCTTCGAAGCAGAGCTGAGGGACATGGACATGGTGTGGGAGGAGCTCATAAACATTGCGCAAGATCGAGCGCAATGGAGAGCTCTTGTTGCCTCCCTATACCCCTGAGTGGGGTGTAAAAGGGAGAATTGATTGATTGATTGATATTAAAAGTATCATCTTTCTTTTTCCTGTCATGTAAAAATGTAAATTGAAAGTGCTAAAGTTTATTAAGAAATATTATCTTCTATTATTGAGTGCATCAAAGAGAAACTCTAACTCGCTTCTATCATTTCTCATGCAACTAATTAGTCGATTGATAATAAGTTGCATGTAGGTACACCTGTGAACATAAACACACTTGATCTTAAAATACCCATACGACTTTCAGTATGTCAATTCGAAAGTGGATGAAGGAACAGCTAGGCTTCAACCCCTTCAAACTCATTCAGATTGTTATGTTTTTATTCCTCGTGGTCCGGGGCACCCCAATAAAACTTGATTTATTAATATCATCCTCAAGATAATTAAATTCATTGACTTTTTTCTATTATATTTTGATTGAGTGATTTCTAATTTATATTATATTATTGGATTTATTAATATAGTACTTCTCTTGGTTTTATCAGCAGAAAAAAATCAACAATTTGTTAAGTAAAGCCATGGAAATTACGAAAATCCTGTAAAGAGCCGGACACTCGAAAATTGCTGTTTTTTATATAAATGTTGTTCCCTTAATAGGTATCGTAGAACAACAAAAAAGGAAGTGTGCTTTAAGTTAGAGCTTTGGCTGCTTTGGCTATCAAGTCTTCCAATTTGAATTTATATTTTCCAAATTTAGTTCGATAGAAAAAAAATTCAAAGTTTGCTCTATATTTTTATAAATCATAACGGTTTAGGGTATCTACTCAATAAAAAACGCTTTAAAATATACCAAAATGCGTGTCTTTTAATTTTCTTCAAAACCATCGTCTTTTTTTATTTCTATTTAATATACTTTTGTAATTAATCGGTAAAAAGTGATTGGGCGCTTAGGACCTTTTCCTTTAGAAACAAAAACTGTATACGCTCCATACAAATCCTAAAATTCGTAATTCGTGAGAGAACGTTGTGGCAGGCGGACGTGTGCTTTGTAGTTTTTTTCTGCAGAAACCTTTCACTTTCTAATGTTGGTCATTTGGGGCTAAATGATATATTTGTGAGAATCCATGGTTGTCAAAAATTTTATATTACTTTATTTTTTACATGTTTTTTTCCCTTCTAAATTTTTTTCTTAACAAATATTTTTAAATTCAATATTTTTTTTTCCATAAAATAATATTATAGAATTAAGTTTTGACGTATTTTTTATCGTATCTAATATCCTAATTAGATATAATAAGTTTTTACCACATAATTCTTACCGACCTCGGTAGCCTAGGTTTTGCGTAAATAGTACTTACGTTGATAATATAGTAATTGGTTTATAACTATATACATACATACAGTTTTTATGCTACTAAATATGATAATGATACTAAACTAATATCTATAATGTACAAAATGTAACTTTATTGTCACATGGGAGCCTTAACGATTTGTCTTACACAACGCTTGTCAATATAGTAAAATGTCACCATGTAAGGCTTGTCAATATAGTATCGATCATATTGTACCTCAATGTTATTATATCATGTCCCAAATTTTATGTAATTATGAGAGAAATTTTATTTAGGTATCATGTCTGTCCCCACGCTGTGTCGTATTTCATTTCTTTGTTTTTAAGTAAATTAAAAAATAAATATTTGGTTTTTATTTTCAAATCAAATAGGTATGTATATAAAAAATGTTTGTCTTTTATAAAGTTTTTTTTGTACTCCAAACTATCTGACGAGCTTGGAGAAATTTTTAAATTTTCATCCATTCTGTTGCAAAAAGTGTAAAGCGTTAAAAAAACTTTAAACTCTATAAATAACTTTTTTCAAATTGCATAAAATCCGACTGACAATGTTTCTATTGTTTCACATGTTTACATTATTTTTCCATACAACTTTTTAAATATAAAAACGTTGAATACTACATACTGATTGTATGCCTATTCAAAGTTTTTCCATGTGAAGCTTTAATTATCACTTTCACAGTACCATATTTTCTATCTTCTTGTAAAAATCACCTTCCTAAATCTAATAACGAATAATTTAATGAACTTAACACAATATATTACATATTTTTTTCTGCCATCATGAGGGTTGAGCTGTGTTCAATTATTTGAATATTATACAAGCGTTTAATATTTTTTGAAACCATATCTAAAATATTTAGAAATAATTTCTAACAATCATTATAATAATAATAAGAAAAAAGCCGAGCAAGACAAGATAATTAAATATCTTGATCTTGCTCACGAAATCAAGGATATGTGGCATACGCCAACCACCCACATAATACCTATAGTGATATCGACGAATGGAGTTATTCCTAAATCTCTTAAAGAGAATCTAGGGAAACTTAGCATCTGTAGTGGTCTCAGATTTACCATTCAAAAGGCAGTTCTGTTGTCCTCATGTAGGATGTTAAGAAAGTTATTTTCTCTGTAGTTCGAAGGTCTCTCATGATTACATTACATCGTGATGTAACATGAGAGACTACACCGATATTTTGATATTTAGTATACAGCATTGTATTTAATTTTAATAAAATTTTGATTTTATTATTTTTTATACAATGATATATACTTTATATGATATACCTATTGTGGTTTGATGAATAAATGCTTTAAATAATAATATAACGCTTTTCTATACAAAGGTGTCAGTAAAGCCGGCGGAACTTATTGCTTGAGGCATTTTTTTCCAATTAACCGGTCCCCGTCCAATCTGAGACAGGCCAACCCCGGGTAGAAATTTCAAGTGAAAAAACACTCGAAAAAAATCGAACCTAGGACCCCTGATCTGAAGTCCATGCCAGTACAACAAGGCTACCGAGGTCGGTTCATGTTGAATTTCCTATAAAATTAGTCAATAAAGGTTAACTAAAAAGTTGAGAGAAGTCTATTTCATTTATTTAGCGTATGGCCAGTTCACCACAAAAGATTATCATACAATTAATAGGAAAGGTACATTTTTTTATGTAATACAGTCACAACGATAAAAAGGATCGGAGCGCAGAGGAAATATCCTGCTTGCCAAATGGTCAAATCTAGCTCTCGAATGTAGTTTATTGCTCTGTCTGTCAGTGTGGCGAAGTCCGAGAGACTATACATTCGTATGCTCTGTTGCTTCATTCCGATACTATGTGGCTGATGGTCTGACTATCAGATCCACAGTCGCACTCGTGAGACTCCCGCCATCCACATTTATGGGCGAAATCGGCGCCCATGCCATGGCCAGTTCTGATTATGTTTAAATCAGACCATGTCTTCTTGGCAGATTGAATCCAGGGGGTTTTTCAGTGATGCAAGATACACAGATGGTTCCGCCTTGCATTCGCGCCATTCAGTGCTCAATGCACCCAAAATGTCTGTTTCAACTTTTGTTTTTTTTCTTCACTGGTAACCTCATAGAGAAAATTTAAATAATTTAATTTTGATAAAATTTACAGTTGATAAATTAATAATTATTATACGATGGAATAAAATATAAATTACGTTCAAAAGCTTTGATGGGAATCAATATGGTGTGTTGGTCCTTAAGAGAAAATATCGAGTTTTCCAAATAAAACGTCTATTCGCAATGAATACATTAAAATTCTTAAAGAACACACGAGATGGTTCAATCTTCATAAAAAGCAAAAAGTTGCCCAAAAAGCCGTAAGAGATCGTAAAAGGCCGACCGTCATTGTGAATAAATTATACCGAGGCAGAGTGTAAGTTTAATGGCCGCTTTCCTTTATTCACGTGATCCTTAAATCATAAATAATAGAGAAGGGCACTCACTAATATCCTGCAATAAGATTAAACATTATCCTTAAAGAGATAAAATAATAAGGAATTAGATATTTATATTTGATTGGTAGAATCGTGTTTAGAATATTTTTATTGTTCGACTAGCATAAAAAAGAAAAATAAATACATTTTTTTACTATTTGGCCCTATCCTGGCTGGTCGCATGATCGTACGATTGTGCGATTGCGATGATCGCATAAACAAATTTGTGATCGCACGATGAAAAATTTTGTGTTCTCACTGTCATCGCATGATCGCGCGTCCACTTTCCTTGACAACGCAAACAAATAAATATGAATGTTAGTAAGAGAACTTTTGGCAAGTAAGTGTCGTATTAATTATCGATACAACAGAGCAAAACAAGCGATGCGCGATCATTTCGAACAAGGCACCGATCGGACGATCGAATTTACGTCTGTCCGTCTGCCCAGTTAGGACACGTTCATACAATGTTATATGTTTCGCAATCGCACGATCATGCGACCAGCCAGGACAGGGCCTTAGACATTATTTGAATTGATTTTAAAAGCCTGTGATCAAGTATCACTTATTTCGTCGATATAATATTTCCCGTGGACACCTATAGCAGAGAATATCGACTTAAAAATATACCCCGTAGTTGGATTGGTTTTGTCATAGGTACCTAGATATATATATATATATATATTTTTTTTTTTTTTTTTTTTTATTTATTCAAACATAATAATACAATGATAATGGATAACAAATTTAACTGCTGCCCAAATAGGCCAAGCCTGTACTAGGGCAAACATTATATACAGTTCACAAAAAAAGAATATTAAAAGGAACATACAAACACGAACAACAGCACAACCACCAACTCAAATACGTACAGTCCACAAACAAAGCCTAACCCAACAGTCACAACACTCTTTGGTCCAACAAACATCAATCAAATCAACAGTACAAAGAAGAAAGAAGAGAGAAAAAAAAGACAAAAACTAAACAAAATACTTTATGGGACAAAACCCAAGATGCCCTGCAAAACCTCCAACTGAATATGTAGGTATATGATAAATATTTCATGTGGGGTTTAAGTGTTGCAACAAAATTCCGAGTCACGGATGTCATAGGTACCTAGATATATGTAGGTATATGATAAATATTTCATGTGGGGTTTAAGTGTTGCAACAAAATTCCGAGTCACGGATGTCATAGGTACCTAGATATATGTAGGTATATGATAAATATTTCATGTGGGGTTTAAGTGTTGCAACAAAATTCCGAGTCACGGATGTCATAGGTACCTAGATATATGTAGGTATATGATAAATATTTCATGTGGGGTTTAAGTGTTGCAACAAAATTCCGAGTCACGGATGTCATAGGTACCTAGATATATGTAGGTATATGATAAATATTTCATGTGGGGTTTAAGTGTTGCAACAAAATTCCGAGTCACGGATGAATTTAAAAGAGCTCAACCAACAAACTTAATCGAAGAACCTTAATATGATAAAATATTACCACCATTTTTGACAGCTACAAGCACCTTCATGTAAAGGCCTAGGGATGAGAATGAATAAATAAATAAATAAAATAATACTTGTTATTATATCATGATGAAAATTTCTCTTTTGTTTTGTTCAAAATCAGTCGATTTTGGGTGGAAGGCTGCATTGAATATTGGAAAAAATATAACAGGCAATTATGGAATTGGCAATTTTGGTAACTACATATGGTGAATCAGCTATCTTGTTTACTGCGAAGAGAAAGAGGTGAAAATTTGGTTGTTACGGCTAGTAATTGATTATAAAATCAAATCAAAAATATATAATATGATTCTAGATTTTGAACAAATTATTATCAATCGTCTGACCCAAGAAAACTTATTTCCAGTACTGTGCAAAACGCACAGCACGCGAAGATGCATCAAATAATATAATATCTTCTATATACTCTAGTGTGCATACAAAATTATTTATAACTTTTCTTCATACATACTTCTTTTCATATATTTTTCTGTCACATTTGGATTTATTATCAAATATTCATTCTTGTTGTTGAAAACAAGATATTATTAAGATAAATTTATTATGTCTAAACAGGATAATAATTCTTATTATAATAAATTGCTGTTCCAAAAAGCGTGTTGATATTATGATTTATATAGTAATAATTGTATTTTATTTACTCACAAAAACACCTGAGATAATAATATTACGGATTTTGAAAATAAAACATGAAATAAGAAGGGGATTAATCAAAACATGCTTGATCGCATAAACTTTATACATTATACCTAAAAATTAAAAAAAAAAATAAGAAAAAAATTCCTTTACCCAGAGTATTACCAAGTTTTCAAAAGTTACCTTTTTTTTCTCAAAATGGTGCACTCCACAGACGATGTGGCTGATGATAAATTAATTTCCTGGATTACGGGTGGAAGGTCTCTTTGAATATAAAAAAAAAAACTCCTCTTTAACCATAATTCCGACTGATGAAACTGTTTTAAACGATGTTTGTATGTCACATTTTGACAATCGCACAAACTGACAGATGTTCAACGCCAATTAAAATAAACACATAAGAATAAGCAAAATTTGCCCGAGGAAAATCAATCAATCAATTCTCCCTTTTCCACCCCACTCAGGGGCATAGGGAGGCAACAAGAGCTCTCCATTGCGCTCGATCTTGCGCAATGTTTATGACCTCCTCCCACACCATGTCCATGTCCCTCAGCTCTGCTTCGAAGGAGCGGAACTTCCTCGTCTTCGGGACCCTAATGGGAGGAAGAACAGCGCTCTCCTCGGCCAACTGTCATTCGGCATCCTTCCATCCGAGGAAAATAGGGCTTCATCATTACACAAAAAAAAAAATTTAAAATTTTACGATAAATTATTCAACTGAAAGTAAAAAAAAATAATACGTTAGTAATAAAGAATATTGAAACCAAAAATGAATATCTTATTTAAAATAAAATTTCTTGTAAAGTGATTTGTGTACATACATATACCTAACAAACTGTTTTAAAACCTACGATATTGGCAATCGTTTACTTAAACTTCAATATAATCAAAGTCCCAACGTCAAAAACATTGATTGAAAATATTTCGTTTCAACCGAGAATAAATGGCCTAAGGACTTCGTCAAAACAAAATCCTTGAAAGTCAATCAAAATTTTTACAAAACTGAAATCAGGAATAGGTATTATAATATTATGTATATACTAGCACGTGTATCATGCAAACTTTAATTCATCGAATTTTCTATTGGGTATTTCTTATCATAAAATTGTACAAGCAGTCAAACTACGATCCTATTTCTACGAAGACTTTCTATTGATTTCCCTCTGGTGGTTTACATTATACATTACTCTCTTTCATTGTTCTTAACAAGTATATAGAGTAAAATATAAGAAAAATCTTCTCTGTTAACTATAATGGTAGACGCCTATTATTAAGTAATGACTTGGGAAATCTGTGCAGGTAACGATTTATGTTTTGTAGGTACCTAAATATTGTTTCGATGGGTTATTTGCATAATGACGCATATAAAGACAGAATTTTTTGTATAGTATGCAATTTAAATGAAACCAGTGAGTGCTAATATAAAAACAAAAAGAATATAAGGCTGAATCGATTGAAGTAAGAAGGATAAGTGGAACAAAAATAACGAAAATTTATGTACCTATATAAAACTGATTGTTTGTGTGTGTGTACTCGATAGATTCAAAGACCAGTGAACGTATTTCAATGAAACTTTGGTGATCTGTTCTACTAATGTCCGGGAAGGTTTAAGCGGAGTATGAGTTCAATACCACTCCTTGGTGAGAGTAGTTTTACAAGTAGAGAAGGTTAAAGTGTAACAGACACTGCATAAACCAGGAGTAATTCGAATTCAATATTCATACTTAAATAACAGGGTAACGTCAGTCGGGAAATCTAGTTTGAAATAAAAAAGAAAAGATCCTGTTGTGCCTGAAAGAAAATGTAACTACCAATGACCTTCAATCAAGGAATGAACTCATATTAAGCTTCAAATTTTATTATGCTTTTGAGTAGTCGATATATTTACTGTAGATATTATTATGTTTAAAAAATTGAACTTCGGGTTCACTGGTCATTGGTCAATTCGTGATTAAAGGCGGATTCTTAGCACGTAGAGTATTTAGTCCTTATTAAAATTTTTGTATAGTATGGGTTACGTCCTATTTCATCTAAACCGTCCACATTACGTCGACTTAAAATTTTGATAAATGAATTATTGCGCCTAATCGAAGCAGTTATTAATTACAAAGCCCTTAGAAAATTATTGACACCACAAATAAGTATAATGGACTCAAAGTTTTAATTAAACAAAGCGAACCATTCCGACCGAACCACCATATTTAAAGTTACGCCACTTGGATCGAACGTTTGCTCTTATAATAAAGTGCCTTGTGCTAAGTTAAGAATATTCTGAATTTTTGATAGGCGTCTGGAACCTCTAGGGAGCGCTCCTCCAACTGCCAGCGATATCCTACCACCAAACTTTTCCTTTCATAATTAGATCAAAATAAATTCGAGTGATTAAAACGCTTCATTTATTTTTTCTTGGACTCTCCATTATATTAATTACATTAGCATTTTTTTAATCAAATTGAGATGTTTTTTTTGTTTTTTTTTTTAAACATTCAGTTGTTGATGACGCTTGTTTTTTTTAATAACTTAACTATTATGTCACTATTTTACTGGAGAAAAGTGGTTCTGTTTTAATTCAAGAGACTAATTTCCGGTTGCAAGATTGAAACAAATTATGTATGATGAAATCAACAAAGGGTGTATTTTTTGTTGCAAACTCGTGCATTGGCTGATTATTCATCATCGCTGTACTAAATTCCAAGGTTGCTACCGGCTACTGTAGGCCATTTGGCCAGACAAATATTTTATGAACTACTATCTTGTCTTCTCCATAGAATCCTGTTCAATCCACATTTGCCTACATATCTTAAGGAAAGATTTGTCTTTTTACAATCGCATGGTCTCCCTCTTCGATCCGGTTCTTCTAATCTTCTATCCATCCCGGTTCACAGATCCGTCTTCTATACAGACTCGTTCACTGTGCATGGTGGCAGACTGTGAAATAACCTTCCTGATAAGGTTCGCTCTTGTCCCTCCTTAGTGTCATTTCAGCGCGAGCTGTGTAATCTCCAGACTTCGTGAATCACATTATACGTAATCTGGATTCAAGGTTCGAGCAGTCCCTCCTTTATCCTTCCTCCCTCCTCTCCGTTTTTTCCTTATTCCCTGTTAACGGATAGCGACTTCTTTTTTCTATTTTTTTTTGTATTTATATATGTATATATATGTATGTTCCTTTATGTATTTACATCTACACGTATTGTAGTTTTTAATCTTACGAGGTTGGCTGTAAGACATTGCTTGCAGCACTAAGTCCGCCTTTTGGAAGTTTTCCAAAATTGTATTATACACTGTTTTTTATATCCAATAAAGATGTATATATTTATTTATCTTCAAATCTGCTCACAAACATGAAAATATCTCCAGAGAACCAAAATAAACAACACTACTTTTGAAAACGATGTGTGGGATGACACGAACTATCTACTATAAAACAAAAAAGAAGAGTATAAGTGTGCAAAATTACCAGTATCTAATACATGATAAAATACAAAATATGTCCTAGGTCCTAGACGATAACTATACTGAATAATGATGGGTCGGAGACAAAGGCGTTGGAAATGTTGTATTTCTGGTTCAGGTGAGAAAGAAACATATATATACTTAATGTGTAAATTTAAACAAATTGCCTTTCTCTCCAGCTTTTGTTTAAATCTTTAATAAAAAAGAACGGAGTTCATAAGGTTATTATACCTTATGAGCTCAGATATGTAGGGTGTTATAATAAAATAAATCATTATTAAAAGGCTTTTTGTAAGCCGGTCTTATGCCGGATACAGCTTTATTATAGCGAAGATAAAAAAAATAACGAGGCATTGTTTTCAAATATTCAACAAAATTCAGTTTAGGAAATGATGAGTAAGATGTAATAAACTTCATCAAATTGATGTATTTTTATGAAATAGTTTTTGCGAATGTTCCATTGTTTTAAAAGAAGACGCAATCATAAAATTTCATCGTTAAGTAGGTATGTTTCATAATATTCAAAGTAAAAGTACCAAGTCACGGTGACACGGCGTAAATCTCGGTGAAATATAATAGTAGAGATAAAATGAACAGGTGCGCAAAATGATATTCGCTTATCACTCGAACATATTTTCCAGTTAAATTAACACCTTAATAAAAACGTTATTATTTTCTACCCCTTCACGCTGCTCAGCTAATGGAAACACATTTAACTTACGTAAAAGTCACAACCCCTCCGTAGTAAATTTTAGCAGACAACATACCAGAACTTGGACGCCATTAGGGAGGTAAATAACGCGATTATGTTTTGTGTATGTCATATTGACATGAAAAAAATGTCTCAATACTATCGCTTTACTTACGAATGCATTGAGGTCGACAAGGGTGTGGTCTAAGAGACTAAGTCACGGCAAATAAATCTCCATTACGAAGTTTTTCCCTATTGATTTATACCTATACATTATTTTTTCCATTGCTGTCGAATATTCACAATAATTTTAACGTATCAATTCGAAGCTTACTAGAGCCTTTAACCGTCTTCAACGAAGCTTAGTTATTGCGACTTAAATTCGTATCCCGTTTACCATAAGCCTCCTTTGTCGCTACTTTTATTCATGGATCTACCGACACCAAACTTTGAAATCGGTTATCTACCCAATGATCAGACAAATTCCTTATGGATTCATTTTTTTACTTCACAATCTTTCCGTCAATAAAATGTCAAATATCCTTATTATTTTCGGCTTCTTCTTAATATAATTCAAAAGGTGGGGTTAGCCTCATGCGAGGTCGGCTTTCCAGTTAACCCTTCACCTATTTGGTAATCTGCCTGGGAGTCGTCTTCCATGGGCTTGTCCGTGCAATGCTATGTGAGGGGGTTCGAACGAGTACATTTTCCAAAACTATCTTCGTCGCTTTTTCCACAACTCGATCTCAGTGGGATTTCCCAGCTATGATCTTGAGATATTTCTATTTTGAATTTATTAGCGCAATTTTGGTCGCAATAGTGTTAGCACTAGACTCCATTCCAAACCTCATAATGCTAAATCAAGTTCCATTTGTAAATTCAAACTGCAGAAATGCCAGGTCGTTTGCTTTGCCGTATGATAAATCTGAATGGATTTTTTTTAACTTTGGAACGATGAAAAAACCAAAACAAATCGTGGAGTGAACTGCTGTACCAGATCAAGGTTCAACAGGCGACTACAGTCAAAGTGATGCAATTTGCTCAGATCCGAAAGTTTTAGAAAGAAATAGTCATTGAGATAGATTAGTTATTGACTTTGAAAAGGCTTTCGATTCAGTCGAACTATGGGCTTAATTGAAAGTTTCAACAACTGCAGAGAAGATCACCGATACACACAACTCTTAAAGAACATCTAAACCAATGCATCTCCACAATACAACTACACGGACCAACTCGAAAAATAAACATCAAAAGAGGTGTCCGACAAGGCGATACCATCTCATATAAATTGTCCAAAGTCGTACTTGAAGACATCTTCAGAAAATTAAATGGGAAAATACAGGAATAAATAAATGGCGAATTTTAACCAACTTGAGATTTGCAGACGATATAGTTCTCTTTTCAAAAAATGAAGAAGAACCAGATTTGATTCTCAATGACGTAAATAGTATCTCACGTTCTGTAGACTTAAAAATGAACTACTCGCAACGCAAAACGCAACGAATGGATTAGAGACAGAACAAAGGTAACAGATGTGGTCCAAAAAGTTGCATAATTAAAATGGAGATGGGCCTGAAACGTGGTCACAACAACGCACGACCGGTGGACCAGATGAACCCTGGAGTGGAGACCGAGAACCGGTAGCAGAAACCCAGGGAGGCCATAAATGCGATGGTCCGACTATATAAGAAAGGTGAACAGACATCAGTGGCACAGGGTGGCTGCCGACAGGGAGCAATGATGTCGGGAAGGGAGGCCTACGTCCAATACTGGACTGAGGAGGGCTGATGATCATACGAATAGTTTTACGATTTGATTTCAATTATACCTATAAAGTTCACGAAAGGTTCAGGCATGAGACAAGCGATCAAAAAGAGTAAAATTATCAAAAAAACTCTAAACTAGCATGAAAGGACAGGACATTTTCTCTCATTTGTGCGTGTGTTTATCTAAAAACCCTAAAATTAATTAAGTAAAATTGTGTAACAAATTAGTTCATACTTACGTACAGGAACAATGCGAGCTGATGTTTATGAGCCTAATTATTTTATCCCATTCTCAACGGGTGAGATATTTCAGTCCAGCTCCCCGTGTCTCTGAATTCTAAGTAAATGGAAAAATAACAATTTATCTTCATTACGAACACCTCGAATAAACATCCCACTAATAAACCTCCACTTTTATGGTCGAACCTCTGACATATATGTGCGGCTTGTTCTATTTGCTTTCCACAAACCTTGTAGTGGATGTATTATTCTTACTCTATTTAAAACATTATATTAAAATGCCGGAGAAGGAGCCGTGTTGGTTAAATGATAATTGTACGTAAAAAGATTTGGACGGAAAGAAAGTAGTAACTCAGCTACCCAGGAATGACATTCTAGAAAAATAATCTTTGATCTATAACAAAAAGACGGATATTTATGAAAAAGCTGTGGTTTTCCGAAAGCTGTTAATTTAAAAAGGTGAATCAAAGTGTCCTTCAATTATATAAAGGATACTGAAGTAATGTCCGAAACAATTTTATTTGCTCTCTGCATACGTAAATTTTCTTGTTTTATTAAAATAAATATCGGTGCAAAATACCTCCGTATTTTTTCTTTCTTCAGAAGAAATACTTCCTTAGCTTGACATTTTGTTTTAAAACAAATTTTTCTGAAATTTATTCATCTAATTCACATGTCACTTATTTTTATAACAGTAACAACACACAAATTTAAGCCCTTCAATGAAGTAAAACTTTATTGTGTTGAAGAAAATTTCAAATGAATTTAACTCTAGTTATTTTAATCCAAAGTTCTTACAATAAACTGCAAGTAGCAGCTTTTCCAAACTCAAACTCGAAATTATGGCAACAGTCAAACATAAAACACCCTTCGAATCAAGAATTTAGATGGGTGGTTCACAACACGAAAATACATGAATAATTCAAGCTCGCAAGTATTTCCTTAACTTGTCAAATGAAAACTTCCTGCAGGAAGGAAATTTTAACGTTAGATTCTCGTAACCAACTTTTCCATATTAAGCGAAACTTGAACTTATACTTTTCTATTTTCTGGTTTACAAGGATTAATTCAAAATGAAGCAAGCAACTCTTCTACGAAGATGTAAAATCTCACTGGCCATTTTACCAACACGCCATAAATTGATGGACTTAATAAAAATATATTAATACGTGAAGGAAAACTTTGTGACCATTTCTACGAAAATTTCGCGGACGGAGGAGTATGAAATTTCGCACACTTAGGTATAGTAATCAATAAAAAAAAACATTACAAACACTATGTTATGTATTTCATACTCACACACACTTCGATGTATTTGACATTGACACAGAGGCAAATATTATTTTGTTTATTTGTAGATTAATATTGTTTGTCTTTAACAATAATAGAAAAAAATTGCACATATTATCAACATTTTAAATTTGACGTATCCATTTCATTGTTTTTGAAAGAAAATTTTGAAATTGCGCCACCCAGTCTTTGACAATGAGACCTTAATAATGTTCAAACTTATAATTTAAAAAAGTTGTGGTCGAATTTAGAGCACTGCTCGACCACTAGTAAAAATAAAAAACCGAAGATGGTGTTATTTATTTTTTTTTCAAAAATTTTTAATGAAATATTTTCATATTATTTGAAAAATTGTTGTAAAAGATCGACAATGACTGTCTTGAAATATGAATAGAAAACCAAGTCTATGACTAAGATAAGACTTACCAGTCTAAGCGTAATTTATAAAGGTTTCATACAATAAATCTTATAATATGTTATAATAAGATTTTATAAATAAAAAAAAAAATATATATATATATATATATATTGACTGACTGACATACTAACTCATCAACGCACAGCCCAAACGGCTAATCGTAGAGAAGTGAAATTTGGAAAGCAGGTAGGTTGTAATACACGTACATGAAGTAAAATTGTTAAAGATTATCAAAATATTATGAAGGTTTTTTTTTTTATTATTAATTAGGCATTCCACCCTCATGAAGGTTATGTGCCATAAATAAAAGCTATACATATACCATTCAATTTAAAGCTTTCAAAAATACTTTTGCTTTTTCTGCACATTTCGTGGATATTTTTTAATAAACTGCTATAAAAAATCCACTCCCCTAATTTTTTTTCCTTTTTTCCGGTTAAAACGAATTATGTATTTTGAGAAAGGAAATAGAAGATGGGTTGGCATATTTCGGGGTGTGTCTTCGTGATTATAAGGTGTTGTGTTTGTTTTAAGTACAGTGACCTAACCTTAACCCAAGTCTCGGTAAAAATACAAGCCGTTATATTGATTTCCTAGATGCGACCTTATGGAGTACAAGATACCCGTAATATCGATTATTTTTACAGGAATAAACATGGTGTGAAAAACTTCTACAGTCTGAAAGGTTAAATAATATCTGCTCGCTTTATTTCAAATGAGCAAACTTTGTCCATGTCAACAACCTACTACTGTGATAAACGCCATCTTGAATTGTTTATAATAACAGATTAAAACGACGTAGTTGCACTTTTACGAAAAAATATCTGGGCTCGAGCTATCTGCCTGACCCATTATTACTCTTCGTTTATATTTCTTAGGTTTGTCTCTTGACAATGTCAACGGAAAATAATAAACAGAAAATCGATAATTTTATTAAGGTAAGTTATAAACATAAGGTAAGTTATAAACAATGCCAGTAAAACGGAGCTCATGGCGAGTAATGTCTGCCCTGATAAACAGCTACCGATAACCATCGACGGTCACCAGGTCTCCCGGGTGGATAAATTTAAATACCTGGGAGCAACCATTACCACCACTGGTGACCTCGGGGCTAAGCTCCCGATACGAATCGGTATGGCAAGTGGCGCCTTTAACAACATGACCACGATTTGGAAAGCGTCGGCGTTTAGTGTAAACTGTTTGATGCGTGTGTGTTGCCCATTCTCTTATATGGGTGTGAGTCCTGGCACCTGATCAAAGCCCAGGTACAAAAAGTCTCAGCTTTTGAAATTAAGTGCCTCAGGAGAATTCTGGGCGTAAGATGGTACCACCGCATCACAAACGACGCTATACGCCGGCGCACCCAGCGTGAGCCCATCGCCTCTACCTTTGTGGGGAGGAGATGGACTTAGAGCGCTGTTCTTTCTCCCATCAGGGTCCCGAAGACGAGGAAGACCATCTCACACTGTGTTCCGCTCCTTCGAAGCAGAGCTGAGGAATTAGGACATGGTGTGGGAGGAGGTCATAAACATTGCGCAAGATCGAGCGCAATGGAGAGCTCTTGTTGCCTCCCTTTGCCCCTGAGTGGGGTGTAAAAGGGAGTTGTATGTATGTATGGACATATGGACAAATTTTTACCTATTTTATTTTCACATTTTTTACACAACCTTATTGATTGTAACAACTTAATATTAAACCCTTTATGCTTGTCGCAAAAATATACAAACGCAAAAGCAAACCAATTATATTTCAGTCCAGCAATATGTTATTCTGCATAGAACATGACAGCTTTAATGTGATAGCTCTTACGTTTAGATTATAACCTTTTTCGACCATGTAATTGGCCATGAAATGCTAAATTTAAAATTATCAAATGTGCTGTGGTTACTTTCTATAAAAAAGCTAATCAAATTAGCTTAAGCCATGAAGTTTTAAAATGTTTGAATAAAATTAAATGAAAAACCAAACAGAAAACGTGACGAAACAGTTAAATATTTAACCCTAAAGATAAAGAAGAAATTGTGATGAAAAACTCAATTAAAATATTATAATAATCTAATCAATAGTTGAATTAATATAAGATTAGATTATCAAAGGGGTATGGTTTACTTATTATACCTTCACGTATTTTCTATATTTTGCAATTTAAATTAAAAAAAAAACCTTCAAAGGTTACCTTATGCCATAAATAACGCCGCTGTAGAATATTTATGATTATCATCTATAATATAAAAAAAGTCGAATTAATGCGAACACTTATAACTACTCAAGATTTGCTGAACAGATTTTTATGGTGCATGGTTAATAATTGGATTCTTCTCCGCTCCAGATAACAGAATAATTATTAAATTCGAAAAATGGATAGCCAATAATATTAAAGTTAGTATGAAACGGATTTACTGACAACAACGCCATCTGTGAAAAATTCCATTACAACATAGTTTGTATATACTTGATGAAGTTACAAAACACAGATTTTTGATAGAATTTCTTTGGAGCTTTTAGGAATATTTTTTTAACATTCAAACATAATATTTTAAACGCATTTTTTATAAATTAAAAATTCGAAATCAATATTCATAGTAAGGACTACAGGACAACGTCTGTCGGTAAAGCTTGTTTATAATATAGTGAATCTATAACCTGTGTACAGAGGTGGAAGGTCAGGGAGCTAAGTCGAAATTAATAACGTTAAACGTGAGAACTGTTAACGTCCAAACGCTAACGTTAACGAAAATGAAACTCCAAATTCCAAAAAAAAATTCCAAACAAAAAAAAATGTGTTTCGTCTTCGATATAATGTATATTATATCGTAATGTTTCCATAGATTTCGAGGTAACGTTTAACGTTAATTTTCAACAACTATCAGAATTATTTTTTTGACTCGGAATTTGGAACAACATTGTTTAACGCACGTTGATCAACAGTTTTTACGTTATCTCTATGGAAATAACAACAAATTGTTAACGTTGGAGCTGTCGTTAAGATTTTGACTTGGCTCCCTGAACTATTCAAATAACAATAGCGAAGTGCTCTTGTAATCAGAATATGGGTAAACAAACATACAGTTAGTCGATCAGCCGACGATGATTGGTCCAGGAACAACATCTACTGCGATAAGCAATCAATATTGGAACAATACAAATATTGAAACGGGACCTGTTAGTTGTTGTATTGTAGCTTTAAGCCCCTAGAGAAGATTGCAACAACTATTGTTTCAATCTGAGCAGGTACTCGTATGTATTGTTTCCGCAATCAGTTTTCCTACACGGACAAATTCGTATTAAGTACTTGAAAATTTTCATTTCTAGTTTTTCATGCGCTTAAAATGTTCGATCTGCTTCGAATAGTAAGTAATTTTAGAGTGTGTTTCAACACATTTAATATATAAAAAAAAAGATATTTTTTTATAAAACTAATGCAAAATAAAGTAGACACATGTTTTCGAATTGTTAGATAAAGTTGTACGATACCACTCCCGTTTAATTATCGCATCCAAACTCTATTTTCCATTTCCTTGGATAATGACCAAAAAAGTATACGAATTTAAAACTTTTTCGGTAAATAAAGATGGATTATGTACTTCCGCTTACTCTAGACACCCATCACTGACATTTGACTTACAAGCATTTCTATTAGTGCAACATATAGCTTTAAATTGTGCAAAAAAAATTCAATTTCATATATTTTTGGTCGTTCTCTCCAGTAGGTATAGATTTAAAAAGAAAAAAACGTTTCATATATTCAGCTACAAAGATTGGCTACTTTGTAGAGCAATATTATTACTGTTCCTGTAATATTTTATGATTATAGCCTTAATTTATTTCACTTAGTGGAGTTGCCATAGAGACGCTTTCTCAGTTACCCAGCCATACTTCACTTAATTTTATTTGGAAAGAGAGTTGTACTGGCAGTAGCTACTCCGATATATTGCTGTATACGTAGGTACTGTATTAATCTTTAAATCGTGGAAATAAAACTAGAAAGTCACTGTTGCCTGAACAAGTACTGAAGCGTTATGACGCTTTGGAGCAAAAATCACATACTAAAGGTCGATTCCGTTTCATAATGTTTTCACCAAAATTAAAGGTTTATGCGATAGAGTTTTTTCGATATTTACGGAGTAAAGAGAACGGACCTTCATTCTTTTTTATTGGTCGTTCTTTTATCGTATCAATTTTTCTCTAGTCTGGGCTACTTATTTCATAGTTTTTATTTGTTATGAATTTACAGGCCACTCATCACCACGTAACGCAATTTTAATTGCAATTTGATGATTAATTACTTGAAAAACTTATTTCAAAGAACCCTTCATTCAAATTTCCTTACTTGTCTACCAACGAGGCGTTGGCGTTAAAAAAACAATTTTTCGTTGCCAGGATGGTTTCCAGCCACTAAATTGACAATTTACTGACGCAGTACCAGGGGTATGAGTTTGTTTTTGTGTTTTTTTTTTCAATCAACAGAATTCACGCATCACAGCTTAGATGTGTGTATGTGTGACGCTGCGAGAATTCGATGGATAGGCAGCAGTAGTCGGTAATTCAACGATTCAGTCGGTATTCTAGGCTATTCTAAAGAATCTTTAGAATAGCCTAGAACACCGACTGAATCTGATGCATTTATACCAAACGAACAAACACCCATAGCCTGAAAATAGAGTATATTTTTCTAATCGTTGATACTGGACACCATGGAAACGACAAATTATTAGTAGGCGATGACAGTTCTTTCTGGTTATTATTTCCTTGGTGCCCATATCAACGATTAGGAAAATATACTCTATTTTCAAGCTCTAGGTGTTCGATTGGTTCGATGCACCTTTATACAATGAAAATATTCCTTACAAGAACACCATTGCATTAACTTATAAATTAACAGAGATTTCAAAATAAATCAGAGGACAGGAAACTGGGGTAAGCGAGGTCATGCCTTTCGGCAATGGAATAATTATTAGTCCATTTATTTAATACTTCAGTCAAAATGCTTCCAATGTTTCGTTCAAAGTAAAAAATATAAATTATTAATTTCGGTGTGCTTTGAAAAATATTTTAATTTTCTTTTAGTCGATTGATATGTGTATTCTATAAATATTTTATTCGTTTCTGACGAATTCGCAAAAAGTACTCGTAGGTAAGCTTATACAAATACAATTTCTTGTAAAATTTTCGATTTATTTTTCTTGCTCTGAATAAAGTTTTACCAATGGCATCACTGATAATAACGTAAAAAAATACCTGTAACAACAATATTTGTGTTGACATTACAAAGATATTGTTTTGAAATTTGATTCATAATAATAAATCTTATCCATAACATTCACAGATACAAATCAATTTCAATTGATGAAGATAATCTACGCGAAAGATGTAGGAGAATTTCTGACAAAATATTAAAAGGTAAAACATTTACGTATGGTGAATTTCAATTCATTTTAGCAACACACCCGCACCGAATATATCTTACTCTATAAAAATCTAGCCGTTTTCTTTGTTACCTAACTCCTCCTTTATTACTGGACGGATTTCGATGAAAAAAATTGGATATGTCGAGGGTTACCCAAGGATGGTTTAGATGAAAACAGGGGCTTTCTAGATACTATATATATATATATATATATATATATATATATATGCTTATGGTATATGGCGCCTATAAAGAAATGTTAAGATCCCTCAGCCATATCCTGAGATACTATATTTCTGTTTTAATTAGGTAATGTTTTTAGTTTTTGCGTTTTTTGCTCCCATTTCAACTTTTATGTCAAAACAGCTTCGAGTAAAACAACTACGTTCATAAAAAGGGTGATTTTATTTCTAAAGAGCGTACATAAGACCTAAGAATCGTTTGAGTCTTATTTAAAACGTCATAAAATTGTTTGTTCGTTTTCTAAGCAGGTATTATGTTAAGGTTTTTTTTATATTGAGAGAAAGATATAGGTAGGTATGTACTATCTGTTGAATACTCAATAAACTGAATGCATTTTAGCTAATATATAAAATTAATCATGAGTTCAGAGGAGGGGCGAAGTTCGACAGGACATCTAGTATATATAAATGGAGAGCCATTTCCGGATGTCATGACATCACGCCTAAACGGCTGTACCGATTTCTCTAATTCTTTTTTTGTCGTGTAGGCTTTTATCAGGAGAATGTCCTTTTAGAAGAAAAATGCATGGAAAATTAGAAAATTAAGGAAAAGTCTACGTAGACGACTTTATTAGTACTTTTTTATCTTATAATTTTTATTCCAATTTTGAAATTTTGACAGAAATTGTCAATTGGTGCGATTGACAGAATGCGGATGGAATAAACATGGTTTAAAACAGACGTATCGTTCGGAATCACATTGGTCAAATGAAAATTAATTCATCACCATACAAATTCGAATTCAACAGAACAAAACGAAATTCAACAATTAGTTAGGAACACAGGGCAACGTCTGTCGGGAAAGCTAGTAGTTTATAATTTACATGAAGTCTCGACACTAAACGCCGACGCTTTCCATAGCTTGTTCATGTTGTTAAAGGTGACACTTGCCATACCATAACGAGCTCAGCCCCGAGGTCACCATAGGTGGTAATGGTTGCTACCGCGTATTTAAGTTTATCCACCCGGGACACCTGGTGACTGGTGACTTAATACTCTTAATAAACATTAACACTGAATGCGTCAATTTCGATAGAAAACTCATCCATCACAGCGGAATCAGGCTGAAATCAAATATTAGAAACTACTGCATAAATTATGGATAATAGTCGCACTACCGCACTACGTGTTTTCGCTTTGAGCAGTCTCGAATGAGAAAATGACGCGATGTTTACGGAACTTAATTTAATACAGGAGCGCTTAAGCAGAACTTCAAAATAATAATTATTCCCGTTGATGAGGCCGTTGAAATATTCCGCATTTGCCAGATTAAAATTAATCACATCTAACATTAACATTCATACAGAAGAGAAGTTAGACAAACTCAATTTCACAACATTAAGATTGTTCAAAACTGCAGAGTATACGACCGCTGTTAAGTTCATTGGATATTGTTACATCGATCTATTCTATACATCATTGAAAAGAACCATTAATTTTTTAGCTTTTTTATTTTATTTTATTTTTATTTTATTCAGTTCAACGGCCAACCGGCCTTTTACAAAAAAACAAAAAAAAAAATACTTAAAATAGAGTAGTAGTGCACAATAGTATCAACATAAAATAAAAAAGAATACAAAAATAAAAATACAATGAGTACATACAAAATTATAGGTAACAATTCAAAAAACGTCGTTGCACATCAAGATACATAGCTACGCGCTAGATACAAAGGCATAGGTACATAGGTCCAAAATCACTCGAACCCGGGCGAAAGGCCTCAACAAACAAAACAAACATAGGTACCTACCAATAACATAATATTAATAATGACTGCGCGCGGTGTCTTACTTAGAATATATATACTATGACAATATCAATATAACAACACAAAGTGTTCAGGGCCGCACTTCATACTACAAATTACATCAGAAAAAAAATTCATTAATAAAAATAAAATATAATGACAAAATTATCTTTGACCACGAATCTGCAATGCTTCTCTGACCGCCGCCTTGAACTTAACCAGACCATCGCTGAATATGTCCAAGTGACTGAACTCATTGGCCCAACGAGACATTCTATTGATTGGGGAGTTTAATGCATAGTTCGTATTGGAGCCAACAATACCAAATGTTATCGATTGTCTAGTCGACCTGACAGGAATGTGGAAATTCAGGAGCTCCAAGATATTGGGACAATCAATCCCCGCGTTTACGACCTTGTGGAGAAAGGACAAATCCAACAAGACCCGTCTGTCTGAAAGATCAGACAGGCCCATCATATCTGACAATAAACTATAATCTAGCCGCTCATATGGAATACTTAGTCTAAAATTGATATGCCGTAAGAATTTTCTTTGTACTCGCTCTATATGTATTCGCTCTATATTTTAATTAGAATGTAAATTTTCAATAGCTGAGAAATTAGAAAGACTCCTTCTGGGCTTAGAGCGTTATTATTACACTATTCTTCATCCACTATCATTTGGTTTTGCGATAAATGCTTTAACATTTCTCTAACCCAATAGGTATGAGAAATTCCAACATTTACAAACATGGTGAAAATATCGTTTTTTCAGCAGACAAACATTCCTTTTCTTGGAGGAGCCTCTACGTGAGGGATGGGGCGTCCCTGGAAACGACACCATGTTGGCCAATCCTTCCATCACCGAAGAGTTTGTTTTGTAAAATAATTCAGAAAGCAGACATTAATATAATCATGGCCTTCTACTGCGTTAAAACAACGAGCGTCTTCTATGCATCTATATCATCGCACAAAACGACTTTCAACAACGTTTTTCTGAGAAAATTCACTTTATTAAGTATTCATTTTCGTTTGTAACTGCTAGCAGGACACGTATCAGCCACGTTCTGACTTTGAGACATTTGTTGTTGGTATAGAATACGAATTCGTCTAGAAAATTATTCCACAAGTTCTCTATTCTCTCTTTGTGTAACATAAAACAGAAAAAAACTGTCTAGGTCAATATCCTACAAAAGAAGGCGTCAGATCAAAGGTTTATACCCAAGTTCACGCCCTTTCGATCGCCAAATTTATTACAGCCTTCAACAAGATGTTCCTCGAATTTTTTAACAAGATACATAACACAAACGTATTAAATAACGCGAAGAAATAACAATCGATGACATCAATTTTCAGCGATATTACTAGACTAAAAATTTATGTTGCAAAAGAAGAAGACACAAAAGCCTTGATTACCAAAAAAAATCCCTTATTTATTTATCGTGTCGAACCCAAAAAAAACAATTAAACTGATCGCCAGCACTGTGCAGGCGGAGATAGCTGCGTCAAAATATATCCTCCATCGTGCATGCAACAGGGCACAGCGGACACTCCAGCAAGTGTGGCATATTGTCTGCACAACGCCACATTCACACGCACAGGTTCCGTCCTCTATGAAGCCCCATCGTTCCACACAAATCCAACTCAGGAGCTAAGGGAGGCACCAAGAGCTCTCCATTGCGCTCGAAGGCGTCCGAGGCTTATTGTGCCTTTTCAGACCAGTTGAGGTTTAAGGACGTGAGGTGGTCAACTTCAACTTCACGGTCTCGATCTAATTTTCCGATTTCCTGCCTCTTATAGGATGCTCCATGAACCAGAAAAAAAAGCAGTGGTGCTTTTCTAAAGCCCTGTACTCACTTGCTCCGCGAATGTGTAACATTGTATATGTGATTCGAAGAGCGAACGCGAGCGGAACACATGCATCCTTTTGATAAAATTGATATAACGATACACATTCGCGGCGCAAGTGAGTACCGAGCCATAGCCGGTAGCCCCACAGGCCAATAATAACATAGAGGTACGCATTATCTTATACGCTATATGTTACATAAATACGTATGATAAAATCTTATGCTTTTTTTAATTCTTTGTTAACAGTACAAAAATGAAAAATCCTATTAAATCTCATTTTTTGTTTCAAAAATTTAAAACAAACTAGGCATTTCCATTGGTTAAATTGGGTATATTTTTATTTCATTTTTCAATTAATTTTATCGAATTTTGTTAAAACTTTCCAGCGAAACAGAATTAATTAAAAGTAACTACTTACTATGTCGGAGTAATTGACCTAGCTACGGAAGTTAATTTTAGTGGATTACATTTTTTCAAGTCCTTTAAATTCGTTGGTTGATTTTTCGTGTTCTGTTACATCGTTCAACACTGGAAGTGGAAATTGAACGGACAACCTTTCCAAAAATTTTCACAAAATAAAATATTTTTTTTAATAAATAATCCTGTCACTTTTAAACTGAAATTATTATTGTAACGTAAACATGTTCGTAAAATACAAAATACGTTATTTGGCGAATGTTTAAACATGGTGTTATATTTTGAAATTGTGCGTAATATTCTCTTTCACTTATGAAATAATTTGTTTTAAAAAAATATGGTTTAACAATTGAGGACATTCCTTAAATATTTTTCATTCTCTCTAAAATTACACCTTTCTATCCAAAGTTGTCCGTACAAAACGAATCCATTACCTGAGATAATATGTCTAGTCCGATGATTGGTGAGTCATTTCAAACCTGAGTAAACGTATGCATAGCGACTAGAATAAATTGAGGTGGTTCGGGCATATTGAGAGAATGAATGAAGAAAAGAAGACAAAAAGGATCTATAAATCTGAAAGAATGGCCGACCTAGATGGACGTGAGTCGATAAGATCGGTGCCATCTTAAAGGAGGGCTAATAGGTTGTTTTCCTAAGAATGCGACGTTTCAGAGAACGGCGTCAGTAGAACGTTGTTTATTATGTTACCGTAGTTACAAAAAAACATTGTCGTTATTTTCAAAAACGGCCGCCGTCTAGTCAGTGTCAGATGATTCGTGAACGCTTTCATTGTTAGCGCTGAATTATTACATATTAAAAAAGCACCTTCTGTCGTCGATTCTCTCTATTTCTTTTTAAAACCATTTTCGAGTCTTTTAACTGTTAAAAAACTCGATTTTCTTACATTGATAGATTACCTACTTTCTTTTGTTTCACATGCTCGTTTAATGTGATGAATTCTATATTTTTAATATTTCATCATCCATTCAAATGTTGAGCAGCAATAGGCCTATCTTTAATAAAAGTAAGTGCGTTATCTTCAAAAATATTCTTACAAAAAGCTTACAAGTAAAGGCAACTTATAAAGAATTCGAAACATAATTTTGAACTAAGTGACCATTGACCAAGAAGAGTGGTTGAAATATTTAACATCACTAAGTAGGTAGGTATAAGGAAGTATTTTATTCTCAGAGCAAAAACCGCAAACAAGATATTAAAAATAATTAGTACTGAAATGGTTGGTACAAAAATAATATAGCCGTAGTTTCGTATTTTAAAAGGTCGTTGAGGGAAGAAATAATAAAACGGAACGACTCTCATAATTAAAATTTAAAAAATGCAATTAACATCAAGTTGGAAAAATCCGTTATACAATCCTATCATCCCTTATAATAATTTAATTCTTAAATATGTAAACTTCGTTAAATATTAACGTTAACGACGGGCTAAAGTTCGTTAAAATAAGTTCATCAATAAACTTTACGATGTAGTTTAGTACAGTATTTTAATGATTGAGGCTCAGAACACGCGAGGTAGCCCTGTATCATTAAGGCTTCTTAGTACCTTCCTGTTATACTAGCAAGTAACCGCTTTATAGACCCTTTTTATAAATGTCTATTAATTTTTATAAGGTGCTAAATTTAATAAAGTATAAATCTTTATATCATTAAATGTACCGTACCTACATAACTTTGTTTATAATCTCCACTGACGAGCAAAACACCGAACAGAAAAGACTGTTTACGTCTAACATCGTACCTGAATATTTGTTAGAGAGAGTATGGAGAAAAAGCCTATGAAATTAAATAGTAAGGTCAGTATACAACTTGTGTACGACCCATAACCCAAACTGTTAGAACCGAATGACAAGCTCCTAAATGAAGACATTCAGATGCAATACGCGAAACATACTCCATGATCATATAAGCAAAAATGCCGTTCGTAGCATGTGCAATACGAAAATGGGGAATGAAACGAAGGTGGTACTGCAACAACAGAATCACGGATGACATATTATTATGTAACTACAGCTGCCGCTCTTCGAGGCAACTCTGAAGACCCCCTGGAAAATCCCCAGAGCGATGGAGGGACAGTTGGCAGTCGACCTACAAAGTGGCTAAAACAATGGCACAAACAGATCCGCAGGATCTATAGAAAGAGGCAAGGATGGTCAATGTAAGTTTTCTACTTTTAATTACCTCATATTTGCTTGATTTATCTTAGATCGGATTTCCAAATCTTATTCAGTCGGGTCTCCTCCATTCTTTTTCCAAATTTCTATTTCTTAAGCGTTTGTTATACCTACATTTATTCACTCCGTAACCGAGATATGTGTATTTTTATCATCAGCTCACGACTTCAATGGTGCCCTTCCTAGATCATCTAATTTCCAATAATCTTAGCTTTAAATTTTGAGGGATTTCTATATCTAAATAACAGGAAAATTCCTGTAGAAATAAGACAAAAATATCATGCTTCTACATGTAAACCTGTCTGTTTTAGATGGGTTGAGTTGAAGGCTTTGGAATGGTTATAGGTGTATACTACCATATGCACAAGTATGATATGAATGGAATCGTACATTTACGCTTTTTTTAATAATTGTTATGCCTTTTGATCTATCACAGTCTTGGCCTATTCGAGCAACGTTGTCATTATGAAGAAGTAAAATGTCATTTGCCCATCAAATAATCATCCATAAATAAGTATTTATCTATAGCGTGTATAAAAGAAAAATACTCTTTGCATTGAAATTCAATCTAGTTATTGCTGGACACATCTAGCCCGGAAATACACACGAACACAAAATTTACATGAAGGGGTTGATTGTGCGGGTGAGTGGATACATTTAACATAACGACTTCCAGTTAGAACAATAATTTAAAACAATTTTCTCGGTTGGCCCGTTGTTGTACCACTATCCGTCGCTGTATTGATTTTAATTGTGTATCGGATTCCGTGCTCTGCAGGGTAAATTATATTTTGTCAGGTTCGCCGTGGACAAGCAACGTAGTGGACCTTACCTAGCGACCAGCTCCGCTAATACCCGGCATGACCTACCTGTTGTGGAAAATGGAACGTGACTATGTTCCACAATTACCATTTTACTTTTACGACATTAATTTAAAATAGAACAATCTAATACCAGAGGAAAAAGAATGCGTATGTTTTTTCTCTCAACATTCATACATTCTAGTATCGATTATTTTAATTAAATTGAATTTGTTTTATTTATAAATGTTAGGTATCACTATAACGTATCGATGTTCGTGTTACATATTGTGTGCGTACCTTATAATTAATCATTAGTTATTGATAGTAGAGCAATTATTATTAAAAAGTTAATACATTTTAAATTATTATCAAATTTTAAATTTATCGGCAATACTTTTAACAACTAAATATTGTGCATTCTGTGGTGTCTTCTAACTGTCAATTTCTTATATGAAAATGACGATACACGATGTTGTATTCATACGTGAAGCAAAAACTTTATACACCTTTTTACGAAAATTGCGCGGACGGAAGAGTATGCAATTTTGCACACTTGCTAATATATTTTTTTTAATTATGCATAAAAAATACATTAAATCAATAGAAAAAGAACATTGCAAACACTTCTGTAATGTTATTCAATGAAATATCAAGGAAGGAATGGTCCAGAATCTGGCAAAACTCCTCAACTTGGTCACATTACAAGGCAGTCCAGACGTTGATAGCGGTTTTTCCTTGGAACAAAACTATTTATTTTAATCTTCTAAAACCAGCGTTTCACTCATTGCTAGAATGCGAATGGGCATTGCTTGAATGCATCTCACCTGGCTAGAATCGGCATAGTATCTTCACCTTTGTGTATACATGTGGACAGGCGGATGAGACGCTTGAACATATGTTTTTTTAATGCGCACAATTTTCAAGAACAGAATTGCTTGAATCCATTCCCCATAAACTTAAAATGTCTCCTGGCAATGTGGTCGACAAATGTTTATAAGAATTTAGTTGGGTTCCAAGACCCAAAACAGATGGGTATAATATTTTTTTTTATTATACATACGATCTCTCGACAACGAGGGCAAGGGATTAAAAAAAGTAATACTGTAATGTTATGTATTTGATACTAACACACACATTGGCAGAGACGCACATATTATTTTGTTTATTTGTGGTCAAATTGAGAATATACCTATTAATATCCTTTGTATTTAATAATTATTTATTTATTTATACCGAAATACCTATCTGTTATTTATTTGCATAGAATACCTAATTATTTGCATCGAGAACCTACCTAATTATACAAGTTTACATAATATCAAATTTCTTACTTTTGCCGACGCCACGCGTGTGTAAATTCCAGTGTCAGTTTTGATATAAATGTGTACCTCCTTACATCTACCTATATTCGTCATAAACACGCAGACGTTATTGATCTTCTATTTTAATCTGAATTTCGTTTGATGTGTATGGAGAGCTCCACACGTACGATTCAATCCATACACAAACACAATGTAGACATTACGTGATAGATAGAATAGATACTTATGTTACTTATAGATATGTATGTACACACATGTACATATAATATCTCCAAATAACCCTTCCACGTCCACGATATATGTACCCTTATTCTAAGTTTCCGAGACAGCGGAATTACGTTGGCGTGAAATGACAAAATTGTGTATGGAAACGAGTAGGTATAGCGCCCCTACTTGAGTTTATCACTTACGTTAATGACTTAAATCATGGGTACTAGCATTTTTTTATACTTTCACATCAGAATAAGATCGCTTTACTAAGGATAATTACATACACTGACGATCTCCGATTATAACGTGACAACTGTCCAATATCCTCTAAGAATATTTCAGGTGAAAAACTTCCTGAAAATATGAGTAAACAAAATAATAATAATAATAATAGTTTATTTTTCGAACAATATACAAAATATACATTAACCAAACACTTATAATAAATCGAAAAATCCCACAAGGCAAAGCCTGTGTGTGGGTGTAACAATAAATTATCTATATTAAAGCATTCTAACTTACTTTAAAAACCGTTACTGGAAAATCCATGATGATTTTGAATGAAAAATTTAATGCGTTTAACGAATATACAATTGCTCAAAGACTGGTAGTCGGCCAGCACAGAAAACTTTGACAGTTCACTTAATTTATCGCTTGTATTTGAACGGTGGCTCTTAATACGCAACAGCCACGCACACCCGAAAAAGCTCTTTCACCAAAATTAAATTATCCCCATTCAAATTTCACGCTATTATATCAGTGGGGATAATGGAATTAAGAATCACGAATCGCACAGAAATTAAGATAAGATAAAGATGGAAAATTATACGTCAAGTGTTCCACTTTCTAAACGTTGAATAAATTTTTAGGCCGTTTTGAAATGAATAATTATAATTTATGAATGGTCTACTTTTTAAAATTAGAATAAAGCTTAATTATATTTGAAAAAAAAAGTAGGTATGTATTTAGTATCAATCTCAAGTTAAAATAGGTAAATTTCAAATTTCATTCATGCTAAATAATGATCGACTTTTGAAAATTTCAAAATATTTACCTAGTTGTTTCAAAATAATAATAGAAATCCTCAATGATTTAACAAGAACCTAAGCTGATAATCCTAGTTTATTTGAAATAAAAATGACGATCTACTAATAAAGGATTTTTAAGTAGCTTAAAGTTCGTTTGTTTTCTATACTGGAAGTTGGATAGTTAAATGTATGTAAGATTTTTTTTCATTTTGTTCATTAACCGTGAATCATCAACATCAAATCCTTTTTACAGCAAATTTCTTACGAAGATTAAAAAAGGTTTCTAGGTAAGAGAATTTAATTTTATCAACCAGGAAAGAACCCATCTAATTCAAAGTTAACCCGTCTTATTTACAAGATTATTAATTTTCAAAAGATGGCACTTATCAAGATCTCTTTGGCTGAAATTCGGCATGGCACTGGGCACTTATCTAGGTTTTATCATTTAAAATTTTTAAAACTTTAAATATATTTGAGAAAATGGAAAAAAAATTGTATCTAACATTACGACAGTTAAAATTTCAAGGTTCAACGACGATTTAAATCCAAACTTAATAAATCTGCGGCTTTTGCGTGATGCGATGACATGAGAAAACATGTACAATACTGAATTATTATGAAACAAAAGTGCATATTATAAGACACCAAGAAAGCCAACGTTCATAAAGATGAAAAAGAAAGTAATATTTTATAGTGTAGGTTTATTAATATATTTTATTAAAAAATCCATACGAACATGAAAAAACCTTGCGATACGAAGACAACGCCTGTCGCCTAACAACAAAATAATACATCGTAAACATGAACGTACAACGACAAGGTATAATAACTTATATGGGAACATGAAGCAAATAATATTATGTGACGGGATTATCTTGTGTAATGTTAATGGCAACGAGACGCACCGTTGAGTCACCTGATGCTTTGTTCTCGAGGGTCTATTATTGAAGACGATGTCTGCTAATAATAACCTTTATACCCCAATAAAGGAACGATATGAAAAAACTTAGCCGAGAATTTCTAACATAAAAGGAAATGATACCGTTGAAGTTTGTCGTAACTTTTTGAGCTTTATCAAAGGCAGATGAGAACACTATAGACACGAGAACGCCGTATTATCTCCTTTATTGACGTGCTTGGGATTTGTTTTTCAGCTTAATCAGACTTCGAAGCTATTATTATTTCATTACTAGGGTTTACCCATCATCGTGTTACTTCATCGCCCGTTTTTACGATTGTGAACCAAAATAAACTTAGGTAGGTACTAAGGTGTACATAAAAACTTGCCGTGCTTCTTTTGATTTTCAATTCGAAGCGTAAATGACGGCTATCGGTAGGTACCCATAATTTTGTTTACACAAAAATATGATGAGAATTTATTACACACTAGCTTCCCCGACAGACGTTGCCCTGTGTTCCTAACTATGAACATTGAATTAGAATTTGTATAATGATAAGCTTATTAATTACCCTTTGTCCAATGTAATTTAGGTCGGTGCATCTGTTTCAAATCATATATTTTCTATCGACATTCTGTCAATTGCACCAAATATCAAACAACTGACAGTTCCTAACTTTAATTTAATTACAATTTTTCTAATTTGGAATAAATAGTATATTGTTAAAAGTACTAAGAACGTTACCTACTTAGAGTTTTCTTTGATTTTCTAATTATCCACGCAAGTTTCTTAATTTTTTCTTTCATAAAAACCTTCTCCTGTAAAAATCAAACACGTCACAAAAAAAAATCAGCGAAATCGGTCCAGCCGTTTAGGCGTGATGCGATGACCACGCAAAATAGATCTGATACATAAAAATATGAAGAAACTCGCATGTGACATAGGTACTTCCATCTTATCCTTCACTTAATATCATAGGAGCACCCCCTCCCCCCCTTTTTATCCCTTTATACTTTAATTTCTACTTTTTCTTTTTCAGTTGCATTTATATAAAATAAAATATTGTTGACGATATATTATTCATGTATAAATTTGCAAACTTAACTGGTTTATGATATGATTTATGTTTTGTTGTACTATATGTCTTTGTAATAACTGTTTGTTTGTTTAAATAAATAAAAAAAAAAATAGAAGATAAAGAACTCTTATTAGCTCACTTTTCTGCCACAAGGTACCTATTGCGAAGGCATCGAAGAACGCTTTTTCGTTTGCTACGACCGCAGTTCTTTTGCATCATTAAGCAGATCAAGAGATGACTACTGTCCTGAATTGCTACACATTCCATGTTTCAAGGTCAATTCTGCAGCTGATGACACCTACTTTCAGTCTATTGTGGGTTTTCCACAGTGGGTATGGTAGGTAAGTACCTAAAGATAGCCTACATTCACAATTATAGAAAATTGAACAATGATATAAATCAATTCGTACTCTATTACTCTCCGGATCATTAAGGATCAGCATTGGTATAGATCTGATTTGCATAATAAATAAAGATATTCAGAACGGATGATGAGGCTGAATAATATCTGATTTCAATATTGTATTAGTTTCCAGCGAAATGCCACATCTAGTTCTCCACTCTCCTTCAACTCATTCTTCAACTCATTCTTCAACGTTGGTCTACCCAAATCTAATTTTTATATTATTCATCATCTATAACTAAAAAATTCAAAATTCGAACACAATGGAAAATATTCAAGTTAAATAATATGTGACCCGATAGGGAATCGAAACCAGTCGCCTGACTTATCACTGAGGCTAGCCAAGAGTTTTTTTGCTTTGATAATCGATTATATACCTTCTTCTTTTTTTGTCATTAGGCCTGCTGTTTCTGCTACACCATCGTCTTCGTAAGCTGACTGCCATCGTTTAGGTGGTCATCTTGAAGGTCTGTTTACCTAACGACTTTTGTTCCTGGCAATTTAAGCGGCTCGTATACTCCATTCCTGAGACATGATCGATCCAAAACCGTTTTCTTTATAGTCCTCCCCAAACAATATCCTTGACTTCACAGATCTGCAGATTTATTTCAAAATCTTAGAACAAAGGGTGGTTTTTGCGGAGATGTATCCAAGAATCTTTAGAACATTCTTGTTTTGGGCAGTATCGGCTCTTGATTCTATAAATTTATTTCATATTTTTTATTTTTCTCAATTCATATCCTTATTATATCCGAAATACTTTTCTAAATTACAGGACGGTTAAGCAACTTTGAACAAACCGCAGCCCGGAAATTGATTATTCAATCGCTGAATGTATTTCACGGACCAGCTGACATCACCGTTTTATTCCAATATAAAATATCATAATTGCGTGTACGAAAGGACTTACTTATTGAACAGGAAATTGTCGATTGCTACCGAAGAACAAATTTATTCCGAAATGAATGGAGTAGAAAACATAATCACATTTTAATAATTTCATATCAACCGAGATTAGTCGATGGTTTATTTATACATAGGCAATGAATAATTACTTAATTTAGAACACTCGATGAAGATTTGTGTTTTAATAGCTCAACATTTTATTAGGTACTCAATGATTCAGCGTCGTATCACAAACAAGGCCTTTATTCCCAGTCTTCTTCTTCTTGATTAGGCCTGCTAGTCAGGGATAACAATCCCTTCTATTTGGCATCTTAGGTAAGCTGAGTGCCAACTATCCCTCCAGATGGTCGACCTGGAGGTCGGCTTCCTCGTGGTATGTTGTATTTCCAGTCACTTACATGACAATATGTAAAATTACATTGTACGGAAAAAACCAAGATGTTGTTGTTTTTTTCTATTTCCTTGCAATTTTAACAGCTATTTAAAAATATTTAAAAGAACATCCTTAAACTTTCAAGAATATTAGGAAACCAAAATAAGCCAAAACGGTCCAGTTGTAATTGTGAGACTCGAACAGTGAGCCATTTTTACGTCTCGACACTACTTCATGGCCTTATTCAACAGTGACGAAATATAGCGTTGCGATCATGTAGTTTTTCTTTCAAATTAATTTACAAATAATGTCACTAAGTGTAGTTACGTGATTTTCAACCAAAAACCTTCTCAAAAAAATGGATAACAAAAGCAAAGAGATATTTTTAAATCCGATGGTTAGTTGTTTTGAAATCATATCGTATCACTATACATAGATTAACAATAACTACACGGTTTTTCCTAAAATATGTTTAATAAATTGATCACAATCCGACAAACCTGAGTAAGGTTTCAGATTCTCGGTGGAATTTCTTGAAAAGGTAAATAAGTTTTTTAGTATTAAGAATCTCTTGGTTCAAAAATCTTAGACAGTGGTTTGGAATTCCGGATGCGGCGTCAGTGATAATGCTGGCTTAAGAGCGTGAAGGGTTCAGAGAGTGATGGTCGCCAACCTCCGTTAGGAGAGGCACGTGAAGAAGAAGAAGAAGTATTGATAATAAAATCAAAAGCACGAACGGCTTCTAAAGGATTAGATCTCTTATCTTCAAGTGCTTATCTTAAACATTAAAATTAAGAGTTAACAAAGTTACTGCAAAATCCCTAAGCAATATACAGTCTGGCTAAAAAGAGTAGAAAATAATTGAGGGCGCTGCAGTCGTTTGTATGGCAACATTTAATAAGTACTCTACATTTATAATGTAAAGTATTGTAACCGCCAAAATATTAAAAAAAAAATACTTTTCAATGTGGTATCATATGAAATGTTTTGTAGAGATTATTTAAAAGAATTTAATAACGAACTGTACCAGCCATGGCATTAAAAACGAGATGGAAAAAAATCTACGCAAAACGAGTAAAAAAACAAGAGATAATAAATAATATAATGGGTGCTGTAATCCACAAAATGGTGCTTACAACTGCTTACTATTCTATGGCCGAATTTCAATCATATAAATGTCAAAATGTTTAAACATAACCTATAATTTATTTGTAAGTGAATATTATAGGAATATACCAAAAAAAATATGTCTGAAAAATATCCCGTTTCAGCCATCTGGTCATCGTGCAGAGTTGTCAGCATATGTACCTCCCTCTTATCATGCCATTTTATAGCTAATAATGGCCCATAACTACATGACTCTCGGTCTCCTTTCTTTGTTTTTTTTAAATCTGGCAAAAAATATAAAAATAGTAAAAGGTACTTAATTTTTTTAAAATGAATTGGATGGTGTATTTACCAGTTAGAATTGCTGTCCATTCGTAAACATTTATAATGTCAGACAACAACCTATGTTCATTGTTGCCAAAGTGATAACATTTTAGTTCATCAATAATTAATTTCTACTCTATTTAGCCAGACTGTACTTTATTTGTTTTATTTTTTTTTTTTTAAGTTACTTAAAATGATTAAGAAAATTCGCTACTTAACCACACATCCTATAAACTGTTTAGAAGATACTGCATGCTCGTACTCCTTAATTGCAAATACACACTTGAATTTCAAAGTCCTCTTTGAGTAAATATATTTGCTTTCTTGACTATGTTCTGCGTAATACTTAATTAAAACATAATGTGCCAAGTTGTACAACTACTTTACTTACTAATGAAGGAATTAATTTCTTAAAGCTTCTGAATTAATTTTAAAGAGCAAATCCGTTTGATGAAAGAAACTTTATGATAATTTAATTCAATGAATTTTCTATGCACTGATTTATAATAATACCTCAACATAAAAGTACAAAAAGAATTTGAATAAAAAAATAAAGAAAACTAGACAGAAATATGATTTTTATGTACCAGGTGTTAAATGCGGCATTCGTAACCAAAATGACATGTTGTACAGAGGAGAAGCGACTATATAGACTAAATAAATTAAAAATGGAATTCAACTACTCAGTTAACTTAATATTTATTGGTTCTGAGGCGGAGTGAAGTTCGACGGTTCAGCTAGTTTAAAGATGTAATCAATATATACCTATATATATCCAGACCAGCTCCAAACTGGTTTCATTTGAAAGCTGATTAAGAGGAAATGGTTTGAGACCACTATCCATATATAAAAACACGTTTGTACCCATGTCCAACTTTGATAGCATCCAACGGACGTACCCTGAACCGGTTTTATTTGAAAGATAACAAAGCGAACATGGTTAAAACCACTGAAAAATACACAAAAACACTGATCTGCCATTCTCATGAAAAAATATAAAATCATTTGTGATTATTGCGTCGATCATGTCAAGCAATCGTAGTAGCATAGCCACTGGTAATTTGTAAAGGTTTAATTTTAATTAATTAAGAGACATTAACAAAAATGGATATGTTCATATCCTGGCTCCAAATACATGACAGCAGTCGTAGTCTTTAAATTTGATTGCTGTCTTGTTCTCAATAATTTCCAACTTTTATCTCTATAGTTCATGAATTATTAAATATCTACTTCATGAACGTGTAAAGTAATTGTACTGTAGGTAATTACTTTACACGTTCATGTGTGGAGGGATTACTTGTAATGATTGGATATGATATGATAAATATTTACTTGTTTTATACATGGGATTTTTCGACATGTTGAACATGTCGAGAATTCTAATGATTAGGAGTTTCGAAGACTTAAACATTACCACCTAATGGCGAACGTTGTTAACGTAAATTGATCACACTAAGCCAGCCTTCGAAATAACAGTAGAAGACGGTCGTAAGCCCGTAGTGGCTTGTTCCATTTAAAAATCGAACATCAGTAATGAATTGTTAGAGTCATTAGTTGTTACATATTCGTTTAATTTTAATGTCTACAAAACTAAGCATGAACATAAAATCAGTACAATATCATAATTATTAAAAACATAAATATTTTATGATGAGGTTATTTGAGGAAACAAAGAAGTCTTGTTGAAGATGTTAATTGGTTAAGAAAATATTAAGTGGGGGGTTTATCTGTGTTGTAAATAATATTTATGAAGAACATCTCTAGAGATTATCCCGTTGGGCTAATTATTATAACACGAGAGACCGGGGTGTAATTACATTTTTAATTAACGTCATAAGTTCAAGAATGGAAGACAACAATTTGAGTTTAAGTTGATTATTTGATTAGTTTAAAAGCGCGAGCATTCAAATTAATTGTTTTTACACCGGGGATCATTATTGACGCAGAAAGTCACCTTTTAAACTCGAAGAAAATTTTAATATCTATACTTCTTCTGAACGTAAGTTGATTAACACACTCTTTAAAAAAAGTTATGTTTGATAAGGGTTTGTCGAGGACGGTTTAGATTTACGATCGAATCCGTAACATAAGCATTTTTTAATGATGTACTTGATTGCGGCTTGGCAGTGAACTTCAAGCATTGAAATTTAAATTAAAAATATATTTCTTTAGTAAAAAATGTACCCCTATTGCAATAAAATATCCAAACATTACATAAAAGGACGTAAATTTAAATTGCATAGTGCATATGGATGAGTTTTTAATAATAGCCTATGTTTTTTTAGTTCGTTAGGAAACCAGTATGGTTTTTATTTTCTAATTTATTAACTCATCCGACAAACGTTGTTTTGTCTTACAACATAACTTCAACTTATTTTATTTATTTCCGTAAGGCCCATCGCGCACTAGGCTGATATGATATAGCTGCTAAGCGTGATTCATGTAGTAAAACAATTAAGGCCTATCGCGCACTAGGCAGCCTGGCTGCGGCAGCCAGTAAAACATATGACGTTGTATGGGAGCCCGCGCACTAGGCAGCCACGATTTCCTACGAATATTCTGGCTGCCGCAGCCATGGCTGCGCAGCCAGGCTGCCTAGTGCGCGATGGGCCTAAGACAACTTCGAAACTCTATGGCCAGAACGTCAGTGTAAAATGTGACACAGGACTTTGTGTGGTTTTTATCGTATCGTTATTTTAAATAGCTTACAAGAAATAATGTGATTAAAATGTAATCAAATTGATAGCTGGTGATATTATACCGTTCTAAAATAAAATCATAGCCGAATCACTCGAAAACGAGTGCAGGGCTTAAAAAAAAAATAAAAAAATAAAATCATTTCAGCTTTATATTAGTATAAATAAATTAAATAATTATTGATTTTGTCTGATAGATATTTAGTCACTTGATGAGAATGCTAGGAACAAATTTGATCTTGAATTGGACACATAGTCAAAAAATTATCAAGATTTTTTTATGATTATACAAAGAAAAAGCAGCAATCTTGAAGGCTTGAAGTAGTTTATAATAATTGGATTAAAAACAAAACTTTAATGTTCTGTAACAGTGTTTTAATATGAAACATTTTATAGACCGTCTGACTGCACAATCACGCTATAATAATTTTATATTGTTCGTTATTGAAGATGTCAAGAGGAGTAGACTATCTCTGCTGAGATACAACAAAGGAGTTAGCTCGATGAGAAAAAGGATTCAAGATTATTATTACAGAGCGAGTTTACATCGGGATGTTTTATAAATATCGATTTGTTTTTAAAAGCACCCCCGTGCATTGACAAGACGAAGTAGAGCGGACGTAACAATCTCCAGTGACACGAACGCGTTTAGTTTATTGAGAGATATCCTGCAACGTTCGTAATTTATTACAGGGTTATTAGAGGAAACTACCTCACTTGTCTCATCTGGCTGTATTCAGTTCACTTGACAACTTTATTGAAAAAAAAATCCTTACTTTTTTTAAAAAGAGATTTTGCATTTTGATCACACGTTTTAACTCATTGAATTTTCTTCATTAACTGAAATTATTTTTTTGACAAAAATACAAGTTTACAGTAAAAATATTTGAAGAAAAATAGAATGTCCTTTTCCGTTATCTTATAGGTAAGAATTATAAGATAAAACAAAAGATGAATACCGTCATATCCTAGCGCCAGCGTTCAATCAGATCAGCAAATGCTCTAACTTGACCTACAGTTAGTTAAGTTATAAAGTTAAGACCGTTTTCGAAACAAGAGCTATGAAAACAAACCTAAACATTTAAAGGATTGATTGAAATTTTAATTATAGACAGAAGGAAACGACTAAGAGAATTTTTAGAATAAAATGGATTGCATTCATTACCAGACAAAGTCTTTTCGCTGAATGCTATGAAAAAATAAAAGCACAAAAAATGCAAACGAGGTGAAAGTAAAGTTATGGTGCGATTGTTGCGGTGAAAATATGCATAGTTAAAGTAATAAGTGCTTCCAACGATTAAATGCGCGTCAAATATGATGATCTTTTTCTCTCATACTAGTAAGGGACCATTCTATTTTGGTTAATAACCATCAGCACTGACGCGCTAATGACAACGGACCGTCTAGGGATAAGGGACAAGAGGGGAAAAGGAGTAGGTATAGAGGGGGCTCGCATGCCTTTACTCGCTGGAAGCACTATATACTTGTACTTTGATAGCCACGTGAACCACCTAGGGGGGCAAACGTGCCGAAAAGCTTCGAAAATCTGCGGTTTCGTCTAGTATAGTTCACGTAATTCTTAATACAGTTACTTGGAGGAGCTTTGATCGTCACATATTCCATTAAGGGAGCTTACACCTTATAGTGATAAAATGTTATAGAATGACATGCTTTGCAGGCACAGATTCTACTTGATCACAGGAAACAAACAAGACCCGAAATCTTTAAAATTCGTACGACACAAAAAAGTAAAGTATTCTTAAGAGATAACTAAATGGCAGAGAGGACGCTGATTGTTAAATTATTATTACCCTAACGGGGGTAGTTCAGTGTGTTTATATGAAGTTTCGTTACAAGGTATAGTAGGAGGGTTGTAGGAGAATCATGGGTAGGTATTTAGAGGAGGCTAAAAACTTGTATAATATTTCGAAAATACCAAAACACAGAACCGTACTTGCTGAGGGGCGAAATTAACTTACATGCTTTTCAAAACTCGAATTCCCGCCTCCTCCCAAAATGTCCTTGAGGCATTTCCACATTTTTATACCCTTAATTTTGACATATATACAGAGCGTAAAAATATTAAGAAACCAGATCAATTAGTTGAGACCTTCGCTCTACCTATAATGAATGAAAAAATGAATGGCACGAAGGCATTTTTACAGTATAGTTCATTTTCACCCGATCTCCCAGCGAGGTCTACGGTCCTGTGTTTGGGTATTTTAGGATAAGTATTATACATGTGTCTACCCTACCTCAAATACCTACTCAAAATTGTCTAACAATTCTCAGTCGGATACTATCAAACAGCACACACTTGAACGAATGTTCTATGTAGAGACTTTCTACCAACTTCCCTTACAGTATAAAGGATATTAATTTTAAATTTCCATTCACGATGAATCTGCCAACGGTATAGTTTAATTAATTAACTAACGATTTCCCGGAATTCGTTCCCAAAGAACTAACAATGACGGAGGTAGGTTTACCCCGCAGTAATTATACGCGCGCCTGAAATTCACCCAGTCATTTCCTGCTTCTAACTCTATAATTTTCTACCAAATATTATGCAAGTATAAAATGTCTATGGAAATAACTTGATGTTATCAATATTAATAACCATAGGTACAATATATCTACACGGCGACAGGAAAATAATTGTTCAGAATCACAATTATTGTTCGAACGTACAATGTGTGATAATGACGAAGTACCATGGCGTCGCGTCGCTAAAATGCGAACGATTGCGATTTCTGCCAAATGGGTTTGGGAGTCGAATAATTTTCATGTAATCTGTGTACATGGTAAATGAAATTTATTTCTCTACACTACATTTCTTCGTATGTGGCTACAGTAGACTAGAATTCTATATACAGTTATTTATGTTAAGTAGGTACTTTTGCAAATATACAAGTATACTGTTGATAGTTTCGGCCGAGGGTGCTTGGTAGTAGTTCATTTTCACTTATGTAAAAATAAATAAGGAGTCTTCAGTTTGTGCTACTACGAATTTACCCTACCTCAAATACCTAATCAAAATTTTCTAACAATTCTCAGGCGGATACTATCAAACAGCACACATGTATAGTAATATAATAGAATAGAATAAAAAATTGGTTGTATACGAAAAAATTGGTGCATTAGCGCGATTATAGCAGTAGCAATCTCTTAGATTATATCTTTCTTAAAAATAGGTACACATGATTTGCATACTATAACGATTTTTTATTAAAAAAAAATAAGAACAGCGGCCGTATTCTCGTAGCGGTCTTATTGCAATCTTATTGAAAAGATATCTTAAAGGGCGGCTCGGATAAGGATTGGACCAATCAGAGGGAAAGGGATATCTTTTCAATAAGATTGCAATAAGACCGCTACGAGAATAACCCTGAAGTTCAAAGAAAATATTTAAGAACTATCCATGACACATGACAATGTTTAATGAGGAAGACTATCAAATTGTATTTGTGTTCACACAAAATAAACCAAGAATCATTTAAAATGGAACAAAAAAAAAAAACAACAAATTTAAAATGGAATTTTTATGAATCATTAACAGGTTCTTTACATAATTATTTCAAAATACAAAAATAATTCAATTGCTTTGATTATCTTACCAGTTAGTGTGTTTCGTTTCTGAACCATTCAATATCGGAATATGGAAGGAAAAAAGTACTGCTGAATTGTTGCATAGTCCAGTGTTGGGTCTAGAAAAATAGGTAATTGTTGTAACTTTTTAATGGACTGTACTAATAACAGAATGTATTACAGAATGTAGATGTAGGTATAGAGTACTTAGAAGAAGATTAACGGTGTTCTTCTGTTCTGTTCTGGTTCTGTTCAGTTTTCTTTATTCAAACGTTTTGTTTTATTTTTTCAATATGAATTTACTGCAATTTCTTTTAATTCTAAACAACGCTCAATAAACATTTCTTTTGTTTCCTGTTTATATGTCGAATTCTATTAAATGAACCATAAACATTCGTTAATAAAATATATAGATAACAGTTTAAACGTCCGTTTTATTGTACCAGGAAACTCTGAAGCAGAGACGTATTTTAAAACATAGAGAAAAGTGTATTTGTCGGATGTACTATTGTACAAAAGCGACTTTTTTCATTGACCAACAAAAAAGGAACAAAGAGAAATACAATCGTACTGAAAGGCGCCGCTGTTGCTGTAGTGGAGAAGATAAATGTTTCATTATTTTCCAACTATAGATCTCAACCCCCAGCAGCAGACTGTTTGAGCAATTGAGAACCAACGCCATGATAATAACCTACACCGTTCTATCTCTATAACACTAGTTTTTGCCCCTTTAAAATGTTCTTTTTTACAGATATCATTAATATCATATTCATTTTGACAACATGAAGATGAAATCCATAGAGTTCTTCGATGTTTTGGGCATGGTGGCAATAAAGGTCGGTCATGGTTCTAGGTCGCCACTTCAACCTCGTAGGTAGGTATATGTACAATCTTAAATAAGACAAATAAATTTTCAAGAAAAAATAACAACTAATGACTCTAACAATTCATCACTAATGTTGGATTTTTAAATGGAACAAACCACTACGGGCTTACGACCGTCTTCTACTGTTATTTCGAAGGCTGGCTTAGTGTGATCACATTACGTTAACAACGTTCGCCATTAGGTGGTAATGTTTGTCTCCGAAACTCCTAATCATGAGAATTCTCAACATGTTCAACATGTCGAAAAATTTCATGTATGCAACAAGTAGAAATTTAATAATAAACGAAATAAAGAGATAAAAGTAGGAAATTATTGAAAACAAATTTTCAAAATATAATAAATTTTCATTTCTCTATACAAAATAATTTATCCTTTCGACCGTGGGAACTTGGTGGAACATACTTCTTTAAAATAAGTAAAAAATCTCTATACAAAGCTGTTAGATAATCGGTGGAACTTATTGCCAGAGGCAATTTTTCCTGTCAACCGGTCGCGTCTATTGAGAGACAAGCAAAACTCCAGGTTGTAGTAAAAAACACGCAGACTCACCCAACTGGAAACCGAAACTGGGACCTCGTTATCAGAAATTAGTGCCTATTCTACTACTCGAATCAATCGAGGGCGTTGATTAACACATGATACTTAATGAAAAGGACTTATAATGCCTTTCAAATAATAATTTGCAAATTCAGTAAAATATAAAATCAGCAATGAATTAGCATTCTCCCGAAGTGAACTTAGACGTATATTATATGCTTCATTATAGAAATACTTATGCAAGATCAAAAGATTTCTTTTTACAAAAACCCCGTACATTTACACAAATACAGCTTCGATAATTTTATAGATAGAAAAATAAATCACCCAGTAGAGTCAATTGCGGACTGAAACAGTGTAAGAGTTTTCCTTTCATTATTCAAGTAATGAATCCCTGGGCGTTTAGATCTCTGTTTTCGAAAGCTTTCGTAAAAATGAACCGCTTCAACTTGTACCCTCTCTGAACAATAGTTTTATAAATTAAAAAACAATTGTGAAGAATATTTTTTACAAACTTTGAATATTTCAAGTCCTGTGATTAAAATAAATAAATATGATACATTTAATTCCTGAGATTTTTTTTTATCAAATGCATACGCCCGTTTTTTGCTGGCTAAACTATACTCATGCAAGTTTAAAAACATAAAAGACGTATTCTGTGAGGAAAAGATCAAGGAATAGGTGCCTACTTATCTAGGTGATTTTGATTCTTATCCTTTTCAAATCTTATTTGATTCTGGATTTATCGAAAACAAACATGCTTTTGCACTATGTTTACAATATTATGTTAAAGCTAACCGGAACATAAAATATTTATTTCTGATCCTTCAGAAGTCACAAAGTATTAGACGAAGTATTATGAGCTGGGGGCAGTCGAAGAATGGATATGTTTAATATCATAGCGCCATCTACCGTCAGTGTTTGCTGACCAAATTTGGTTGCTTAAAAAATTTGGTTGATATATTCGAAGGTGAATGCATTGTGATGCCTAATGGCTCGCATCTTTGCAAAGGTCAGCTAGGACTGCGAGTCCTGCCAAGCGCGTGGGACTTTTCATACTCTTCAGAATGATAGGAAATTTCGTTGTTAACGTACAGTGATCACAATATGCAGCCACAGGTCTAATTTAAGATAGAACATGAACGTCGGTGTAATTAATACTACACCGACGTTTTACTGTTTTTGCCAGTAGGTATTGTAAAATGTTAGTCAAATACATCATGTTATCTCTTAATGGAATGGAATGTAAGTCCACACATATGCGCTACCTTGAAAAGTTATCCCTGTGGAAACTAGAAACATCACAATGTAAAGATGTCTTGAAGAAAGTTTGACACACGTGATTATATTAAAAGTTTGGATGGGTTTATAATATAATATGGTAGGTTGTATAATATAAAGTTACTCAACGTAATTTCCTTGTACGTATAAGAATCATCAAAGCATCTGTCAATTCTATTTTATATGTATACCCTAACCACATAAGCTACTTCCGTATGAGCTAACATCGTCATTGATAGAACAACCTTTATACACCGAAAACATTTTACCAAAAGTTATATTTTATTGAAAGTTGTGACGTGAAAGGTAACCACATGATACACTTTGACAAATGATTTCCAACATGGAACCTCACACAGACCGAACTAACTTGATGAACTTGTATACTTACTAAACTATCGAGTTTGTGCAAGCTTGAATAGGCAGTAGTAGTTTCTACTTGGAACTGTATACTTATACCATTCCTTTTGGTAGATATTTTACTTTCTATTTACAAGGTGTGTCAGAATATCAGAACGATTATTTACCAACCAATTAGGCGCAATAGACTAATTCTTTATTCTACACTTCTACATTATTCACCGAAAACACGTCGTATTGATTTTTCGAGTATTTTGTTTTAGCCACTATATTTCGTAATGGTGATACCAAAAGCTACATTTTTTTTTCATTTGGTTTGATTTTTTTATTACCAATTCATATTAGAGAAAGCAACAATATACTTTGATTCTCATTTGCAGACATTCCTATGAAGTATTATTTTAAATTTTTGTACATCCGGTGCAAGGTTAAGTTTAACAACATACGACGCTGCTTGGGTTGTCAAAGCTTAACTTTAAAATTACAAAAGCAAAATGATGATCTATAAAACGTGTGTTAAACACCACGAGTACTAACAGTTCATATCAATAAAATATTACGCAGTGAAGAAATGAAAGCTCTACGCTAAACAGTCCGCAAAAGTGTACATTGTAAAAGAAGAAATACAGATATCAGCAGAATCTGCAATGATATGAAATGGAATACTGTTCTATCAAAGAGAAATAAAGTAGAAGAAGAATAAGTTATCGATATTAAAATAATTTAACTGGAGCTTTGCTCTATCACTAGAGATTTATTATATTTGAATGTCGTGTAATGTTTTATTCTAACTTATATACTTATAAAATCGTGATTTTAAAATAAATAGATAAAAAAATTGACAATAAAATGGAAAATGGTATGTATGTATTTGAATTACATTTAGTTTGAAAGCTAGTCATTGTGTTTCAAATAATTAATATTTGAACTCATTCTCAATTGGTCAAAAAGCATACAACAAAATATAATTTACTACAATTTTTTTTATATTGATCACTTTAAATTTTTTTTTTTTGATCAAGTGATAAAAAATATATACAGATTTATTAGATCTAATTTCAGTTGAAAACATTAGGAGGGCTGCTAACCTCGAAGTAATCAGTTTTCAAATTATTTTAGTTCAATGTACATTTAAACGTAGGTAATTTGATTTTATCTGAACTTATTCCGTAAAAACAAAGTGTGTGAAATTATTGTGGAAAATTGCCTCCCAAATTACAGAGTATTAAATAGCTGTAAGTCTGTTCTTTTGATTTTAAAATGTTTTATGTAGTGCCATAAAACTTTATTGCTAGCAATTTTAAAATTACCATTAAATTTGTGAAAAAAAGACCGAATTATTTCGCATTTTATAAAATTTTACCTCTCAATTTGGTTCATTGTTCAAATCAATAATCCAAAAATCCATAGTCGGTGAGCATATTATTATTATCTTCAATTTATATTGAATTTCCGTATGAAAGAAAATGATACCATTTCGTTCAACCCTTATCTGTTTTATTTCCGAACAACCCCTTCAATTCATTTTAATTCACCATTTTAATACAGCGCCTTTACATTTTCGCATCAAAAAGTCTTCCCCAGACTGCCGTAGTGTTTTATTTGGAACGAAGTTTATACGATAAGTAATATCAAAGGAATATTATTTAAATATCTCGATAGACTATAAAATTATAGTATTTTCTTTACGAGTTACAAAGGGTAACAAAGATGAGACCATCTCCCCGACGATGTACGAATTAACCATGTAAACCCACAGTAAAATGCCTCTTTATGTTTAATGGAAAATATTATAACGTATCTTCCGTTTCCAACATATATAAATTTACATAAACAACATCAAAAAAACTCTTGCACAACAAGAAAAGAATAGGGTTATTAAAAATATTACATGGATATGGACAGAAAGTTCAGGATAAAGGTATCAAAGGATGTTCATTTTCATCGCATACATAGGTTGTCTCAGTTTTAATAATAAGTTAATTAATTGACTAAAAATTATCGCCACAAAGATCGACCGCGGTTTAGGCATCTTGTTGCTTCCCTTGGGTGTTATAATAGTAGTAATAGTATAATAGTAGGTAGTTATCTACGCACTCAACTTAAAATTTCATAAGTAAAATGTTATTTTCATTTGCTTCTCTTTTTGAAGATTTTGATGGCTGTTGATGTAAAATGGATTACGATCTGACAATAATGTGTGAAAATGGTCGTAGTCAAAGGTCGTTCAGGCCTTAAAGACTGTGGCTAAGCACAGGTTAGCTCGTGAAAAGAAATGACTCTGTAAGGTGAGATTCGAAAGGCCTTCGGATTCGAAGACCGCACCGTAAGGCCCTATGCTCACTTGCGCCGCGAACGTGTGACATTGCATCAATTTAATCGAAAGGTGAGTGTCTAAGTGATTCGAAAAGCGAACGCGAGCGAAACACATGCATCCTTTTGATAAAATTGATGTAACGATACACGTTCGCGGCGCAAGTGAGTACCGATCTCAAGAGCCATAAATTTGAATCTTTACTGACAACAAACGATGAGGTTAGCGAGAAGTTATGATGAAGCGGCCGAAATTGATCAATAGAAAAGGTGTGGTCTTTCATCACTCAGCAAAAATGAAGGATGTGGCTGGAATGTGGATACTGTCCTGACCTTGTACCCTTAGGTTTCATCTATTTCCGTCTCTTGCGAATTCTTAAGGCTGTGTAAAACTAACATCCAACTGCCAAAACTACTCGTCGCGGTTTCCTTTTTTCATTAGAAATCTCAAAATTTCTACAGCAACTGATCATATTCTATCTAAAAATGGCCAAATAAGAAATAATATTTCGAAAAAAAAACCTTTTTCGCCACCTATCTTATCCGGGTAGCTTGTAAAATATTGAAAACAGACACCGCTTTCAAACCATAAAGCAATTGTTATATGGTTCAATACTTGAATACGAGGCTAGCTTGAATAACCGCGCACCCCGATACATTTCCTTCTCAACAATAATTATTCTAGTAACTCACCACAATTCATGAAAAAACTTTTCCTCTTCATATTTTCCTTTTATAATATTTCCTGCGTATTCACGAGGCATACATAGGATTCTTTCAAAAGGGAAACAGGATTCGACTTTTTATTATGCTTAAGCACAAGGAAATCTTTTTTTTATGTATATAAATACGAGAGGAACCCTTTAAGCCACATTAATGATATAAGCCTTCATCATGAGATATAACGGCAATATTATAATGTTCTAACGCTTAGTCGTTATTATATGGAAAAAAGAATTTTATAGCCTTCATATAAATCGTAACTTTGATGATATGATAAAAGCTGAAATAGTGATTTAATCACCCGTCTATATTGACTTTTTTCTTGAAAATGTCACAATATTATGAGAAGTGTGTACGATTTTTATATGTGTAACATTCATGTATGACAGACTAGAATTTATTCATTTTTTTTACTTTTACTAAACTTAAGATAAGAAATCAAGCATAATAATATGCTACAAAGTAAAAAAATATGCTATGTGGTTACCCCCATGAAAAAAAATGTTTTTTTTTTATTTCTTTAAAACAAAAAAGATAATGAATGAAAATTTGAATAAAATCTACGACAATCGTTTAAAATACTACTTTTATCTCTTTTTTTCTAATTGTGAAGCTAATTTACTTGTTTTGTTGTTGTCGTTTTAATCTTGCTTTTCTTATGGTTTCAATCTATTTGATATTCTTGACTATATCTGTTTTTTATGATTTGACTGGCTTTATTTCTAATTTACTTATTTTATTATTGTGTTTTAAATCTTGAATATTTCTTTTCTTGTGGTTTCAATCTGATTCTTAACTTTTAGCTAGAGATTAGCTATCCTCGATTCAAGTTACACCTATATATATATTATAGTGAGGTATCATTTTCCTTGTTATTTGTATTTTGTAATGTTAACTTATGTAAGCACAAATGATTGTAATGTGATTTCGAGTAAATAAATAAACCAAGGTTTTAAAAGAATTTGATGTTTATTTTTTAAGAATATTTTGTTATATAAGTTGGGAGTGTGAATAATCTCTAATTTCTCTAATTCGTTGGTATGAACTAGTTAAAATGTCATAGTGAAACTTTAACTGAAACACTTTGATTGAAACCGGGTTAAGTTACGATCAGTTAGCATGCAACACCGGCAAGAACGCGTGCAATGTGCGCTCAATAAACCATATAGAAGGCACGCAACTTCCTAATGCGGATATTATTATATTCTTAGCTACAAAGAACTTTTTACACCTGGAGAAAATTATTGTCTTCAAAATGATATCCAACCTTTTCCAATTAATTATTCTTCTTTCTTCGCTAAAGGGCAAAGGGAGGCAAAAACGGCTGTCTACTGCGCTCGATCTCACGCAGTATTGATACGTTATGAAAATCGATATAGTTGTGGAAATAAAGGCACTCGAAGAAAAACCAAATTACATACATTACACACATTCTTGAAAACCATACATACATACATACATACTCCCTTTAAGACCCCCGCACAACGCAAGCCAGCCCGGAGGAGACCAATCCGCAGCAAACCCGATCCACACGAAACCGACCCTCCAACTCGATCGAAGTAATCAAACCGAAAAGCCGGCCACACACAGACCAAGTCCGCCGCGGATCCCCCCAGACCAACCCACAATGCGGGAAGCCTAAACCCCACTCAGGAGCAAAGGGAGGCAACAAGAGCTCTCCATTGCGCTCGAAGGCGACCCAGGCTCATTGTGCCTTTTCTGACCAGTTGAGGTTTAAGGACGTGAGATGGTCAATCTCACGGTCCCGATCTGATTTTTCGATTTCCTGCCTCTTACAGGATGCTCGAAAAACCAGCAAAAAAAGCAGAGGTGCTATTCTTAGCCGGCAACCCCACGGCATAATGAAAACCATAACTTACTTTATTGATTCCCTTTGATATGGGATCTCCGTACAGTAAATAAAGTTTATTACTGAATAAATATAACGCCGATATGGACAATTTTGAATAGTTTTATTATACGGAGGTTTTCATGAACAATACTGTACGTTAAATGGTTAATAAGTTATTAAATTTTAACGATCATTTAATGGTTCGTAAAAACCACAAAATAAGCCTACCAAACTTTATTTTGGAGCCAAAAAACTGTTGTAACCTTAGTACTTTTTTATTTGAAATGTAAAATAAAAATACTTAATAGGTAGATAGCCAAGATAGTATACTTATGCACCCTTTTCATAAAATCCAATCAAGTAAGCACGCTCGATGTAGTGTTGGATAAATGCATTTTTTAGAGTATTTGTTTTCAATTTTACAAGTATTTAAACTACGTAGCATGTGTAAACAAAAATAATTATAAACTTAGAAAACGCCACATTATTAAACACATACCTATTTAAAGCAAAAACTGCAGTACAAATAATTCCATAGGGTATTTGCTTTAAAAGAAATAAATGAAATTTATTTTCATGAACTAAAGGCACGAATGCTCTAAGCGAAAACTTAAAAGTTGATCAAATTCTAGCATACGTTCACAATAATTAATGTTTTTCTTGTGTAATGAAAAATATTTCAAATAATATTTGTCACGACATAATTCATAAATAACATATTAATTTATTGTCGTCCGGGAAGTCATGCATTCAAAACTCGTTAGGATCCTTTTTTGATGCATCTAGTTAGAGAACATGTCAATCATTAGAAATTATCAACAAAAGCTGAAACTTCTTTTAACAGCTTAAAAATATTGCTCGATAAAGTTTAGAAATAAATATTTCACCAAGTGTTTTTAAGATTGAAACACTTTTTTGAAAAAAAAAAGTTAGGGAATTTATTATTTTTTTTTTTTTTGTTTTTGTTGAGGCCTTCCACCCGATATCGAGTGATCTGCAGATAGTTTCAAAAACATCTACGTCTCTTTAGCTAATCAAAAAGGTTTATACAGTTGCTATTAAATAGGCAAAACATTGACCAAATAGCAGTTAAGTTAGTAGAAAGTACATTTTAGAAATAGCGGCGCCCAAACTGAAAATGAATTACAAAAATATCGCTCTTCTTTATGTTTTATTTACCTACGTATTTTAGCTACTTTTACTTCAATCTAAAAATGTACCCCCTACTACCTTAACTGTCATTTGATCAATGTTTGAGCTATTTAATAAACAAACATTAACCAAATAACAGCACAGCAAATAACAGCACCAAATAACAAATAACAGTTATTAACCTTGAAGCCATGACTTGTAGCCTACATATTTGATTTTTAAATATTCCATACTCATTTCTTCCAGGTTTTACGGCGTCTGTGGATTTTCTTATTAGTAATCTTCATATTTAAGAGATTACTGTAGGTCTGATTGCCATCATTTTCGTTGACAATAATCCAGTTGAGAAATGTCTTTTACCGGCCTTTTTAAAAATAATCATAACTAAGACCTTTCGAATATCAGGCTTGTATACAACACGACCAATAAAGAAGATACACTTTTCTAACCATGTCACATAAAGAATAATATCTGTATTAAAACGAACTTCAACTAACTGCCACTAACACTTTACTTCTTTTTTTCAGAAAAAAATCATTTCATTTCATTTCTTACATTAAAATAGCATTAGGTACTTTCATCGCAATCAATTTCATTTAATAATAATATTAGAGGGATAGCTAATTGAATTATTTCAATAAAAGCTTAAAGAAAATCTTTCGTTACCATTCTTCTTAATGAAATTCACCCCATAGATAAAAAGGGATGCAACCTCATTTAAAATGGTTGCAATATCGGAGTAAGCCAATTTATCTATGTACCTACCTATAGGTTTAATTATCTACCGGAGCAAAGTGCTGCGCAGTATCATGTTTAAGTATTAAGTACACTGTTTTAACTCTATGTAAAACTAGGAATAGCGTTTAGAAATTCATGTAAAGCTAAACCACTAAACGTGCTTGATCTGTATCAAATAGCAAAGCCATTCCCCTTTACTGTGTTATTTTCCAACTATTATTTTGTGAATTGGTAGATTTTGCAACTCCAAAATACATAACCACTTACTTGACAGAGACTATCTCCGAATTTACAATTCCCTAAGGACATCTAAACTTATAAGCCATGTTTTATATTTTAAGACGATTTGAATTCGTCCCTTGCCTGAAGGCAATTGACAACCTTCCAAATAGTGTAGGAGATTTTATAGGAAACGAATAGGTATTCGTACTATGGTTTATGGTTTCAGGTTTAAACACGAAATGTTTCTTCAATAACAACGAGCCAGAATGTACTTGTGTTGATACTCTGTAGAAAATTATCTACCTAGATTTGGCAAATTTTATCAAGACTAATATAGAGCACTTACCTAGATTGCCTTGAATAAATTGACCAAATGAACCTTAACAACACGCATGCATTAATATCCAATAGAGCACTCTAGCGTGGGTGAAAGAAACACCACGTACACTGTACAACATCATAGAAAAAGACTTCGCTATCTAGAGATAGAGTGGTTTTTTCTATAACTGCTGTATTGCAAAAGGTAGAGTGAAAGTCGAGGCGAAAAGTGATCAGAACGCTAGCCACATCCGTGTGAACTGAGAAAGGTGAATCTCTGTTTGAGGTAATTAGGGGAGAAAGAGTTATTAAGTATTTTGTACATCAAACAGAGAGTATGCAGGTCTCTTCTCTCTCGCATGGTTACCCATTGAAGCCGAACTCTGTATTCTGAAATGTGATCATATTTTTGTAGAGTTTCCAGTGTGAACTTCACTGCCACATCTAGATAGAAAATATCTCGAACCAAGAGCTTTTAAATATCACCGCGGGGCGCGGACTATGGGACATAGTGATCATAACCTCTTAGGAGAAAGCAAGCAAGATGGTCAATTCCAAGATTGAAATCATGACGCCAGTACTCTGTACAAACAAAACTACTAAGCTAGCAATTGCTACATTACTTCATTAAATTGCATTTTATTTCTGTTTTAGGTGGCCGCGGTGTTCCAATATTTGTGTGTAGTATCTTTACAGTACGTGACTCCTATAATACTCTGCCTGTATCTGACTCTGATGTACAAAACATTGGGTGGTTATTCGTGGCGCGGGCTCTTCAACTCCAACTCCTTAATATTCTTGCGCCAATCCAACAGTGGAGCGATGGACGAATGTCCCATAAACTCTTTAATGTCTGGGAGCAACGGTGAATGTTCTCTGGACACCCAAAATATTGAAGATTCGGACTACACAGATCCTACTATCCTGCAGTACGCGCAAAACTTTCAATTGGCCGTGGAAAATTTCAAAAACGTGAGTATACTCTAAATTGGAATTTATAAACTAAACATTCATTTTCATCATCACAATAATTGTCTTTGCCTGCCCAAGCAATCTTATGCTTTTCTGGTTATGATGTCTTCGACAGGCCCAGGCGAAACATTCAGCAAAATATCGCCAATAATAAGACCACGGCCAAATGAATAGCCCGAAATACCAATCAACCTCAAATAAAGGCTTATTGCCTATATTATATTATAGGCATATTATGTTGTATAATATAGGCAAAAATGAGATTCAAAGAGTGAGCCAATCCTAAAGGATTTCTTCTTGGCAACCCATCACATACTGACATAAAAAAAAGTAAGCTGATCCGTAGGTAGCGTGAATGCGTATTTAGGTAACAGAGTGTATTTTAAAACGGTGATAATTGAGGTGCAAATATTAACGAAAAAAAATGCGACAAACTATTACTTCAAACAAAGCATTTTTTTTCACAGATAAACGTTCCTTTTCAAAACCTAGAGCATACATAAAATACAACATTACATAATTTAGAAACGTTAGAAATCCGAAATTGAGGAAGGCATTATATTCTCACAATGGAGCACACCGTTTTATTCGCCATATTTTTAATACCGCGACAATTCATAAAAGATTATTTCAAGCGTGATGCTATGTCTCATTGTCGGTGGAACTTTCTTTCTGCCTTTGCTGCCGCACGATGCACGGAGACTTCCTCATTCGACATCCGAGACATACCTTTTCTAAACGAAATGCTCCACTATTTGCAGTAAATGTTATGTACGGAGGTTGAAATTACCCAGTTCAACTATATCCTATATAATTCCTATTATGTAAGAGCATATCTTCTCATTCATATCTTAGCATTCATATTATGATAATAATATAAAACCAGCTGATGTGAATTCTCAAAAAGCTATACGATTCTTTCCTTTTAAGACTGAATGAAAAGTCATACAGCGGATCAAGTTAAAGAAAAAGATATACCTTCTTCTTCTTCTTTTTTTTCCGGCAATGCACCCGATCTCGAGTGATTTATGCCCTAATTGATTCATAAAAAAACCAACAAAAAAATACATATTAAACAAATTAGTAATAGGGAAGGAACACATACCTCAATAAAAAAAAACAAATCCACCAAAAATTATATACACATACTTACCTATATTTTTTTTTTATTAATTTTGTTGTTTTTTTTTTTGTAATTCTGGTAAATCGTAAATTTAATATAGTTTGAGTCACGTTAAGAATAGTATTTTTGGTCACCAAATCTCATGAGCACCTAATGTTTTGCCAAACTATTCATTTTGTTATTCAACATGAAGCTATTTTCAGGAAAGCGGAACGAAGTTCTAGGGTAAGCTATGATTGTATAGCTTTAAAAAAATTAAAGAGATGGCGGTATAGTGGAAAATATGTCACATATGAAATATTAACCTAAAGTTATTTCATATAGCATTTCAAGACAATGTTCGATCATTCCGAAATTATTATGAAAAAAAAATCTATTAATATCAGTACTGTGCATTAAAAAGGTAGAGAAAAAAGCTATAAACTTACTAAAATTGTTCGCAGAAGTTTCAATGTTAAGTAAATAGTAAAGCGCTGAATTTACAAAAACAATAAAACGAAGACAAACCTGCCGAATGTCTTTACAAGAAATGTTTGACTTGAAATTATTATCAGTCTAGAAACTTCAGAGAATTTTCATTTAAAGGCAAGACATGTTTCCTCGACCTCTAACAACGCAATATGTGAGACCTTGAGCGTGTCCTCTGACATACGGCCTAATAAAAGCACTCAATTTTTATAAATTGTATTCAAATACGCACAACCCCTTATGTTTTATTTAGATTGAATTTTAAAATATGTGATTAGTCGTCCGCACCATGACTCAACGACTTTTAAAATGTTTAAATTTAGATTTTTAGAATGTTTCGTACGAAAATGATTGTGAAATTTTTATAAATAGATTTAAATTAATCTTTGATTTCTAGATATCAGTAACAAGAAAAAAGGCAGGTTTTGTACTAACATTGATTAAGTGATGGGATACACAAATACCGACTTTCTCATGAAAAAATACTTTTAAAAATAAAAAAAAATTGGGAAAAGTTTGTGGTTTCTGTTAACTTTTTGATATTTCTTTGTTCGGTGAAGTACCATTAAAAAAACGAACATCATTATTGACAAATTATATTCGCTGAATTCTAGTGCTGAAAAACAGACAGAAGAATCTTAACATATTTAGAACGTTGAATACTAAAATAGTATAGAGTTGTATAATCAAGGAGTACAAAATAGTCAATTATAATAACAAGATATAGATAGTCAGAAAGTACATACAAATAATAGTCAATATAATAACATGTAGACAGATAATAGTAGATGTTATCATGATACGTTCTCCATAAATTATTAATTAATCACACAATCTGGCTGATACAACAAACAATATACATGTTATTACACACACTTAATGGGAATGTGTATTCATTTATCTAATATACCTTACAACTTCCCATTAGTATCGTACTATAGGTACCTACATATTACATACGCACCTAATTATTTCATTATTTTGAATTCCATGTTAAGGCAACAATATACTAAAACTGTTTGTCATTTACTGCGGAGTATAAAGGAAACAATACACTAGATTTTTCATCTAGAATAGATCTATTATAGTTTATGCTCTATTTTGAGTCTAGTAGTGTAAACAGCAGAGAAAGCGCTCTAACAGTGCACAGTATAGTGTAAACGGTGTTTCTTTCGGTATTGTGTATAAGTACCTACTTGGTCAGTATATTCAATTTTTTTTTTAAATCCCAAGGTGCTATAGCTGAAAAAAAAACAGCTCTGGGGCTGGAGTTAATTGCAAAAAAATAGCCCCCAATGTTTAACCCAGGGGTTCCCAATCTTTTTCAGCCCACGGCGCACTTGCATGTTTAGTATTTTGTCACGGCGCCCTACTTTAAAATAAAAAAAATAACACTCATAGGTGTCAGTACTCAGTAAAAAACACATTAATAATTTCTGACTTTAGTAAGCTATTTGGAATAAAATATAATATATTATGTACTTAATCCATATTTATACAAATTGCGGGAAGCAATCCTGACCACTGCCTTGATTCAGTTTTTTATTCAAACTGCAGATTCTTTCTTAACGCCTCAATTCCTTCCGATAGTTTCAGAATGTGCATGCTGTTGCCTTTTTATGAATAATTCAAATGATTCAGTTAACAAATATATCGCAGAAGTACGCTAGTTTTAGCGAAAAATTTGTTTTATAAAAATATTTGGTGAAAGTGCAAATTTCTTCGTGCAATCCCATCTCAATATATTACAATTAATTAATTGTTGCTATATTTTTGGTTTCGAATAGTGATCGGTGGCTTTGGATAATGATACAGGATCGACTCACGGTGCCCCTCTTCACTTTCTGCGGCACACCAAGGCGCCGCGGCGCACACTTTGGGAACCCCTGGTTTAGCTGGTGTTCCTATGGTAACAACGTAAAAGCTCTCATTTTTACATTGTTACTATGGTTATACCGACTGAACTATACTGTTGACCGCTATTTTATTACACTCAGCTGGGCTATAGTCAAGTGTAATAAAATGGCCGCCAACGGTATCGTTCAGTCGGTGTTCCCATGGGACTTTGTATGATTGAAATGCTTAGTTACCAATCTATTACCAAGTATTTCTCTTAATTAGATTGTGAAAAATCATTATAAAAATAATTTGGTTTTTTCAAGCGTAAAACGAATCGAAAATAAACAACAAATTATTATGAATCTTATATATAAAAATGGAGAGCTATTTCTCGATGTCATCGCATCACGCCTAAACGGCTGGACCGATTTCGCTAATTCTTTTTTTGTCGTGTAGGCTTTTATAAAGAGAATGTCCTTTTAAATGAAAAAAATTAAGAAAAATGCATGGAAAATTAGAAAATTAATGAAAAATCTACGTAGAAAACCTAAAAAATAGTACTTTTACCTTTGAATTATTATTCCATTTTTTGAAATTTTGACAGAAATTGTCAATTGGTGCGATTGACAAAATGCGGATGGAATGTACATGGTGTAAAACAGACGCATCGTTCGGAATCACATTGGTCAAATGATAATTCATTCACCACCATACAAATTCGAATTCAATATTAATAGTTAGGAACACAGGACAACGTCTGTCGGGAAAGCTAGTAATAAAATAAATATTGACGGTAAATTTAATTATTCTACATTTTTGATAAAAAAAAATATCATTTTATGTCAGATTTCATATTTTGTTTTTTAAATAAGTATTATAAATAAATTATTTACTGAAAAAATTTTAGTTATTTTAAAATTATTTTTTTCGAGACATGTTAAAGAAATATCTGTTGAAGCAAGGAGAAAAATGTGTCAGCAGACTTTTTGTATGGAAAGTCAATCAACGGAAAATATCTAAAACAACATTATTAAATATTTTATTCTTAGCTAGAATATTTTGATTACTCCATTGAATATTTGAATTTACTAAACGATTTTTATGTTTTTCAATACAATATTTCATAGGGTTATAAGCAAAAGTTTATTTCGCTTGTGGCTTGTATGCTTTTGAGCGTTTCAATATGTTAGTCAAAATACATAATTTTTTGTTATTTTGGACTATATTAGTGCCAAAAGTGCTTAAAATCAATTTAATTCATACTTCTTGGTCAAATCTAAAATAAGATTACACAAATTTTAATCAAACCACCCGGTTTGATTAAATGTTGAACACTACACGCCAAACCCCATGGAAGACAACTCTAAGGCAGACCACGAAAAAGATGGCGATAGCTGGGAGTCGACCTCGCAACAGGCTAAACCCACCTCTTAGTAACAGGTCTTCTGATAATGTTCTCATCTTCTTATTTTTCTTCTTAATAACAAGAAGAAGAATATAAGACAATATAATAATACATATTAAAAACAAACTATTTTTTTATTCTTAACCAACTAATTTACCTTAATTATTATTCAGGGCATTTAACTCAAGACATCGATTAAATATTCAATATCGCCTCTGTCTGTAGTTTATTGTGTTTATTGTGGATACAGTCCCGTGATACAAAAACAATATTGATTAGTGTTATTTTAAAAATGTCCCTCGGACAATAATAATAATTATAAGTGGTTAACTTGTTTTCTTGAATGTGATATGAAAAGTGCTTCTGAACTTTTTTTCTTTGTACAAACGACGCCATATACAGAAAATTTTAATAACAATAGACATGCAACTCAAACATTAGATTATACGGTTTAAACACATAGCACCGGAAAGTTGATTTGTAATTAATTTCATTTAAAAAAAACTTTCGTGTTTTTTTTAGCTACTTCTAGTCAGGCAGGACACAAGTATCGAGGAGCATGTGATTTGAAATATGAATTTCTTCAATTGGACCCTTCGTGTTCCTCAACTTATTGTTATCTAAATTTGTACTCCGTATATCTTCCTCAAATTCAATCTTAAGAAACAGCATATAAACTTGAGGTGAAGACCTTGCAAGCTAATATTACCTTTCAAAAACTGCTTTCCTGAGCAAAAAGCTAAAACTCTTATTTTTTTAAAAGGGCACCAATGTTGATCCTTGAGGCACACCACGTTTTTGTAAAATTCAAAAGTTTATTTTTTCTTAGGGTTGTTTAAGATGCACAAATAAAAATTGATCGATGACATTCTATTAACATATTACAACTTTGAGGTTATACGGTCTCAGAAACGGGCCATTTGTACATTAAAAGAGTGAATTTGTGCATTGAAAGAGGGGCATATGTAAAAATACTACATGAGAAATTTTTATTGATGTCACATACGACAACAACAATAAAAATCTTAGCGACAACGGTTAATGCACTTAACCTTTATGTACCTAATATTCTCTATTGTTTTTGTTTGGGGAAAAAAGGTACAAATTTTTTAATGGCATTAGACCAATAATTAATGGGAGCAAAATTATTGCAAATTAATACTAGTAAAACTCCTTCAAAAGTAATAGGTCGAATTACCTTGTATGATTAATATATTCTGTGATTGTATGATTAATATATTCTGTGATTGAACACCCTTTGAAGCATTAGGGAGGCAACAAGAGCTCTCCATTGCGCTCGATCTTGAGCAATGCTTATGACCAAATATATCAGTGTCAATTATTAATATGCACAAAAAAGGAATAAAATTGAAGTTTTTAGTTACATTCAAAATAACATTTAAGTAGGGTGTATGTACCTATGCCTGCTGTTGAAATCAACTATTACTTTTTTATTATTTACTTTTGAAGATGACAGGAATTGCATTGTTGAAATACGAGTACCTATATATAAAAACTGACAGAGCAGAAGTCACGCGTAGAAACACAAAACGTATTATTGGATATAAAATGGATTTATTTTGCCAAGAAAAGGATTTTACTAAGGCAAGACATAAAATGTGACAGAAAAATATCCATAAACAAATTCTCTTGTGTAAGGTGCAAATCTAATACTGCAAATCTAAAGATACCTATCTATATTTTACGATACGAACAAAGAGTGTACGTACTAATATTATTTGTACCTATATGCGCAAATGTGCAGATATTTTTCCTTAGGGAGAAAAATTATTAATATGTTATAAAATAACAAAATATTCATACAAGATTGTACAGATATAGGTACCTAATTTAATTTCAATGCAAAGAGAGAAAGATGTTTGAGTGATCATATTGGTTTTATTTGTCCGATTATAGGAGTTATTGAGAAAATTGTGGAAGAAATAAATAATTAAAAAGGATTCTTGAGAACATTAATGTGCTTCATATCAAAACCTGCCATAATTTGTAAAAAAAACACATCCAGAACTAGATGACATTACGCCCGATTCTGTTTGAATTTAAGTGCGCACTAACTAATATAAGAACGTTCCAATTTTAGTCAGTGCACATCGGTATTCTATAAAAATTAAGAGCGTTCTTAATGTGACTAATATTGAAATTAGTTCATTTTGGTATTCTACAACACTATTTAAGTCGATTTTAGTGCGTTCTTATGTCAAAACGTTCTTAATTTTAGTGCACACCTAATTGTATGCGACTTAAAATATATCTGATGATATTTTTATAATAAAAGTATTATTTTAACCTAATAAGTTTAAAAAAAGTGTTAAATATCTTTATTAAGGTAAATAAAATCATAAAATTGATTATTTGCGCGTGTTTCATTATGCCGAAATCGAAAATTGGAGGTTAGATCAAAATCACTACTTTCATAAAATACTCTTGCGTATATTACAACACGAGATTTGCACTAAAAATAATTATACTTATTTATTTCAAAAGGAAATCTAAGAGTTGGTCTGATAAAAAGGCTAATTTGATATGCCTCTAACCCATTTGGTCACTGCTTTGACACTCGTATTATTTTTAATAAACAAACATGACCAATTGCGCATGCGCGATATAGACCATAGACAATTATAATTCATATTTTTGTTTATGGTGAACTAATTTAAGCCATTTTAGTTTTTAGAACACATCGCTTTATAGAATACGAATTTTAATCCATATGACCTTAATTCTTAAATTTTGGAACGTTCTTATTTTAGGTCGAACAAATCCAGAATAGGGGGTATTGTCATCTCTTATACTCGCTGTTTCTTTTCAGGGAAGTATACTAAAGTAAACATTTCTTATTTATGATGGAATTTTTTTCAATATTTGAAGCCAATATTGAAGATTAACTTGTTGGATTTGGAACCATTGGGGCTTATGACCCTCGCATTAGCGGCTGGTTTAGAATGATCATTTTACACTATAGAAACTATTCACCATTAGGTTCCATTGATCCAGGTTTTTACCTCTCCAGCGATGTCGGAGGCAGGTTTTGAACCAATGCTCCTACGATGTGTGTAGAAGCCTGCCGCCAGTAGCCATCAGGCCACTGGCGGTTACAGCTAGGTCGTCAATTTTTACATATCTAAACGTCTTATACAAGTATCCTTCTATGGCGACATCTATCGAAATGATCGAGAGATTATTTTAAAGCTACCTACATTATCTGAGGACCATCTGGTAGGACCCGATATGATTACCTCATTTTTACCGGGAGATGGCTCTCTTGTATGCGCTCGGCACATTAATTGTACACATTTTATTCTAATTTCTCTACATTTGTATGGTTAAGTTCATACTAACTTATCAAATATTCGTAATATTTTTGATAACTTTATCTACATTACTATAGATGGTTCTTATTTATGATGGAATTTTTTTCAATATTTGAAGCCAATATTGAAGATTAACTTGTTGGATTTGGAACCATTGGGGCTTATGACCCTCGCATTAGCGGCTGGTTTAGAATGATCATTTTACACTATAGAAACTATTCACCATTAGGTTCCATTGATCCAGGTTTTTACCTCTCCAGCGATGTCGGAGGCAGGTTTTGAACCAATGCTCCTACGATGTGTGTAGAAGCCTGCCGCCAGTAGCCATCAGGCCACTGGCGGTTACAGCTAGGTCGTCAATTTTTACATATCTAAACGTCTTATACAAGTATCCTTCTATGGCGACATCTATCGAAATGATCGAGAGATTATTTTAAAGCTACCTACATTATCTGAGGACCATCTGGTAGGACCCGATATGATTACCTCATTTTTACCGGGAGATGGCTCTCTTGTATGCGCTCGGCACATTAATTGTACACATTTTATTCTAATTTCTCTACATTTGTATGGTTAAGTTCATACTAACTTATCAAATATTCGTAATATTTTTGATAACTTTATCTACATTACTATAGATGGTTCTTATTTATGATGGAATTTTTTTCCATATTTGAAGCCAATATTGAAGATTAACTTGTTGGATTTGGAACCATTGGGGCTTATGACCCTCGCATTAGCGGCTGGTTTAGAATGATCATTTTACACTATAGAAACTATTCACCATTAGGTTCCATTGATCCAGGTTTTTACCTCTCCAGCGATGTCGGAGGCAGGTTTTGAACCAATGCTCCTACGATGTGTGTAGAAGCCTGCCGCCAGTAGCCATCAGGCCACTGGCGGTTACAGCTAGGTCGTCAATTTTTACATATCTAAACGTCTTATACAAGTATCCTTCTATGGCGACATCTATCGAAATGATCGAGAGATTATTTTAAAGCTACCTACATTATCTGAGGACCATCTGGTAGGACCCGATATGATTACCTCATTTTTACCGGGAGATGGCTCTCTTGTATGCGCTCGGCACATTAATTGTACACATTTTATTCTAATTTCTCTACATTTGTATGGTTAAGTTCATACTAACTTATCAAATATTCGTAATATTTTTGATAACTTTATCTACATTACTATAGATGGTTCTTATTTATGATGGAATTTTTTTCAATATTTGAAGCCAATATTGAAGATTAACTTGTTGGATTTGGAACCATTGGGGCTTATGACCCTCGCATTAGCGGCTGGTTTAGAATGATCATTTTACACTATAGAAACTATTCACCATTAGGTTCCATTGATCCAGGTTTTTACCTCTCCAGCGATGTCGGAGGCAGGTTTTGGACCAATGCTCCTACGATGTGTGTAGAAGCCTGCCGCCAGTAGCCATCAGGCCACTGGCGGTTACAGCTAGGTCGTCAATTTTTACATATCTAAACGTCTTATACAAGTATCCTTCTATGGCGACATCTATCGAAATGATCGAGAGATTATTTTAAAGCTACCTACATTATCTGAGGACCATCTGGTAGGACCCGATATGATTACCTCATTTTTACCGGGAGATGGCTCTCTTGTATGCGCTCGGCACATTAATTGTACACATTTTATTCTAATTTCTCTACATTTGTATGGTTAAGTTCATACTAACTTATCAAATATTCGTAATATTTTTGATAACTTTATCTACATTACTATAGATGGTTCTTATTTATGATGGAATTTTTTTCAATATTTGAAGCCAATATTGAAGATTAACTTGTTGGATTTGGAACCATTGGGGCTTATGACCCTCGCATTAGCGGCTGGTTTAGAATGATCATTTTACACTATAGAAACTATTCACCATTAGGTTCCATTGATCCAGGTTTTTACCTCTCCAGCGATGTCGGAGGCAGGTTTTGAACCAATGCTCCTACGATGTGTGTAGAAGCCTGCCGCCAGTAGCCATCAGGCCACTGGCGGTTACAGCTAGGTCGTCAATTTTTACATATCTAAACGTCTTATACAAGTATCCTTCTATGGCGACATCTATCGAAATGATCGAGAGATTATTTTAAAGCTACCTACATTATCTGAGGACCATCTGGTAGGACCCGATATGATTACCTCATTTTTACCGGGAGATGGCTCTCTTGTATGCGCTCGGCACATTAATTGTACACATTTTATTCTAATTTCTCTACATTTGTATGGTTAAGTTCATACTAACTTATCAAATATTCGTAATATTTTTGATAACTTTATCTACATTACTATAGATGGTTCTTATTTATGATGGAATTTTTTTCAATATTTGAAGCCAATATTGAAGATTAACTTGTTGGATTTGGAACCATTGGGGCTTATGACCCTCGCATTAGCGGCTGGTTTAGAATGATCATTTTACACTATAGAAACTATTCACCATTAGGTTCCATTGATCCAGGTTTTTACCTCTCCAGCGATGTCGGAGGCAGGTTTTGAACCAATGCTCCTACGATGTGTGTAGAAGCCTGCCGCCAGTAGCCATCAGGCCACTGGCGGTTACAGCTAGGTCGTCAATTTTTACATATCTAAACGTCTTATACAAGTATCCTTCTATGGCGACATCTATCGAAATGATCGAGAGATTATTTTAAAGCTACCTACATTATCTGAGGACCATCTGGTAGGACCCGATATGATTACCTCATTTTTACCGGGAGATGGCTCTCTTGTATGCGCTCGGCACATTAATTGTACACATTTTATTCTAATTTCTCTACATTTGTATGGTTAAGTTCATACTAACTTATCAAATATTCGTAATATTTTTGATAACTTTATCTACATTACTATAGATGGTTCTTATTTATGATGGAATTTTTTTCAATATTTGAAGCCAATATTGAAGATTAACTTGTTGGATTTGGAACCATTGGGGCTTATGACCCTCGCATTAGCGGCTGGTTTAGAATGATCATTTTACACTATAGAAACTATTCACCATTAGGTTCCATTGATCCAGGTTTTTACCTCTCCAGCGATGTCGGAGGCAGGTTTTGAACCAATGCTCCTACGATGTGTGTAGAAGCCTGCCGCCAGTAGCCATCAGGCCACTGGCGGTTACAGCTAGGTCGTCAATTTTTACATATCTAAACGTCTTATACAAGTATCCTTCTATGGCGACATCTATCGAAATGATCGAGAGATTATTTTAAAGCTACCTACATTATCTGAGGACCATCTGGTAGGACCCGATATGATTACCTCATTTTTACCGGGAGATGGCTCTCTTGTATGCGCTCGGCACATTAATTGTACACATTTTATTCTAATTTCTCTACATTTGTATGGTTAAGTTCATACTAACTTATCAAATATTCGTAATATTTTTGATAACTTTATCTACATTACTATAGATGGTTCTTATTTATGATGGAATTTTTTTCAATATTTGAAGCCAATATTGAAGATTAACTTGTTGGATTTGGAACCATTGGGGCTTATGACCCTCGCATTAGCGGCTGGTTTAGAATGATCATTTTACACTATAGAAACTATTCACCATTAGGTTCCATTGATCCAGGTTTTTACCTCTCCAGCGATGTCGGAGGCAGGTTTTGAACCAATGCTCCTACGATGTGTGTAGAAGCCTGCCGCCAGTAGCCATCAGGCCACTGGCGGTTACAGCTAGGTCGTCAATTTTTACATATCTAAACGTCTTATACAAGTATCCTTCTATGGCGACATCTATCGAAATGATCGAGAGATTATTTTAAAGCTACCTACATTATCTGAGGACCATCTGGTAGGACCCGATATGATTACCTCATTTTTACCGGGAGATGGCTCTCTTGTATGCGCTCGGCACATTAATTGTACACATTTTATTCTAATTTCTCTACATTTGTATGGTTAAGTTCATACTAACTTATCAAATATTCGTAATATTTTTGATAACTTTATCTACATTACTATAGATGGTTCTTATTTATGATGGAATTTTTTTCAATATTTGAAGCCAATATTGAAGATTAACTTGTTGGATTTGGAACCATTGGGGCTTATGACCCTCGCATTAGCGGCTGGTTTAGAATGATCATTTTACACTATAGAAACTATTCACCATTAGGTTCCATTGATCCAGGTTTTTACCTCTCCAGCGATGTCGGAGGCAGGTTTTGAACCAATGCTCCTACGATGTGTGTAGAAGCCTGCCGCCAGTAGCCATCAGGCCACTGGCGGTTACAGCTAGGTCGTCAATTTTTACATATCTAAACGTCTTATACAAGTATCCTTCTATGGCGACATCTATCGAAATGATCGAGAGATTATTTTAAAGCTACCTACATTATCTGAGGACCATCTGGTAGGACCCGATATGATTACCTCATTTTTACCGGGAGATGGCTCTCTTGTATGCGCTCGGCACATTAATTGTACACATTTTATTCTAATTTCTCTACATTAGTTTCTATAGTGTAAAATGATCATTCTAAACCAGCCGCTAATGCGAGGGTCATAAGCCCCAATGGTTCCAAATCCAACAAGTTAATCTTCAATATTGGCTTCAAATATTGAAAAAAATTCCATCATAAATAAGAACCATCTATAGTAATGTAGATAAAGTTATCAAAAATATTACGAATAAACATTTCTTGTTTAATTTCACAATATTATTTAACTCCTGGATAAGCTATATTGCATAATAATATAGGTAAGACTGTTGTAACTCTTGACTGTATACGGAGGTATGTAGGTAGTAAAAAAATTTAATTATTTTCCGTATATTATTAACCCGTACAGTGCATAAAAACACTACCTACTTTTAAATTGAATGTCATAACCATGCAACTCACGCCTGTCATTAGATATCTATGTGTATGCTTCTTTTTGTCTCGACCATTACTCTATTTTATTTGTTTTTTTTTTAATAAATAAATAAAACTTACAATGTATAAATTTTCGAATCACAAATTCAACCAATCGCCTACAAACTTCTGGGTTGATCGAAACTAAAGTTAATTAATTATTTAGCAAAAGATTGGACGTATTGAACCGAAATAGTTTTCCAAAGTTGATGATTGTACTCAATCAAAAAACATTCCTACACAAACATTTGCTCTGGGCCTCCGTTTATGTTTTGACCATCTCACAATCAACAGCGCTCGTTTCCAAATAGCTTGAGCTAACAAAAGATAACTCAATTATGTCCACTTGTATTTGGCTGATATTTTTATTACGTATTCCATACATTCAAGGATGCTTCTACCGCCACGAGGATTAAATGGAAAAGAAGAGAGCTAAATACGTGGGTACTTTTTTTTGAGTGCTGAATCTTTCTACCAAAGGTACAACACTCACTATTTTTTTTGCATATCCTAAAGGATGGTAAAATGATCATATGTATAATTCAAATGCTGTTACGAGTAGGTACACGTTACTAGTATTAAATCCTTTTTTTATATGAATACACATTTTCAAGATTTAAGTCATTCTTAATCACTGAACAACAACTCATCTTATTTTTTATTTCTTATACGAAGAAGCAAATGCAGGTGCGAAGTAGCAATAATAGTAAACACATATGGATAGAAATTGTGAATCAAATTTCATTTTTTGCGAGAAGGATCGTCCCGCATTTGTTGCGATGCATACCGCAAAAGAAAATACGAGTAAATAACCCATTGAACTAAAACTAAACGGACAAATTTAGGACTCACGCGTTTCAGGAGTGGACACTCAGTTTACACGAGTAAATTAATACTAAATAATTAATAAAACCTACAATTTACACCTGCACTTTGCACTACTTTACACTTTGCATAGTGAAAACGGTTCTTATTTCATCCCTCATATTCTAAATACTTACGTCACAGTGTTTTTTTCAATCTTTGTAGAATCATCTAATGGTTCATTCATCATTCTTCTTTTCGTGTATGTAGAATTTCAAGCTAGATAAAAACATTGAGTTTAATATTATAAACACTTCTGTAAGAAGTTATACTGTGACATTCAATTGGTTTCATAAACTGTCAACAATCTTACTTCGGGAAATGTTTTAATAAAAAGGAAAATAATTCATTAAGATATTAAGTAGATATATTGACATTCTGATTTAGAAAGGTATCTCTTTGACTAACCCACAATGATTTCATGTTACGAACGAAAATAAGATCCCTACCAACGCTATAAGCACATAAGGACCTTTGATCGTACACGTGAAATCTGATATCAATTTTATAGACTGGATATTTGTATGGGTGTAAGTAATAGTAAGATGATTCGATACGTCAATTTAACATCAAAGTCGTCGTAAGAGAATAAAAGCTTTACTGTTAGCTTTTGATACAGTGTTAAGCCAACCTTGGAGCTTACTTAACAGCATAGAAAATTAAACAGAACTTCGCACACAGCTGATCCACATTATTATTATTTCCTTCAAGAAAGCATGCGCTTATAATATATGTTGAGTATGTTAAATTCGTTATATTCCTTAAAGAATATGTTAGTGGATTTATCTCGTACAAAGATTCACGTTTATAGATTGTGTTGAGATGTTCGTAAAGATGGCGCCTTCTTCGAATTAGTATGTAAATTGCATCTGCAAGAATAATAAAATTTAATCAAGAAATGTGTCTCTGAGGTTGCAAGGATCGACACATAACGGAAACAGCATCTTTATAACTTAATGCGTTTCTTTGAGGAGATTTAGCTTGAAGTATTCGCTGTTAAAGTTTGTCATACTTATTTGAAATCTCACACAAGAAGAGAAGGAGAGAGAATTCTGTATCGAATCATAAAGGGTTAATCGAATTTGCATCAAACTAAATAATTTTCTATTATGTGTTTATACTGCTGTACCTATTTTTTTATTAATGTACAGAAGATAATTAATAAAAAAATTAAATGATTCTGAGCTCACTCAAAGTGAACACAAATACACTTTTTTGTCACTCTAACCAAAGAATTTTCTTCACGCTTTTGTTGCGAATATTATGTTTTTTTGGGGCGAAGACAAATTTATTTGAATGGTTTCCTTATTGTTCATCTGCCTCATTCCATCTTGCTGTTTTGAGTGATTGTTCAAAGTAAGATATCAATAAAAAAAATAGTTTAAAGATCCGGAGACTTTCAAAAAGGTATCTTAATTTAATAATTAAATATACGAGAAAGAATAGGTATCTATACATTTGAAAATAATTCAACCTTTCTATGAGGATTTGCCACACAGTAAGTATATTATATACTAGTTTAATGCTTATTGTATGACAAAAAGAAAGAAATAATACAAAACTCCGGCTTTTAACTTAAACACAACAAGCACTTCTACCTTTTTGCTTCAAAGCGCCTTTATTCTTTTGAAGTGATTCAAATAAAAACAGTGTGCATCCCACAAGTATTAATTTGTCACAAATCCATGGTACAACTTGTTTAAGTTTGAGAATGAAAAAGGGGAATAATTGGCGGAGTAGCCGCAATGCACACGGACTCCTTTTTACTCGGAGGTGAGACATGACTTGTATGGCGCAATGAGAGCTCCGGCATTAACCCGAGGTCATTCATTATGTCTCAACACAACGGAAAGCTTTTTAGATAAGAGTGCCTCTGCGAAATAATGATCTCATATATTTTTATCATACGTATGAACACATTCCTACGTACTCGTAAAACCTGGGAACATAACGTAACTTTCTGTTCGTACAGAGAGTGTTGAATTAGAATTTAACATTTGTTTCTTTTTTATTCCGTTGAACAAATAGTACAGACAATAAAAAAATGTTGTTTTTTGTTTTCCTTAAACAACTAGTAATTTATTAGTGAGAGACGTGGCTTTATGATAATTTCATTACCTAATCAGTTAATTTTGTGCAATGCAAAATAGTGGAGCGGCATTCGAACTATGGAGGAGCTGTTCCGGACAGTGTGGAACAAGGACAAGTTTGCCAAAGCGATCGTCATCGTTGGGAGGACCCGACAGGACAAATAAATTAAAGAACAAGAAGTTTCCTTGATTTTTTTTTCTAGAGTCTTCCATAATTTTGTTAAGGCAATAATCTTGCCAGTTAATTACCGTTGATTGCTTAAAACTTAAAACATTTCAGTATTTCCGATGGAAATTAATACCTCATACAGTTTCTGCCAGACAAAAAAGGCAACAGGGAGAGACTTGTACTCGGCGATGCGGGCGGCGGAAAACAGAGAGGATTGGAGGCGTTTGGTGCTCACAACAGGCACCCATCAGTAGTTCCATGGGTCACGACCCTCAGTAATGAGGAAACGAAGAAGAAGAAGAGAAGAGATAGTTTCTGCCAGGCAACTGGTCACGTCCAAATAATCAGGATGGACACAATAAAACTGCAACGATACCAGTGGTGGCCACAAGCAAATAAACAAAAATATACCTACTGTACCAAACGAGTTATTTTTTCATACTGTTTGTGAGTAGGTATGTATTCATTACAGATTTTAATCTTTTTCTAGAGTAAAAAGTTTCATTGCATACGACCGTTAATTAATATAATTTTTTGGATACATTTATTTTCTCTCAAATGAATTCCCTCAGCACGTATGGTTAGCTCTCTGCAATAATAATGGAAGGAATATTATTCAGCTCGTAGGTACTAGTTTCACACTCTAATGCCAGCACGGAGACAAAACTAATGCAAATACAAATTATTGACGCTGTTTTAATCCACCGTGCTGAGAGCTGTAGTCAAAAGCAGAAATAATATGCGAGGAGGACACTCTCGTACAATGCAATTCACAATTCAAATTAACAGTTTGCGTACATAATATTTTGTTCGGATTAGCTTCATCTAGAATAATTTGAAGTGATACAGAAAAAATTGCTTGAAATATTTCGTTATCTACGTGTAATAGCAGCTGCAAACGAGAAATCTTATTCTCTCAGTTGTCCATTTAAACTTTTCACAGAACAATAATATTATGATCCAGAGAGCAATGGACGACGCAACTCCAGGCAGACCACCTGCCCAGTTGTCGAGCATCAAGATTCAAGAGCGACCTCAAGGAAAGCGAGGTGGAATCAGAGCTGACGATTGAGATTCATGGCTAAGAATGACCGGGGAACCGAACCCAAATAATGGGACAAAGAAGAGGAATCACACTATTTACAAAGTTAAATCAATCTTGGCAACATTGATGCCTCGATGTCAAATTATGAGCTAGGTTTAGATTTTTTTTCACCCACAAGACCTGTGGGTGAAAAAAAAAAAAGCCACCCACCTATAGTGTCGAAAGTTGAGCAGACACGGTCAGGTATAAGCGGATGTTGAGAACTTCCTAAATGAAGACATTAAGGACGATTGCTGGTAAAACTTTAAGGAGACCGAGTGAGGAACACAAGAATCCACGAAATATGTGATGCTAATTATACAGTTAGATGGAGCAGACAGCGAAGGAGGAAATGGTATAGCCATATCCAGAGAAGGACACTGCCAGACTCCCTTCTATTGCTCTACACAACCAGCCAGCCCCATGGTACTCGACCTCGGGATTCCCCCTCACAAGAGAGTAGCTTCGATAGAACAGCCCAACAGGCCTCATAAAAGAAGAAGAAGAAGACTTTTATGTAGGTATCATATTGGAGGGGATTAATAATTGACTTCTCCCCAGGTGCTTCGTTTCGACGACTGCACTAACATTGCAGTTCATTTGTTTTTTATTGTTTTGAACTGTTTACATTTTGTGTCAGCGATTTTATTTTTAGTTAATATTCTCCTCTGTGAAGCAAATTTTATCAGCTAAACATTTAAGATGAAAATCAAGATGATATAAAATATCAGCTATGATGTGAGATTTTATCTAAAAGAAACCTTCCTCAGCTAGAATAAAGCTGGGATTTTAAGCTCTAAATCAGCAACGTCTTATCCAGCTGCTTGTGAAGTGAAGTACTCGTATTAAATGCCATTATTAAACTTTTTGTTTATGCAGCTTGCGCACCAAACGCCAAGCTAAATAACAAAATGAACAGATCAAACGTTTAGCTCATACAGTTGCACCTAGTTTACATTCTGAATAGTTACTTTTATAGGAATGATAAGCATGGGATTTAATGCGCGAATAACTAAGAAGTATAAGCATGGGATTTAATGCGCAAACAATGGTCAGATCTCATATCTTTTATTTAATCAAATTGGGAACGTGGTACGCGGAATGTGATTAAACAACCCCTCCGGTCTTTCTTTGTGGCCTTTACCTCAATATTATGTACCAGATAATTCTCTGATAAATAGGTATAATGTGTACTGTTTTTATTTTTGGCACCTCAAAAGGTTATAGAGAGCAAGGGGTCGCGTCTAAAAGAATATTATGCCCTTCGGAGAGGGAGTGAAACTGTATAAATTTAAACACTAAAATTCAGGGGATAACAGAAAACCATAATAGGGAGAAGTATGAAATTGAAGGTGTAACCATGACACCTCACGGAAAGTGACCTGGAACTAAATCTGACACATTACAGAACTTATTGCAAAAAGCAAAGGCAACGAAGGAGATAATAACAGAAATAAAATCACAGATAGAATTAAAATAATATTTATTAAAGAATAGTATTTTACTTACATAAATGATGTTAAAATATTCCACAGTTAATATATCCTCTCCACTTGAGAGTGTTACCGATGTTTTAATAAGGCGAAGATTGCCGCCTTCATAGGAATTTTCCTTGTGAAAAACCTTCTTAGTAAAAGCGTTCACGTCTTGACCTAATTCGCCAACTATGGAGTGGTACTTGGTGTAAATTCGTTAGCGATATTTTCTTTTAATATTGTAACTTAATCTTATACTCATATCACATGGATAACATAATATCGAATGTTTGCATATCACCGAATAACCAACACATAAACCAAATTTTATATTCAAGCGACAACAAAGTTATCTTTCAAGAAAGATTACTAGTTAGTTGGAGCAATGAGAAGTTTTATCAAAAAAATTAAGAATTTTTCCAACCTTAGTAAAACAATCAATCAATTGGGCCATAAAGGCCCCATTTAGTGGTTTAGGGAGAAAACAAGAATTCTGCACTATGCTCGATCCTGCGTAGTTTCGATGTCTTCCTCTCCCACACCTTGTCAAAATTACTAAGGAATAGAAACAGCGTGAGAAGGTAAAGCGTCGTTTGTGATACAAAAACAATTTATTTTGAATTTTCTATCTATATTTGTAGATACCATTTTATAAAGGTAAATGGAATGACCATACTTACAAAAGTCTTTAATCGATCTGCTGTAACTTGATTTCTATTCTGGGCACGTAGCATGACAAAACTTCCACAAAAACGAAATATAATTGAAAAAAAAAACACAATTGAAACCTTTGTATAGGACGTCGGCGTCGATTTTCCTGTTCAGACCGTCATTTAGTACTCGAGAACTTCCTTGAGAATTCGATAATCATACCACATTTTAAGGAAATGATACTCAAACAATACAATCTCTTTTGGAACATTTCAATTGTTACAATCAATGGTTATTTTATACTACGATTATATGTTTTGCTTATTACCTATTGATTTTTTTAATACAACGCAGAGAAGCACTTTCACGATAATTTTTAATGAGATTTAGTAAAATAAACGAGCCCATATTATTACGGTATTTAGGAGGCAAATTATCGCAAAATGTATGGACCAGTAAATGAAGGAGAACTGTACAATCTTTACCACGACCGACCGGTCGTAGAATGTATTCAAAATTGCTATATTACGCTGGAATATGTACAGAGTGATAATTGACGATATGTCAATATTACAATGCGACACTCAAGGATTTATATGTAAGAAATTACTATTTACTTTACTTAGTTTTGGCCTATAATCGATAGATGGCATTAATCAAGATCGACAGCTAATGGCGACTGAAAAGAACACGATCGGATTTGTTAATAAAAGTGATTGTTATAAGTGAATTTAACTAAATAAGAAATAACATCAGTTGTCGTTTCTCTGTTTTCAGGTAGGATAAGGTGAATTTTATAATTATTGTGAAAACCTTTTCTTTTTGTTTGTTTTCTTTAAAATAATAAAATTTTTGTTAAACTCTGTTTTCAGAAGAAACAAATTGTGTTTGAATACATACCCTTCTGAACATTTCACCTAGAAATCATAATTATATTTTAAAACGACAATCCTTGTTTACAATTTTTTTTTTCAAAAATGTGGTATTGCCATCCGGCGATAAAAAAAACTAGTGTGGTCACAATAACCTCAATAACAGAGGACGAAAGCAAATATATGTTTATTGATGACGATAAATTTGCAAGTAAGCATACTGAATTAATAAAGACCGATCATTATATTATAAGATAATTTAAAAAAAGTCTCACTAAAAGAGGGCAAGAGAGAGCAATTTGGATAACATGCACCGAAGAAATGATGAAAGTTTATTTCGATCAAGATGGCAATGTTTAATGATTTATATCTGGAACGAATTGTTGAAAGAAATGTAGTAGAATCGACCCAGAAAAGGGAAAATCAAATAAATTTAAAAAACATATCAGATATATTTATAGAGATATTTTTTTAAAACACACAAATGCATACAAATGGCTAGATACCTTTGAAAAAGAGTGCAAAGGTTGGAGATAAAGGAAGAATGTGCCAACATTAATGTTCTAAGGCAATTCCTGGATAAACCGTGTTGGTACTCAGCAACGCTAACGACGGCTAGATGGTCGGAATGGAAAAAAAACTTTTTAGAATCGTTTGCAGACAAAGGGTGGGGTAAGCACACTATTGAAAAAAACGAGTAAGCACACTATTGATTAAAGTAAAAATATTATTAGACGATAAGTTAGAGATAAACGGAACATAATATGATCCAGGCTCACAAATCTCTCTTATAAATTCAAAACTTGTTAAGATAAAGCAAAAGACAGAAGATGTCAATAAAATATTTAAAAAAAAACGGTCAGTGGTGTGACACAAACAAAAGGTTTAATAACCATAAAAAAAATCGAAATGGAAAAATATATAGATGTATACATTGTGGAACGAGATGACTTTGAAGATTTTATTATTGGCTTAGACATAATAAAAAAATTTATGCTAATTCAAGATGAAAATTTACAAATTTTTCAAAAGGAAAAATTTCAAACAAAAAACAATTTTAATATACCTACTGAACAAAAATGATGAATTAGAAGAATTTAATTAAAATGAATATGCCAATGAAGACGAATTCATAATGATGTTGGATCACTTGGACAGTGAAAAACAAGACAAGATCAAGTGAATAATATTGACATAGGGGAAAGTGGACGTATTCGCCAACCCTATTGATAAATGTTTCAAAGACCTCATACGTAATTACCAAAAATGTGATTTCCATTACAGAAAATTCGTGGATGGAATAACTTCGTTCCCCAATGAATAAGAAAAAACTGTTTTTCATATAAAAAAAAATTATAACTTACGTTAAAAAAAAAATCCAGTTCATTTATTCAAGTAGGTATATTTTATATGACGTGTGAAAATTCAAAATCATAGACATTTTATTCTCGTATAATATTCACCAAGCCGTACTCGTACCTACCCCTTTCCCATGTAAGTACCTATACCGTTAGGGTGAAAAGAGGGAACGAATTCTGTAATTGATTATTGGAGGTTTTCCCACGGGGATAGTGTGAGCGCGCGTGACTTCCATTAAACGCATCAAGTAGAAACACAGTCACATTAACATATGAATGTTCGCGAGTCAATCTTCATACAAAAGTTTCTTCAGGAGTCTTCTCCATGCGGATTAACACGTTGAATATTTGATGACACATTCACTTCCTTTGTGTGTATCCGTGAGGCTGAGTTGTGGAGTGGAATAATAATTATTATTATTTCGTACCTACAAGCCACTTTTCACTTAAGCCTCGTCTAATGGAACAAAAGCTATGGCTGATTACAATTATGTATATTTAGTCGTATGTAACAAAAACATTATTGAATTAAAATGTATGTACAGTTTGAATAGCTCAAAATCATGTGTTACCAGTGAGAAGAACAGTATTAAGTACAGTGCAGACGTCCATAATAGAGGGCAAGAAATGTCGGAAGTCAGTGTGGACAGAACTGTGAGTTGAGATTGGAACAAAGATAAAAACGATTTTTTGCGAGTAGCCTTGCCCTATGAAAAATTTACAACACATTGAACTGATAGGACTCACATTAACAGAAGTGGACACTTAATTTTGATTTGCAATTTGCCTGTAACTCACATCTGCAATTTAGACTTGCTACATAATAAAGTGGATACGGTCCTTTAGACGCAGAACCAAGAGGTCAGAGCAAGATTATGAAGGTGACTGGCATTGCTCAATGCTCATAATTGAGCGCCAACGTAGATTTTCTTACTTCCTGATGTCCTTAAATGGAGTGAAGAGGGTAAGTAAAGTATGTATTTTGTTAAATCAGCTTACAACACGGAAATTGAATTAGACCCTCCATACCATTTGAGAATTGGGAATTCATTTTTACTTTCACTATATCCGACCGTGGACGGACTTGTCGTCACGAATCAATATCGGTATCTAACCATTACGTCTTTTTTAAATGAAATTTATTGGCCAACACAAGAAATACCCTCAATCAGGCCATATTTTTATCCAGTAGAGTAAAGTTGTTATCACGTAGTTATTTAAATATTTTTCTAGAATACCTTCCTAACACTTTGTAATACAATCCCAAACAATTGATGAAATTCATTAACGTCAATATTTCATAAGACATCAAATTTATAACGAATTCCAACTTGAAGATTCCAAAATTGAAGCTGTCACGTATTTTACCTTAAGATGTACGGTACGGTTAAGATACATACATATAAGAAAATATTTGATCAGAGAGTAAAAAAATATCTTTGAAGGTTTTATCACAAAAAAGAAGAGCAATGACCAAAAGTACGAAGACCTTTTCGCTGCCATAAGTCAAAACATCACCTCTTTATACCTAAATGTTATCAAAATGGCTGAAAAAACGAGGTTGAGAAAATTTTCTTTATGAAACAGTGGCGCACTTTTTTAACGTGAAGATTGAGCTCAAAAAATACTTACGACATCTTTCATAGTAATTACATTCTATTTTCGCGAAACGTTTTAAGTACTCCGTGTACTGACTTTGGCTCTTGTTCGTCCGACGTCTCGACAGGATTCCACCAATCATCATCTGGGGCAGATAGGCAGCCGCTTAAAAAAACTTAACGTTGGTAACCTATTTGTCCTTTTGATAATATACACTTTTCTATTTTTGAATTTTAATTGGTGTTTGACATAATCTGTCAAATGTTGGTAGTCGTGCGATTGTCAGAATATGCCCCGTAAACACGGTTTAAAACATTGTGAAGACAGCGCAACGTCTGTTGAGAAAACTTGTTTAGAATAAGAACATTAAACGGAAAAGATTGAGAAACATCACCAATGACAATAAAAATTGTGTCTAAAATTATATTATGTGTAAAAAAATGTGTTTTGTTTTCCATTAATACACTGTTTGTACTTGGATATGGGTATAATCCGTTTATTCAACAACAATGTGAGTTGTCACTTATGTGAAATAAAACATCCAAATTTCGCCTACCTATATTATTTAACATTCACGTCATCCGCCATAAGTAAGTAACATACTAACACAATATTATGATATCGTAATTCCAATATAAACATTACATGTAGATACCTATGTTATTCGATACTTTACCCAAGTGTATGCTTAGTATCAATGTTACAATTATGTATGGGGAAGATGCCTAATACAAATCTACACTTATAATTCTAATACAAGTGGAAATGTAATATTTTGCCTTTCACAAAACTCACTAAAACCCACTTTCAGTAATGAAATTAAGAAAGGTTATTTTTCTGTATCGAATCAAGTAGATTTTCTTTTTCCGTCTCTTTCCGTTTCTGTACACGCTTCTCACTGACTTTTTCATTAAGGAGCTCAATAACACGGTCATATAAAAACTCATCATATGAAAAAATGTTGTATCCTACCCAAACAAATATCTGCTTTTTTGAAGTAACTTCAGACAAACAAGTTGTAAAATATTCAACAGCTTTATTTTTCGCAACAAGTGTGCCGTTTTACAACGGAAACAAAAGTAAGGTAACATTTTCATTTAAATTTCAAGAATAAAAAAACAGTCGCAGTTCATTGAAATATAAACATCTTTTTTTTTTTTTAACTTTACTAGCTTTCCCGACAGACGTTGTCCTGTAGTCCTTACTATGAATATTGATTTCGAATTTGAGATTTATACAAAAGTACGTTAAAATATGTTTGAATGTTAAAATGTACCTTAAGATGGGACTACAATTATTATATCTGAAGACCGAAGAAAACAGTCAGAAAATATCTCCTCAAAATCTTCTAAATACATACCTACTTTACAGACATCCTTTATCGTTTTTTTTTCAGCAACATACATACAACAAGCTATTTGTATTTGGTTAAAAAAAACGACAACAAAACAAATTTAATATGTTCACAAACCCATATCTACGAGATTTCAATCATAATTTCAAATGCTAAAGGGATATATTTTTCAATACCAATAAAAAATTTCCTTACCATTCAGTATGATACATGGCGATATTTCCAAGGAAGTTGATTCATTGTTCGCTTTCATGCTAGAACGAACATCCGTTTCCCCATTGTTACCTCCTGTATTGTTGTGAACGCGGTGATTATATAGAAGCTAAGACACTGACAGAATTAAATTGTACAGTTTAGTATAACTGTTTAGATATAGGTAAAACAGTTCTCTTTAACATGTATGATAGTACTATGTACACTGTTGATATAAACGGTTTATTATATTATATTACTCACTAACGTAAGCAAAAACTCACGGGAATTTTGTATTCTCTAGAGTTTCCATAAAAAAAATTGCTACTTGATGCCAGCGTAAATGTCACGGAATTTTCGATTCGGGATACTGTATGTCTCAGAAACCTGGACACTCAAAGTTCACACGATGAATCGGTTGGAGGCGTTCGAGATGTGGTTACACGGATGGATGCTTCGAATATTCAACTGTGGACCAGCACTGAAATCCTAAGAAGAACAGCAGCAAAGTCATTTTAACACGAAAATGTTTGGATAAATTTTAAATTTTATATGGAGACTGTGAAGTACAAAGCTCACTTCAAAAAATTAAGAACGGAGTAAAATGAGCCAACTCATTGTTTTTTTTCCAATTACGGCAAAACATAATAACGCAATATATTCCTAACATAGACAATGGATACAATTGTCGAAACAATGAGTAGGTACTGGTCAAAATACACCGTCAAATTGGTTTTATGGGCAGTATATTCCCTACCAAAACCACATTTCTATTCCATTTGCTAAATTAGAAACAATGGATTTTGCAAACAGTAATCAATTATAATCAATGTTTTGTCGTATTGGAGGGTTTCAATTTAAATGAGAAATTTGAATAACTTCTATATACGCAAGGAACCATGTATTTGATGCAATCATTTAATCAATTAGTGTTCCATTTTTACGAGGTAAATTTTTACAAATTGGAACCACCACGGGCTAACGACCATCTTCTACTGCTGTTTCCAAGGCTGGCATAATTTGATCACATTACGTAAACAACGTTCACCCTTTAGAGATAATCAAATTTGTCGCTATCCCCGTAATTCCAAATCCCGGGAACCTTCAACATGTCAAAAAATACCGAGCCCCCTACAGGACTCGAACCCGTATCCCTAGAGACGCTAGCCACTGGGCTGAACGATTCGACGTGTATTGAGCATTGTAGGTAGTAGGTAAGTATTATTATTTACTTATTTAATACAGATACATCTATTGGAAAGTTGTGAAAACATTTTAGGTACCAATAAATGGCGTTGAACAACCAGCGTAAAAAATTGATTTGTTTTAAATTTACAATGAAACGGCCTCCCAAATGAAAATAAAATAATGTTTACGCTTCAAAACTAATAGAGAAAATAAAGGACTTAGATATCACAGCTTCTTCAGTTTTAAAAGATACGCTCAGAGCAAAAATCATAAAACACAATATTATAAAAGAGTGGATTTACTCGCACAAAATAAAAAGTTTCCTCTGATTTCTACGATATGCCTCATAGAGCATGTCGGGGAGGCGAAGCAAGTTCAAGAAACATAAAAAATGATAAGTCATAAGAAAAATGCTCGTAAACGTCCTCTATAAAATATAATAACATAATATCTCTTAAGAATTTTGATAAAAAAAGACACGATGTTTGTCCTTTATCTGTTCTGTTTTTTCCTCGGTATATAAATTCTTCTTATAATATTGTAGGTTGAACTCCCATATAAATAATATTTCCTTATGGATTTTTGTCTGACAAGCTCGTTCTTCCATTTATCTTGTTCCAATATGAGAGTATAGAGGGGTTGTGTACACCACCGCCTTTCACCTATGTATACGAATCAAATTATACAACCTGATCCGTATGTTAGGGATTTCGTGAACGAAAATGTGAAATTTTAGAATTGTGTTTGTTCGTACATAATTTTTAAATACTCATCAGTAGATTAAAGTGATCTTCTAATCGAACTGACGGTTTGCTCTCTTGTTAATTCGGTATTTTAATATGCTCTAACGAAAATTACAGAAATCATATCGGCAAATACATGTCAAATGTTACGAATTCACAGAAATTTCAATTAGTGGTTCGTATTTCTTCTTCTTCTTTATCCATGTCCGCTCCCTAGTTGGAGCAAATGGACTCCACAAGTCCTCGCCATGCGGTCCTGTCCCCTGCGATTCCAGCAGCCGCACCCCAGTCAACACCGACGCGACGGCCTGAAGGTCAGCTTCGTAGAGCCTTTTAATTGTTTGGAGGGGCCTACCGCGTCTTCGATTGCCTTCTGGATGGTTCGTATTTCATATTTTTTTATTGATAGACTTTCGTAGAGTCTGGGCATTGATAATCACATGTTTTTCTCTTAATAAGACAAAGGCTTTTCATTTAGATAAATACGCCTACAGAAATTGGATTAACCCAGATAGTTTTAAACCGTATTAAGTTGAAATTAACTCAAAACTTTTAAACTTATCGAATTAAGAATATTTGACGAAACTGTAACAGCTATTTTTTTGAAAAGAGAAAGAATGTCCTTTTCAACGCTTTTTTCTATGTTCACGTCGTTTCTTAATTCTTGTTTCTTTTATTTGTAAATAATAATAATTGATTTTTTTATGAGATAAGTTTTAGGCGAAACCATGAAGGTATGCATATTACGAGTAGGTAATAGTGAGAAATATCACACAATTTGTGAAAAAGATTTGGGTACCTACTTTTCAGTGATTCTTAAAACGTCCACCTTCTCCTTTTCCTCATCAGAAGAAACAGGCATGAAATTTCTAGTTTGTATAAATCGTGTAATTTTTGTGTTATTTTTTTAAATCGTAAACTAAAGAAGAAATAAAAAAAAATGTGTAAATTTTTGAATGGCTTATACGAGTGAGTTAAAAAACACCCTTATCAGAACACAAAATACCACCCTCTTTGAGGAGAAACATCTCTGGGATGCTCTACGAAGAGAGGGTGGATATGTGACTGTATTTCACAGGTGTATTAAATTTTATCCAAGTGATTTACGACGTGAGTTATGTCACTCGAAGAACTTCCCCGAAAAAATATTTACAAACTTGGTAAGCCGCCGGCGCCGTATAGACTGACTGCTTATAACGACACTGCCTTTATGTTGCTGATACCTTCTCCATTTATTTGATGTTTATATACGAAAATGATAAACCGAGTAATTCCGAGAAAAATATAATTATACGCTTAACAATTTCTATTGCTACCAGTTCTTAGGTATAAAGTTTCGCGTAGCAAAAAAAAAGAACCCAATATACCTATCTACAAGTGAAAATTGTTCATTTTCAAGAAAACAAAAACAAAATTTCTTTTAGCCCAGAAAACTGACTTAGTGGCTGATTGAATGATCGACTAACGTTATTACCGAATACACACACATCTGGCGCTATCTATATAGTGGTTGTTTGACACGGGCGGATACATTTAACAAATACCCCCCGTGCATAGATAGGAAAATGCATGCAAAAAAATGAATGAAGATTTTTTTTTTATAATAAACTAGCTTTCCCGACAGACGTTGTCCTGTAGTCCTTAATATGAATACGTATTAAATCAAAAATTTTAATTTATACAAAAATACGTTTAAAATATGTTTGATTGTAAAAAATTATTTCTGAATGCTCAAAAAAAACCATCGAACATCTGCGTACGAATATTTTAAATTTCAATGGTTGTTAGGTAAACAATAATTTTGATATTAAAGATTTTTTTATAGATGGCGTAGTTGCCAGTAAATCCGATTCATATTAACTTTAATATTATATTTTATATTATTTGTTGTGCGATTTTTCTAATTTTTAATAACTATTCTGTTATCCGGAGTGAGGAAGAATCCAATAAACCAAGCATCATAAAAATCTGTTCAGTCAATCTCGAGTTATAAGTGTTCGCACTAACCCGACTTTCTTTTATATTATAGATTCTCACCTAGACAAGAACCTTAGGTAGGTACCTACAGATACCATGTTTGTCTCGAATTGAAAATTAAAAGAACCACAGCATTAGTTTATTCAAATTTACTTTCCAATAAAGTGAATAATAACCTATTAAAATACATTATTTTTTATTGTCATTGTGCAATCTTAAAAACGGGTGACGTAGTCCATCACATGTTGACGGGTATCTCCTATTTTATAAATATAAATGGCGTTCGCCAGGAACGTGTATGAAAGAATGTGATAAAAAAAGATGTGAAAGAATTTTAAAAAAATATGAAAAGTTTTTATCGCCAAAAAGTATAATAAATTTCTGTTTTGTTTGTCCTGTTCCTTTGGAAAAAGTAAACACATTAAAAATGAAATTCTTTATTCAGAAATTATAAAAGCGGTACATTTTTTTCATAATAATAAGAATGTTATAATTGAAAAAGTATGCCCCTAAGGTTGTATTATGCACCATCTATACATTGTGTTTTCTCGACACTTGATCAAACTAAATTTGCGAATAAGTCGAAAATTTATCGATGAAACCGCAAATTTTTTTATACACAATTCATCATCTTCTTTTATATTATGAGCCCTTGATTTTCTTTTTATTGAAATTGAATACTTTGTGTTTTTTCTTTATTTATTCTTCAAATATGCGGCCTATTTTCTTTCAATTATTCTCATTTGTTAGGCAAAAGATGGACCTATCTAAGAAATCAAATAAAAGTTAAGATTTCAAACGGAATTTTGTACAAAAAAAAAACAGTTTTTGGTCTTTAACGTTTATATTAGGACGTTGAAGCAGACTTTTTTTATGTTTTATTTATTCTTCAATTTCTGGATCCATCTCTTTATGTTTTCGTGATATTTACCGTCAAAGTAGAAGAGCTAACGCTTATGCAATAGTTGGTAATACATATTTAACGCCCTTAATACATAGAAAAAACTAATTTTATTTCAATGGGCGTCTTCAGTGGGTGTCCAAGCTACGCGCAATCACATTATAGATATGGCTTACGCTATCTCTTTCACTATTTTACTGCCGGCAGGGAAAGAGGTAAACATAAAATGATTTGTTAGGGTGGTTACGAATAACTTCTAACTTCTTATTCTTCAGGGTAATTAGAAACACCTTCTATTTGAAACATAGTTAAGTTAAAGTTTATATTTTAATTAGGAGTTATGATAAATGTCTAAAAATGGATTAATAGAGATTGAAATAGATAAACAATCTACTAATGCGTAATAATTATTATTATTGGATAATTAAAATATGATGTCGTTTGAATCCACGAACAATGGAGGTTTTATTTGATGTTTAAACCCCCGACAATTATAATTCCGAGGTGTACCTGGAGATTAAGTCGTTATCAATTTAATACAAAGATGAATTCATTACTCATCGCCCTTGATGTACCAAAAGAGTATAAGTAAGTACCTATTCCTGTTTTGTATTAATTGACGCTCGCATTTTTTTTGTTTAGTTAAAGAATCGCATACAACACAAAGGTTACTATATATTAATAGTGTTGAATATTTTCATTAAACACGTTCTAAATCAAAAATGAGTATAATAGGGATATTCCCTTACTTATATCCACCAGAACCAAGTGTTGCCTCTTTGAAGCGTGCATTATGCCAGTCTTATTATATTGATGTGAAAACCGGTAATTGAAGGTTCAATATAGAAAACTTCATTGTTTAGAATTGATTATTGCAACAGATATAAAGTAATACCACTGTGTATCCGATAAAGACTCCACAAGAACCAAAAAATATGTTTAAGCCTAAGTAAAATAGGTCTTAAAACCCTAACAGGTTCCTTAACGGGTCACTGCAGACTTAGGGAACACCTGAAGAAGCTCGAAAAGGACTCGAAGATGATGGAACCTGTAGATTCTGCGAAGAAGGGGTGGAAACGCCTCACCATCTACTTACAGACTGCGATGCAGTGGTTTATGCGAGAGCAAGAAGTTTTGGTAAACACAGGATAGAGGTGGAGGACCTCGCCCCCTTCGATCCCCTCCTAATGCTGGACTTTCTGAAGCGTCTGGGATTAGTGGGGAAGCTCTAATTGGGTAACACCATGAGCAAGTAAGGGAAGCACAAAAGACCACTACAGGTGGGAGCGCAAAACATCCCCTGAAGGAAAAAAAATGTATCCGATGAAACCGTATACGCTAGAACAGCGCAACAATTTCAGTCATTCAGAACTGCAGATTGAGCTGGCTTGGTCATGTCCCCCCTGAATCTTATGAATATGTGCCGTTTAAAAAGACGCAAATCATAAATTAAACTAGAAATCTCCGTAGATTTTAATGATGCCGGCTTGAGCTGAGATGAAGCATAAGACTATTTTGAAGAAATTTTGTGGCGTCCACGTACTTCCCACCGAGAGCGAACTTGAATTAGTATGCCTAAGTAAATCTAAATAAATATTTACTAAAAATTTAGAGAATAAATTAATCAAAGAATAATTTGATATTAAGTGTAAAATTTTACGAGTTTTCGGATCATTGTATAGTCAATGGTTCATATTATTTCTATAAGCTACATGTATTAGATATACTATAAACTAAAATATTCGTATTTCGTTACATTCTGACTGACTCACAAAAAGAAAAGCAATCGTTTATTGGGATACATAATTGGGTGGATATTCAATCTCTCAGGTATTGTTTTGCTTATAGTAGTACCCTTGTCAAATTTTCATCACTAAGTTAATTTTGTATTAATGAGACAACTTGTTTTTTTTTGTTCGACATTTTGGACTTAACATAATATGAAAAACTTGTTTGTTCTTATGGTGGTGAGAGGATCTACTCGTACGCTTGCTTTAAAAACGTTTGTAGGAGGATTAAGTGTCGAGGGAGAGTTTGAGTGATGTGTGAAAAAACATCCCTTGACACAGTCTGTAGGTACCTACTATGTGACATTAGGTAATGTATAGTCGAAGAGCGATGATCATTAAAACACCCTTGTAAACTCGGTGAAAACATGTGTCAGTATTTTTATCTTCTTCTCTTTGAATTGTACAAACATACCTGGGTTTAATAAAGAGCTCGAATAAGCAATCTTTGTATATTTTTGTAAGGATTGTGTTGTTAAAGTTCGTTAAAAAACAGAATTTTACAAAATTTCATTTAATCTCGAGAGCTTTCGACGACATTATAAAGATACTGTACATATTCATTTCCATTAAGATTGGAGTTTTCTCACAACCTGTTTGAGTAACCTATCACCTTCATATTCTACCAATCCAAATCCAAACTCCCTTTACGCCCCACTTAGGGGCAAGGGAGGCAACAAGAGCACTCCATTGCACTCGATCTTGCGCAATGTTTATGACCTCCTCCCACACCATGTCCAGATTCCTTAGCTCTGCTTCGAAGGATTCTATTCTACCGTTTTGGAACAAACAAAGATAAGATAGACTTTCTACACGATTTTAGTATTCATCTTTCGGAGTAGCGTGAGCTATGCGTTCTCTAGAAATAAGCAATAAACCGTTTCACTCTTGTAGCTTGTCACATTCTATTAGTTATTGTGTTCCATGATTTTTCTATCCCCCGATTTTTTCGGTTTGCTGTCGCTTTTGTGTTAGTTTAGCGACATAAAAACCTTAAAAGATGTTTTTTTTCATGTGACGATAATGAATGAAATTTGCCAGAGAAATCGTAGAATAGGATAAAATAGAAGAGGCTGGAAAACGCCTTGATAAATTCAGAATAATAATGCAGTTCCTAAAGTTCGAATCATCTACTAGAGAACGTCATAAAAATAAAATATGGTTTCCAGTCATTTAATCAAAATATAATGCAAAATTACAGGTTTTGTTGATTATACTTTAACAATAAAAACGAAAATTAACGCATTGAAATGGTTCGGGGGTAGAAATAGAACGAGTGATCGGACCAAAATCTATTTCTCTAAATGTCGGGTTTCAACAAACAAAACTTGGTACAGTCATATTGATTCCGCCTTAAAGATAGTTACGGTGCAATAAAAAGAAATAGAAAGACTGGCAGAGGTATGAGATGCCATGTTAGACGGCAATGATGGAAACTCAGTAATTCAGACTGTTCGTTTGAATTCTGTGTGATGGCTTTCAAATACTACATGCTGACGAGAAAGTGACCATCTTCTAAATAAAACGCGTTGCGATCGCATTCTGTTTAAGCTATTATCAAGCTTTTTACTGTCTTGCGTTTCTAATTAAACCGGTTTATGAGTAATAAAAGTAAGCTGTCACGCTTAAAAACATGCTTTAACATTTGTACTTTTATTTTAAAAGACATATTATGTACAGCAATACAAACCAAATAACAATTATTTTATATCATGGCAATACTTCTTAAAGCGTTATGTTTTCACCGGATAGCAATCTCTCTGGTCGGGTTTAATTGTATTTTAAAACTAGAACGTGTTCTACGTAATTTGAAAATAAAATATTAAGCTGTCCTGTTACGAGATTGCTTATTTTAATGGCTCGTTTCTTCGTTTTACTACGCGGGGAGATCTTAGAGGAAGCCGCCAGCAATGTTTTATTATTTCAACACCAGCTCCCAAGTGGGATTATTCGACCTTTTTCAATATTCATGCGCACCTCATAAGAGGAGAGATCATTTTGTAACATGCTATTAGGGATTCTATCGGTCGGGTCGTAGCACGTTATAATACATAATCTCCAGCAAGCGATTATGTGACCAGTAAGATGTGTTCGATATCAATAAATAGTATACAATGTCTTTAACTAAAATGGCAATAGAAATTTTTTTTTTTACCCATCACGCCGTGTTTAATTTTTTTTGGCATTCTATTTACGTACATTCTATAAACATGCCTAAAGCATCGTACTCACTTGCGCCGCGAACGTGTGACATTGCATCAATTTAATCGAAAGGTGAAGTGTATTCGTGATTCGAAAAAGCGAACGCGAGCGGAACACATGCATCCTTTTGACAAAATTGATATAACGATACACGTTCGCGGCGCAAGTGAGTACTGAGCTTTAACCACCTGAAGTTATTAATTTTCATCTTTGTCACAACACTTACTTCTACACCACATTCCTTCCTAATATTTTCATTCCTTGTTTTTCCACATATTCCTTATAGAGATTTCATCTCTACTGCATTTATACTACATTCTTCTTTTTTCGTCCATACATCATTGATGGTAACAGGATTGGGTTATGCTATAGTTTCTTTGCTTGTTGTGGGACGTTGCTGTTTCTCATCATAGGTCTTAGTGCACCGCCCACCCTGCAACCAGCAACTTTCCTACGTTCGATTTCTTTTTCACACTTTCCATCACGACTAAACATGCTTCCTAAATACACATACTCATTCACTTGCTCAAGACTTTCATTTTCAACGGTAATTTTACAATTCGTTCTTGCTTCATCGTTTTCAAATACCAAAACCTTTGTTTTGCTTACATTCATCTCATAACGGTTAAATGAAAATAGGCACCCAAAAATCAAATGACAACTGTGGTAAAACAGTGACCAACAAATTACCCTTAAAGAAATGGACGGAAAAATTAAACTGATTCACAGGAAGAAATTATCCAAATAAATTGCAGAATAGGTCAAAAAATGCCTTGATTCGGCAGCAAATGGACGATTAGATCAGAATAATTATTGAAAAAATGCAGACGGTTCGATTCATCCTCTGGAAAAGGTCAGAAATATCATCAGCCTCACTCGTGATAAAGAATGTGAGTTGCTTCAATCAAGACCAAGGCTTAAATGGAAGCAATTCAAGTATATGGATTAATCAGGAATAGATTTATAAGACCGTTTTTTCATAGAGCAATGCAAAAAAATCATTATTACAAAATGATATTTTTTGTATGAAGGAAGGAAGTCATTTTTTTCTTCTGACTTGTTGCAAAATATATTACTGAATGTCATGACATGTTATAGTCCAACGAAATTGAACAAGGCGGAGGTTCACTGATATGTTTTACAATTGAAATGTAGAAAAGGCCTAGGGCTGTATGTTGTACCTGTATGTTTTGCGACATAAAAATGAGAACGGAAATCCATAAAAAGAATAATTTTATTGTTGGATTTGTAGCGTATCTTGTTTTTCATATTTTTGTAGGATATGTTTAGTATACATAATATGTGCACGTTTTTTCAATGAAAAACAAGATTTGTGTATTTTATGTCTTCTACGGATTAAAATTACTAGGATACCTTACTAACGGAGGTTGGCGACTAGCACTCCGTACTCCCCACGATGTTAAACCAGCCCTATGTCTTATGTCGCATCCGGTATACTTTTTTTTTTTTTAATTTGAGACTAGTTGATGTATAATTTCTTCTGAGTATTTCAAATTGGTTTACTGATAATCCTGAACTTGAAACAAGCACAAAAATTCAAATGTGAACAATAATTAATGAATGATGAATTTTGTTCTTAAAATCATCGGGGAAAACTTCGAGTAGGTACATCTGTTTGTCAAAATTTGCAATATGATTGTACGCGGATATTCATGATAGGTGAGGATAAAATAAATAATGGTGAATATAACGAACTTAAAGCGACCACAATAAGTGTGAAAGAAATAAGAAATCTCTTCTTCTTAACATGGCTGTCAGATCCCCGACATTGGAGATTTCTCTGGCAAAACTCTTTATGTTCCGAGTTGTCTAGAATGCTTCTTCTACGGTTGCGATTCAGGTCCACACAATTAAATTAAGTCAATTACGGTAAGAAAAATTTTACACGGTAGTTGTAAAAAATATAAGTTTGGTGTGTAAAACTTTTAAACATATTTGCAATTAAAAGTTTTACATTTTACCCATTTTAAATAGAAGACGCAAAATATCCCTCTGAAAACTAAAATACACATGAAACTGATAAAGAAATAAACAAATGAATCAACACTTTTCTATACAAATTAGCAGGCCGAACTTATTTCCTGGCACAGTTACTTCTTGTCAACCGGTCCCGTCCCATCTGAAAAATGCCAACTCCGTGTGGAAGTTTCAACTAGAAAAATACCACTAGGCTACCAAGGACGGTAATCAGCCGATCTAAAGGGTATAGGGATAAGACCATGAAAACCGAGGAAAATGCATGCAACCGCATGGCAAGGCTTTTCAATTACATTCACATATGTACTGAAATAAGAAAACAAGCATATCCCAAGAAAAAGATAAATGTCTCGTAAGGTTGTACATTAATGCATTTCTCTCGCTGGTTACTCTACTTTATGAAAATTTGTAATTACCTTTGTAGAAATGATGTATTTTAAATTTTCTTTTTATATTGTAATTTGATAATGTAATGAAATTCAAAGAAAATCTTCGTTTTAACAAGTTTTTTTTTTTTTTAAAAAGATAACTCATTTCCACTAAAATCCACCCAAACAAAACTGTTGACTCTTTTCCACGTTTTGTCTGATGCAACAAACCCCTGGATAATGGGACTGTTGAATATATTCTCTGTTGCTGTGTCATTGTTATGTGATTCCATTCATAATATAATATTCTCAGAATGTAACATAAAAATATTCATCATACACAGCAACTACGCTTGACTAATTATTATTTATTCAATAATTTTTCGTCATTTTTTTTACATAAAATTATTAGGTATAAGAAAGCTCATAAAATTGTTATGTAGAAATCACGTGCCTTCTTTTATGTAAAAATAAATTAATCATTTTTTTAAGTAAGGAAGTAACAAAATCATCGTAAACACAGGTGACCTACTTGAAAATATTCACCAGAAATAAATGCAAACTAATTCACCTGTAAAATTAATTCAACAAAAGGTTGCGAATACTTACCCAAAATATAATATACGACGCTCTCTTTATGGAAATGTCACCAAAAATATAAACCAGTAAGACACCAGACACAAAATTACTCCAAAAAAAAACACTCACATTCAGATCTCAGTAATTATAAAATCATATACTATTTTTATTGTAAGGTATTATTATTATTTGGATGAGATTCTGTAACGGTGGCGCGCGGGCGCCTTTAGATGACGTGCGGCCGGTTAGGCGGCGCTCGCTCGACTCGCCTCTGTACGCAGGGGGTGAGTGTTAGAGGGTGGTGGTGACTCTCCCACTTTTGCACCCTCTCGCTACAGATAAACCGTAAAAAAATTGCGGCCTACAACTACTTACAATATACAAAAGAGGTTGGATATTTTTGTTTTCAATATAATTTTACAAAGCCCTCTATTCTGTACGTGCATGTGAGAAAATCTAATTTGGAAATTTTACATGACCAACAACCATTTGCACGCGATGTAAAGAGGTTTTGTACAAAAATGTTTACAAAATATCGGTACAAAGCAGCGTTTTACAGTTTGATGTGTCGGGACACATTATTTAATGTCTGTAATTTTATTCCGCTACTTGGAATATTTTTACAGTTTTTTTTCTCGTTCCCAGACATTGGAGAAGTATTTCATAATGACTGACTACACTTTACAAAATATAATATAGTTAGCTACAATGTCTGTGTCGAAATAACATTACTGAGAAATGTATACAATATTTGGCTTGAATATTTCTGTTTCTGCTTGTAAGAACATCGTAAACATTAATAAGGTTTTATATCACAAAACTAATGTCATTATGTTCGCAGTGGTGTTCTGTTTCTCACTGTTATTACAACAATCAACATGATCCTTCCCCAAACGAATATAACAAAACAATTCTCATTTCATCAAAATGATATTATTTTATAATAGGTACATATTATATACGTTCATAATATATGAGAAAGTAATATAAGAATATAGCGGCCTTTAACGACGGCATTTTGAAATATTTAAAGACACTTTCAATCCAAAGCCGTCTGTTTTAGCCATCAGTGTCTGTTGGGATTATTTTTCAATACAATGGTCAGATTTTCCCTAGAAATTAGGAAATATCATGTTTCCAACCCGAAAGGATTATACTAAATCTCTGAGAATGTTTATAAAATTGGTGATGACAGTGGTATAAAAAGGGATTTTTAATCATAGCGCTGTTTAGCTATTCAAATATACGTAGTGTCACAGCCCCCCCTAACGAGTGAGCTTGAACCTAAGCTGACCTAACTAGATCTAAGCTAAATCTAAGCTTTACTATACCTAAACCTACGATGACACTATATGTCGCAACCCCATTATACCTAAACTATCGATTGCACCATATTTTGCAACTACCTAAGCCCTGCGAGCAAAGCAGACCATCCGCAAAGCGAGGGCTACTAAATCTAGCTATAGAATAATCCTAAGCTGAATATGACGTTGTCAGCTCTATTCTACTAGTATCTGAAAGACTATCTAGAAAACCTAGAACAACCGTCTACGAAATGGCCAAATCGTGATCGTCTAGAAACTAACCTAAGGACCCAAACGTTGTGGTTTTAATCTAATTGAGATTTATTATTCAACTGGATAATCCTGAAACATAAAATAGTCCAATTAGTTATGAAATAAAATATGGTAAAACATCATACTTAAATAACGATTACTTAAATAATATTTCTTCCTTGATTTGTATTTAATTTGCAATAAGAGCGACATAAAATAAATAGATAAATATTGCACAATTTCTCGTCACATCGTGATTATAGTCATTCTGCAAATAATTTATTAGTTTTCTAACAAATAATTATATCTTTCTCGATTGCCCTTCGAATTTAAAGGACAATTCTGGTCTGCTGTGAATCCACTGTCTTGAGAGAATTTTGTCTGTTATTAGAAATAAAGTTTCAAAATCTACTTATTTACCACAACCACAGTTTCAAATTCTACAATTCTATCTACACCACACACCCCCCCCCCCTAATGGGGGAGGGGGAAATAGGCCCCCAACGGCCCGCCTATTTCGATTTCAGCCGGCCTAGACAGTGCTGAATCTCTGTGCTTGTTAGACTAATTCGCGGATAAACACACATAGATTAAGGTATACATAAATACATAAGCATGCACCCAATACATAAAATAAAGGTTAGTAATTATTATAGAATATTTCATAAAAGGGCCTTAACGAGCAATCGCTACGGTCGCTGACTGTACTCTTCCCTAGAAATATGACGAAAAATGGAACGATTACCGCTTCTCGTTTCTAGGTAGGGACTGAGTTTGTTAAGTTTATAAGTATTCGCTGCTACATCTACCCACATGAGTACACATATAGTAATATGCACGCATGCTTACATACATCCAGCAGAGACTAAAGATAAATTCCATGCAACTAAATAAAATAAGTATAAATACGAATATAAGAGTATTAGTCAATTCCCAATTTGTATTAGGGAAGAAAAGGATAGGACTATTGTTAGTATAAAATAAAATAATAATATATATATTCTACTATTTGCCACACACTAGCGCAACTAAAATTGTTAGAATACTACTCAAAGCGTATTATTAAAACACCAATCTACTATTTCAAATAATAAAGAATGATCTCTAACTACCCTCCACCAAGACACAAACACAAGCAAGCGAAAGCACATAAAATCTAATATAATATCTGAAATGCAAAAGTAGCGAAGCACAATCAAGGAGTTTATGGTTAATTATAAAATAATAATTTGAAATGAATCCTTTCTCTAGGATCCTTATCTGAAATGGAAGGGTTTGATTAGTATCATCATTATTTCACCATGCTTACCTCTAATGATGTAACACTTATGCAATACCTATCTGATTACGACATATTACGCAACACTTAATAACACAATAACGACCTAATTAAAATACCATTAAATTCATATCATAAATAAATCAATAAATTATTGCCATAAAGTTTAGATTATAAATAAATAAATACATTAGGCACAAAATGATGAGTTTATTATTAAAAGCTATAATAATTATTATTTATCAAGTTCAAAAATGAAAGGCAGAATAATATTCAAATGTTTTAAAAACAAATCATAATTTACACAAAAGGGAATATCTTTATTTATTTTGTAGAAGACAAAATAATAAATATATTATTCAATGAAGAAATCAATTTGGAACCAATATAAAATATATTAAAATATTTACTTATCAAATGTTTAAACAAATCGCTATAATTTACCCAACGAAACATTCATTTATTTTAAATCAGTAAAAATTAAAATCAAAATCTCTATGAAAATAAACAAATTGGATTAGGAAAAAAATAAATTAATGAAACAAAATATAATTATCTGAATTGTCCTTGGGCCTGGTATAGATCTGTTCAGCACTGGAGACCTCCGTCCCCTTCCATAAGTAGAAAATAACTGACCCTGCTGTTTGTAAGAGATCTTCACTCTTCAAGAGATGAGATGAACTGCCCCAGAAAGCTGTGGGATGACCGCCTTAGTAGGAGATCCTCACCGCTCCAAGATTCGAAATGAACTGTCCCAAATAGGTATTTGCGACCCCTTTTATTAAAATAAGTTTCGCAATATTTCGAGATACCTGTGACGTGTTATAGAACAGTGGTGTATAACCCCATGGGCGTCTCCAAGTTATTATAATTTAAGAATAAATCTATAAATAAAATCTAAAATACTTTACTAAAATGTTAGTCCCGTCACAGACCCCCCTTTGAGAGAGCACGGTTGGATTAATCAGGAAGTGGATAAGCCAAATCTGATCTCTCACAGACCTCAACAAAAGTTAAATGTATCAGCAAAACTTCAATACTATTCTTCAGAACAGGACTCTATCTAGGACTACAATGTTGATAACTACCCACTTCATAAGGAACACAAAATATTATATTAATGTAGATATTAAACGACAAAAGAAATCCCACTATGTACAAATTCCCTGGAGTAGCATCAAAACAAAACATTCCCATTATCTAACAAAAGAAGAAGAAGAACTATGCTATTATTTTAACAAAACTTCCCATAAACAAAAGTAATGGAGAAAAATAATTCTCATATCACAATATAAATACATTATAACTACTTTGCAATGCACAGAAAAGACACTATGGAAATACCTACTAATTAATGAGAGTAGATAAATAAAAAAAAAATGAGTTATCACTCTAACTATCTCAATCAATCATTTTAATATCTATTCATATCCTGCAATAAAACATATAAATTATATACAAATAATTCATTAAACACCCTGTAAAGACACAAAATCCAATAAAATCAAAACAATAATTCTATTTTTATCACATTAATACAAACCAAAAAATAATAATTAACTTATATTCGCGCATAGATGCAAAATAAAATTAGATGAAATATTTAAAAGAATGTATTGTTATATTATTAATTTAGCTATTAATAACACACAACACTACCTAACTTCTAAGGTAATCTTGAGACAAACCGACGCCACGCAAAAGTTAAAAAAAAAACTTTTAACGATCCGTCCGGAAACCGAGCCTCACAAAAATTTATCTTGCCGACAACCTTACTACCTACCAAGTAGAATTTCACTGAATATTATCATGCATAATAAATAAATAACTAATTAACATTTCCCTATACAATGTTGTCAGCATAGCCAGCGTAACTTATTGCCTGAGGCAATAATTCTTCCCAGTCAACCGGTCTCATTCTATCTGAGACAGGCCAATCCCGAGTAGAAATAACAAGCGAAAAAAAAAGCTGACCCGACCGCGAACCGACACGGGAACACTGAATCTGAAGTCCAAGCCTAAACCACTAATCTACCGAGATCGATTCAATTTAACTACAACTAGAATGTTTATGTATCTTAGTTCACAAGAAAATACATTAAAACATAAGAGGACCACTTACCAACTAAAAGCAAAGTATTATTTTCTCTGAAACAAACAAACTAAACAGACATTTCACAAGCAGTCACCCTTTTCTGAAACCAATCAAGGGTGCAGAGAACAAAACGAGCCCTACACTATTCCTGACCTGCGTAAATCTAACGTCCCTCTCCCACACTATTCATAAAATCCTCAGCATCGCCCCGAAGGAATAGAAGACAAAAACCGACAACAAACGCGAACCAAAACGAGCCCTACCCTATTCCTGACCTGCGTAAATCTTACGTCCCTCTCCCACACTATCAACCAAATCCTCAGCATTGCACCGAAGGAACAAAAGACCGCAACCGACAACAAACGCCAACCAAAACGAGCCCTACACTGTTCCCGACCTGCGTAAATCTAACGTCCCTCTCCCACACTATCCATAAAATCCTCAGCATTGCACCGAAGGAACAGAAGACAGCAACCGACAACAAACGCCAACCAAAACGAGCCCTACACTGTTCCCGACCTGCGTAAATCTAACGTCCCTCTCCCACACTATCCATAAAATCCTCAGCATCGCCCCGAAGGAACAGAACACGGCAAGAAACGCCCCCTCCCCAACTCCTGTCAAAACCGCTCGCTCCCGTTGCACAAAGATAAATACCAACCTCAATTATTTACCACCTTGAGTTCCAAACGACAAGAAAACAAGGACACAAAACCCAAATACTATAAAACACATTTTACTATCAATTTATTTACTAACAAAATCGAGGGGTACGAAACAAAATTCTAGAATTGCGCAACCGAACGAAAGCTGTCTCGTGTCCACCTAGACCGCGCAGAGCCTCGCCCCTCATATGGAACGCGCCTGCGCACCCCACGCCGACACAACTCACGAGACCAACATCCAGCCCTCGTCGGCGCTCGCGCACCTTCTTACACGCAGTCCACGGGCCGCGGGGTGGGCCGCCCACCTCCCCGAGAATCCCCGACGCCCCCTACAGACACGCGTAGAACCACCCCGAATACAGCAAAAAAAAATCCTTTTGATACAATGCTATTAAATACAACCACTATTTAATATTTTTTTTAATGATCATACTTACTTCTAAATTAATGCCTAAGACAAAACTCATTTTAATTAGAAAAAGATTATGCTTTCCTCCCCTACGATACTAACTCATTCTTCTACTATGTACTTATCTAACACTAAAATCTTCTTTCTTTTCTCCTATCTAGCACTATTCTTCCACTCTTTCAGAAATTCTTCTCAGTCAACCAAACTTCTAATATAAACCCATAACCCATTAAAGGTGAATTTAATGTTTCAAAATGACCAAGCCCCCCCCCCCACCCCCCTTTGCTACTGAGCTATTAAATCTACATCAAACCACATTTTAAACGACAAAATTTAAATGACCAAATTATTATTTATTTGCACAATTACTAAGAAACCCCGCCCCCCCTTCATTTATAAGCTATTAAGTCTACATCAAATCAAATTTAAATGACTAAAATATTATTTATTAGGAAAATTACTAAGTAAACCCCCCCCCCCCTTTGTAAATAAGCTATTAAATCTACATCCAATCAAATTTAAATGACAAAATTATTATTTATTTGCACAATTACTAAGAAACCCCGCCCCCCTTCATTTATAAGCTATTAAGTCTACATCAAATCAAATTTAAATGACTAAAATATTATTTATTAGGAAAATTACTAAGTAAACCCTCCCCCCTTGATTAATAAGTTATTTAATCTACACCCAACCAAATTTAAATGACAAAATAATTATTTATTTGCATAATTACTAAGTAACCCCCCCCCCTTTATAAATAAGCTATTAAATCTACATCAAACTAGCTAAATTACTATCATTTCGAAAAATGGCTATGTTACTCCGCCCTCCTACATTAATAAGCTATTAGATCTAATTAAAATTGAATTGAACTGGCTAAAATTAAGCAAAAATTTTATTTATTTGCAAAATAGGCCCATCCCCAAAATTATTATTAGCCTACCACTTTCTTCCATCTTCTTCACCCTTCCCCAAATATTCTAAGCCGCCGCAGCAACCCAAATCTCACTCTACAATGATAAAGTGATATCCTGGACACATGGCACCATTTGTCACAGCCCCCCCTAACGAGTGAGCTTGAACCTAAGCTGACCTAACTAGATCTAAGCTAAATCTAAGCTTTACTATACCTAAACCTACGATGACACTATATGTCGCAACCCCATTATACCTAAACTATCGATTGCACCATATTTTGCAACTACCTAAGCCCTGCGAGCAAAGCAGACCATCCGCAAAGCGAGGGCTACTAAATCTAGCTATAGAATAATCCTAAGCTGAATATGACGTTGTCAGCTCTATTCTACTAGTATCTGAAAGACTATCTAGAAAACCTAGAACAACCGTCTACGAAATGGCCAAATCGTGATCGTCTAGAAACTAACCTAAGGACCCAAACGTTGTGGTTTTAATCTAATTGAGATTTATTATTCAACTGGATAATCCTGAAACATAAAATAGTCCAATTAGTTATGAAATAAAATATGGTAAAACATCATACTTAAATAACGATTACTTAAATAATATTTCTTCCTTGATTTGTATTTAATTTGCAATAAGAGCGACATAAAATAAATAGATAAATATTGCACAATTTCTCGTCACATCGTGATTATAGTCATTCTGCAAATAATTTATTAGTTTTCTAACAAATAATTATATCTTTCTCGATTGCCCTTCGAATTTAAAGGACAATTCTGGTCTGCTGTGAATCCACTGTCTTGAGAGAATTTTGTCTGTTATTAGAAATAAAGTTTCAAAATCTACTTATTTACCACAACCACAGTTTCAAATTCTACAATTCTATCTACACCACACACCCCCCCCCCTAATGGGGGAGGGGGAAATAGGCCCCCAACGGCCCGCCTATTTCGATTTCAGCCGGCCTAGACAGTGCTGAATCTCTGTGCTTGTTAGACTAATTCGCGGATAAACACACATAGATTAAGGTATACATAAATACATAAGCATGCACCCAATACATAAAATAAAGGTTAGTAATTATTATAGAATATTTCATAATAGGGCCTTAACGAGCAATCGCTACGGTCGCTGACTGTACTCTTCCCTAGAAATATGACGAAAAATGGAACGATTACCGCTTCTCGTTTCTAGGTAGGGACTGAGTTTGTTAAGTTTATAAGTATTCGCTGCTACATCTACCCACATGAGTACACATATAGTAATATGCACGCATGCTTACATACATCCAGCAGAGACTAAAGATAAATTCCATGCAACTAAATAAAATAAGTATAAATACGAATATAAGAGTATTAGTCAATTCCCAATTTGTATTAGGGAAGAAAAGGATAGGACTATTGTTAGTATAAAATAAAATAATAATATATATATTCTACTATTTGCCACACACTAGCGCAACTAAAATTGTTAGAATACTACTCAAAGCGTATTATTAAAACACCAATCTACTATTTCAAATAATAAAGAATGATCTCTAACTACCCTCCACCAAGACACAAACACAAGCAAGCGAAAGCACATAAAATCTAATATAATATCTGAAATGCAAAAGTAGCGAAGCACAATCAAGGAGTTTATGGTTAATTATAAAATAATAATTTGAAATGAATCCTTTCTCTAGGATCCTTATCTGAAATGGAAGGGTTTGATTAGTATCATCATTATTTCACCATGCTTACCTCTAATGATGTAACACTTATGCAATACCTATCTGATTACGACATATTACGCAACACTTAATAACACAATAACGACCTAATTAAAATACCATTAAATTCATATCATAAATAAATCAATAAATTATTGCCATAAAGTTTAGATTATAAATAAATAAATACATTAGGCACAAAATGATGAGTTTATTATTAAAAGCTATAATAATTATTATTTATCAAGTTCAAAAATGAAAGGCAGAATAATATTCAAATGTTTTAAAAACAAATCATAATTTACACAAAAGGGAATATCTTTATTTATTTTGTAGAAGACAAAATAATAAATATATTATTCAATGAAGAAATCAATTTGGAACCAATATAAAATATATTAAAATATTTACTTATCAAATGTTTAAACAAATCGCTATAATTTACCCAACGAAACATTCATTTATTTTAAATCAGTAAAAATTAAAATCAAAATCTCTATGAAAATAAACAAATTGGATTAGGAAAAAAATAAATTAATGAAACAAAATATAATTATCTGAATTGTCCTTGGGCCTGGTATAGATCTGTTCAGCACTGGAGACCTCCGTCCCCTTCCATAAGTAGAAAATAACTGACCCTGCTGTTTGTAAGAGATCTTCACTCTTCAAGAGATGAGATGAACTGCCCCAGAAAGCTGTGGGATGACCGCCTTAGTAGGAGATCCTCACCGCTCCAAGATTCGAAATGAACTGTCCCAAATAGGTATTTGCGACCCCTTTTATTAAAATAAGTTTCGCAATATTTCGAGATACCTGTGACGTGTTATAGAACAGTGGTGTATAACCCCATGGGCGTCTCCAAGTTATTATAATTTAAGAATAAATCTATAAATAAAATCTAAAATACTTTACTAAAATGTTAGTCCCGTCACAGTAGGTATAACATTCCATTACAGTAATAATGAGTCTTTTGTTATTGACTATTATTCTGAAATGAAAAACTGACAATTGAGTTGCGTCGTATCCAATTTTTATTGAGACTTTTGACATTTCTGTATTCTGAATAAAACATTTAATGTTTTATCCAATACATTAGTTGCGTAACTACTGGCAACCGATTAAGTTCTAAGCAAGAGCTTCTTGCGTTGAGTTGGAATGTGAATTTGAGAATAGCAGTCATTATTATGTGACTTTCACATTAAAATTATTATGATATTATTCTCCCTTTGTAGTCCACTTAGAGACATAGGGACACAACAAAATCAAATCCCTGATAAGAGGAAGAACAGCATTTTACTCGACCAACTGTATTTCGGCATCCTTAACACATGTCCAACCCATATCCATCTCCTCCATAATGGTGGAAGAATTGGGCCTCCGCTGGGTGCGCCGGAATATGGTGCGTCGTTCGTGATGCGGTGATACTGTATGTAAAATATATAAGGTTCCATAAGGATACATTCGGCATTAAGGAAACGGGTAACATTATAACAATACAATCATTTGCATTATAAGGACGACATCCCAGAACCACTGTTTTGACGACCCTGAGCTCATCTATATTCTTCGATATTGCTAATTTTCAACAACATTCATTCGTGACAAATTCCACAAATACTTCTTTCTATTCTACATTCTTATAGTGTATTTCAGACTACAAATTCATTTTGGTTTTTTATTTTTGTAATTATTTAACTACATTTTAAAAGCAAAGTTCAGCGTCGCTCATTTATGTAGAACACCCTGCGAGACCTTTTAAAGTTGGGAAAAGTTTCCCTTATAGATTACAAACAGTTTGTAATTAATCTCTACCCTACAGAGTTAAGTAGGTGGTGAATAATAAATATAATGCAACTGACTGGCTGATACAAATCTCTTTACCTCCTCGGGAATGTTACCAACGTCGCATCGCATACAGATTTGAAAACTTCCGCTGTGTGTTTCACTTTGATAATATAAATTTTATTACCTAAAACTAACTCAGATTAATAATTAATAATAAACGTATAGCAAAGAGTACAAGCGCCAGTTAGTACAAGTTTACTTTACTTTGGAAATATTTTAATTCCAAACAGTTTCATTTGAGAATTTCATAAAATTAGATCAGAAAATTTCTTCTCTTTATTAAATTCACTAAATAACTCGCAAATAATAACATTCATTAAGCCCAGAATCCGGAAAACAGAAAATCAAGTAGATTTCCTCGGGTTTATTTGCTCGCACTTAAATTAAAATGCAAAGGATGCGTGACTAACAGGTAGGTTAGTAACTAACGGAAGTTCCCTGATACCAGGCAACCTCTGTGTACTTATAGCTTTACCCCTAAATAGGGGCTCTGTAGGCTAGAGGCGGCCTAATGGTTCCCTAACTTTGGCTATGAGTATGCACCTGACATCTCTGTAGAGGATAATATGGAACTGGAGAGTACTCAAAGGGGACACTGAGTCAAATGAGCAAAAGCAATCGTTGCAACCAGGAGATGAGGGGTCCAAGGAAATGTTACGCCCAATATAAGAGCATGTAATGCCTCTTAGCCACTGCATTTCAACTCGACTCTCACCTACAAGCGGTGGACCCTGTTACGTTGGCCCAGGCTGAAACCTATCCTCCTGCCTTCTATGAGCCCTCCCATCCATGTTCACCTAGTCCTATCATTCTGGAAGGAGTAAACCTATCTGCCCAAAAATCCCCAATCCAAGGTGTCATTCGACCCGTGCCGAGGGATGCATGACTAACGGGTAGGTTAGTAACTAACGGAGGCTCCCTGATACCAGGCAACCTCAGGGTGACTTTTTGCCTTACCCCTACATGCAGGGATATGTTTTTACTTTTATTTCCCTAGTTCTGGCTATGGATGTTGTACATGGCACCTTTGTAGAGCCGACCTGGTGTGGTGGATATAATAGGTACTTCCGCATCAGTGGTTAAAGTAGACATAAGGTCACATGATCAAAAGCATTTGTTGCAACCGAGAGATGGGAATCCTGTTGGGACCTATCTTTCAAAAAGAAGATTAAGGAGACCTTTTGCGGAGGGCAGGAGCCGGGAAGAGGCACTGTCACTCTGCAAGAGGCCTGTGGAGACGAGGCACATTAAGAGGCAGCGCTCCATGAATTCATTGAAATATGTTACAATAGACCTAATTTGGTCGCGTTTACACAGGGGAAAGGGGGGGTCCATCATTGGAAAAAAAATGTTTTCTATGGCATGGAAATCGCCGCCTTGGATCCCCTCCTAATGATGGACTTCCTGAAGCATCTAGGATTAGTGCGGAAGCTCTTATTGGAAAACACCATGAGCAAGCAGAGGAATCACAATGGACCACTACGGGTCGGAGCGCAAGTCTCGAAAAAAAAAATTGGCATGGACTATGCTTCATGGATTGGGGTTATTCTGTATTCTTAAATATTTTATTTGGCCCCTGCAAGCTTTCGGGGGAATCTTACCATAATAATTCAATAAAATTTGGTTTTAAAGGGGTCTATTCTTTCGACAACGTATACAATAAGTAAACAGACATCACATGTGATGTATTTCATATTACACCGCCATCTCTTGGATTTTTTAAGTAAACAATTATAGAGGAATTGTTTTGATTTCAAACTTATGACCCATCGAACTTCATCCCGCATCCAAATCAACGATTACTATTACATGGTGCAATAAATTATTAGCTTAATTTAATTAAGTTTTTATGCCGTAAATTGCATTTTATTCAAGTCAAAATTTTTTTTTTATTATGGGTTAGGTCGAAGGTCGACGAGCGGGTCAGCTAGCCCAAAATAAAAAAAAAACAATATAATGTAATAAATCAATGAAATCATGGCATAAGAGATTGAAACATCATAGGACCCAGACTCCCAAAGCATTATCCAAAATATAAAGTAGTAAAAATTCAGATCATGAATATGGTGTAAAGAGCCATTGGACAAGTATAAAATTGATAATAGACTCAAAGAAATAAATAAAAATACATTTTAAAATTTTGCAATCAATGATTACAGTTATTGTTCTTTGTGTGGAACGAAATTGAACTATTGAACATCTTGGTAAAGGTATGGATGTTAAATAATTATGTGACACTTCTGTTTGTTGAATTTGAATATTCAAAGAGTAGGAACGAACGTGTTGTTAAGAGTTCTGTTGATGGCCCTCAGAGTTATTTGAAGAGGTCTCAGCGCCTGTGGTGATATAAATTAAGCCTTATTCATAAAATTGTCAGCTTTTCCCGTTTTGTACTGATACTATTCCGGGTAAAGCAAAATGTAAATCGTAATTTCAGATAGAGCGAGATGAAACAATTATTATCTCCACAGATAGGGAAAGATCTCCGATTCGTCAGTACACACTTGCAGATGTGTTGACGAGTATAAGAAAATATAACCTTTTTGGTTTTATTTAACCTCGAATTATTTATTTTATTTTATTTCATTTGTTTTATTCATACATAATATTAACAGTGATAACAGACAACAAATGGAAATGCTGCCCAAGCCTGTACTAGGGCAAACATCTTAACAGTTCATAAAAAAAAGAATATCCAAAGGAAGAATATTATTATTATTATAACATATTATTTGAATGATAAATAAAAGAATATATTCAGGGAACCATTGTGATATATTTAAAAAATTTAAGGCAATGGGGAGACCCATTAAGATTAAAAATCCCTTTTATGGTCCTTATTGACGATTTTGAGTACCTACCTACCTATAAGTGTGATTTTTTCAGTTACCTAATATTTTAAACACGATCAAACGCACTCTATTTGACTCGGACAAACGAACAAAAAATGTATTATAAGAATGAAATATTTTGAATAATGTCTTCTTCTAAAACTTCGAGTATGATTTATCAACAAAATTATCCTACCAATTTAACAAATAAAAACAAGCCTTTGTAGCATTAAGATAAATTTTGATTTGGAATATGCTTTTGGCCGACTAAGCGGCTATCTTCAGCGGAGAGTTGTTTTTATTTATTTATTCTTTACTTACATTGATAAGTATAAGAAACAACACAGAATTAACATACAGAGGGCGAGCTACCCAAAAATCCTTTTTTTTTCTATTTTTTTTTATTTTTTTTTTACCCATCACGCCGTGTCCCGTAAGGGGTAGACAGAGAGAACGGACCTCCACTCTTTTCTATCCAAGCATACTTCTTTCGCTTCATCCACCGACATAACATTTCTCATACACCCTCTCCTATTTCTCTTACTTCTTAGATGGCCTTCCTTGAGCACGGAATCGATGTGTTCGATCCACGTCATTCTCGGTCGGCCACGCTTTCTTACACCTTTCCTTTCAGCCTTATGAATTATCTTTGTCATTCTGTCTGCATCCATTCTTTCCACATCCCCAAACCATCTCAACTTATTAACTTTCATCTTTGTCACAACACTTACTTCCATACCACATTCCTTACTAATATTTTCATTCCTTTCCATATCCCATAATTTTTTCCACATATTCTTCGTAGAGATTTCATCTCTACTGCATTTATACTACATTCTTCTTTCTTCGTCCATGTCCACGTTTCACAAACATACATCATCGATGGTAACAGGATTGCGTTATGCACTAGTCTCTTTGCTTGTAGTGAGACGTTGTTGTTTTTGTTTCTCATTATAGGTCTTAGTGCACCGCCCACCCTGCAACCAGCAACTTTCCTACGCTCGATTTCTTTTTCACACTTTCCATCCCGACTAAACATGCTTCCTAAATACACATACTCATTCACTTGCTCAAGACATTCATTTTCTACCGTTATTTTGCAATTCGTTCTTGCTTCATCCCTTTCAGATACCAAAACCTTTGTTTTGCTGACATTCATTTTTAGACCGTTTTTTGCACAATTTTCAAACACACTTGACACAAGTTCTTGCAAATCATTTTCACACTCAGCCATAAGTACTAAATCATCGGCATACATAAGCGCACATACCTTTATCCCATTCAATTCAACCCCTATATTTATATCTTTTAACCCACTGACGCAAAAATTAAAAAACAAATTGAACAACTATGGTGACATGACGCACCCTTGCTTCACACCCTTCGTAAGACAGAACTCCGGTGAATGGTGATTATTCACCTTCACACACGTAGTACTATCCGAATATAGCGAAGTAATGCCACGAATCAACCGGTTGTTCACTCCATAGATTGATAGAACCTCCCATAATTTACCCCTATCTACCCTATCATATGCCTTTTCCAAATCTACAAATGCACAGAAAAGCTTCTGATGTTTACTCAAAAGCTTCTCCGTAATCATCCGCAGAGCGAAGATCTGATCGGCACATCAAACATATTTAAATACAAAAAATCACATAACATGTCTATTTGACCACATATTGTCTACGCGATTCAATGAACAATGAATACACATATAATGTAACAAACATCACATTTTATAATATGTCATTGTCAAATTTTTTATTATGATCATTGTATCATTAGGGTTTGAGACCTTCATCACTGATGGCTCGTTTAGTGATCACTTTTACGTATATACAACACTCACCATTAGAAGAAAGTTAGTAAGAAAGTTCTACATTGTATACCAAAAATAGGCAGTAAGGTTTACTTCAGTTAATTTTGCTTGAATCACAATAAAAACATTTGTAGTGTATTTTATATTATGAAAAACTTTGTGTATATAGCCTGGATTTTTTTTACATTTTTAAAAAAAAAGTAATTGTTTGATCTTAACGTTGAGATTTGGTACTATGGAGACATTACATCGTCTTGTATACCTACATAAGAACAAAGAGTCTACATACAAACCAAATAATAAAGTTTACATGGTTTAAAAGTTAGATTGGATTAGATAATTATCCATCTGTTCTTTTATCTCGGAGAGTCAATCTGTAAGGTAGAGCGCCGTAGGCAACACGACGCCGCGTTCCCTATTATTTTTATTTTTTTACTTTCTCTTTCCTTTTTTTTTTAAATAAAAACTTCGTAAAACAAAGTTCAAATCGAACTACGTGAACAATAACTTGGTTAAGAATTTCAGTAGCACGAGACGAGGGCTTACGCAAATATTTTATTTCCAATTTTGAAAAAAAAAAGACTTCCTATAATAAAAATAACAAATTGTCAAAGGCGGAGAAATGACTTTCTACAATTATTAAGTATGTAGGTATATTGTTTTGTAAGTTGAGCATTATTATTTTCAGAAGAAAATATACAAATAAGAATAATTTATGAGTATGTTTTTCGAATCCACGTTCCCAATTTCTAGATAAAAATTTGGTCTTAAAGTTCAAGTTAATTTTTCTAGCCTATCACACACTCACTTACCACACATTCAGTTTTTTTTTATTCAATCATAAAAGCTATTATCGATATTAACTTATTGGTTTCCGGTCTTTGGACGTGGGCTAGTAAGCGATGTTTTGTACAACGTTTCGCCTCCCAATAGGCCTGTGGGAGACATTCTTACTGCTGCAAGTTTCACCTTGAACTAAAAGGATTCCTTTGGACTGCTGAGGATGGACGATTTGCGGAGTATGGTCGAGGACAGGGTGGCATGGAAAAATCTTCTGGAGGAAGCCAAGAACCACATGCGGTGTTATAGCGCCACGTATGTATGATTTTTATTATTGAAATTCTGCAATTCCAGTATGTTGGTACAGAGATTGCCTTAGCCAAGATACAGTTATCAGGGCACCAGCCTCTTTCAGGAGATTTTTTTATCTGTATTCACGATGAAGTTTATCATTTTAGAGTTTTTTTTCCGTGGAAATTAGTGGAAATAACAAATACAAAAATTAGTGGAAATGTGTTTAAGAAACATTAATAAAAACAATGTGTTTTTATTAATGTTATTTTTTTATAAAAATGGTGTTCCACAAAGTCTCACGCGAGTGTTTTGAAAAAAAAACTGTGTCTAGATTTGAGATATGATCATTTTTAAATCCTAAGATAAATTAATTTTATTTATTTATTTATTTTATTCCCAAAAAATACAAAAAAACATAAGCATTTTACAATGTGTATATATATATGATTATGAGTTTTTTCGGGTACGTCACGTGGTGGACTCGCGAGGCGAGTTCTAGTTGTTAACAACTAGAACTCGCCTGAAGATGGTGTCCCAAGAGTCACCGAAAGCTCGCGAAAATCGCAAACCACCACGTGACGTACCCGAAAAAACTCATAATCATATTCCTCGTCGCGAAAAACTATATTTTTATTTTATTTCTCTACGCAACAATTGTTGCTTTTACATTAAAAATATATTATACATTTTGATACGCCATGGTTATTATAAGATGACATAAAAAAAATCACAATTTCACATTAAAACAAACAAAAATAAAACCATGCAAGAGGAGCAAACACAAAGGCCTCGCTGCCCTGAAGATAAAGGGAAAAAATTAATAGTATGTAGATACACGAGTACCCACCTATATAAATTTGTACATAAATTTACACTTAAAATAGTTGCATTGGGAACCACAAATTTAATATTCAACCCAAGTAATACTATTATTGTTAATCATCATTATTTAAATATATATATATATATATATATATATATATATATATATATATATATATATATATATATATATATATATATATATATATATATATATATATATATATATATATATATATATATATTATATATATAATTTGTATAAAGGGTTTATTACCTCACTAGACGAGAGTCTGTGCTGAGGCAATACTATACTTAATGTAAAAAGGAAAGAAAAAGAAACCATGCACCCATCAACCATATATGAAGTTTTTAACTTGCATTTTAGAAAATCGCAAATAAAGAATCAGCACGCACACAAAATAGAACACACATACATTCATAAAGTCTTTTCAGCACATTTCACAAGCATCATCCATCACCAATTTAGCCATTCAAAAATTTAATTAATGCAATCATTATTATTTATTTCACTATTGTCTGTGGAATATTATCTAAAACCGTACACATTGTTAGTCACGTTAAATTACATTAGGTCCATAAATGTTCCTAGATTATATTCATTTAATGTTAAGTATGAATTAACAAGAAAAGTTCCCAGGGTTAGTATATTTTTCATCCCTATTACTCTGGGGGCTCGCATAGTAAATAGAATGAGAACTCGGGGCTATTCATTAGTTTTATGTAAATAAATGGAATGGATACTGAAGTAAGGATTCCCTCTGGATAAGTCTGGGATAATAATATAGCCTCCAACCTGCCTATTAACATTCATTAGGCCTATTCAAAAGCATTAATTTATTTCTGATTACAAATCATTGAATGCCTGATATACATTTTAATTTTTAAAACCTATGTGCTTTTTTAGAATAAATAAAAGTCAGGTCAAAAAGTCAAAATCGGGGGAAGACGTGGTGTGGATAGAAGACAGGTATTATGGCTCCGCAACAAAAGAACGTGGACTGGGATCCAAACCTTCGAGAAACTGATTCATGCAGCTAGAGACAGGGAGGCATTTGCCCAAGTGATAGCCAACATCGGGGGGACTTGACTAAGTATTTCAAGAAGATGACGAAAAAGTCAAGGCAATCCAACCGATATCAATTGATTTATGTATGAATAGAATACTTAACTAGTCTTTTTTTATAGAAAAAAAAAACGCGGCGACTGACTTAACTAGTTTGAATGTCAAAAAATACAATTTCAAAATGTTTACTTATTATTTACAAAAGTTATAGGTACAAAAGTTTCTGTTATAGTCGAGTGTTGTATCTTATAAGTACCTATAAGAAAAATAATTGCAATATTTCACAAATAATTACGAATCATTGTAAAAAAAATATATTGAAGGTACGACCGATATTTACATTACCGACATGACCGAACATTCATAGCATCAAGTTTTAAAAAAAAAATAACACAAGGATTTTCATAAATACAACCATAGAAAAATTTGGAGTTGTTTAGAAAACCTGTGAACTGTTTTTTTTTATATTTTTACACTAAACTAAGCACTTTTTTATATTTTACACTAAACTAAGTAGGTATATATTTTTTTAATATTTTTTTTAACATTATATCTAGTAAAACTTTTGTATTAGGTAAATATTTTCCCGATCCCAGGTGCGATTTCACCTACACTGTTTAAAAGCGAATTGAAAAAATAATCAACTTTCCTTCCAGAACTAAGCCGTTTCACGTACGATTTTTAAAATGAAAAACAATTTTCACTACAGGTATGTTTTGTTATTAAATTTTAAAAAATCATGTGATGTTTCTTATCCCGAAAATTAAAAAAGAGGAACACCTCTTAAAAAATGTTGAACCCCTTTAAACTATGTTTGATTATTTATCCAATAAATAAGAACCCAAATAATATTGTTTTGAAACGAGATTATCCTCTGTTTTGATGCAAAATCGAGAACTTTATTATCAAAAGTGAGAATGGAAAGCGTTGGCGTTTAGTCTAGACACGAAATGTGAGTTGTTTGATGCTTGTGTGTTCCACATTATTCTATATGGGATTCTTGGCAAATGACTAAAGCCCAGAACGAAGTATCCGCCATCAAAACGAAGTGCCTCGGATGAATAAAGGGTAGTATCAACGAAACACAAACGACGCTATATGCTGGGGCATCATTTCTACTCCCATCAGAGTGCAGAAGACGAAAACCCTCTCATAATATGTCCCGTTGCTTCGAAGCAGATTTTGTGGAAGGAGTTTACTGTTACTGTGCAAAATTTGTGGGGCTAGTACGAGTTTTATCGAAAGCTAATTGCACGCAAATAAGCGCTTATTAGCGTGCAATTAGTGTCCTAAAATCAAACGACCGAATCATTCGATCATTTTCATATGAAAATTTTTCGAAACTCCTTCGATGATCGTTTCGATATTCGATCATCGAAAACTTATACTAGGGCTATCTTATCCTGAGAAGAGCCCCTGTTGCTTCTCTTTGCCCCCTAGGTGAGGTCACATTGATAAAAACGTGTGTAATAAAAATTGTGTTCACAGCGAGGTGAATTTAATCAGACTCCTATGTCCTTACACAACACTCAATTATCGATTTCACATTACTAAAAGACCTTCTTCTATGAAACAACCAAGAATTACATGAACTTATACATTTTAACACATAATGAATTTGAATAATTTTCACCATAGGTACATTCACACATTTTTCTTTAACTTAATAGGTTTTTTTACGCAAACATATCCGTAATATCAAATAGGTACTTTTGCTACAAATATTATTTGACTTGATCGACACAACAACCACGTTATATAATGTTAATTATTCTTTATGAGAATGGAATTTCAGTAATTTTCTGTTGACAATATTAGGTATGTATTAACCTCTCCGCACTATGCAAATTAGTTTGGAGGAGATGAATCTGGAGCAAACTTAATTTATATGGAGCTTGTGACCTTTTTCAGGACTAGATCTGAAAGAAAAAATAACAACTAATGACTCTAACAATTCATTACTAATGTTCGATTTTTAAATGGAACAAACCACTGCGGGCTTACGACCGTCTTCTACTGTTATTTCGAAGGCTGGCTTAGTGTGATCACTTTACGTTAACAACGTTCGCGGCGCAAGTGGATACCGAGCCTTTTGCGCCAACTTCAAAATATTGAAAGAAACGTGATAGGTTCATACAATTACAAAAATACTATACTAACAAATACAAATAGTTTACTAATGTTGTACATTTTCAAAGAGTGTTATGCACTTCGCTGAAAAAGATGAAAATCATTTAATTCACATTAGCGCAATACAGCACCAAAGAGACGTATTTAATTTTTTAAAACGAAACAAAGAATAAATTAAATTTCTCTTGAATATTTCTACTTCACACAAGTATTAAAACATCAAAGATCCTTGTTTTGATCAAAGGAAACATTAGCAACATGAATGGAATTACGTGAATAACATATCTGATTTTGTTAACAGAAAATCTTTGAAAATAATAATGGAAACGAAAAGTGAATAACGCGAGTCGTTTTTAAAAAAAATTCTAAGATCGCTCATTCAATTTAATTCATTCATTCGTCCATATTATTTTTGTAAAGTATTTTTGACGTTTGACTTCACTGACTATTATTCAAACTTGATACATATTTCTTATATTCTATAAAATATAGGTAGGTAAATTGAAAAACTATAGCTAAGCTTTAACAAAATTATGCATTTATATCTATTTCTATTTCACAATACATTTTTTTTTGAAGAAGTTGTTTAACTGACAATAATTTAAGAACCACCGAATTACGAGGGAGACAGAGACCATTTCGTACAAACTAACTGACACAAGACCATTTAGGACAAACTGACTAACCTTTTTCCTTATCTTTCTTTTCTTCCTCCAAAAAATGATATTTAAAGGTGTAAATAATAGTAAGTGGAATAAAATAGGATACGATATATTAATGGCGATAAGAATTGTAAATGATATTGTAAAATGTAAAGAGATCTGTCTCTACAAAAATAATGAAAATGAATAAAAATATTAATAATTGATTCGTAATTCTACATTTTTTTAGTACCCTGACAAGGTTTGCAGGCACAAGTCAGAGTCAAATAATTATTGTGCATGGTATAATAATAGTTATTACTGAGATATTTTAATATTAAAAAGAACAACGTTTTAATGACTGTGCGAAAAATATACTGAACTGACGAAATTATGAATGACCAAAAGTTCATAAAAGGAGCAATGAGAGGACAGGAGACGCTAGAAAACAGTTATATAAGTACCTATATAATTATTTAGTCCAGCATCCCTACGGTGCAATGTGCTGAAATCAACGAGTTGAACGCCAGCAAAATCCTCCAATTATTCCAGGAGGCCGAGCTGAGCGACGAACTCTAGATGCAGGGCCAGTCACAATTGTTCTATTATGGGACTCATTGACAGCGACCTCCCTGGAGGCAGCAGGCCTAGTAAATAATAATAATCTAATTTTTAACGTATAAATTAGGTAAAAAAAATAGGTTAAATCATTCAATATGTCATATTATATTAAAAATCAGTTATCACAATTTTTCAACAAAATTAGCAAAAAGACATATTATAGGAATTATGTAAATAATAAAATGCTGTGATTGACTTTGGTGGAATAATTCTGTTATCCTCATAATCAAGACAGAACATGAACTTTAATTATCACTATATCGATTGGTTTTCTATTTTAAAATGGTCATTACAAAGATATGTACCTAACTGAATAAATTATCTCTGGCATTACTTTAATATCGACAGAAATACACACAACCTATTGTCTATTGCGACCTATTGAAAGGAAAGTGTAAGAAAGCGTGGCCGATCGAGAATGAAGTGGATCGAACACGTCGATTCCGTCCTCAAGGAAGGCCAGGTAAGGCCAAGTGTGCATGGATAGAAAATAGTGGAGGTCCGTTCTCGCTGCCTACCCCTTACGGGACACGGCGTGATGGCTATAAAAGTAATATTGAAAACGAAGTAATATAGTAACAATCTTATCAACAAATCAACCTCCTGGCGAAATGACGTTGTTACAAAATTATATCTATATACCAAATCGATAACGACAAGAATGAAAGTCTGATAAGTTAGTATCGACGATGATTGTTTCGTACAACTTTTGTTTTAGAATTGATGAGACCGCGGCACACGAATAAAATTGACACTTTACAAGAAACAGAATGGAATTCAATTCGTATACCCAGATCAAGGGTGCCACATCTCCAAATTTGTCAAACAGAGAAAACCATGATTGAAGTTTTTGATTTGAGAACAATCTGGACAAACCTAGAGTGCCATATATCCTTACAATTTGGTATGTATTAGTTTTAGACTAGTGGCACTTTACCACAATGTTCGGCACATAATATACTATCAATTGGCATTCTTAACTAAATATCCATACTTTTTGACTTGTGGCACCCTTGATCTGGGAATACGAATTATAAACTTTCAGCGATCACACAATAATATTTAACCTTCTAATAAATTTGCTCCACGGTAGAGAATAAAGATAACTCACCTCAGAATCGTTTTCCTATAAAATGGATGGCAGGTCTCCTTGTTTTAGTCTCTTATAAAACGTGACAGGTCTTATCGCCAGGACACTATCTAAAACATGACATTTAATCATTTATTACCTTGCTACCGCATTTAAGTTTGTCTTGAAGTTACAAACCAAAACATTTATTCTAGAACAAAAGTATTTATCGTAGACGATAATGATATTGAAAATGAAATATTTTAATTCTTTGAAAGTGTGGCTTTGTAATAGACGAGCTGTGAAAATTTCAAGTTAACGAATTGAGATAATTATCTATCTAAGTATGTATGTGCATGAAGGTTTTTTTAGTAAACTGGCCATGTTTTTGTACTTTTGTACATATCGCAAATATGTTGCTTTTGAACATGGAAGCAGCAAAACTTATTGGGTGACAGGCATACAAAAGGGTGATTATTTGTTGTTCATTTTGTCCTACAAAACAGTTATGTATCGTCCTTTACGAGGTACCAACTTTACTTTACCAGGTTGGAGATTGCGGACAATTTGACTTTTCTTCCCAAAGCAACGGTATATAAAATCTCTAATATAAATGAAAGTCGGGTTAGTGCGAACACTTATAACTCGAGATCGGCTGAACAGATTCTTTCAATGTTTTATTTATTGGATTCTTATCCGCTCCGGATAACAGAATAACTATGTAATAAAAAGTTGAAAAAAATGGTTAAGAAATAATAAAAATATAATGTTAAAGTTAGTATGGAACCAATTTCATGCGACGCTATCTTTGAAAAAAATCCAACAACAAAATTGTTGTCTTCTGTACCTGCACCCTCTCATTCTCGCATACGTAATTATTGCCACTCTTACAGTAGCCCTTTCCACTTACTCCACCATTCCGGGCGTTTTAGAATTTTTTCATACAAAGTCAACCAAATTGCCCGCATATAATTATATTCTCGCGTTGATCCCGTCTGAGCTTTGAATACGAATGAAATATGGACGTTTTAGAATTAATATTTTAATGTTATTATTTAATTAGTTTATTTTTGTTTCTGGAGGCGCAATGCACAACGAACGGGCCGCCTCTGGTTAGGACCAAAGGGTCCACAGGACAACGTCTGTCGGGAAAGCTAGTAGTATATAAAAAAACAGCAATATACTGGAACCTCTGATCAAGTATCACACACTTTTTCGTCGACATGTTTCCCGCGCCCCCCTGTTATTATTGTCGTAACAACTATCCACTTACAGACGAATAATATGAAAAATATTTCCGGTGGTTAGATTTGTTGGTGTATGTAAAACACCGAGCTACGGACAATATTCACCAATTATAATATAGGATGAGCATTGACTTATTACTAGGGGATGTTTCAACAGTAGTTGGAGAGAGTCGTAGTATTATTATCATAAGGATACTCGCATGAATAAAGCTTTAATATGTTGATATACAAAAAAAAACAGTAGATGGTTTGAAAAGTTAAACGGAACGGAATCGTTGTAGGGTGGATGTATTGTGAGGTTTACGGAATCCGTTAGGGGAAGTAGAGTAACATTCCCGGGTACATCGCCTATACACATTCATATAGTCACACCCTGAGATGGTGGGTACATGCTTACACTCGAGGTATCTACGCCACGTCTGTGTAGACTCGTAGATATTATTATGACTGTAGTACGTGCCTACCTAGTAACGAGTGGTTATACGCTGCGCTTGCGCGTCACACTTTCTTTGTGCTGTGAGAACTTCTACGACCGCTACGGACGCCGCGACTACGCCGAAATCTTTTACTGCCAACCTTAGTACTGTGAGCCGAATAAAAATGTTATTTATAATTAATTAATTTAATTTATTAAATTAATTATATTTTTTTTATGCAATAATTTTTGTTATTGAGGTTCCATAGAGACTCATTTTTCAAACCTAAAATTCCTGAACCCAACATACAAATATCATATCATCACGAGATACATTTAAGTAATAAAAATCTTTTTTCTATCTACAAGCTAATAATATAATATGGGATGGGATTTTTATTAATGACTAGTTAGATAAATTAAGTATCTACATATATCCGAGTGACGCATCTATTTTAAACGATATAAGTACAGGTCACATTCTGACAATCATACTATCAATCTACTGACTGATGCCAAACGTCAATTAAAAATTCAAAATAGAATAGTTATATTGTCAAAAGCACTAAGAAGGTTAGACGACGTTAAATTTTGTAATGTTCCGCGGAACTTTCTTGAGTTTTAGATTTTTTTAGTTTTTCGTAGTTAGACACTGTCTTCCTCTTCATCGTGGTCTTCTGCCAAAGTGCTTGCTCTCTAGACTATTCTTTGTGGACTTCTCTGCCCTGGACCTGGCAACATGCCGGATCCATTCCAAGCCGATGTTACTTTTGATCAAAGGTTGTCCTGCGAACGTGCGTAGAATTCCATCCACATTGATGGGGCTAGGCGTAGGGCCAACGATCCTACCTTGTAAAAAACTCACTGTTACGCGGCCGAAAAATGACTGAAATTTGATAAAATAATTCAAATATGCCATTTTCAATACTGAAACATCTGACAGAATCGGAAAATGCAATATTTATTTTTCACATTTTCATAGAAAAAATCTAGTTGATTCAGCTCCGTTTTAATCGATTCTTTGACGATGATATTAAGAACGGTCTTGAAATAGTAGACGCAGCTACAAGTAGCCAGCGGGAAAGGAATCGCAGAGCAACAAGCTGTGGTTTTACCACTTAGTGAACGCCACCCATATCGGAGCAAGGCGGGTAGGTGAGACGTCTATCTATGTAGTACCTACCTCTGTGTACATATAGCTCTACTAATCTAATGAAGTTATATTGAAACTATTTATTTGTATACGCAGGTAGGTACTTACCCCTGAAAACCTTATTTATGTACTAGCTTTCCCGACAGACGTTGTCCTGTGGACCCTGTGGTCCTAACCAGAGGCGGCCCGTTCATTGGGCCCGTGCACTGCGCCTTCAGAAACAAAAATAAACTAACTTAATAATAACATTAAAATATTAATTCTAAAACGTCCATATTTCATTCGTATTCGAAGCTCAGACGGAATTCACGCGAGAATATAATTATATGCGCGCAATTTGGTTGACTTTGTATGAAAAATTTCTAAAACACCAGACACGGTGGAGTGAGTGAAATGGGCTACTGTAAGAATGGACAATTACGTATTTACGTATGCGAGCATGAGAGGGTGCAGGTGCAGAAGACAATAATTTTGTTGTTAGATTATTTCAAAGATGGCGTCGCATCATATTCGTCATTCCATACAATATCATATTTTAGATTATTTCTTATCCATTTTTTCAATTTTTTATTAGTTATTCTGTTATCCGGAGTGGAGAAGAATCCAATAAATCAAACATTGAAAGAATCTGTCACAATCTTTCACAGATGGCGTTGATGCACACTTACTGTAATATTATATTTTATATTATATGCTATCAATTTTTCGATTTTTTAATAATTATTATGTTATCCCGAGCGTAGAAGAATCCAATAAATCGCTGATAGAGAATGCTTCAAGCATTAAGTTTCGCCGGCTATACTGATACCTATGTATAGAAGATTGTTACCTATTTATATTTTATTATTTATCATTAAACCAACCATCATAAAAATGTGTTCAGCCGATCTCGAGTTATAAGTGTTCGCACTAACCCCACTTTCTTTTATATTATTAGATTCTTCAAAAGTCCAATATTCAACTCCACATAAAAGCACTGATCAAATATTATTATCTACACTACATCTCCTCAATTACGACAAACGCATAATATGAACTCAATAAGTAAAAAGTATGCCTGACGCACTACTCCAATATAAAAGTTGATTACACACATTATTTCGACAAAATGTGAGTTTAATACAACGTTCATTGTATACGTATGACGTTTATAATTTATCGAATTATCGTGACTGGGTGTATAAAATATTCATACACCCTTCTAGAAGGAAATAACTTTGTAATAATCATCCATTTGGTGCGTATCCTACCCATTGCCTCGAAATCCGCGTACGTTGAGCCGGCACTAACCAACACACACAAAAGAATAAAAAAAAGGGAATTGGAATTAATGGAAAAAGAACAAATCCTTTCTCTAAATAATAATCCTTTACGGTAAATGGAGAATTAAATTGATCATTTGCATTTTATTTTATGAAATTAATTTTTATATTAATGTATTTACAAAGAATAAAAAAACTTATAAATTTTTATGATTCCTTCAGGTATATATTCTACCAACTTTGGGTAGGTACAAAAAATTGGGTACTTTTGTTAAAATTACCAAACATTTTTAATCAATCTAAGCTCACTCAAAGTGAGCACAAAAATACACTTTCGACATCTTTCACAAAAAGCAAAGCTTGAGTTGAGTGAAAGTGGAAATGGTCGGCACCGGGATTCGAACCCACGATCTTCAGTACGCTGTACGTAGCAAAGCCGTTGACTGATACCATATATTACTCACCTAACGTAAGTGAGAATCACCGCATTTAAAATGAAGTGCCACGGGAGAATTTTTAGTATAAGATGGTACCACCGCATCACGAACGACGCTATACGCTGGCGCATCCAGCGAGGGCCCATCACCTCTAAAATTGTGGAGGGGAGATGGACTTGGCTGGGTCATGTGTTAAGGATGCCGAATGACAGTTGGCCGAGGAGAGCGCTGTTCTTCCTCCCATCAAAGTCCCGAAGACGAGGAAGACCCTCTCACAATGTGTTCCGCTCCTTCGAAGCAGAGCTGAAGGATTTGGACATGGTGTGGGTGGAGGTCATAAACATTGCGCAAGATCGAGCCCAATGGAGAGCTTTTGTTGCCTCCGTAAACGTAAGTGAGAAACTCATGGAAATTTTGTATGATATGCGGTGTTTTCCAAAGTATTCTGTAGATGCGCATTTCGATACAAAATTTTCTTACTTTACGCCAGCGTTAAAATCACGGAAACTTAGAATAGGGGTACTGTTCTACTAACCACCTCACAAATATTGAACATTTTAAACAATGATAGCACCTTCTTGTTCCTGTAGGAAACACACCAAACCAGCCTTTGAAACACCTGTAAATACTGCCGTAAGCCTGAAGTGATTCAAAATCAAAATGGATGAAATTTAACGCAACATTTCCAGCATAAATTAATCTAAATATGTACCTACCAATAGAGGAACATTGTATTAAATGATTATTCTTGATTAAAATGATGTAAAAAGCATATAAGTTAAACTTCCTACGTGTATATGAGAGTTAAGTCTTTTGTAGACAACATACATCACAAATGAAATTTATTTTTCATTCGTTTGAGAAATTACGAGCAGTGTGAGTGTGACCGACTTTTGAATAAATACTTACTCTTCAACGAGTTGCATTCGCAATATACATATTTTCATAAAATAGGAATTTGAATTTGTTTACCTATAATATTTAGATGGGATAATAACAAACCGTATTCAGAATACAAGCAAAGCATAATAGGTAGGTACAGTATACGGCAGATTGTGATTGAGTTCACCCAAGCTGAATCAACGGTATTGCATATGCACAACTTTTAAAGAGCTATAAACTTATGAAAATAATGACGTAGCCTGGTTCTTGTTTATTTTATTTGGACAAGCACCCAAAATGAGTCTCACATTATCAATTTTTTTTTTGCGCGAGGTACTGGCATAATGTTTCTGCGTGGGCAATCTAAGCTTTTATAGTATAACTGTACGGCTGCTAGACATGGTGTCTATCTGAAAGAGATAAACGGAGACTAGAGGCTTTTGAGATGTGGTCCTACAGAAGACTATTGGGAATTTCCTGGAGAGACCGCATTACAAACGAGGAGGTTCTCCAAAGAATCGAAGGAAGAAGGCACCTGCTCAGGACCTTGTCCGAAAGGCGTGCAAGATGGATCGGCTATATAATAAGACAAGAAGGCCGCTTGCATGCCATAATGGAGGGTATGACCGAGGGGACAAACTCCAGGGGACGCCCACGCCGAGAGTACCTGGAGGACCTGTTGGTGGACGTGCGATGCCAGTCATATGTAGATCTTAAAATAGCCGCACAAGACGGGGAAGAATGGAGGAGGAGAATTGAGGAAATTGCTGCAAACCAATCTTATGATTGAAACCAGAGAAGAAGAACTGTACAATAATTGTACATAAGTAAAAGTACGACTGGCATCGCACGTAAAAGAAAAGTAGCTTAGAATAACTATCCAAAGTGGGTCAATTATTAGCAACAATAGTCGTCAGATCCAAAAATTATATTTCTTAGGTTTTACTTCTATTTTGTCATATTAGTAAAGGGATAATTTACAAACTCTGTCAAATCCACTAAAGTGACAAAAATTATGTTAAAAAATAATGTTACAATAAGGTTTGATTACAAAACTAAACAAACTTTCAGATATTTAGTATCAATATCAGTCAAATATGTACATTACAATCAATGAGAAACTGTTATGGAGGGGGCGGCCATATTCTTTTGAATTTGTCAAATTTAGTTTCAAAATGTTGAAATAAATTTAAAGCAGTAATAATGAATATTGGTCCAATCAAAATTGTTATTGGAGAACTGGAGATCCTTTGTTTTTGTTTCATAATTTGTTTTGTACGTGTTTTTCAGTATTTTGTTGGTGTCTTTAATAAATAAATCCAGTTTGAAATATCAAAACTAGTCAAATCCTAATTTAAAATTACAATATCCTTTTTATTTTAAAAATCTTTAATTTCAAAAGTCGTTTAACATAAATCTAATTCTACTTGATAATCTATAAAGATTATTCAAAAATCTTGTTGCATGAAGTTGAACACTTTTGATACTAATAGACAAATACATCTATACAGACCATTCTATAAGCTTTGCAAATTCATGATTTATCTACATCTGACATTAAAATCTTTTAACTTGGGAGCTTTCTGCACGCATATTCTTGGTTAAAGCATAATCCCTGTCTTTGATTAGCTTATAAAATTTCCGGAATATCATGGCGTACAAATAAAATATAAATATTAAACCGTCGATATAAATCATTCAGATCACAAGTCCGATATGATGGTAATTTTATTATACCCATTTAAAGGCAACTTCCAATAATTACAATCATTTCCAATTTGATTCCAGCTGAAAATCGTTTTCCAATTGAACTACACGCGTGAGAGAATTACCTGTAAGCCAGTACAAGTGTTCAGTGTAGCGTGTTCTCATGGCGCTAATAACTTCACGCTATTTGCACACCTGGAACCAACATGCTGTCTCGTCTCCTAGACAAATAAATAAAGCCTCTCTCCTCTAGTCTTATCGCTTATTTTATATCAAAATAACCGATACAAGTTTACTTTGCCTTTACAATCTGACTTCTGTGACACATTGTTGTTTTACTAACCAAATACAAAGTTTTCTTTGAGGAGAAGGATTAAACTATGTATTTATTATCTAACGGTATTTTATATTTATACGCTCTACTTTTAAGTAAATATGCCTTCTCTCGCCTTCTTGGTTGGGAACCTGTTTCTGACCGCCTGATGAGTGCGTCCTTTAAGATGAGTGGCGAAACACTGACGGTCCTTCTATGCTATGCTCCCACTGAGGATGGGGACGCGGCTGCTAAGGACTGTTTCTATGACAGTCTGGATGCAGTTGTGTCCCATGTTCCGAGGCGCCATCGCCTAATAGTTCTGGGGGACTTTAATGCCAAGGTTGGCAACGACCCCCAGAATGGACCAGGCGTCATGGGTAAGCATGGCTTAGGAGTGATGAATGATAACGGAAGCCGTCTCATTGGTTTCGCCACGCTCCATGGACTCTTAATAGGGGGAACTCTCTTCCCCCACAAGGATATCCATAAATACACCTGGACCTCGCCCGACAGAAGAACGAAAAACCAGATAGACCATCTCCTGGTAAGGGCTAGCAGCCGAACTGACCTGCGGGATGTCCGCACCTGCCGGGGAGCAGACATGGACACGGATCACGAACTCCTTGTGGGTTCGTTCAGATTCAAATTTCACCATTTCCAGCCAAGATCGTCTGCTCCTCGCCCGCTGGACATACGCAGGTTAGAGAGTGCTCAGTGTCGCCACACGTACGAGACTGAGTTACGCACAAGGTTTGCCCCCTTGCAGGATTCACCCGGAGCTGCCCCAATTGAGTCAGCCTGGACTAGCTTTCGTGACGCGGTTATGGAATCCGCACGTTCTTCTGTTGGCTACAAGAATAAAAAGAGGCCAATATGGATGTCCGATGGGTCCTGGAGTCTCATCGAAGATCGCCAGAAGGCTAAGACCCTCAGAGACAGCGAAAAAGACCCTCAAAAACTGGCCGCTTTGGTGTCTGAGTACAGGGAGCTGAGCCGCAAGGTAAAGCACTCTGTACGAACAGATAAAAGAAGACACCTGGACTCTCAGATACGGCGAGCACAGTCTGCTGCACTCGGTAATGACTCGAGGACACTCTTCGAAATCACCCGGGAGGTCGGGGGCAGGGGTCAAAAAAGACCCGTGACGGCAATACGAGACTCTCGTGGAGCCACTGTCACTGCCCCCGAACTGATTAAAGGGAGATGGAGGGAGTACTTTGAGTCAATATTGAACCGCCCCGAACCCTCCTCACCTTACAACTTTGAGGAGGAGTTGGCGGGTCTGAATATACCTCAGGCGACTGGGATATGTGAAGATCCGCCGACCCACAGCGAGATGGTGCTGGCCGTGATGAGATTGAAAAACAACAAAGCGCCAGGAGACGATGGAATCCACGCAGAGCTCCTCAAACAAGGCATAGACACCCTTGGCCAACCACTTCTTGATATATTTAAAATGACGTGGGAAGAGGAGAGGTGCCCAAAAGATTGGCGGAATGGATCCATCGTCGCAATATTTAAAAAGGGGGATCCCCTTGAATGCGGAAACTACCGTGGAATTACTCTACTGAGTGTTCCCGGTAAGGTATTATCTCAGATATTACTACACCGCATTCGGGGGCCTATCATGGCTGTCCTGAGAGAGCAACAATGCGGCTTTGTACCTGGCAAGTCCTGCACGGACCCAATTTTCTGTGCCAAGTGCATCTTTCAGCAGTGCAAAGAGTTTAACTCTCCAGTCGCTTGTTGCTTCATAGATTTTGAAAAGGCCTTCGACAGCCCACATAGACCATCGATATGGAAAATTTTAGCTCTGTACGGTATACCTCCGAAGATAGTAAAAATGGTGCAGTCCCTGTATGAAGACTCCGAGTGTAGCGTCAAAACGCCAGGTGGTCCTACTGAAGCTTTCAGGATCACCACGGGAGTCAGACAGGGCTGCGTACTGGCTCCATTTATATTTATTATTGTCATGGACTTCCTCTTGAGAAAGTCCATGCAAGGAGCAAGAGGTATACCGATAACACAGAGAGATGGTCTAATGGGCGAACTGTGCGATCTGGAGTACGCGGACGACCTAGCGTTGTTCAGTACGACAGTGGAGGAATTACAGCGCAGTGTTTCAAGACTCTGCGACGAAACAGCACGCCTTGGCCTTCGAGTCAATGCCAGTAAGACGGAGCTCATGGCGAGTAATGCCTGCCCCGATAAACAGCTACCGATAACCATAGACGGTCACCAGGTCTCCCGGGTGGATAAATTTAAATACCTGGGAGCAACCATTACCACCTCTGGTGACCTCGGGGCTGAGCTCCCGATACGTATCGGTATGGCAAGTGGCGCCTTTAACAACATGACCAAGATTTGGAAAGCGGCGGCGTTTAGTGTCGAGACGAAATGTAAACTGTTTGATGCGTGTGTGTTGCCCATTCTCCTCTATGGGTGTGAGTCCTGGCACCTGACCAAAGCCCAGGCACAAAAAGTCTCAGCTTTTGAAATGAAGTGCCTAAGGAGAATTCTGGGTGTAAGATGGTACCACCGCATCACGAACGACGCTATACGCCGGCGCACCCAGCGTGAGCCCATCACCTCTACCATTGTGGGGAGGAGATGGACTTGGCTGGGACATGTGTTAAGGATGCCGAATGACAGTTGGCCGAGGAGAGCGCTGTTCTTCCTCCCATCAGGGTCCCGAAGACGAGGAAGACCCTCTCACACTGTGTTCCGCTCCTTCGAAGCAGAGCTGAGGGACATGGACATGGTGTGGGAGGAGGTCATACACATTGCGCAAGATCGAGCGCAATGGAGAGCTCTTGTTGCCTCCCTATGCCCCTGAGTGGGGTGTAAAAGGGAAAATTGATTGATTGATTGATTTTACATTTATAGCGTAGCGTTGTTCAGTACGACAGAGGAGGAATTACAGCGCAGTGTTTCAAGACTCTGCGACGAAACAGCACGCCTTGGCCTTCGAGTCAATGCCAGTAAGGAGCTCATGGCGAATAATGCCTGCCCCGATAAACAACTACCGATAACCATCGATGGTCACCATGTCTCCCGGTGGATAAATTTAAGTACCTGGGAGCAACCATTTCCACCACTGGTGACCTCGGGGCTTAGCTCCCGATACGTATCGGTATAGCAAATGGCGCCTTTAACAACATGACCAAAATATGGAAAGCGTCGGCGTTTAGGTTACTGTTTGATGCGTATATGTTGCCCATTCTCCTGCATGGGTGTGAGTCCTGGCACCTGACCAGAGCCCAGGCACAAATAGTCTCAGCTTTCGAAATGAAGTGCCTCAGGAGAATTTTGAGTGTATGGGTATTGGTGGTTGGTAGAGTGAAGTAGGTTTTGTATGGTGGATCGGTTTATTGTAGAATTAATATGTTATACAGAATACAGAAAATACTATTGAGCGGGCGCCGTGTGGCGCACCGCAATGCGCGTCGCGAGACGGAAGGTGCGTGTTGACTCTATGCAGACTTGTTAGTGACTGATGGTTGGTGTGCTGCCTTGTACGATGTGGCAGGCTGCTACTGGATGACGACATCTTGAAGGAACGCTATTGGTTGATGATGTCGTCATGAACAGGGTCGAACGCTATTGGTTGATGATGTCGTCATGAACAGGGTCGCCACAAGTGTAAGATGATACCACCGCATCACGAACGACGCTATACTCCGGCGCACCCAGCGTGAGCCCATCACTTCTACCATTATGGGGAGTAGGTGGACTTGGCTAGGACATGTGGATGTTTGCTTAGCGGTTCAGCCGCCGACTTTCGTATTGACCTACGTCGGTTCGAATCTTATAGCTGACAATTTCCTCTTTTTCATACTTAGCATGCTTAGCATAGCTTAACTCTACTAAGTATTTTGTGTTCACCGTAAGTGAGCTCATTAGCTTCTCTTCTGTCGACCTGTATTTGAAGCTGCTCTTGTTTCTTTTGTTCACGCCAGCTTTTCGGCGGACTTTCTCAGGAACGACTACCATGGGGCTGAACGACTCCGTGGGGCTGATTCTGGCAGTGGCTATTCTCTGGACATTGCTATATCACCCATATCGGTCCCTCCATCGCTGTCTGCTTCATTTGACTATATATCTCGTTTTGCTTTCTAAGGCCATATTCTAAAAATCTTCTTTTAACATGATGCAGGCCTAAGCTGGGATGAAGCTGTGGCGCAAAATAGAGATGCTTGAAAGAATTTGCTCCACATGCTCCACATTAGGAATAATCGTGGATTAAGTTTCTAAGTAGGTTATTTACCCTAGGAAACTATCAGGAAACAAGAGATCATAATTTCGCTCAAATCTGCGCAACGTACCAATACGCTTTTTCTTCTAGTAGTGCCGTTTAACATAACGCAAAGCAACTACCCTAAATGGGAAGACGTTGGTGAAGTACCTAATACTTAAAAACAAAGTTGAGTAGCAACTCTGGGCAAGCATAAAATGGGTGAACTTTTGATTAGACGCATGACTAAGCAAAACGAAAAAGGAAATACCTACGTAGTAAAACGTTTGCAAACTCTTTTTGAATGTGCAACCATGTTAAAACAGTTGCACTTTCACAAAACTAACCATAATAAACTTTTACTGTGTGAATATACACACTTTCAAAAGTACATTATATTAATATAAATAAACCTACGGCCATTTTTATACAGAGAGATAAGAATTTATAGGCAAAAATATATAAAAAGACATTTATCGGTATAATCACAACCTCTATTGATTCGTTTTCCTTTTTAATCTAAAAGGATTCTTACTTTCATTGATCTCGTAAGATGGTAGGTACATAGAATCAGGAAAAGGCAATATATCTTGCTAAGAAGTAGGTAATCCATTTCCCATTAGTCTCAGCCTCCGTATAAAATATCCACCGTACTTACATACGTTGTTTCCCCGCTTCCAACTTAACTTAAGCGAAATTTCACTTTTAATTTCAACATTTCAAAGACATATGTATTTTACCGTCTAATGTTTAATGAATAATATAATATGAAGGTTACAGGATATAAAGGATGAATGTCAGTTTTTATAGTTTTGAGACTGATAACGCCATCTCGTGAAAGTTTACATGACCTACATATTTGTCTAATAAAACTTGACATAGAGGCTGTATTTCGTACGATAATTGAAAAAGAAAAAAACGCATGCAGGGGATAAAGGATGGATGTCAGTTAAATACTTGACAATCTTGACATAAAGGATGAATGTCACTTATAGCCACCTAGCGAATGTTTTTCAAAACTTTTGACTGTTGATATCAGATCAATCTATAGTATCCTCGGAATGAACTGGCAGCCGGGGCATAAAATTAACGGATCCTAATCCCTTTTGAATGGATGTGAATAATACCAGTCGATAATGCCTATTGTATTGGTTATATTACCCCGACTGCCAGATAAATTTGACTAGGCTATAGTATCATTTCGAGGATACTATAGCCTAGTCTAGTTCATAGAATATATAAAAATTACCTCTTATAATATTGCAATTGTGCAATTATTTAAAAAAAAAAACAGAAGTCTTGTGGTGATAAAGCTGCTAATTACTACATTAGCCTTTCATTTAAAACAGTATGATTTGCCATTTTTCCACTTTTTCATAACAATTTTTATAGTATTTTGGTATTTTAATTATTCTATTATTTCTTATTAAAGTACATTCAACTTTATATTTTTATTAACACCTTAAAAAAACTATCTATGTAACATTTATTGGATATCGAAGATTGACATCCATCCTTCATCTCCTGTTTGGTATTGACATTCATCCTTTATGTTCTGTATATTGGGGACTTGATTTAAAAAAATAAAAATAATTTTCATAAATACAATATCTATCAACTCCGCCGTTGCCGGTCCCAAGCCCGGATGAGAAAGGAGGAGGGATTACAGACTAGGTTAGCTGCCTATCTGTATTACTGAATAAAAGCTCATAGAACCACCGTAAAAGCCTCGGACAATGGTAAACAAACGGACTCGACTAAAGCTAGGAAAAGGACTACGAATTGGAAACGTAATCAGACTAGAATCGCTTGCTGGAATATTACATCCTGGAACAAGAGAGACCAAGAAATCATAATGGAATTGAATAGACATAATGTTGACATTTGTGGAATCTCGGAGACAAAGAAAAGGGGACAAGGAACATCACAATACTCAAATTACATATTGGCATACAGTGGGAAAAAGAAGGAAGAGAGAGCACACTCTGGAGTGGGAATTTTGATCCATGAGAGATACGAACAATACATTGACGACATTGAATACATCAATGATAGAATACTGAAAGTCTCTTTAAAATTGGAAAATCGTACCTACCATTTCATAAGCACGTATGCCCCAGATATAACTAAACCCAAAGAAGATACTGATAATTTTATTATAACATGCAAGCCCTATTTGACAAGCTACCTAACAGAGACGGAGTGATTGTATTGGGTGATTTGAATGCGAGAATCGGGGACTGCACAATCGATGGTGTAAAACAGAGGTATAATGAATCTGTTCTTAATGACAATGGAGAGGCCCTTATTGACTTTTGTGCGAGAAACGAACTAAGAATTAATAACACATTCTTCCCGCACAAAGAGCAACACAAATACACATTTGTTAACAGCCGAGGTGAGAAATCAATCATAGACTATATAATTACAAACAGATCCATACAACCCACGCAAATTTTAGACGTACGTGCACTGACATCAGCCAACATAGGCACGGATCACCACCTCATTCTCTGTAAACTTAGAATAAAAAAACCAATAAGAAAGATTAAACCCGCTAAATATATAGAAAAATACAACATTGAGTCATTGGAAGAGGACAGCACGAAAACACTATACGAAAATCGCCTTGCTAGTAAAATCTCTCAAAATAATATATTGGAAACCGACAACGTAAATCAAGCATGGGAAAAAATTAAAATTAACATTGATAGCGCTGCTAGAGAGGCCCTGGGAAAACGACGAGTGAATATCAATGCAAAGAGGAACTCCAAACCTTGGTTTACCGAGGAAGTGAAGACCCTCGCTGAAGAGAAGAAACGCAGTTACTTAGCCTATAGAAGTTCTCCCTCCCAAGAAGAGTATGCCAAATATGTTAGAGTGAGAAACCGAGTGAATTCAGAAATAACTAAAATTAAAAAGGAATACTGGCTGAGATTCACTAAAGATATGGAACGCGACCTCTATGGAGCACAAAAGAAGGTTTGGAAAATGCTGAGAAACGCTAAGAAACCTATTAATGAGTACACCCAGTCCACAAAAATAACAACTCAGCAATGGGAGGACTATTTTAAGCAGCTATTTGATACAAACACAGATAGCCGACAAGAATTAACCCTACCTGATAACAACATAGAAGGACTAGAGGAAAGGGAAGTTGAGGCAGCGATAAAAGGTCTCAAAAACCGGAAATCGCCAGGACTCGATGATATCTCCAACGAATTGATCAAATACGCTGGATACGGACTACGCAAAGAACTACACCGCCTTATATCAAAAATTCTCGAATCATCAACTATACCTACAGAATGGCGCACTAGCATCACCATACCAATATTTAAAAAGGGAGATAAGACCAAACCAGAGAACTACAGGGGAATAACTCTTCTTAGCTCTGTGCTTAAGCTCACAACCAGCATAATTAGAAGCAAACTGGAGAAACAAATCACTAACAGAGAGGAACAACAAGGATTCCGAAAAAATAGATCTACTACTGACGCAATTTTTGTTGTAAGACAGATAGCAGAAAAATCTATAGAATTTAATAAAACGGCCTACCTTTGTTTCGTGGACCTTACCAAAGCGTTTGACAGGGTAAAACTGGAAGATGTTGTAGAAATTCTGAGCGCTAAAGGAATACCCTCGAACATAATTAGAACAGTACAAGACCTTAACATCGACAGCTATACCAAGATAAAAGTAGATGGCGAACTTACTAAAGCTGTTCCTACCCCAGTAGGTATCAGACAAGGAGACAGCCTAAGTCCATTTCTTTTTAACCTGATAATGGACAAGCTCATCGAAGAAGTTGCCAATATGAATATGGGCTATCGACTAGGCAATAAAAGAATAAGTATAGTCTGCTACGCCGATGACGCTGTCCTAATTGCAGAAACTGAGGACGATCTCCAGAGAATGCTTTTCAATTTCCATCAAACCTCGAAAAAGTACAACATGACAATATCAACGGATAAAACAAAAAGCCTCACATTATCAAGAAATCCTGTGAGATGCAAACTGGTTGTAGAGAACAAAATAATAGAGCAAGTGACAGAGTTTAAATATCTTGGAGTCGAAATCAGCAGCAGAGGAAACCTCTATGAGGAGACCATAGCACAAATAAACAAGGCTGCAGCGGTGTCTGGATGCCTGAGGAACACCGTATGGAGAAACAAACATATGCGACTAGATAGTAAGGTTCGTATATATAAGACCTGTGTACGACCCATAGCCACATATGGAATAGAGGCCAGAGCAGACACTGCTAGAACAAAGTCCCGACTGAGAAGCTCCGAAATGAAAACACTGAGATGTATTACCGGAAACACACTGCGTGATCGCATAAGGAATAACACCATCCGCAGCATGTGCAACACGGAGGACATCGTCAAATGGGGAAGGCAACGAAGGCGACACTGGAACGAGCACGTTAATAGAATGTCAGACGACAGAACTCCTCGTGTCGCCCTTCAAGGCAACCCTGAAGGAAGAAGACCCCCAGGAAGACCACCAAAGCGATGGAGAGATAGTTGGCAGTCGACCTCCCAAGAGGCTGAAACGACGGCACAAACAGATCCGCAGGATCTATGAAGAGAGGAAGAAGAAGAAGAAGAAGAAATACAATATAAGGATAATGAAATCTACATATTTGCAATGATAGGATATAATATGGAGAACATTATAACGAGCAAGCTTTATACAATTTATTTGTTGATTCATTGTTCAAGAGGTTTGAAAACTTTAAAGCGTAATTTCTAAAAACATACATTTTTGACATTCAACCTTTATATCCTGTACCCTTCATATACATATATTATGTAATACCGACTACCGGTAAATTTGGTCCCATCTTATTCCAATGTAGACCCAAATCTTGACTTGTTTTCGAAATATGAACATTTGAATAAAACACTTTTTCAAAACGTTTTTTTAATGAATTATTGTACAGGTGTGATCCTCAAATAGATCCGACATCAAATACAGCTGAAATATGGTACCCCAGATGAAATACAGCTGAAACATGGTAGGTAGGTACCTACTATCTACATTCAATGGGAAGTTTTTCTTCCCTTGTGTGCCGCTAGGGGCGCCCTAGCTAATCCGGTCTATTGTCAAATTCAGTGTGGCCAACGGGGCCGATTTACTGCCATTTGGTAGGTAGCAGCATAGATAATATAATAATATACTGGGTAGCAGCGCTTCTCATCTAAATATTATAATAATATGACAGCGTTATTAAAACATAAATACGTTCGGAGATTTGTCAGTTTGAGACTGTATTTTTGTTATTTTTACCATTGCGTTTAGAAATAATTTTAAAATTAATAGAAATTACGGAGAATGGTCTATAAATCAGTTAAAAAAAGAATTAAAAAGACGTAATGCGAAGGTTTGTGGGAAAAAGGCCGTATTAGTAGGAAGGTTAGTATGATTTTTATAATAAGATTTTTCTAAATATTCATAATACACATTATACTTACAATTCAAAGCAGTGGCGTACCGTGGGTTTTCGCCGCCCGGGGCGGGCGTCGAAATTTGGCGCCCCCTCTAATAAAATGTGGCGCCCCCTTCCTATAAAATTTGCCCCCCCCCCCTCCCCCCGAAAGTAAAAAAAATCTAAATAATTAAAGTACCTAAAGATATTTATTAAATAAATGATTTTCATTTACCTACATACTTACATCTCAACAATATAGTACAAAAAAATCCATTTTAGGACAGAGCTAACTTCTGACAGATTTTTCTACCTGCCGATTTACCGCAAATTTTTTTTAAGACCTTAACCCGAAATTAAATGTTATTTGTAATCAAAATAATAATTCTGATTTTATCAATCTGGTCGTGAATAGTATAGCGCAAGCAGATTTTGCCGCCCTCTGAATAGAGGCGCCCGGGGCGGTCCGCCCCTCCGCCCCCCCCCTCGGTACGCCACTGATTCAAAGTTTCCTTGAAATAGCCATTTGATTGAAAATGATCCTTGCAAACAACTGAGCTAAGTGACGGTTTCCAATTTTCATGTTTAATAGCATGTAACCACTTTGACATTCAAGGTTTTATCCTTTGGAAAAAGATGTGTTCCCTTGTTTTTGCAAAACGGCACGCAACAGTATGTTGAAGGCATATTTAAAAATAAATAATTTATTTTTTTTCAAACTTTTTCCTTCACGTATTAATATTATATATGTAGATATTGAGATTATAAACGTTAATTTGACATTTACCATAGACCGGGTTAGCGAGGGCGCCTCTAGTGGCAGAAAAAGGAATAAAAACATCTATACGTTGGCAGCACTGAATTTGACAATAGACCTGATTAGAAGTTCTGCCACCTAGTGTGTATTATCGGAAGCTCCCCAGAAAACTTCCCATTAGGTACAACCGATACGATTTTAACTATGTACCAATCTGTTGTCACATCATAGCGTTGCTACCTTCTTTTTTCAACCATTTTTTTTATAACGAAGGTCAAGGGACCCTTATATCACCGCGACCAAATTAGATCTATTGCAGTGTGACAGTGCCTCTTCCCGGCTCCCGCCCTTTGCAAGAACTCTGCATTATCGTCTTTTTGATGCCTCTAAAAGATAGTTCCAAACAGAATTCCCATCTTTTGCTTTTGGTCCTGTGAACTAATGTCCCCTTTGACCACTGATGCGGATGTTCCTATTAAGCTTTTATGACTTTCACGTGGTTGAGTTCCATTTTGCGTTCACCTTCACTCAGTGACTCATATGAGCCCCTATTTAACAGTTTTACAGATATTTGGATTGCTTGTTATGTACTTGTCTCTTAAAATATTGCCGTTTGTAGACGGCAATATCCTCATTACGAAGAAAAAAGATTTGTTTGTTTGAAGTGTTATTCACGCACTTAAATTTACAAATGAATCCTATTTTATTTGCAACAATGACGTAAGATTTAATACAAGTTATATGATTGAGTGATGATGTAACAAGCACTTAAACAAAAGACTTATGTTGCCTAAAAATCATTAAACCTTGGCTCGGCAGTCTCCATGTTTATCATGACACGAATCCACCGACGCTTTGTGTACTCCCTTAACGGCCTCGCAGAGTAATGTTCATTTATTCAAGCTATATCGGCGCACCTCTCCTCTGGGTGGAATGTCCTATTTTGTCATGTAAATTTTGGGGTCGCAGCTTAGGAAACTGTCATTTTAATAAAACATAGCGGCTATTGTTGAAGGGTTTATGGCCAGCTCTAATTCCTTTTATTCAAATCGGTCTATAAATTGTAATTTGTATGGAATGGACAAATTATTGTGGATCGAACTCATACCAAAATATAAATTGTCTCGATTCGTATCACTGTGGCATGATTATCATCACAAACTTATATAATAGGTATACATTTTGTTAGATATGCTGGGCGAGACAATATTTGCAAAGAATCCTATTTGTTCTGCCGCCACGCTACCAAAGCGTGTTTTATTCAATGTGTGTCTAAATTATATAAAAAGGAACCCTATTCCCCATCGCATCACGCCTGAACCAACTTCGCGAATTCTTGTTGTGTTTGATATTGTCAGGAGAAGGTTCTTACGAAAGAAAAAATGAAGAAAGTTGCGCGAAGCATTAGAAAATTTAAGAAAACTTAAAGTAGGTAACCTTCTCAGTGCTTTTTAAAATACATATAATTGAATTCTATTTGGTTTTCTTCAGTGGTTTTCCTATCTAAGAAAATAATAAAAGAAACGATAACATTTTGCGTTTTGATAAAAATATACCTATGTAGGTACTTTTGTTTTTGTTCTATAACATTTAAATTAGATCTTTGAGGTGGAATTTTGTATATTTTTTTTTAATTTCATATGTAACTTTTTGCACATATGATTATTTTTCAATGTGAATGCATCTTTTTAGTTGCCTTCAATTATTAAATGCCATATTTGACGAAAACAAATGCTTTTTTTTTTCAATTATTGTAGTAGGATGGGCACAATGGTACGCAATTTTCACGTCTTTCTCGCGTACTTTGACGGTTCATGGTGGATGGGGGCAATGGGGGTGACTAACTAGAGGAGGCGGGCGATGGACAGGGGAGAATGGCAGGGAATTCTGGAGGAGGCCGAGGCTCACAGTGGGCTGTAGTGCCAATGATGATGATGATAAACAAAAAGAAATAGATCTACTTTACAAGCAAACACATTATAGGTATATTCCCAAATAAAATTGACAAGTTCTTACGCATATTTAACAGTTTTACATCACTCATTTGGAGAATTTTGTATATCATTCATTTTCTTTTTTTTTATTCTAAAAAAGAATTATCTATGTACGTTATTTTTTTATTCTAACCTCACTTTCAAATAAAGAACTTTATGCCGAAATGACGCCGCGGTATCTAGATCACAGCCATAAAAATGGTACTAATAAATTTAATGTTCTTATTCCTACTATTTGTTTTTATACCTACGCCACAATCAATAACCCATTCGGCTCAACCCGTTCCTACAATATCCATAGGTACACATACATAATAGATGAAGAAGCACTGAAATGTTTGACCCAATATGGCTGAAAACAACATAAAAAGGAAAGTATCTCGTTTAGCTTGCAGTAAAAGACAACTGTAAGCCCATAATGGTTCGTGGGGTTAGTACGAGTTTTATCGAAAGCTAATTGCACGCAAATCAGCGCTTATTAGCGTGCAATTAGTGTTTTTAAATCAAACGATCGAATCATTCGATCATTTTATTTGTTCCTACTTAGTGAAATCTATGTTCGGACTTTTATCTTGAAACACGACGCCATTTTGTGATAGAATTTTTGAGATTGATTTGACAAATTAACAAATTTGCACTTCTCATACGAAATGCTTATAATCCATCTGATAATGAAGGGAAAAATCGACGGTCGCAAATGAGCTGGATGAAGGCAGATGTCCAGGCTACGGAATATAAGAAAAAGGACGCCGGACGGGTTTCTGTACTGCGGAAGAATTATTTCGAATGGCCCAGGAAAGAGAAAGATTCGCAACAATGATCTTCGACCTTGGGACTACATTGCATGCCACCAAAAACGATGAAAATGCTGTTGCATTATAACAATTACTAGTGGTCGAGCAGTGCTCGAAATTCGACCATAACTTACCAATTTATTTTAAGTTTGAACTATTACCGTCTTACTTATAAAAAATCGTTAATCGTAAGATTACGTATGATACTGATCACTTTTTACTTCAATTATAAAAAAATATTTAATCCACGTTTGTTATGTATGAAGATGACATTTCATACAAAATTTTGTAAACAAACAAATAATAGCCGGGCAACGCAAGTGGTAACTGCCAATATTCGCATGTCAGATTTGAACGAGTTATTGATGCAGAATAGGTACCTCATTTTTTAATTATTTATTTTATATCAAAATATAGTTAAGTCTTAATTAAATCATACGAAACCTTTTATGTTTCAGCCAAAATGAACCAATTCATGTTTGATCACTTTAATTTTAATATTTGTACCTACTTAAACAGTATTCTTTGAGTATTTTCTTCAAAACGTCATTATATTTCTTATAAATTTAGTTGATGCATCATGGTTGTAAGCCCTCGAATGATTACAGGAATGCATATTTGCTTTATTTGTTTAAATTTTTTATGATTAATATGATAAACCGAAATACAATGGACCTAAATATGAAGGGAGCACATAATTGGAAGGGAAAAAACTCAAATACAGTGTATTTATTACAGAAAGCGTTCTTGTATACTGGAAACAGCTGTCAGTTGACGTAAAATCCAACATGGCGGGTCAAAATATACAGAGATCAGCTCACAATCAAGCGATTTGCGTTAAACTATCTCGGTGACAGCTTGATCGTAATATTATCGCTGAGCTATTTTTTCCACTGATCTTAGTTTTTAAATTAAGCAGTTAAGGTTACATTGTCAAAGACTGATCGAGCGCTATTTCAAAATTTTAAGTGTGCGAAATTCATACTCCTCCGTCCGCCCAATTTCCGTAAAAATAGTCACAAAGTTTTTCCTTCACGTATTAATATATAGATTATCATTCCCGTTCCAGTGTAGTTTTGTTTTCTTCTTCAAGCTGTCATATCTGTCTAATTGTTAAACTCACTCAATGTCTTAGTCATGCCCGGCTGGTCAACAATTAATTATGACTCTTCAAAAAGTACTTACAACTACATGGGTAATGTTGAATTATAACAATATCAACCATTTCATTCGGTTAGTTTTAAAACGTTAGTAATATCAATGCGAGTTTCAATAGTAAACTTGTCAATGTAACACTTTACCGATGAAATTCCGTAGACATCAATATGACAGTTTAATCTCCTCTTCTAAACAACTTTTATGCTTGACATGATGACAGTTCTATCTGCTGTTAGAAACAAATTTCACAGCTGTCAAAAGCAGGCTGTTGGAAATTTTTTGTAATGCATTTGTTTTTCTTTTTCCTCTCGACTCAACTCAAAGTGCTTATACAAAATATTACTACCAACATACTAGTACGAGTTTTATAATGTAGGATATTTAATCGTGTAAAAATGTACCTATTTTAGCAATGATGAACTTTTTGTAAGCATTTATTGCCAGCAAAAATCTTTATTCAGTCCTTTTTTTCGGGATTAAGGGGTAATGGCAAAAAAAAACACCTAGCTGACCCGAATGTCCATTTCATCGGCACGTTGTAAGTAAATAAATAAAACCTCATTGCTTAAGGATAATTACAAGTTTAACATTAAATTAATTATAAAGATTCAAAGGGCAGCCTTTTCCCGTATGATCTCTTCCAGCCAACCCATATATAGCATCCCCCGGTAGAAAACTAGCGCTACTCTGTAGTCCGAGCTGGTATGATCGTATCATCTTTATTGGACTATATCCCATTATAGCAACAGGAATGAAAACCTGTAGCAAGCCCATATCAATCCGCCTCATGGCGTAGTATGAATTCACTACAAGTATCTTATCATGCAACATGCCAAAACTATTGTGGGATTACTATCAATCAATCAATCAATCAATTCTCCCTTTTACATCCCACTCAGGAGAACAGGGAGGCAACAAGAGCCCTCCATTGCGCTCGATCTTGCGCATCTTGCGTTTATGACTTCCTCCCACACCATGTCCAAATCCCTCAGCTCTGCTTCGAAGGAGCGGAACACAGTGTGAGAGGGTCTTCCTCGTCTTCGGACGCTGATGGGAGGAAGAACAGTGCTCTCCTCGGCCAACTGTCATTCGGCATCCTTATCACATGTCCGAATGTTAACCGAATACGATGTGATGTAGGCTGCACCGCTTCCAACTTACATAAATGGGGATGGATGGACTCACCAGCATGTGCATGTGGGATTACACAAACAATCGACCATCTGATTAACGAGTGCCCCATGTACGCATTTGAAAAAGGACTACAGGACTTGCACACGCTGACGGATGACGCGATCCAATGGCTTCGGTCTCTGGAGGTCAGATTGTGAGCGACCATAAGAAGAAGAAGAAGAAGATCGCATGTCCCAGCCAAGTCCATCTCCTAATCCACAATGGGCTCACGCTGGGATTACTATCACTTTAACATATTTTGACAAGCCGATTGGTGATACTTTTTGTATGTGAGGCGCCCTTGGGGTAAAGATTCTTAACTAAACAGCGCCATAGAATATCTCCAATATTATTATGACTTCTACCTTCCTCACCTCCCCCTAAAATCTTGTTATGCGGATGCCCTTTTTTAGCAGTGCAGGAAAAGTCAATAGTAGGTATGCCATCTCTATGAAGATGTGGACTGGAGCCCAATATCCCAATTGCTGGGCCATGTTATTTAACAGCCTGCATAAGAGTGGTCTTAGCCTTAACTACCCTATATTGAGCAACAGGGGACACTTTGGCATGGTGAGCAGTTGTGAGATAAAGAAAGAACATTGATAAAACAAAAAACTGCAAAAAACACGCCATGGATTTAAGTACCTGATACTTTTGATTACAGTTTACAATAATGTTTCACATTTCCTCCATTGTTTGCGAATATGTGTGGCATTAAGTCCGAATCTTTATTACAGTGTTTACAAAGAAAGCTTTATCATCGTTTATGTAAAAGGTCGGTACTAACAAAAACACATTTGTCACTGAAATGAGTAATAACACTCGTACAGCCTGGAACCTTACCTGATATTACTTTATTTAAGTACACTATTAAGCGGCGCACGAACATTTTGTTCCAAACACACAATATGTGTAAGCATTCGCACGTCCAGATTTTTAACGGAGATAAAACAGCACTTGGTATGAATATTATTTACATACTGTTTGAACAAACGACCAAGCCTTATCAATATCTGTATACCATTACTCAATCTGTTCCGCAGGCTTAAATGAAACATAATCTCTAGCACGTTATTCATATTATTATAAGTAAAAGAAGATACAGACAGCAAGCAAGTTAAGCAGATGATTAGATTCAGATTCATCTTTCTTTTTTCTATTTAGTCCACTTCGTCCACAGCTGAATGAGGGTTGGTTGGCAAGCAGTCAAGTAACATCACACCGCTCTGTCAAGGTAGTTGGTATAGGTTTGGTAGTACACGTTTCCCATCCTGCTATTATGGCGACCATATAGTTGCTGGTAGCCTAGCTAGACTTTAATACAGTTTTATGCTGGTGGTCATGGTTCGATCGAAATTAAATCATTCTCAACCAAGAAGAATCTACCTAGAAAATAGGACAATTGCATAGAACACTCTGGAAATCCCGAAAAAATTTCTAATATGTATAAAGATAAGTAATGTTCTTATTCAATAATGGTGAGATACGTATGTAGATAAATCCTATTTTGGTGATATCAGTTCGTAACGTTTAACCCTCTCTAAAATTATTGGTGTCCTTTAGAATCTATGTGAACTATTAAGAGATCGTGTCACCAATTTCTATGGATAATAATATTGTAACAAACCTCATTGCAAACTCATCTGGTAAAAGCGGACTTAAATTACCGCACTTCTTCTCACATAAGTGATGCTCCAAAAGATATTATATTCACACAAAGGTAGGTATATCAATGAAGCTTACGTTTAGCAATGGGTGGAAAAATCCGATTAAGAAATAAAAACGAAGTTAATCCTGTGAGTCAGACAAATATTCTGAAGACTTTATTTACCACCAAGATTATTTTCGAAAATCTCACATGATCCGCTTTATGAAAAAGTTGCGCGAAAAATAATAATAACAAATTAAATTTTGAGTTAATGAACTCAACAAAAGCATGTGTCATACCAATATCTGAGTCAGGGAGAGCTAAGTTAGCGATGTCGTCCTCAAAATTATTAATTTACTTAGAGTAGTCACTGTCTCTATCTAGACTTCTCTGAAACTGTGAATACAATGAAAAGCTGTTTCCTCTATCTAGATTTTTCAAACACTGGTCGAGCTTACAGCCTTTGTGCGCATTTACACCAAACGAACATAGAGCCGAATCTAGAAACAGAACATACATACTTTCTTTTGTGGTTTATGTTGGATACCACGGAAACAATAACAAACAAGAACTAATCAATGGGGGGTGACAGATTAGTGTCCATATCAACGATCAAGAAACTACATATTATATACTCTATTTTCCAGCTCTAGCTCTATGTTCGTTTGGTTTAAATATACCCTTATGTGATGTCCGATAGAAGATTGAAAGAAACTCGATTGAGCTTGAGCGGTTTAACTGCTGTCTTCTTCATTTATAGACTCAAAGATGATAGCTCTTGCTAGATCTACTCTATCTTTAAAAAAAATCTACAGTAAAATCCCTTTAATTAACCGATAATGCTCTGTTTCTTTGAATACTTATTATCAGAAACCAGATGATGAAATCTAAGCAGAAATTTGCAAAATGAAATCAAAAATTTAAGGCCGCTATGTGATTACATGTTTGATTACATTAGAAAAGAAGCCGGATAACTAGAATGCAAAACAATCTAACCTAACCTAACCATTTCGTAATTATGATCAGTGATATTTTTGTTATTTCCAAAACATGATAAAATTTATCTATAATATAAAACAAACATTCCTATCTTAACCTACGATTACCAATTTTAGTTAAAAAAATAAATAAATACAGCGCCCCGAACTGATTCGGTTTTAAATATAATACCTAATATAACTTGTTCGAATGAGCCGATCGGAGGAAACATCATTGACTCGTGAACCCCCAGCTATTATTGGCCACACATAAATAGCCCAACCGACACGTTCTACAACACCAATAAAGGATATTATGTCTTTGAGCTTTGGTATAAACATCACAACCTTTGGCCGGTCGCAACGAATATCCCGAGTCGTATCATTTTATTAGCAACTTTAAAACACCCTTTAAATAAATATTAAAGGAGTATACCTACACTTTATTAGCCCCTTTATTTTCGGTTTAAACAATAACAATATAAAGACACAATGAGAAAATTCAAACAATTTGTAGCTCTCAAAAGGTTACAATTGAAATTCCTTTTTTGGTGTAATGGCTTAAGGCCGCTCTCTAGTGAAAGTGTTCAATTTTCAACACATTTGGTAGTCTTAATCTCAAAACTCGTTGATTCCATGAAAATTTTGATATGAAAGAATATTAAAACAAATAATAAAATACTAGCTCTTCACTGTTGCAAAAAAACGTTATTATAGACTGATAACATTCGATTATGAAAAACCATATCTCTATAATATAAATGAAAGTCGGGTTGGTGCGAACACTTATAACTCGAGATCGGCTGAACAGATTCTTCCGATGTTTGATTTATTGGATACTTCTCTTATCCGGATAACAGAATAACTAATAAAAAGTTGAATAAATGGCTAAGGAGTTATATAAAATATAATATTAAAGTTAGTATGGAACGGACTTTCTGTTGGGGACATTACCGCCATCTGTTGAGAAAATAGGGAGATTTCTGGTAGATTGATATTTTAGTAGAAAGATTCTATAGATCAATGTTATCCCTTTGTTTCCACAGATGGCGGCAATGTGACAACCATTGAAATTAAAAATATTGATAGGTACGTACGAAAATTTTTTGATGGCACTTTTTCAAGTTTTTTTGTAATTAGTTAACCAATGAATGAATCTTATTCTGGTGTTTTAGATGTGCAATTAATTTAGTTATCTGTATTATCTGACTTTTTTATAAGTCGGATGAAAATTCCATATAGATATCTAATATGGGTGAGTATTGGTGATTTTGAAACAACTGATTCATAATATTATAACATAACCACATACCTAACTTATGATTTTTTTATGAGTAGTCATTTATGTTAGCTATCTTATGTTACCCAGCAATATTTTATTGACTTTAAGGCGGAACGAAGTTCAATGGGTCAGCTAGTTATTTCATAAAATAGAAATTTGGGATGTGTTTGGTAGTCTATGTACGGAAATCCTTCATTTAATTACATATTCTTTTTTGAATAAAGTAAAATTTATTATTTTTAATTTATAATTTATTAATTTCTCTTTTTTAGAAAAGTAAAGCTATATGAACTGATTTTCGCTCTCCAAAAATACTGCTTGATATAATTATACGGGAAGAAAATCTCCAACAGAAGAACCCGGAAGAGCCCATCATAAGGCTAGCCCAGGCGTAAAAATAAATATTTTTCATTTTATATATACCTATTAACAAACTAAGACACATCTTGTCAGTCAGCTTTTTATATTTTCTCAACTATCATAATTTACTTACCTTACCAGTCGTCGTCCTCACTGCTGAGGGTCGTGGCCATCACGCACTCTGTTGTGGGCCATTGCTCGCCAGGATGTTCTGTCGGCTGCCAGATGGACGGCTCTATGTAGTGTCGTGGTGGGAATATTTTGCTTTATTTGGTCGGTCCATCGCATCTGAGATCTGCCTCTTGGTCTTGTACCAGGCGCTCTTCCGACCATGATTAACTTCTCAAGGCTGTCTTCCCCTCTACGAGCTGTGTCCAAAAAACTTAAGTATGCGTTCGGGACTGAGAGACGACAATCTCACCGTGATGCGGAGTTCTTGAAGAATTGAGATGTTAGTTCTTCTTGCTGTCCATGGGATTTTCAGCATTCTTCTCCAGCAGCACATTTCTCCGTGCGTCTATTCTGTCTCTATCTCTAGCTCGCAGAGTCCACGATTCCACTCCGTAAAAGAAAATGGAGAAAACAAGTGTGCGCACGATCTTAACCTCCAGGTTTCTGGATATGTTCCTGTCCCTCCATATCTTATTGAGACTGGTCATTGCACTCTTTGCCATACCTATCCTTCTCCTGATGTTCCTGTCCCTCCATATCTTATTGAGACTGGTCATTGCACTCTTTGCCATACCTATCCTTCTCCTGATCTCGGTTTCACACTCGCCTAGGTTGTTGTTTCACACCCCAGATAAATAAATTTGTCAACTATTTCCAAGTCCGAAAGTGCATCTGTCATTTGTAAGGTGTTCGCTCGGTCTACAATCATTAGCTTGGTCTTCGACTTATTAATCTTAAGTCCCAGCTTTAGGCTTTCCTCCTCTACTCTATGGAGTAGTTCCACCATTTCAGCCTCGCTGGATGCAAATAGGTTGGTATCATCTGCATACCTAAGATTTGACACTTTTTTGCCTCCGATCGAAACTCCTCCGTGCCAGTTTTCTAGAGCTTTTCTCATTATATATTCGCCATATATATTAAATAAATCGGGGGATAAAATGCACCCTTGGCGTACTCCTTATCATAATTTACATCGTATCAAAATACAATTATTTATCGTCTAAATAGCGCTCTTAATATTTTGATGATAGACACTAGTTTAATTATATTGGAATTGTTTATGGCCATCTCTAACAATACTGCTTCTTCGTTGAAGAGATAATATTTTAATTGAATTAAAGTCCAAGTTTATCCAATAATGAAATCTCACAAAGGCTCGTTCGTCTTTTAATTTCTATCTCAATATTGTGTCGGTCTAAATTTAAATTGAAATACGCAATCGCGGTACAATTTATCTAAAGATTGAGGAAAAAACTAATCAACGAGCTCCTTAAAAACCATGCTGTTGAGTAAGAAATTTCTACATAAATATTTTATGGTAGGGTTTATTATCAAATTAAGGTACTTTTCCTTTGTAATAAATCTCCAGAGCTACATAAAATGATCTCATTGATGAGATTTAAATTCAGATTAATAAATATTCTGCAATTTCAACCGTCAGCCAAAGGTGAATAATTAAGACTGGCTGAAATGAGAAACCTACGTAACGTGCTGCAAAATACAAACGATGACTCATGAAAAGGAAGCGACCTCTAAAAAAGAAAAATAAAAACAACAATTCAACATATCGAACATGTTTTCTTTGATGTGGCTATATGACACGCGAATTCATTATATATACGCTTACACAAGTTTTCTAAATTTCTTTTCTGACAACGCAGTGCTTTCAGGCGATCGTCCAATCTCAACAAACAAGTAAAACTGTTTTCATGAGTATTAAGTTTTCACCTGAATATGAGAGATCCTCTAGAAACCGGTCGTGGTTACGTAGGTTTTTGACTTAAAATTAACACTCATTAAATAATTTATTCCTCCATTGTCGTAATGAAGAACTCTAGGTCGTCCGCGTATACTCGTATCGCACATCGCACTGCCTGACTCTCGTGATGATCCCCAAAGCTTCATTAGGCCCATTTATAGCGTTTGACGCTACATTCGGAGTTTTATACGGAGACTGCACCATTATAACTATCTACGGAGGAATACTATAAAAGCTAGCATTTTCCATATCGATTTTCTATTAAAGGCCTTTTCAAAATCTATGAAGTAACAAACGTCTGATGGAGAGGTAAATTCTTTACATAGTTGAAATATGCTCCTGGCACAGAAAATTAGGTCCGTGCGGGACTTTCCAGGTAGAAAACTCTCTCAAGACTTAAATGATAAGAAGCACAGATGTAGTCCTCTGACATGAATAATTATAAACCATTTAAATAAATAAATGAATACACAGAATTTTTCATTATTTTTTTTTAGTTTTTTTTTTTTTTTTTTGTAAAAATGAATCTGTGCTCACTCAAAGTGAACACAAATACACTCCTTGACTCTTTCACAGTAAGGTACTTAAAGCTTGTGTCGTGAAAGAGGAAGATGTTCGGCACCTGGGATCGAACCACGACGTCCGCACCAAACAGTACGAAAGCCGGCGTTGTAACAGCTAGTCTACCAACCACCTCTAAGATATACTTACCTATTTTATAATTTGGAATATACAATATGTTTTAATATAAAGTCAAAGTATGATAAAGTTCCTCAATTATTTTTGTATTTTGTAATAATTATGTAAAGAACCTGTTGACAAGGCTTGTAAAAGCCTTAACAGGACTTGTATGGTTTTTTTATTATTTTAATGAATAAAGAGTATATATAAAAAAAACATAGTAAGACTGTAAAATATTTGATTTATCCTACATCTAAAAAAGTAGAATATTGCAAAGGGAAATATTGATATGTGTGTTGATAAAACAATGTTCGTGATTAACTTTCTTAAACAAAGGAAAAACATTGACCTTTTTCTAAACAAATACCGAATTCACGAAACAACTTAGAAACTAAAACAAATCGTAATTAATTAAACTAATTTGTTTTTATCCGAACGGAATAAAAAGTTCCTTGGATACATGTATCTATTGAGCAAATTTCTCCTTATCATTATTTCTTCATTTTGCTTCGTTCTATGTTTTTTTTTAATGAATCTGTAATCAGTCAAAGTGAACATAAATACACACTTAAACTCCCTCACAGTAAGCAACCAAAAGTTTTTTTCGTGAAAGGGGAAGATGTTCGGCACCTAGGATCTAACCCACAACGAAAGCCTGCGTCGTAACTGTTAGGTACTTCACTAAATCACTTAGGATAATTCAGGTTACTTCGTTAAAAAATACATAAACTAGAAGTCATATGTCACAATGTGACTCAATTTCATAATTTCGGTTCTTCGCGAAAATGCTGGCTGATTGTAGGTCATGTAGATATCGTCATAATTTATTGTAATTTTCCTGTATGAGATCAATTTTCTACCACCGCGGCACCGGCACCGGAGCGTTAGTTTTATACAGCTTGCTTTGCTTTAACCTCGTTTCCAGTGTGGCTACGAACCACCAATTAATACTGGTGTAGGTACCTAAGGTTTTTTTCACGTGATTTTCTTACGCTCGGGTTTTCCATACGTAGTTAAGGGTCGGAGAGGGATCGTGTTCCGACAATGACCCTCGTAATTAATGTAAATCATTTATTATAATCCACCCCTAAACTAGGACTACCCCGCCATGATGATAATGTCGCAGTTAACGCTAACAACAGGTATAATAGGTGGGTCTGCATACATAGCATCAACAGCGGCGCTATGTCATGTGATTACAGTTTAATCTCTCCTCGCGAAATATGTTAATGGGTAATGTCGCGCGAAACAAAATGATAATTCGCGTAAATATTTCGCGCAAATTACAAGAACGAGTACCTACTCGTGTAATAATAATGATATTTAAATACGAATTAATCGCGTGTATAAAGAATAAATTTAACATCGTATTATATTTTTATTCATGCCAAACCTACGGGCCTCAGGCGATTACCTAAAGTTTGGAGAAACCAGTGAGCAAATGTCAAAGGACAAACATGCAGTAGAAAAACCTTGTGCAGTCGTCTTCTTCCAAAAGAAGATTCTCCAACAGCATAATCAAATTATTGAGAACAATAAAATTATTGTTCTTGGGGTATTGTCCCTCTCCTCACACGAGCTCTGCTCTATTGGAGAGGTTATATATATAAAAAAAAAATCAAGGGAAAATATCTATTTGATAACATAATATTTGTAATTGTGTAACATTTTTCTGTGAATAAAGTTTCTTTTGAATTTGAATTTGAATTTGAATTGTGACAAATAATATCATGCACCTTTGTATTCTGTTTGTTGGTTATTCCAGCATCCTGTAATTTTAAGACTGATCATTCCTTCTTAATTAAGATTAATTATCAAAAAAAGGCATGAAAAATATTCCTCAGATTTCTCGACCTTGTCATGTAGGATGGTGTTCCTCCTGTAATGACTCCAGCTAGAAGGAGAAAACCCTTTCTTCCTGTGCTACAGTAGAAAAGAGGAGCAGAGGGATCTGGAAAAAAGAAGAAAACGCTCTCAGCAGACAGCAGAGAGATTCGGCAAGAAGTTAAAAACTGAAACAAATACATCGGTTGTCTTTCAACACTTCTTTGGCTAATATCTGGTCTCCAGTCAGATTCTTGATTCCAAATAATATTGAGTAAAAGAAACAACAATTCTTGATAATTATTTTCTGACGTAGGCATACGTTATACCTAATATACGTGGACAAAAGAGATTAATAACGAAATAATTATTTTATTCAAATTGTTAAATTAAATTGTTAATTACCTATTTAATGTTAAATAAATTATTTTACTTAGTTAAGAGTTCAAAATTTAACGTAACTAAAGGTATCGATAATAAGTTATGTCGTTACACGTGTATAATATATGTAGCTGTTATTCTAATAAAATATTTATGCCGAGCTACCTTCCCAATGACAGTTTTCCACATAAATCGTACAATTTGTAAAGATAAAATGGGCAGCATATTAAAAAGGACCTTCCTCCTTCCAGAGAAGTTGATTTAATAACCTTCCTGCCTGTTAATCGCTATCCGATTGCTGTACCGACTGGAGATTTATTAACAGGATCCCCTCCAAGGGTCCTTTTACCTTCTTCAACACAAATATTAAGAGATCTTTGTTTTCTTATACCTTTTCATACTTGTACCTATTGCGTTTTTTTACATACCATTTGTGCTTTATTCGATGTTAAAACGAAAAATCAAGTTACTTCGTTAAAATATACACGAAGTTCACGCTGTGACACAATTGTAATTTAGGTAGGTTTCTAAAGTTCTTGCCAATGCAAAAATATGGTGAGAATATATTGTAATGAAGTCTGTGTTTGTATTTCCCGAATTAGTTAATATTTCTACTACCAAGGCTTTAGTTTTATATAGCTTAGGTACTTTGTAATAATTTTCTCTCGTTAACAGGGTGGTTCGCGAGACACTTACTGACGCGGCACCTGTTGAATGTGTGTATGGGTTTTCAATAGAACCCACACACCACTACATCGACGTGCGTACGCCCCGGGAAACGCTTCGAAGAGGCGCCGTTAGTCGACCATGCAGTCAGTCAATGGGCTATTATTCTTACACAGATATCTTAAACTTTCAATGGGTGAAGGAATGCGTATTTCAAACCAAATCCAATATTAACATAAATAAAAGATAAGTAGTTGAGTCTACTGAATGAATGATTGCTACAAAGATTTAGAAATATGGGAAAATTGTGATGACCAAAAACACAGTGGACCGATTTTTGTTCTTCCTCTGAAACTAGTCCGCAATACGCAATATCCAAGTTTTGTCATTTTCCTTGTACTTTAAATACCTCTACCCTATTGACTGGAATCATTTTTAACCCAAGGATGAGCTCTGATGGTAAACGCTTTATGTAGTTGTGGCTTAGATTAATGAGAACTTCGGTAATATTTCGGTCTTAGGGGTCTTAGGAAAAAACTAGTGAAAAAATTTCGCTAGCATATTTTAAATTGCTAATAGGCATATGAACGAAACCAAATTATGAACCAAACGAAATCCCAATTGAAAACTATTGACCGAATTGATGAAAAAACAAGATCAATGAATGACCAAACCAGAAAATACAATAAACTAATCTTGACAATATTTTTAAGAAGATTCTTATTGACATAAATGAATAAACATAAATTAAAAATTTTCTAAAAAAATGTGAGTATAGTTAACGGAACATATTTCCTGTAGCAATGCTTTTCCAATTCGCCGATCCCGTCCAATCTGAGACAAGACACTAGAATGGAATCCGGAACCTCTTTATCAAAGGTCACGCCTATACCACTTGACTACCGAGGTCTATGTTGTCTAAAAATAAATGCATTACAACCCAGGTGTTTATTTTTAAAAGCAACAAAACAAACACTATTAACAGCTAATTAATATATTGAATTTTATATTTAGTTTTTTTTTTATTATTATATTTTTATAATGAGCATGAAAACTTTTTACAAAAATTTCATTACAGAACGTAACAATGTTGAGGTAGAATTTAAAAGAAAAGGAATACGTAATTGCGTACGTAGCCTCGGCAAGAATTACAAAGAGCAGTAAAAAGTTTATCGTATTTTCCTTGAAATATGTTTCGTACGTAGCGTAAGGTTTTATGTTTGTAACGGGAGAGTGTGTTCGCCGCAAGGTTACCATAAATCATCAAATAATCCCGAATATTTAACAATATGATGGAATGAAAATATTTAGGCTTCATATAGAACGAAGCGTGCTGCTGGCTGCTGCTGTTCCCAGGGCACTACACGAAGCATCAGGTGACGGTTGGTTTGCTTTCTGTTTCTTTTTCCCTTGCCTCATCCCCAAACCTCATATTCTTTATTACATTTCTAACATTTTGCGTCTTCATGTTTTAACCTCAATCTTTAAAAAATATACGGTAAATTTATTGTTATTAGAAAAAAAACTTAACATTTTACAAAAATTTCGTTTGAAATTTTTTATTTTTCTTATTTAGGTCTTGTGAATCTAAGATGCCAGGTTTAGTGCGACCAATTCACGCGCGCATTATATAAAATGCCCTAGCCCAATTGAAAAGATAGTGAGGATCAAACAAAGAAGTGAAATATACCTAACACGATAAACCTCATTTTAAAAATATTTAAATGAATTTAGCTAGACTTGTTTTTTTTTTAAGATTATACTACACATATATTACAAATAAATATTCCACAAAAAAACTACATTTCATATTTTGCTCTCTCCCCTACGACCAAAAACGCGCTGAAACTCTCACGATTATAGCCGGGAAGACCCTTAGAGATAGAGTCAGGAATACGAAGGTCAGAGGAATATGCGAGGTCGAAGACATTCTGAGATGAGAAGAAAACGAAGAAGGTTCTGGTATGCATGCTGTGACATGCACATATAAGAGTAGGTGACTCATCCAGACATCCTCGCATGGAATTGCACGCCGGCAAACCCCGTGAACCCTATGCATAAAAATTGGAAAAGTCCGCCTCAAAATTTTCAATATTTGCACTGTAAATGTTCGTAAAATTCCTACGAAAATGGTTAATCTCATATGTAAAAATGGAGAGCTATTTTCCGTGGTCAACCCATCACGCCCAAACGCCTGGACTGATTTCGCTAATTCTTTTTTTGTCGGGTTGGCTTTTGTCAGGAGAAGGTTCTTATGAAAGAAAAAATAAAGAAAGTTACGTGAAAAATTTGAAAATTAAAGAATACTCTAAGTAGGTAACCTTTTTAGTACTTTTTACAATTATATTCCCATTTTGAAATTTCGACAGGGACTGTCAGTTGTAAGATAGTTGGTGTGATTGACAGAATGCTGATGGAAAATATGGTTTAAAGCAGATGCGTCAGTCGGAATCACACGGTTCATTATACAAAATCGAAATCAATAATATAAAATATTTTTTTCAGCGAAAAACATTTCTTTCTTAGCGGCAAAAATTTAAATTACTTATATCAGCTATATTTTACATTTACACACAATATAAACAAATAGACGCTAATTGAAAGGCTCAGACATGATAAAGGTGGAACTGGATTCCTTGAACCTCGGGACTGTATCGTTATATGTACTGAATAAATAAAACGTATTATTTTAAGCATCTCTATCACAAAATTTTGCAAAGGAAATGTATGCATACATATTTTAATACTCAGTGGGAATGTTTTCATTTCTCATACAACAACTTTGTATAATTTATTGTTGTACTTTTTAATACTTCCGCTCCTTGCAAGAGGATATCTAATATTTGTTCAGTTTCACTCCTTGTTCTACCACAGCGGAGAACAAAATCTACCTCCTTCTTACTACATACGTATTGCAGATTTTCTTATTTTATGTATTTCTCTAAGGTTTCATTGTATCTCGCTACCACTAATATTTCTTCATATTTCCATAGTGCAGCGTTATTATTAAGTCAAAATAGATATACCTACATATTATTGTACGAAGAAAATTTGAATAATGTTTACATTTAGGTAGGTAGGTATATGAATGTGAATGATAAAATATTATGTAGAACATTTTTGCGGTTGATTTGTTACCTCATCTAAAAGACAAGATGGTAAAGATTTCAAATTATATTTTTATAGTAGGTATCCGCTAATGGTCGATTACACAACCGTCACGTCACTTTATGTAATGGATTCCCAAGGACCGTAGCGACAATGTTTTTTGTCATCGGTAACAACATAGAAACGTTCTACTCAGCGTCGTCCACCGCTGTTCATGGCCGCTAACAGCGGTCGCCAAACTTTTTGACCTCACGGACCAGTTAATTCATCCAGCGGACCACTTAAATATACTTATAAAAAAAAAATTGTGATCAAAGAACACATACAATGTACCTAGTTAATAAAATGAAACTATTAATAGTAACCAAGTTATGAAAGCTTTATTAATAAACCATAATAAAAAAAACCATAAAAAAAGATGAGTAAATATATTCCACATTTTTCTGAAATTTTCTCGCGGACCACCACTTTGGCAACCGCTGCGCTAATGGCAGAACCGTATTTCGCGTTCTGTATCGAAACCGTCTCCGGTTTATTAGAAGAAGAGTTTATCACGTTAATTATGAAGGTACTGAGATCGGTATGTAGGTAAACAATTTTAGTTATAATGAATTACAGAAAGGTATTTAAACATACTTACCTACTTAATGCATTTTTTCGAATATTGTATTTCTACAGAGATATACTATTTTTGTTATTCCTTACTGTCTATCATTATACCTTTAAGAAAAAAATAAATACCAGTAAATACCTTTATATCCTTTTTATATTATACCTTTAAAAATAAATACCAGTTTTTTGACGAGTTGTTCGCTCATTTTTATTGACCGATCTTGGGCCGAAGTCAAGTGTAATAAAATGGCTGCCAACGTTATCGGTCGGTCGGTGTTCCCATGGTAACAACGTAAAAAGCTGTCGTTTGAACGTTGTTACTATGGGAACACCGACCGACCGATACCGTTGGCGGCCATTTTATTACACTTGATTTAGGCCCCAGATGTATTGTTAAACTGTTGACCATATTATTATTATGCCACTAGACTATTCTTCGACGAATCACTCGAAAACGAGTGCAGAGCTAATAAAAAAAAAAAAAAAATATATTTTCGTCATATAATGAGGAGTTAGCCCGGTTATCTCGAAAAGTTGATGGTTTTTGGAAAAGTAGAGGGGTCAACGGCCAAGAGGGAGATAACCTGCCTACTGAACTAACCAGATTAAAACAATCACCGATCTCCCCATGAACATGGCGTTGAGGCGTGCTGAGGACAGGGGCAGGGACGTTCTGGAGAGAGTTAGTTCGAGAGACAACAGCAGCAGTTGAAAGAGAGCTTTTCAACAGTCCTGCACGAGTTCAGACGAGAAAAACTCATTTACAGGGAATTGTCTAATAGCTAGCTTTGGAATATAATGTGTTCGACTTATTGACGTATCGTTCTTTACATTCAATATGAGCGCACAGTGTGTTCAATTTGGACGAAAATTTCCAATCGAAGAACTCACCGAGCTCCAACAATAGGTGTTTTAAGAAGTGAAGATTTTATTCTCGACACATTATCTCAATAGAAACCCTACAAACTTTTTTTAAGATAATTACTGTATTTCTAAATTTGTAATTTAATATAGAACATCTTTATTTACGCCCAAATGAAACATCTTATATAGTGCGTTACAGGGCCGGATCTTCCATAGGTGCAAATGGAGCATATAACCAGGGCGCAAACCACCAAAGGCGCAAATTTATCAAAAATTAAAAAAAAAAAAAAAATTTACAATTTGAAATTTGCGCTATACTTCATAATACCACACACGCATACAATAACAATATGCATAAACGTGTTCCTGTCTCACTCACACCTTCGTATAATAATAATATAACACGACACAACTATATTATTATAGTTGTGTGTGTCGTGTAAGTATCATTCACATACACACTCAATACACACATCTTATGTAGGTATCATTCACATACACAATCAACACTCACTACAGTATACCGATGAAGGCTAATTGCACGCTAATAAGCACTTACTAGCGTGCAATTAGCCTTCGAAAATCAAACGATCGAATCATTTGATCATTTTTGTAAGGAAATATTTCGAAACTCTTTCGTTTCGATATTCGATCATCGAAAACTTATACAATTGGTACTGGATCTTGAGAATCCCATAGCATTTTGAAATTTTCATAAAGATGTATCAAACGAATACAAACCTCTCTATCCATAATGTTTCACTGACTGGCGAGAATCGATCAATCCATCCACACCACTCGAGCAGTTAAGACTGAGGCGCCTTTGAGAATTGGCAAAAACCGACAACGTAGTTTGACGGGACTAACATTTTAATAAACTATTTAAATTTTATTTATAGATTAATTCTTAAACTCTAATAACTTGGTGACGCCCGTGTGATTATGCGCCTCTGTGGTTTTATACGTCACCGGGTTTATTTCGAAAATGTGGCGAAACATATTTGTATAAATAGGGGTCGCAAATACCTATCGAGACACTTGGGGCCCGGCGGCGCCTGGAGCAGCTAGGAGCTCTCCCACTGACAGTTCATTTCAGCTCTTGGAGCAGTGAAGATCTCCTACTAAGCGGTAATCCAACAGCTTTCTGGGGCAGTTCATCTCAACTCTTGGAGCAGTAAGGACCTTGCTCCCACTGGCAGTATCCCCAAACAAGGACCATTTGTGCGGCCAGGACGAGATAAATTCAGATAAATATATTTTGTTTCATTAATTTATTTTTTCCTAATTCAATTTGTTTTTCCCAGAGAACTGTTTATGATTTTAATTTTACTAATCTATATAATAATATTTGCCTTGAACACTGACTCACTGACTGACTGACTACCTGACTGACTGATGTCATTAACGCCGCTAGATGGCGCGACACTCGCAATTAAAGACAAATAATAATATTGTTCTTCTAATACAATATGGCTGACAGCAGTGACAACTGACAGTAACATAATGATATTATTATGCCTGGTGGCTGAGCACTTTTTTTAAAGGTCTTGACGTAGAGAAAAACAATTTTTTGGGTTATTAAAAAACTCACATGCGAAGTCAGCCATAAGAAAGCAAAGTGTACCAAATTAGGAAACTTTTACGCACAGCGGGACTTCATAGTGAAAAGCCTTATTAATGCCATGAGTGCAATAAAAAGTTTGCGGTTTCAAGTAATTTAAAGAATGACATGCGAACTCATAGCGGAAAAAAGCCATACGAATGCAATAATTGCAATAAAAAGTTCAATCAATCAAATAATTTAAACAACCAATGACATGCTAAAAGCTATTTGAATGGTAAGTTTGCAATAAAAAGTTTAATTTCATTTTTAAGTTTGCATAAATAGTTCAATCAACCAATGACATGCTAAAAGCTATTTGAATGGTAAGTTTGCAATAAAAAGTTTAATTTCATTTTTAAGTTTGCATAAATAGTTCAATCAACCGTGTGCTGTAAAGTATCATTAATTGCGAATTCGGCCAAAAAATTGACAAACCAGGAAACTTTTACGCACAGCCGGACTTCGCTTTACTAATGCAATGTGTGCAATAAAAAGTGTGTGAACTCATAGCGGAGAAAAGCCATACGAATGCAACCATTGCGATAAAAAGTTTAATCAATCAAATGATAAATCATGATAAAAGCCATTTAAATGCATATTTTGTTAGAAAAGGTTCAAAATTCAAAATTTATCTATAAATATCATTTAAAAAATCATTTATTATTTACGCATAAATGGCTTTTTTCAAAAGTCCACACAGACATCGTTATTACATAGATAATTTAAATAATCAATATTTTTTTACAATTATTCAATACGAATTATTTAACAATAATATTATATTTGACGCAATCGTCACTTCGACCGTTAAAAGTTGACTGAAGCAGGAACGAAAGAGTGTTCACTGGCTGGTTCGTGACGGGAGCGAGAACGGAGCTAGAATGGTGCGAGAATGGTACGAGAATGGAGCGAGAATGGACCGGAACCGATAGTGTGATCACTTACATTGGTTTCCATTTAACTAATATTATACCAGACCGAGAACGGAGCGAGATAGGACCGAGATCGAACCTATGGTGTGAACGCACCCTAAAACCAAGAAAAAAAATATAATAGTAAACCCGCTCTCCTGCTCGGCTCTATGAAACGGTGGCGCGAAAATAATTACCCGATGATAATCTTTGGTTTTGCTTTTGGAATCCTTTGATGTCTTAATTTTTTCATAATGTCCAGAAAATTGTATTTTCTCAGTACATCTTATATTTTTATGGATATTCTCTTAGAGGCATTCTAGAGCTGGTGAACATACACTAATGACTTCAACAAAGCCAAGGAAAATAATGTAACGACGGCTTTGCGAATCCTTCAAAACTAACTGCAAGTATGAAATCAATTGTGATTTAAGGTGGCTTTTTAGTCCAAAGGTACTTATAACCTATACTTTGCATAAAATGTTCTAAGTCATCATGTTCTGGAATATTCTAAAAGATATAGGTATACATTTTAAGCTAGTCGGGAGAGTCAAAAATCGAGAGGAAAATTTGTGTTGGAAAAATTCTCGCGAGTTGTTAAAAACGTGGTAAAATATTTTTGAAACAAAATAAATTCACCCTTAAAAAGTGGTTATAAATAAAGTTTCGTTATAGGTGCTAGAACACAAAGGAGCATCCCATCGATGCCTCCAAGCACTAAGATAACAACCCCAAATTGAGTGGGCTACCACGTTCCCACCTACTTTGGATATTAATTTGTTATGTACATAATTTGTGCCGAGAAATCTTCATGGAGAGGTCAACCTATTACGAGCTAACACTACCCACCCACATAAGGCCAATTTCACATATATCCGATTTTGTTAGATTCGGGTTTCGGTCACTCCCGAATAAGAACCGAACGCGAACCGAATAGGTGTGGAATTGGCCTTACCTTCACACGCAGTCGACATGAGACGAACTTAGGAAAACTAGCCTTATTCAAAAAAGTTGAAAAACGTTGGCTCTTCTTGGGGCACATTCGTTCTACCAACTTTTTTTACAAAACTTTAGATGCGTGTGAGAGCTCTATTTTATACGTGTAAATTAATCAGAAGATATACTTTTCACAACCAGCCTAATTTTCTCCGAAACTCAATTCAATTACAAAACCGCCATCTTTTTTAATGCTTCTTTTGTGAATTATCATAACATCTGTCTACGTAATATACTGCTAACCCTTTCCACTTGCTGATAAGAAAATGATCCAGGAAGGAAAGGAAAGGAAAGGAAAGAAAGGTAGGCATCTATTTTTTGTAGTAAAAACTTGTTAAAGATTCCTGAACAACACAAAAAACTTTTATATAGGTATGTAGGAATTCTAAAATGTCAAATAACTAAGAATATAGGTAGAATTACATCGCGTTCGGAACGTGGTCAAAATATATTTTAGATATTAACTACCTATTTATAAACGGGAGGAAAAAAGAGAAAACTCAAATGTAACTGAACATTTTCATTAAATTTCATAACTCGTTTTTTTTATATTTCAATAATAAAATATAATTTTTATTAATACAAAAAACCAATTAACTTTGACGAAATATGATATTTTTACGTACTGCAAAATATGAACGTAAAATAAAACGTAGGCCCAAACGAATTTGTTGCGCAACTGTTTTAATAAAAAAAAAAATATATATATATATATAAACAATAATAATAAATTTATTATAAAATACCTTATTATTAAGCCTTGTCCCGAATAATAAATATGCCTTTGTTTTGTTTTCCGAAATTATGCAAATACTACTTATAAATATTCAGAATACGTCTTTTTGTTAAACGAGAAAATCTTTCACGCCGTTATTACGCGACATATATTATTATTTTATTATTGTTATTATAAAACTTTCTTTTTATTATTATAAATTAGTAATAAACAATGTTTGCAAATCAAGTAGGTATAATTTTAATGTATGTAAAGTAAAATATACATACATCATGTTTCTATGCATGTGGAAATATATAAGCTAAAGTCTCCAGAGAGAGATAACTTACCAAGTTCACCTAAGTCGGAGAATTTCGTCTTGTACCATGTTGTTTTGTTATGTCATTGTGTTATGGTCGATACCAGTGGCGTAACTATAGGGTGGCAGAGGTAGCAAAATGGCACGGGCCCCCAAAAAAAAGTTTAGCCAAGGACCTACTATTTTTTTTCAAATCAATCATAGTGAGACACATCTAAATACCATATACAAATTCAAATTAACTACCTTATGATTAAGATTTCAGCTCATTCAAAACAAAAAGATGTCGATAAATTTTAGGACGCATCCAATACATCCAAATATTGTTTTTGCGGGACATTATGGTCGGGGAATTCCTTCATTCCGTTAACCAAAAAGTTGTTTTTTCGTAGAGTGGGCCTCAGATTGTATAGTTACGCCACTGGATGATACAATGCCTTCCAATATACCCCGGCGATGTTATGTAGATCTGTTTATTCTCTTACATCTGTCTAGATATTATCGCGATGTTCCATTAGGAAACTTATCGTTTCATTCCTATATTATACGCGTATATACGAACTTTATCATGGAACATTCCTACCAACGCTGGAGAAACACAAGAGAATTATAATATTATTATTATATTTAATACTAGCTTTCCCGACAGACGTTGTCCTGTAGTCCTAACCAGAGGCGGCCCGTTCATAATATGTGCACTGCACCCCCAGAAACAGAGGCACGCATCCCAGGGACGGGGCAGAGTGACGCTGGCAACTATGTCATGCTGCACTCTGGTCACCGAACTGCACGGATGCGTGGCGTCGCTCTACTTTTAAGTAAATATGCCTTCTCTCGCCTTCTTGGTTGGGAACCTGTTTCTGACCGCCTGATGAGTGCGTCCTTCAAGATGACAGGCGAAACACTGACGGTCCTCCTATGCTATGCTCCCACTGAGGATGGGGATGCGGCTGCCAAGGACTGTTTTTATGACAGTCTGGATGCAGTTGTGTCCCATGTCCCAAGGCGCCACCGCTTAATTGTACTGGGGGATTTTAATGCCAAGGTTGGCAGTGACCCCCAGTATGGACCAGGCGTCATGGGTAGGCATGGCATGGGAGTGATAAATGATAATGGAAGCCGTCTGATTGGTTTCGCCACACTCCACGGACTCTTAATAGGGGGAACTCTGTTCCCCCACAAGGATATCCATAAATATACTTGGACCTCGCCTGACAGGAGAACAAAAAACCAGATTGACCATCTTCTGGTAAGGGCCAGCAACCGAACTGACCTGCGAGATGTCCGCACCTACCGAGGGGCAGACATGGATACTGATCACGAACTCCTTGTGGGTTCGTTGAAATTCAGATTTACCCATTTCCAGCAGGGACCGTCTGCCTCTCGCCCGCTGGACATACGCAGGTTAGAGAGTGCTCAGTGTCGTCATTCGTACGAGGCTGAGTTACGCACCAGGTTTGCCCCCTTGCAGGATTCACACGGAGCTGTTCCAATTGAGACAGCTTGGAATAGCTTCCGTGACGCCGTTATGGAATCCGCACGTTCTTCTGTCGGCTATAAGAGCAAAAAGAGGCCAATATGGATGTCCGATGGGTCCTGGAGCCTCATCGAAGATCGCCAGAAGGCTAAGACCCTCAGAGACAGCGAAAAAGACCCTCAAAAACTGGCTGCTTTGGTGTCTGAGTACAGGGAGCTGAGCCGCAAGGTGAAGCACTCTGTACGAACAGATAAAAGAAGACACCTGGACTCTCAGATACGGCGAGCGCAATCTGCTGCACTCGGAAATGACTCAAGGACACTTTTCGAAATCACCCGGGAGGTCGGGGGCAGGGGTCAAAAAAGACCCGTGACGGCAATACGAGACTCTCGTGGAGCCACTGTCACTGCCCCCGAACTGATTAAAGGGAGATGGAGGGAGTACTTTGAGTCAATATTAAACCGTCCCGAGCCCTCCTCACCTTACAACTTTGAGGAGGAGTTGGCTGGTCTGAATATACCTCAGGCAACTGGGATATGTGAGGAACCGCCGACATACAGTGAGATGGTGCTGGCCGTGATGAGACTTAAGAACAACAAAGCGCCAGGAGACGATGGAATTCACGCAGAGCTCCTCAAACAAGGCATAGACACCCTTGGCCAACCACTATTAGATATATTTAAAATGGCGTGGGAAGAGGAGAGGTGCCCAAAAGATTGGCGGAATGGATCCATCGTCGCAATATTTAAAAAGGGGGACCCCCTTGAATGCGGAAACTACCGTGGAATTACTCTACTGAGTGTTCCCGGTAAGGTATTATCTCAGATATTACTACACCGCATTCGGGGGCCTGTCATGGCTGTCCTGAGAGAGCAACAATGCGGCTTTGTACCTGGAAGGTCCTGCACGGACCCAATTTTCTGTGCCAGGTGCATCTTTCAGCAGTGCAAGGAGTTTAACTCTCCAGTCGCTTGTTGCTTTATAGATTTTGAAAAGGCCTTCGACAGCCCACATAGACCATCAATATGGAAAATACTTGCTCTGTATGGTATACCTCCGAAAATAGTTAAAATGGTGCAGTCCCTGTATGAAGACTCTGAGTGTAGCGTGAAAACGCCAGGTGGTCCTACTGAAGCTTTTAGGATCACCACGGGAGTCAGACAGGGCTGCGTACTAGCTCCCTTTATATTTATAATAGTCATGGATTTCCTGTTGAGAAATTCCATGCAAGGAGCAAGAGGTATACCGATAACACAGAGAGATGGTCTAATGGGCGAACTGTGCGATCTGGAGTACGCGGACGACCTAGCGTTGTTCAGTACGACAGTGGAGGAATTACAGCGCAGTGTTTCAAGACTCTGCAACGAAACAGCACGCCTCGGCCTTCGAGTCAATGCCAGTAAGACGGAGCTCATGGCGAATAATGCCTGCCCCGATAAACAGCAACCGATAACCATCGATGGTCACCAGGTCTCCCGGGTGGATAAATTTAAGTACCTGGGAGCAACCATTACCACCGCTGGTGACCTCGGGGCTGAGCTCCCGATTCGTATCGGTATGGCAAGTGGCGCCTTCAACAACATGACCAAGATATGGAAAGCGTCGGCGTTTAGCGTCGAGACGAAATGTAAACTGTTTGATGCGTGTGTGTTGCCCATTCTCCTTTATGGGTGTGAGTCCTGGCACCTGACCAAGGCCCAGGCACAAAAAGTCTCAGCCTTTGAGATGAAGTGCCTAAGGAGAATTCTGGGCGTAAGATGGTACCACCGCATCACGAACGACGCTATACGCCGGCGCACCCAGCGTGAGCCCATCACCTCCACCATTGTGGGGAGGAGATGGGCTTGGCTGGGACATGTGTTAAGGATGCCGAATGACAGTTGGCCGAGGAGAGCGCTGTTCTTCCTCCCATCAGGGTCCCGAAGACGAGGAAGACCCTCTCACACTGTGTTCCGCTCCTTCGAAGCAGAGCTGAGGGACATGGACATGGTGTGGGAGGAGGTCATCACCGTTGCGCAAGATCGAGCGCAATGGAGAGCTCTTGTTGCCTCCCTATGCCCCTAAGTGGGGTCTAAAGGGAGTTTGGATTGGATTTTGGACCCCCAGAAACAAAAATACATAATTAATCCGATTAAGTTACTAATAAAAACAAGGAACAAGCAGAAACAGTGCATTTACCTTTACCCTATCCTCTTTCCCCTTTTCCCTTTCCCAGTATCTGAGCCGAGTACCTAAACATTATATATACTTCACTGGTGTATAAGTACAAACGTATATACTTTACTGGTGTATGTTTTGTAATGTATTGTCCTATTTATCCTATTATCATTCTACCTCACCCTTGAAGTACCTACCGAAACGAATGTTCCCGATAATTTTGTTGACTTTGTATGAAAATTTTCTAAAACGCTCGAAACGGTGTGGTGAAGTACGTGGGGTGGGCTAGTAAGTGGTAGTAGCGGGTGGGTGAGTAAGTGTAAGAGCGGCCATCACGTATGCGAGAATGAGAGGGAACTACCCGCGATGGCGTTGGCGCGTCGCAGGTGATCCGTTCCATACTAACTTTCATATTATATTTTATATCATTTCTTACCCATTTTTTTTTCAACTTTTTATTAGTTATTATGTTATCGGAAGCGGAGAAGAATCAAATAAATCAAACATTGAAAGAATCTGTTCAGCCGATCTCGAGTTATAAGTGTTCGCACTAACCCAACTTTCATTTATATTAGAGATATAATAGCACACAATATAACATTACATTGAAGTTTGAAGTTTATTGAATACAAATATAATATTTACACACAGATTAGTACATTACATTAAATATCATATAAGTAACACAAGGCATGTCCCAATCAGATTTTTTCTGGTATAAGGGTCAAGCTGCAGTGTCCTATTTGCCATTTGGTGTTTGACAACTTACTGTTATTAACACTATTTAATACATCTATTTAAACTTTATCTCTCACTTATTATTAACTTCTTCAACTCTCTCTTAAAGATATTAAAACTTTTCATGGATGTAACTGTTTCTGGTAGTGAATTATATATTAACGATACGGTGTATATACAACCAAATCTTGCTCTATTCGTTCTATGATATTCCATTCTAATAATATGTTCTCTCTGTCTTGTCTGGTAGCCATGTATCCCACCAGCCGTCACAATGTCAATATTACTTTTGATAAGTCCATTTCTTAATTTATAAATCATCTTAGCCTTTTCAGTCAATATTAATTCCTCCAGATTATATTCATTGGTCATATTGAACAGGTCAACAGTTCTCGTGTATCTGTTTAAAGTATAAACTATGTTTAGTGCTTTATTGATCACCCTTTGAACTTTGTTCTTCAATTGAAGGCTGCACTGCGACTATACCAATATTCCATAAGTAATTTGGGGCAGCACAAATGCACCATAAACCGTCCTTTTGGTTTCCAAATTAAAAAAGTCATTTCTTCTCAGTATGCCAATGATAGGACCAAGTCTCTTCAATATTCCATCCACATGATCAGCCCACAATAGTTTTTCATCCAGTGTAACTCCCAAATATTTAATATATTTCGTCTGGCAAATTTTATAGTTATTGATCTGTATCTGCAATTTAATTGGTTTCTTGTTTTTGGGTTTAATATTATAATTACAAGCAAAAAAACCTTCCGTACGACAGCCATAGAAAAGGTCCATTAATTGTTCAAATTAAATGTGTAATTAATTGAGTGTCCTATAAAACTAGTTTTATCAAATGGTCCCAATTTTACATATCACGTTGGCGACTGCGGGCAATTTGACATTTTTTCCTACAGCAACCTCTGATCAAGTAGTATCACATATTTCGTCGATATTATATTACCTGCGGACACCTACTTATGATTGTTATTACTGTCATAACAACGAATATTGACTTACAGACGAAAAATATACATATTATTAAAATTTATAAGTTGTTGAACATGCATTTTTCTTGGTGGAAGTAATTTAAATAATCAAATTTAAATAAAAAAACCTTTTAACTATTCCACAATTTTATTAAACCTGACATGTTTCGAAGGGGCACGCCCTTCATGGTCACAGGTTATTTGAAACAAAAAATAACCTGTGACCATGAAGGGCGTGCCCCTTCGAAACATGTCAGGTTTAATAAAATTGTGGAATAGTTAAAAAGTTTTTTATTTAAATTTGACTATACATATTATATTATTATTGAAAACATTTTTAGTAGTTGGATTGATTTTGTCTTATTATTAGGTGTGTATAAATATTTCGCTTGGGGTTAGTGTTTCAATGAAGATAGCAAACCACGGACGAACTTACGAATTATGAAATAGGATTTTTTCTTCTCCTTTTATGAGGCCTATTAATCCATTAGAGAAATTTCTCATGTGTTCTCTCCAGCTGTCTCGTGAACTTGGAAGGTATTCCTCAAGCGGGTAGACGCCGTTTTTGCAAAGCTATATTGTGGTTGTTAGTAAGTGTTCAATTTCTGGACAAGACCATAACAGTCCCTTCGCAATCTTCTCCATCTAACTATATACGTCATATTACCTATTATCTTCTTTGGTAACATAAAACCAAATTTGAAAAACTAACGTAAGTAAGTACCTACCTCTATATTCTTTATAAAATATTGAAAAGGAGCACCTACCTATATCGTGCCTTCTATAAAAACACATCGCAAGTCTATGAATATATGTGGTTTACCCTTTTATAGATTTACTAGTAAATTTGTCATAAAAAAAATATTTTTCTTTATAAAAAAAGTTTGAGAAATCCTGGAACTTCTTCATTAAATTATATTTTAGATATTGTATTTTTCTATATACATACACAATTTTAGGGTTCTAGATTTTATGGTTTTCGAGATATATGGAAAAATTAAATAAAAATTCAAAGGTTGATAACCCCTGACTGAAAAAAAAATTCAAAATTCTGAGTATACAAATTTTGTATGCTTAAAGTATTCAATAGTTTCTGAAATTTTAGGATATGTGCATCAAGCGAATCAAAAGTTATTAAGAGGGGACGGATACACACACATACACGTTGGAAAAGTGCCCCTCACCCCCTACCCTCTAATTAATGATATCTTTTGAAAACGAAATAGTATAATTTGACTCTTTCTGAAGAAATTATTTTTTTGAAATTTCGATAAAACCAGTTTTAAACTTTTTAGGAGGCACTTAAAAATCATCCCTTTTTATATGTGCCCTTTTTCGTCCCTTTTAGTTAAATTTTGGAAAAATTGCCAAATACGCTAACACTCATTTCTATAGAAGAATTCATATGCCAAATCTCAAGTTCGTATCATGTCTAGTTTCCGAGATATTCGCATACTTTGAAAAACATTCAACCCTTATTTTCACCCCCTTAGGGGTGGAATTTTCAAAAATCCTTTCTTAGTGGAAGGTTTTGTATTGAGACCTACCTGATTTCCAAATTTCACTTCTCTACGATTAGCCGTTTGGGCTGTGCGTTGATGAGTCAGTCAGTCAGTCAATCAGTCAGTCAATCAGTCAGTCAGTCAGGCACTTTCCTTTATTATTATAGATTGTGTACCTACTTATGTGGAAGGAAACCAAAGCTGAAATAGTACGAGGGAAATAGGATTTAAGGCTTTCATGGTTTTCCATACATACATAATATGTAAATAAAAAAACGTTCATTACAATGAAATATATCGATCCGTATATTGTGTTGTGTAGGTGGGAGACTACCTAATGTTCATCCCTTTACTTCAACAACCTCAAAAGAAAGAAATCTATTCATATGTAGAATCAAAATACTAACAGAAAACCTATGGAGGAAATAGAATTGCAATTTGAACCAATACTCTTGGTTTTTAAGCCATCTTTAATGTGTTAGTTTGTTATATCTGGAATTAAGGTATTTTGGAATGTGCATATATGTGTGCATTATGTGTTTCTTTTTCTGAGTTTCGTCATAGGTAATGTTGATGTATATCTGTTGTATTTTTAACTGTAGGTACTTATATTAATATTCTCTGTTGAGTGCTCTAATCTGTGCACGCACTAGAGTGTAAAATATTTACTTCTGATATTTCCTCATCTAAACTGATTACTGACAATAAATAATAATGTTTTCCTGTTTAATTAACAGTGATAAATTAATACTTAATATTTGATAATATATAAATGTGGTCGATGATTGCTCCTCTGCTTGTGATAGATCTTTCACTTTGATAAGTTTTTGTATATATTATTGTGTTTACCTAATGTTTGTTTGAAGTTTTCTACTTGTTATTATTTCTAAATTGTTATAAAACCCGCACATCCAGGTTTGAGGTGTTTGACTGTACCCGTGCGAACACCGTATTGTTTGGTATTGTCACCTATCCCGATATTAGTAGGGAACGGGCGGTAATTATCATTTATGTTGTTTCTTATTATTATTTCGCATTAAACTATGAAATAATGGTACACGGTACCGGGTACACTCTACCCCTACCGCTTGCATACATCGATCGGTCCTACGTAAGTTATGGTATCCCACAGAATTGCGTTTTTCATGTTTTAACGGAAACATGCTTCATTTTATGTATTTTATCACTTCCCAAAACAGAAAGTTGATATCGATACTAGAAATATGTTTTTTGATACACGTCAATTATGGTATCATCACTTTTGAAAAAATGGTCCCACGTATAGCATTGTATTGTCTCTGGACACAATACACGCCGTTTGACTACTTGCGCACGCCTATTGTATGTTCTCTTTACAATATTTTACGACGTTCGACTTAACAAAAGATGGATCATCTATTATTTTGTTTTTATTTATTAAGAAATTAGTTGCCGTGTGTACGCGCACATTCAATAAGGCCCGCTTGCGCCATCAGACGGACTAAATATGGCGTAGTCTGGAACTAGTAAACCAGAGATCAAGTCCACAAATAAAATTGTCTTGCACCAGCCATTTTTGATCTATGGTTTACTATTTCTGGGATGCCAGGTGTATAATGATAAATGGGTTACTTCTCGAGATTTTATCGAAAAATATACTTATGATAACATAAACTTTATCGATTGTAAAATTAACCTTAATTAAGTTTTAATAAATATTTATATTTTACATGACAATTAATCTCACGAAAAGTGATTTTATGATCTCTAGAGACTAACGTGGCAGCATAATATCCTAAATTTAAATAATTATTTTACTATGGTCACTCTAGATGCACGCATGCGCACAAACGTTGTTATTGTTTAGAACCATTTGACGTTTGTCAAATTATGTTATAATGCGAGTTCCAAAATGATTTTTGTTTCTTGGAAAGCCGGAATCTTTCAAATATCTCATGTTATATTAGATTTGTAATCTTCAATGTGGTTGTGTTAAGAACGCTCATACTGGATTTTGGGTTTATCTGACTTGTTATTTGTTTGCATACGTTTGTGCTCGCCTGAAATTCTTTGAAGTTTCTCTATACTATCACTGGCTTATCTAGGAACACGGAACGCGGATCCTAGATCACTCACCTATTTCTTTATTACAGTTAAAATAAACACCTCTCATCACAACAGCTTTCGCCTTTGCGATGAGTGATGACAACAAAGACTTCTATTTCTTAGTAGATAGTAAACTGCTCCAATGAGATCAATTATTAAATGCACAAGGATGACTTTTTTCCTTTTCAAACTTTATTTTATCTACCCTCTTACTATTTCATTTTCTCCGGGTCTTCTACTACCCTCTTGAAAGTACCAAATTCCCACAGGAGTATGTTAGCACCTCCGTTGAGAACCTACGCTTTAACTGGAAGATATTCCATTGTGCAACACCATTTCTTTGTCAACTGCTCTATGGCTTAAATGAAACTATCCACTGTTTTTTTTTATATTTTCTTTAATTACAAAAATAATAAACATAAGTGCTATGCATAATATGAACAACAATAAGTTTAAAAAAAAAATCTTTTACATTTCATAAAGGAGATGGCATTCTCAGAAAATTTGTTGAAATTACATTGTGTGATAGAATTACTTAAGACTTTCTTTTTTTGAAATGGATTATCAGCAAGCACCTTCTGCCCAAAGCATTGAAGATCTATTCGGGTGTGTTTATACCAAACGAATGTAAACCCAGAGTTGGAAAATAGAGCATATGTTCTTGATCGTTGATATAGTCACCAAGAAACTAACAACGAGAAACAAAATGACAAAGAACTGTCGTCGCCCATTAATTGGTTCTAGCTCGTAGTTTCCATGGTGTCCAATATCAACGATTAAAACTCTATTTTCTAGCTCTGGGTCTATGTTCGTTAGATATAAAAGCAAAAACACAGTAGGATTTCTCGTTTATTAACTACTAAGGTTGGAACGTCTGCAAAATGTTTGTATTCGTTTCATCTTTGGCCTCAGAAAATTTGATAGAGTATCTCAGTTCAGAGCGGAACTCAAATGGTTAACTATGTCACAACGAAGAGACTTTCACATTCTCACATTACTTTTCTCGGTACTCTCTAACCCCAACGCTCCTAACTATCTGAGGTCTTTATTCACTCCATTAGCATCTCATGGCCTTCCTCTGCGATCTGCTGCGCGTGGCATCCTACAAATCCCAACACATCGTTCTTCATTTTTCACTTCATCTTTCACTGCACAGGCGGCCAGGTTATGGAACCAACTACCTGATGACATCAGACTCTCTCCAACGTTATTCTCTTTCAAAAATAGATTGAAGCGTCATTTCCTTTCTTCTACTCCTGCTCCTGTCTCCTGATCCTCTCCTTCCTCGCTATACTTGATTATTGATTATGTGTCACATTTTATTTTTTATTATTTTTATATGCTTATATGTGTGTGTTTTTGTATACCTATGTATGTGTGTAACTCTATGTATTATGTATTTATTTGTTTATATATGTGTATGTATTTTTTTATATAGCATGCAACAGATTAAATGTTATATCTATAATAGGTTGGTTGGAAGAAATTGCCCTAGGCAATAAGCCCGCCAATTTTGGTTAATTATGTATATTTTTACCCAATAAAGTGTTATATTATTATTATTATTTCAAATCATTTATTCATTAAATCACAATATATCATATGAAGTATACATCATTGTAAAAAAAAATTAATAAAAATAAATTAAAATTGAATACAATGCTATATACTAAATATAAAAATATCGGTATTATCTCTCATGATACATCACGATGTAATGTAATCATGAGAGATCTTCGAACTACAGAGAAAGGAACCTTCTTAACATCCTACATGAGGACAACAGAACTGCCTTTTGGATGGCATATCTGAGACCACAACAGATGCCAAGTTTCCCTAGATTGTCTTTAAGAGACTTAGGAATAACTCCATTCCATTCCATAATTCCATTTATTATTATTATTATTTATTTACAGATTATGGCAACCAATAAAAGGCAATACAAATTGAATGAAATAAAACATAAGGGGCATAGTATAAAATAGTGTACTATTGATGTCCTTAAAAAGGAGGTAAAAGAGAAAAAATGTTCCTTAGCTCATGAAAGAATTTGAGAAATTATTGCTCATTTTTACCAAGGAACAGGAATATGAATATTTTTCTACATATTCTTTATTTCTTGTTATTTACCTTCTAACATGCTTACTTAGTACTTATTATAATTTTTATATTACTTAATTGTTTTGTTAATCAAATATATTATGGTATCATATGGCAATCATAAGGGGTATAATGATCTCCATGGATCATATTATTGTACACATACTTGGCCAAAACTATCCCTTATGCAGTGAGTTCCTAGGGAACGGTGTGTCGTCTGACAAGACGGCGTCTTTCAAAATTATATGTCATTGTTTTTTGTTAATACGGAAACAATATTGACAATGTTCTCAACTGACATATTCACCGCTATTTATAGTAGCAGCGTATCCGTAGGAAAACAACCCATTACTAAGTTTTTTTAGTCACGTTATGTATAAAATTGTATCATACATAGTGAAATAATTATACCATTTCATAAAAAATTTATCAATACAAGATTTAACTTTTAAGGATACTAATATTTGAATCTCCTTTAAATGAATAAATTTGAACAGGTCTCTCCTACTATAAATTAATTTTAATAAAAATGATCTCCTTGGTTATAGTCTTAAATCCCTTGTGAAGTATAAGGAGTTGCAGATGTTGACTGGTAGACAAAATCTTGTACCAACTTTTACACGCTGCTACTAAATGATAAATAATAGTTGATCCTGATGATTTTTCATTGTATATGGAAGAAGACTTTTAAAGAACATACTACATAATTACGTTCATCTTCATTTTCACATAGAGTTCAAAAGGAGAATGATGATGATATTTGGACCTCTAAGGATTCCACTTGATTGTCTCGGGTTTATTATATCCTTAAGAGAAATTTAAGGCCATTTACTGCAGTCGCTGATGCATATTCCTAGATCGTAGCATTTTACCAAATTCCACTGCAAACTGCTCCCTTCAATATTTAGATTTCTTTCTCAGTTTCATTTCTGTAAATAAAAATACATTTGCATGTAATAGGTTGCTATTGAAATAAGTTTGTTATCAGTTGACTAGGGAAACATGACATGTTAAGAGTATTATGTGTATAAAATAATAATATGATGCAGGAAAACTTACACATATCCTACTCCGCCCCCTCTCCTGTATACTCGTCTCTCATTACTTCCATATACCCCCTGTTGTCCCCTCCATACCCACGCTCGTTGTCCCCTCCATACCCACGCTCATTGTCCCCTGGCCTCACTGGCCCTTCTGTACCCTCTCCGCCTTCAAAGGCGCCCCGTACCCATTCTGGCCATCTCCAGCATTGCAGCCCCTGTCACCTTCGCTGACATTGGACCCGCTGTAACCACCTGACTGTCCTTTCTTGGTGTTGGCACCACCGTACCCTCTAGAGTTAGCGCCTCCTTAGGTGTTACATTATAAGCTCCGTTGTTGTAGTCTGCTCCTGAAAAATCATGTTTATATGAGGAAGTATGCCCAACAGTAACTCATCCATTGGCAATAATAAAAGGATAATAATGCATTGATTTTCTAGAAAAGCGACTGTAACATTACGAACAGTCTTTTTTTAGACATGTACAAAGAAATAAAATGCTCTGAACCACGACGTCAAATTGTTAAATTTAAAAACTTTTGCAATAGTTGTTAGTAATTTTGAAAATTAGCTTTTTGGTCGCACGGGTAGGTACACTTTTCAAGGAAACAATATTGCATGAGAGAAAATGTCTGAAACAACATCTCAACCCTGATAGCTATGTGAGAGCCAACTCAGGCTACCAATTGTCCAACATCACTGTAGGACTCGGTAGGAGGTCAATTATACATTTTATATATTAGCCACCAAGCCTCCAATGATATTTTAAGCGAATTACGAGAAAGAAACCAATTTTGTAAATAAAAAGAATCAAAAATACACAAACCTTGTTTTCCCCATTGGGAGCAATTCTAGCTGGGGCGCCGTGGGCACCTGAGGCACTCACCCCAGTTGCTGGTGGGGGCACAGAGTATTGAGCAGCATAACCGCCACTTCCTCCATATCCGCCGGCGTATTCTGAAATTCAACAACAAGATTTAACATTAGGTTATATTCAAATCGTATATAAGATAACCTCGAAATCATTAGGAGTGACTAAACTGGAGTATTACCGAATTGAATTTAGTTCCATTTATTGTAAACATACTAGATAATAATATAATATACGGAAAACATTTCACTGAAGCCGGGAAGGTGGTAATGCACATGAAAGATATTGTTGCGTTTATAATAACTACATATGAACAATACAAAAAAGAATTGATTGGATATCAAATGTTATTAAAACTTACTATCTTCATTTGCAATCCAAATTTCTCTTCAACATTTGTCCACGTCATTTTGATATTGTAGTTTTAACAAAAACCGCGGCCACTGATTATACAATAACGTATTTGACAGTTGATAACTCGAAAGCACCGAACTTAGTACCCGACTAGCGATGTTAACCGTTCTATTTTGGTGGTTTAACTTTTTGCTATTTATTTGGTCGCTTGATCTCTGGTCAGTGGTGGTGCAAGACAAAATTTCGTTATTTGGTCTTCTTTTCCACTAACCAAGGTTAAATCCTTTGGTGCAAGGGGCCCTAAGACTTTTGTTCACTTAGAGCGTATTTTTATGAGATGGCCAAAAAAAAATCAATAAAAATAGCAAATATGAAATAAAGTTTATGCCGCCGTTTGGAATATAATATTATTTAACTCACAGAAAATATGTTTGTTCGTAACTTGGGTAATCTGTTCATTATTCATGTGTTACACTGATCTATTTCCCAATTAATACGAATTATTAAATATATTAATTGAGTAATTTCAATTCTGCAACGACGTAAATAATTGTTTGAAGAACTTACAATATTTTACATGGCTTAGGCATTAAAACAAATTATGGTAAGTGTACTTTAAAATAATTTACGTCGGAAAGCGGAATTGAAAACGATATGGTATGATTTACCATAATTTACATCGGAGTATTAGGACATTTTTTGTTGTATGTTATTCATACCACATTATACGCGATTAGGTATTTTAAACATAAGACATTTTACACTTCAAAACTTTTAAATAGTCGCAAAAATTAAGGTTTTTTATACTCTCTTAGAATCTCTTTTGCCTTTTGTAACCGAATCAAGTGAAATAAATGTTCTGATGGACGATCTCTTTGAGAACAAGGATGACAAAAGCTCAAAGAAGAGTAGGTACATTCAACATCCATAAGTTTGTTTATTTTTAATTATTTTCCTAGATATTTTTTTTGTATCGTAAGTTCTATAACATTCACTACCTTGTTGTAATTTACATTTCCGGAAGAAATGCGTGGTTTGTAATTCTACACGTCGAAGAAAGTGTCGGCAGACTGCAATATTAATCAACTGTTTATTTAAAAAAAAACACTATATCGAATATCAAATTGAAATATGATTTCTCTGAAATACACTGATTTCGAATAAATCAACTACAGTAACCGAGAGTAATTGGTTTTATAAGTGGAAAAAAATGTGTGGGTGAGATTTATTCCTTCCTCCTGAATACGAGAGATGTCTCTATAAGAGGACACACAAAACTTAAATAGGTATTATGTTTTGTTCATGCCGAATCACTCTAAAACGAGTGCAGAGCTAAAAAAAATGTTTGGTTCAAATAAGTAGGTACTTACAGTTTGTAATAGGTATCTAAGTAAACTCTTATATTACCCATCACGCCGTTTCCCAAAATTGGTAGACAGAGAGTACGGATTTCTATTCTTTCCTATCCAAACGAACCTCTTTCGCTTCTTCCAAACAAATAACATTCCGCATACAACTGTTTTATTGTGTATTCTTTTTGTATTCTATAAGTATTGTATAAAGACATTAAATAGGTAAAAAGATAATATATTTTACGAAGTTTCAAATAAGGAATATATTCCTAAAATCTCGTTGAATTAAATGCTTAATGCTTGATTTTCAGAAAAATATTTATTATAAGCCTAAATTCAGCGTGTTCGATCGCATTATAGTCTTTGGAGTCAGTGGAGTCGTAGGTACTATTGCAAAAAACATTCTATTATAAACAATAAAAATATTTACATCCCAAAAGGAAGATCAGCGTGAACAATGACACACGTGATATTGGTTTATAAAATTTAAAGAATTTAACTTGAAATCGAGTATCCTTGTATAATGTTCCATTAAGTACCACAGAGGTGGTACCATTGTTGGTCAAGTGGTTGGTACCTCGCATTGTTTAAAAGTGACTTTTGTTGAATGTTTAGTTTGCAAAAATATACAATGCTGTTTTATTATTATTGCCTGTAGTCTAAAGAGTCATGCCGATAAGGTGTAAAGGCAATAAAAATAATCCTTATATTGTTTTTAAATATTTTTGTCGGCATGCACACAAATATTATTATTGCTTTCTACTTTTACAACTCTTATTCAAAACATTCATTGTTAACCCTAGATTTACAATAAAATATCGCTTCACAATTGTGTAGATTATCTAAAAAGTCTTATTATCTTTAAGAACATTGTGAGTGTTGGTACTTTCGGTAATTTCAAAAGGATTTTATCCTTTTGTATACGAGCACACGCTAGGGGCTGTCCTCAACACCCTATTATACAACAATAGTGGTATAGACGTAAACTTTAGATTACGAGGTTCCGGGTTCGATTCCCGGTGGGATCAGAGTTTTTATTAGTGTTTATTCACTTGAAGTGTCTACCCGTGGTTGGCCTGTATAAGATTGGACGTGACGGCTTGACTAGAAAAAAATACTGAGGCAATAAGTTCCTCCGGCTATACCTACTGAGATCCTTGTATAGAAAAGTGATAATTAATTTATTTTTGGAATAAACGCATGGGTAAGTAAGCGTGACATTCCTAAGATTTACTACAAAAATGCATTCGGTAGGATAAAGTTTTTATTCATCCAATCCAATAGGTAGACAACCAGAGCTCTCCATTGCGCTCGATCTTGCGCAACGTTAATGACCTCCTCCCACACCATGTCCAGATTCCTCAGCTCTGCTTCGAAGGAGCGGAACATAGTATGAGAGGGTCTTCCTCATCCTCGGGACCCTGATGGGAGGAAGAACAGCCCCCCATCAGGGTCCCGGGTTTATTCATAGTCAGGGGTTTTTATTCATAGTCCTATAAAATAGACTAAGGTACTTTTTAGGGAACAAATACATTTGGAATTATAGCAGCATATTTCACAAATAGAAACGATATTTTTTTCACAATAATTACAGAGCAATCTAATAAAAGTATAAGATACGACAAGAAATTTTTCAAAAATTTCGTAGTACAATATGGTAAGTATGACATACGATATTCGAATATGATTTGGTTACAACGTACACTATGCTATGTGTAAGATACCATATTTTTGTGCAAATAGAAACCGTAGTATAAAATCGTAAGATCATTTCTACCAAAAGTATTTATAATTATGAAAAACTGACAATACAAAATTAAAATATCGGTATTCATTTAGCGCTGTTCAAAAATTCAATTCTCTAATGTTAATTTCTAGATAAATGTATCATTTCAAACCTTTGGATGGCCGTCCTGTAAAGTTGTCATTTTCAACTTACGATACTGTACGTAGGACCCATCGACATACGTGCGGGTGCCTATGTTAATGTATACTCATTTGTAAGATCTGTATAATCTATATTTTAATCGTTTATATTCTTTTATTTACTTTGTAAACACAGCTGATTTTGTATTTATTTTTGTATCACCTTTTTAATATAATATGTAAAGTTTGTTTTTGTATGTAAGTGTTACTCTAAAACTGTAAAAGGCGAAAGCCTTTAATTGCATAAATAAATAAATAAATAAACAAATCAGGAAAAAGAAACTGAAGTAAAAAAAAAATATCATGTTGAAAGTTTGGCTATTTGGAATTTCCTGGTTTCTCGACAGTTTTTAGAAGAAACCATGGATTAGGTAGATAGATTTTAATCTAATTATATATTTTTATCCATTTGATAAAATTAGGCCTTTTTAGCCATTTGGTTATAATAATCTTTTTGACATTCGATTCACAAGTACATTCAACACAAGCTTTTCTATTTCGAAAATAGTTGATTTCTTTAATCATACGTTCAATCAAATCTTCAGAAAGATGGGTTAGTGCGAACACTTATAACTCGAGATCGGCTGAACAGATTCTTCCGATATTTGATTTATTGGATTCTTCTGTGCTCCGGATAACAGAATAACTATTAAAAAGTTGAAAAAAATGCATAAGAAATAATATTAAAATTAGTATGGAAAAGACTTCCTGCGACGCCGACGCCATCTTTGCAAAATTCTATAACAACAAAATTATTGTTTACCTGACAACCATTGACATTGAAAAGATTGGTACGCAGATTTTTGATGGAATTTTTTTCGAGCTTTCAGAAATAATGTTTTAACATTCAAACATATTATTTTAAACGTATTTTTGTATAAATTACAAATTTGAAATCTATATTGAGAGTAAGGACTACAACAGGACAACGTCTGTCGGGAAAGCTAGTATAATAATAAAAATGTCACTTAATTATAAAAAAAAAAGTATAAATAATTTCTAATTAAATAATCAAAATATAACTGTTTCTCTTGCCAACAGCTGTCATTTATATTAAAAATTAGATTTATTTTAAAAATTAGTCTCCTTCGTATAAGCCGACCCTCTTCAATGTCACCAGAAGCCCAAATAATTGTATTACACCTACGTCGTTATATATTTATCTACGAAAAAAATGAAAATTAATAATGATTTTTATTTACGGTCAGAATGAAGCATAATAATATAAAATTTAATTGAATTCTATGAAACGTGATTTCATTTCTTCAGTACCTAATCTATGAACGTTTAAAAATAATACCTTGGTATCGTTTCCTATAAAAACCCTTTTTTTGTTCGTTCTACTGAAATTTGCGTACATAAATAATTTCGGTTACATGACAATAATAATTATTGATCGACAAACAATTATTCGAATTTTTTCGAAAAACATTTGTAAGAAGACACATTTTTGTCCGAAATTACAATAATTGTTCGCATTTACAATAATTGTTCGCATTTACAATAATTGTTCGCATTTGTCTTTTTCTTCTTTTACGTTTTATGAAATAAATAAAAATAAACATTATTCATGAAAATTACTATGTATTTTATTTCAATGATCTTAATTATTTTTAAGCAAAAAACACATTAAAAACTCTTACGGCCGGTTTCATAAAAAATAAAGGAGACTTGAAATTCCCTTTAAAAATAACGGGTTTCATAACAACAAAACGACATTTAAAACCGACTTTTAGCTGAAGTACCGTTATTGATTATTATTTTTAGGTTCGACGAAAATTACAATTGTTCGAATTTTTACGAATAAGGTTGGTAGACAAAATTTGATATTCGAAGAATTGTTTTTCGAACAATTTCCTATTAGGTACCATAATTTCATAGAAATATAAAAAACCCTCTGATGGTTCCTCAAAATTCTTACAACTGTATTTGCTTCATAGATATTTACCAACATTAACAAAAAATGTTCCATTAGATACCTACTTACGTCAAAATATTTTTCGTTATCCTTGTTAAACAGGTATTTTACCAGATGTCTTACAAACTCTCCATTTCCCTCGAATAGTGGTCGGCCAGTGCTCGAAATTCGACCTTAACTTATTTAAATTATAAGTTTTACATTATTATGTTAAACCTTAAGGTTTCATGTCAAAGACTGAGAGACCACTTTTTCACAATTTTATTTAAAAAATAATGACATGGATACGTCAAATTTGAAATGTTGATAATAATAATATGTCCAATTTAATTTCTATTATAATTAAAGACAAACAATATTAATATATTCTCAATTCGACCACAGATAAACAAAAGAATATATGCGTCTGTGTCAATGTCAAATACATCGATTTGTGTGTGAGCATCAAATACATAACACAGTAGTGTTTGTAATATTATTTTTATTAATTTAATATATTTTTTATGCATAATTTAAAAAAATATTAGCATCCGCCACTCCTCTATATAAACTGTAAGTGTACGAAATGTCATACTCCTCCGTCCGCGCAATTCTCGAAAAAATGTTCACAAAATTTTTCCTTCGCGTATTAATATATAGATGTTCCAAGACAAATTATTAACAACTAGACGTATATTTCTATAATTTAACACAATATTATGTACGAGTACTTGCAAATTTAGGGTATTCGTTGGGTTGAGGTAGGGCGTTGGGTCGGAAATCGGAAGCTCTCCCAAACGGAGAAGGTAGGTAGAAAATATTTCGAGTTTTCAAGTTTCACTTTTGTCTCGAAACATCGCTAAGACATCGCTGTTATTTAGTTAATTAACTTCATAAATTACGAACATAGGTACTACAGTATTCACCAATCTAACTCAGAAGGAGCATTGAGTTACAAACATTATAGTGAAACTGAGTTTCAGATTTTAATCTACGTAATTACTCGGAATTTTATAACAATATTAAAAATAATTAACTTTATTACAATTATTTTAGGTATTCAAACTCCTCCAGTCATTCTGTTCAACAAATCTTTTTTCACCCATTGCGCTGCTATTTCAATAGGGTTGACAGAGAGAGCGGAGCGAGCATTCTTTTCCATCCAGACACATGACGAAAAAAATATCAGAATTCTCTTTTTATATACAAAACTAGCTTTCCTGACAGACGTTGTCCTGTGGTTCTGACCCGAGGCGGCCCGTTCATATGTGCATAATGTGCACTGCGCCCCCAAAAATAAAAAAACATAATTAATTCGATTGAGTTAAACTAATAAAGTAATAACACTTATAATATTAAAATATTTCCATAACATCCATATTTCATTCGTATTGAAAGCTCTGGCGGGAACAACGCGAGAATATATGCGCGCGTAGACATTCTACCTCGCCTATGAAGTCCTGATGCTGCGTGTGCACATATTATGAAAGTTCCCGATAATTTTATGACTTTGCATGAAAGTTGGAGTAAGTGGGATGGGCTACTGTAAGAGCGGCAATTACGTTTGCGAGAATGAGAGGAAACTACCATCATGTGCCGTAAACAATAATATTGTTGTTATGGCGTCGCAGCAAATCCTTTCCATACTATCTTTAATATTATTTCTTATCTATTTTTCAACTTTTTATTAGTTATTCTGTACCCCTATTCTGTAGCAAGTGTAGGGTAGTCACTTGAAAAAAGTTACTATTAGGCGATACATTTTGTATGAAAAACGTCTTTACGTATCGAATGCGAGAATCGCATAATGGTCACTTTTTTCAAGTGACTACCCTATAGTTGCTACAGAATATGGGTACAGAGACGCGTATATAGGTACATACATTACATTCATACTACATTACAAAAAAAAACAACAAAAAAATGATTAATAAAGTGTTTTGTTTCTCCTACTCTATATTAGATGTTTCTAAATCTTTTCAATAGATGGCTCCCATTTCAAAACCAATAAAATAAAAAAAAATACATGCCGAACTACTAAAAAACGAGTGACTACCCTACACTTGATACAGAATAGGAGTACTCACCCAAAACTACATAACAATGACATATTACACTATATTTTTGTAATGTAGTATGAATTTAATGTATGTACAAGTGTATTTCATTTTAGAATGCCGACTCCACGTTGTCTGGGGAACCCTGCGTATAGGGTGTACAGGTAATATTAGATACAATGTTACATTATTTTTCGATTTGAAGACGATGTCATCAAACATCAATAAAATGTATGATTTATGTGCCCACAAGCTTGGCTATAATAATACTTGTGATTGTTATCCTTTATTAATACTAACTGTTTATTTTTTCATTCACATGATTTTATGTGATGAATTTCATTAACTTTAAAATTCGTATGGTTATGAACACTATAAAAAGATGATATAGCCGCCGCGAGTTTTTGTCCTAGGCGATTGTTTTTCTATAGTCAACTGACCCTCTCTAATCTGAGACAGGTAAAAGACAAGGTAGAAATTCCCAATGAAAACCATAAAAGCGAACCCGGTTGAGAATCGAACTGGGGATCTGTATGATACGATGAAAAACACAATACATTCAAATAAATCATAAATCAAAGATATATATTATCTAAATAAAATAATAGGGAGTCCATGTATTTACCTCAGTAGATCTATCGTATCTCTTTTTAAAATGTTCATAAACATTAATTAAAATTACTTCTTTCGTTTGCCCACAAAGCGCTCTTCCTTTACCCAATTTGCTTGAACACGATGACATGTTTGTAAAACACAAGAAACTTCGTTATCACCCGGTATTTTAAAGGAAGAAACAAAAGGCCTTCTACCACAAACGAGAAACAATAACTATGCACCTTTGTTTTTTTCGTAATACGAAAGGATTAACTAATACAGTCAAGATCGCAGCGACAACGTGGCGTCGGCAAGGTTAAAATTACAATCTACAACTAAACTTGAATAATTCGAAATCCTTAACATTTTCTTCAAACCTCTAGGCTAAAAACATACCTTTCCATGTTTCGGTACCTATCCTTCTGTTCTTATAGAACTGTGAATCATACAACTAGAAAGATATGCAGAGGTCTTCCTACAGGCAAAAAGTACTCGAGTACTGAATAGAACGACAATGCACAAAATGTACCTACTCGAGTACAAGTAGGTACTTGGGCACAGTGAGAAGTACTCTGTACTCTATACATAGACGTTGTCCTACCTGCACTACGAATATTGAATTCAACTTTGTATTATGATAAATTAACTAAATACCTACCTACTTGTTTCACAAATTTATTCCGACCGATGCATCTGTTTTTAATGATATTTGAATTAAAACTTGAAGCAAAATTTTAGGCATCGGATCTAAAAAAATCAAATTCTTTTCATTTACATAGCTACTAACCATAATATATTTTAGCGTTAAGTTGCATTTTTATAACAAAGACTCAGATCTATATAGCAAATAGAGTATGTTTTCCTAATCGTTGATACTGTAGGTACACCATGGAAACAACAACTTATTAGTAGGCGATGACAGTTCTTTCTGGTTATTGTTTTCTTGGTGACCATATCAAAGATTAGGAAAATAATAATACACTCTACTTTCAAGCTCTGGGTCTTTGGTATAAATGCACCTTTAGATACTCAAGCTCTTGAAAATGTACTAAAGTACCTACTCGGAAATGTACTCAAGTACTTTACTATTAAGTCCAAAATGATCCGAATACACGTACACATTAAAAAATATACAAAAGGGACTGAGTACCGAGTACTACAGAAAAATTACTCTAAGTAGGTACATTATAGTAGGTAAAGTACCTACTTGTGCTCGAGTACCACCCAGCTCTATAGATATTATGTAGATACATCTGTTGTTACCGTACTAGCCCGAATATAACGCGATAATTTTCGACCATTTAGTTTAAGTCAAAACTACGACACGCGTGATAATCGGGGTTTACCTATCGCGAGTGGATATTGTAGTATTTTGAAGTACGGCTAAGTACCTACCTATATTTCCACGCTTGTTTTGTTTCGTTGGGCGAGACGTAGGTATATATTGAAACGAATGAATCCTGTATTCTTACTTATAAAGGCTTATGTATCTGATGGAATTTAAACTCTTACTTTTTTTTCTAAATCTAAAATTTCGGAGTCGCGCTAAATTCGGGTTCGCGTTATTTTCGGGCTGATACGGTATTTATAAGTTTAGGGGGTATGAATGTTCAATAATTGTTCATGTTCGGATGTTTTAACAATATAAAGTGAGAGCAAACTTAATTAGTAAGTTGCAACCCATCCCACCTAGAGACCAAGCAGACGCTCTTCCTACATCTTATACACATTCACCTGAATATTCCCATTTCTCTACCAGCCACTCACAATATCCCCCTATTACTTACTGCTATCTTTAGAAAGTTTTCATTGCAGACCGCTGGGAAAAATAAGTGATTAAATAACAGGTATTTTTTTAAACGTAATGGTCAGCTTTCGTTATCCAATGCATTTGATTGTAAATTGAAGAAATGTGAATAAAATAAATATTCTTAATCTTAATTTTCGTCTGTTATACCTACTTGACTTGACCTCAGGTCTCCGTCATAGTATTATCAAAAGTACCTTGGTATTTTTATTATTAAGAGTACCTTCCGTGTCGTAGTATTATCAAGAGTACCTTCCGTGTCGTAGTATTATCAAGAGTACCTTCCGTGTCGTAGTATTATCAAGAGTACCTTCCGTGTCGTAGTATTATCAAGAGAACCTTCCGTGTCGTAGTATTATCAATAGTACCTTCCGTGTCGTAGTATTATCAAGAGTACCTTCCGTATCGTAGTATTATCAAGAGTACCTTCCATGTCGTAGTATTATCAAGAGTAGGTACCTTCCGTGTCGTAGTATTATCAAGAGTACCTTCCGTATCGTAGTATTATCAATAGTACCTTCCGTGTCGTAGTATTATCAAGAGTACCTTCCGTATCGTAGTATTATCAAGAGTACCTTCCATGTCGTAGTATTATCAAGAGTAGGTACCTTCCGTGTCGTAGTATTATCAAGAGTACCTTCCATGTCGTAGTATTATCAAGAGTAGGTACCTTCCGTGTCGTAGTATTATCAATAGTACCTTCCGTGTCGTAGTATTATCAAGAGTAGGTACCTTCCGTGTCGTAGTATTATCAAGAGTACCTTCCGTATCGTAGTATTATCAAGAGTACCTTCCATGTCGTAGTATTATCAAGAGAAGGTACCTTCCGTGTCGTAGTATTATCAAGAGTACCTTCCGTGTCGTAGTATTATCAAGAGTACCTTCCGTGTCGTAGTATTATCAAGAGTACCTTCCGTGTCGTAGTATTATCAAGAGTACCTTCCATGTCGTAGTATTATCAAGAGTACCTTCCGTATCGTAGTATTATCAAGAGAAGGTACCTTCCGTGTCGTAGTATTATCAAGAGTACCTTCCGTATCGTAGTATTATCAAGAGTACCTTCCATGTCGTAGTATTATCAAGAGTACCTTCCGTGTCGTAGTATTATCAAGAGTACCTTCCGTGTCGTAGTATTATCAAGAGTACCTTCCGTGTCGTAGTATTATCAAGAGAACCTTCCGTGTCGTAGTATTATCAATAGTACCTTCCGTGTCGTAGTATTATCAAGAGTACCTTCCGTATCGTAGTATTATCAAGAGTACCTTCCATGTCGTAGTATTATCAAGAGTAGGTACCTTCCGTGTCGTAGTATTATCAAGAGTACCTTCCGTATCGTAGTATTATCAAGAGTACCTTCCATGTCGTAGTATTATCAAGAGAAGGTACCTTCCGTGTCGTAGTATTATCAAGAGTACCTTCCGTGTCGTAGTATTATCAAGAGTACCTTCCGTGTCGTAGTATTATCAAGAGTACCTTCCGTGTCGTAGTATTATCAAGAGTACCTTCCATGTCGTAGTATTATCAAGAGTACCTTCCGTATCGTAGTATTATCAAGAGAAGGTCCCTTCCGTGTCGTAGTATTATCAAGAGTACCTTCCGTATCGTAGTATTATCAAGAGTACCTTCCGTGTCGTAGTATTATCAAGAGTACCTTCCGTGTCGTAGTATTATCAAGAGTACCTTCCGTGTCGTAGTATTATCAAGAGTACCTTCCGTGTCGTAGTATTATCAAGAGAAGGTACCTTCCGTGTCGTAGTATTATCAAGAGAACCTTCCATGTCGTAGTATTATCAAGAGAAGGTACCTTCCGTGTCGTAGTATTATCAAGAGTACCTTCCGTATCGTAGTATTATCAAGAGTACCTTCCATGTCGTAGTATTATCAAGAGTAGGTACCTTCCGTGTCGTAGTATTATCAAGAGAACCTTCCATGTCGTAGTATTATCAAGAGAAGGTACCTTCCGTGGCGTAGTATTATCAAGAGTACCTTCCGTGTCGTAGTATTATCAAGAGTACCTTCCGTGTCGTAGTATTATCAAGAGTACCTTCCGTGTCGTAGTATTATCAAGAGTACCTTCCATGTCGTAGTATTATCAAGAGTACCTTCCGTATCGTAGTATTATCAAGAGAAGGTACCTTCCGTGTCGTAATATTATCAAGAGTACCTTCCATGTCGTAGTATTATCAAGAGTACCTCCCGTGTCGTAGTATTATCAAGAGTACCTTCCGTGTCGTAGTATTATCAAGAGTACCTTCCGTGTCGTAGTATTATCAAGAGAACCTTCCGTGTCGTAGTATTATCAATAGTACCTTCCGTGTCGTAGTATTATCAAGAGTACCTTCCGTATCGTAGTATTATCAAGAGTACCTTCCATGTCGTAGTATTATCAAGAGTAGGTACCTTCCGTGTCGTAGTATTATCAAGAGTACCTTCCGTATCGTAGTATTATCAAGAGTACCTTCCATGTCGTAGTATTATCAAGAGAAGGTACCTTCCGTGTCGTAGTATTATCAAGAGTACCTTCCGTGTCGTAGTATTATCAAGAGTACCTTCCGTGTCGTAGTATTATCAAGAGTACCTTCCGTGTCGTAGTATTATCAAGAGTACCTTCCATGTCGTAGTATTATCAAGAGTACCTTCCGTATCGTAGTATTATCAAGAGAAGGTACCTTCCGTGTCGTAGTATTATCAAGAGTACCTTCCGTATCGTAGTATTATCAAGAGTACCTTCCATGTCGTAGTATAATCAAGAGTACCTTCCGTGTCGTAGTATTATCAAGAGTACCTTCCGTGTCGTAGTATTATCAAGAGTACCTTCCGTGTCGTAGTATTATTAAGAGAAGGTACCTTCCGTGTCGTAGTATTATCAAGAGTACCTTCCGTGTCGTAGTATTATCAAGAGTACCTTCCGTGTCGTAGTATTATCAAGAGTACCTTCCATGTCGTAGTATTATCAAGAGAAGGTACCTTCCGTGTCGTAGTATTATCAAGAGTACCTTCCGTGTCGTAGTATTATCAAGAGTACCTTCCGTGTCGTAGTATTATCAAGAGTACCTTCCGTGTCGTAGTATTATCAAGATAACCTTTGGAGTCGTAGTATTATCAAGAGTACCTTCCGTGTCGTAGTATTATCAAGAGTATCTTCCGTGTCTTCCGTTATTATGTTAAGAACGCCGAATAACGATTGCGATGACCTCATCCCATCGTGTACAGAATCGAGCAAATTGGAGAGCGCCTCTCTATGTGGGGTATTAAATGGACTTTAATTGATGGATTGAAATAGGTAAGAGAAAAAAAATGTAATAAATGTGTATTAAAGCTTCCATCATTTGTCACGACCGTGTCGCGGCACTCAGTTTGATTATTCGTCCTCAGAAGGCGGGTACACATCTGTTGATCGTGTCTTTTTAATTTATTGGAAAGAAAAACCTACCACGATAGTAGGTACCTACGCTACGGCTTATAAACTATGGAGTATATATTTTAATCCTACCCGGTGTAAGGATGAGTGCGAGGGCCAAGGGGGAGGAGGTAAATTGTTTAGGAGAAGGGTGCGGTGAGTGGTGTGGGAAAGGTACAAAGTGGGTCAATACAGAACAAAGGTCGGAGCACGCCGACAGAAAGAGTATCGCCATCCTCTTGTTGCTTGTTTCTCTTCTCCTGCCACTGTTGCCTATTACCAACACCCATTTTATATTGCGGCCATTCATCTCGCCAGGTTATTTGTTGCAATCACTTATTTCACTCAAATAACAATTGATATACCTATGTATTAACACGCAATCGAATTCAATGCACATAAGTATAGAGGCACTTAAAACATTCTAAGTATGTGGTGTTTTACACCGTTTGCCACTTTTTTCTACTTCCTTTACGTTTTCGAAACATATAAGTAGGTACCATTCCTTATACATAGGTACAACTCAAGCTTTTCTTTTCAACGCTAATGCTATGTTTTCCTTAATAAGAAAAGCGGCCATATCATTTCGAACGCAGAATTCTTTGAGGAAAATACAAAGCATTCTAGGTATGTTTATCTCTTTCACTATTTATTTATCGTATGGTATACAGTACATCACATCATAAGTTATTCAAAACAATAGTCATTTAGTAAAATAATAAAAATGTTTGGATGAGCGCAAGCAACAGGCTTGCTTGTTCTTTTCCATTCTTCTCTTTCACTACCTGCAGTAAAATCATGAAAACGCGAAAGTCAGTGTAAGCCGTATCTGTAGTCTCATTGGGCGTAGCTTGCATACCGCAATAAACAAGACGCCCACTGAAATAAAATAAGATTTTTCCACGTACTACGTTCGTTAAATATCTGATGCGCTCTTCTAGAAAACCATAGCATGATTCCTTTAGGTGCTTTTATTCATCAACAGTTATTAGTAAAAGGAGAGATCACGTAGGAGTATTCCTTACCATCTCTTGTAGACCTGCAATAAAGAAATCCAGAATTGGTGAGAAGTGATGAGCCATACCTAGCTAAGTTAATAGCCTATCACGTCCGAAAACTATTTACAGAGAGAGTATTTATATATTTTTTGAATTTTCATACTCAAATCCATGCTACAAAAAATCTCGGGATAAATGTGGGTCCATCAGGGGGTGTGTGACATATATTTCTTCAAGGGAATGTATAAAATAATGATATTTACCTCATTTCAAATACTTGATTAGCATGTAAGACTGTAAAAACTCTAAAAATAAACGTTGATTATAATATTTTTTGGAATATTTAACACATATTTGATAAAAAAAATTGACGAAATATTTAAAAATCGTGTTTAGTACGGTCTGAAAATCTTCCTAAACCCTAATGAACCAGTAGGTATCTTTACTTTCGGTTTAGCGATGGGTATATCATTTGAAAAATATGCAATATAATTTCATATTATTGTTCCTATCCTGTTTTTGCAACCCACGCTCAGGAGGGAATGACAAAGTAGAAGAACCATAACTATCCAAAATAATACCTCAAATATTATTCAAATATCCAAATCCACACCCAGAGGGCCTAGACAAAATACAGTTGGCGATCGACTACAAACGAATTCTTCGACAATGTAGAGTGGGAAGAAAATTAGCTGTCCACTTTTTATATTTTTATATAAGTGTCATTGCTTGGTTTAAATAATTTTCTACATGTTCCAGTGGACAGATAATTTTTTCGAGCTATACATTGGCGAAATCTTCGTTTGTAGTCGAACGCCAGTTTGAATTTGTCTACGGGGGCAGATCTGAAATTATACAGGGTGACTGGTAATTCAATACATTCCTTGTAAGGGTTTATACTAGAGAAAATTTGCAACAATTTTGTTCCCATTAACCGGGGGTAAAATACCAGTGGTTTTCGAGTTATTTAACTTTTTAGAGTTTTTTTTCAATTTTCACCTTTTGACATAAAAATCAAAATTATGAACAAAGTACTTCATTTACGAAAGTAAAAATAAATTTTTCTAATAGTTAAAGAATAAAATAATGGTCGAAGTAAAAAATCAAGAAGAAAATTTCAAAATCCTCATAAATATGACGTTTTTAAATCACAAGTCAGTTTTTTTCAGTTTTAATTTCGATTTTTGTAAGCTAGTTACTCCAAAAAAGTATAATATACTTGGCGTAAAAACCACAGGATAAACTTCCCCAATTAATAAGCTTTGCGAAATGGTAAAAATCTTTACCAATTAACTACAGTTTTGGAAAATAATCAATATTATACGATCAGATGGTGCTATGAAGCCGTAGGCGTTTTCATACAAACGTCTTTACTTCAACATGAATAAAATTCAAAGCTGCGCTTCGTTATGATAGGTAGTCCAGTATTAGTATGGCGAAGTTGAACTGATTCTGCGCCTTCTAATCGTTTAATAAGTTTTATTTTCCGAAACTGTGGTAAAATAGAAAACATTCATACGCTTTCTGAAAGCTTATTAATTAGGGAAGTTTTTCTTGTGTTTTGTACGCCAAGTGTATTATACTTTTTTGGAGTAAGTCCGTTAGACAAATCGAAATAAAAAATAAAAAACACCGATTTGTGATTTTAAAACGTTGTATTTCTGAGGTTTTTAAGATTTTCTTCTATTTTTTTTATATCAGCCTTTCCTTTATTCTTCAGCTATTGGAAAAGCATATTTTTACTTTCCTAAATGGAGTACTTTGTTCACAATTTTAAATTTTAGGTCAAAATGTGAAAAATTGAAAAAAACTATAAAAAGGTAAATAACTCGAAAACCACTGGTATTTTACCCCTGGTTAATGGGAACAAAATTGTTGCAAATTTTCTCTAGTATAACCCCTTACAAGGAATGTATTGAATTACCAGTCACCCTGTATATTCAAATTACATGCATAGTTTCCACCAAAAAAACCCGAGTAGTAATATTCCCAGCTAAGGTGCATCATATTAAATATCTTAAAATTTTGAGTGATTCTTGCTCTAAATTTGATTAGGTATTTTGTCATTTTCATTGCCTCCGTTTCAAAGCTGTTTCAAAGCAAACTAAAATCAACAAATTATTTAAGAAAGATCTTAAAGACATTAAAATACATGTGGAATGTTACATGAATTAATAACAAAATAAAATAAGTTATAAAAAGCATTTATTAATAAAATAATTCATATTTTAACATTGGTCCTTTTCAAGTCATTGATATATTAATATGTAAGTAATTACACAAATAATTCGTTTCAAACTAATGTTTAATATAAAATTTAGTACATTTAAAAATATTAATACACAATTTTGTACTTTAAATCACTGGCACGTATTGGCTTAACACAACGTATTATAAACTCTAGCACCAGATGTAACATGTTAGGTAACACAATAGGTTAAGGTACCGAGATATAAATTTGGGCAGATTCGTAGGGAGCTGATGCACAAAGGAATGGCCGCCATTTTCAATTGTCGTACTCCTAAACAGTATATCCTATTGGAGCTATTTGAGGTGCACAATTAACCATATTATTCGTATTCAGTTGAGAAAACACAATTCAAATACAACACAATCTAGTACAAACAACAACACATCGCAGTGATAGTGGGATTGAAAATGATGGAGATCGGTGGTCATGTGGTTCTATGAGACTGCCTGATTTATATCTAGGTTCCCTACAATATGTACATGATTGTAGTCTTCGCTACAACAAGGAAACAACCAGAGATCAAAGTTACGTATCTATAGTAATTTTATATAATAAATATTGCAAAACTGATCACATCATGAACATTAAATACTATCAGTTGATTTATAATGTAAAGAATGCAGAGTAAATAAAATAACAATGGTACATAAGTTATCTATTATAATTTTTTTTTTCTAATAAAAATGAATCTGTGCTCACTAGAAATGAACACAAATACACTCCTAACATCTTTCACACAGAGCAAATGCTTGTGTCGTGAAAGCGGAAAATGGTTGGCATGGCCGGGATTCGAACATACGACCTCCAATACGCTGTAGGTATGTACGAAAGTCGCCAATCGATACCACTGGACTAACCAACTCATAATGAACTAAATAAAGTAGTTTTTATCAGGAATGTTAAGTAGACAATTTATTATTTATGACTAAATGTTAAGACAAATAAAAACTTGACAACAATTGGTGGCATTAAGAGGTCCAATGAGTAACATTCTAAATTTCATCAAAATTAAGATTTAAAAAAACACAATTCATAAGTTTCTCAACATTTCGGTGCCCAAAATACATAATCTGCATTCCTTTGACAATAAAAAATAATACAAATAAAATAGCAAATGACAAGATGGAATTTTACAAAATTAGCACCAAAAACATATCTACATAAAACTTAAATCTGGACCATTTTTACTCTATGCACCATTGACCAAAAAGTCGGTATAAAATATTTTGACCTCTTATTAAAGAAGTTCTTTAATACATTAGGTGTATTATAAAAAAAATAGTTAAACTCTTTAATTCTTACATTTATAACAATATTCCGAACATTTTGACTAAATACTGGAAGATAGACTAAAATATGGGATGATTAGAATAATAAAGAAATGCAAATACAGCAGAGTAAACGAGAGCCAACTTTTCTTAACTAAAAAAAAAAATTTTTCAGGCTCAGATAGAATATGCGATGTATATTTCACCCAACAACTGAAGTTAAGACAAGTTTGCTCTCAGGTACAGAACAGATTATTATAGGGATAAAAAATATTTTTTATAGATGGAGAAACAAAAATAAAATTGGAAAAAAATGACATACAATTGGCAAGAAAGAGCGCGGTTGCTATTTTATTTAAGTATACAGCACCAAGTGCCATTAACAAACAAAATAAAACAGAATTGAAAAGAAACGGACAGGTTAGTCTTGATTCAAGTTTCTTTGAGGGTTCTGGTTGTGTTCAAACAATCAGAACCCACAAAGAAAAATCAATCAAACTATGCTGTGAAAGCTTCAGAAACTCAAAGTCAAACAAAAGAAAAATTTTCAAGTGATCAGAACATAGGACTGTCATCTTTAGTCCCTTTGTGACCCCACTTAGGAGCACAGGGAGGCAACAAGTTCTCTCCACTGTACTCGATATTTCACATTATTAATTACCTCCTCTCACATCAGGTCAAGTAATTATTTTTAAGCTATTGTATCGAGGTACGGGAACATAAGTAAATTTTTTACCATTATTTATTACACTAAAAACCATTTTATTGTAAGCCGCACAAAGTAAAAAGTTTGTGGCTTTAAAATAAAACAAAATAACTCAACAAAATGTTGAATAGGGGAAAACAAATTGACATAAAATGCCACTTTACCTTGATACAAAGAATTTTAAATATGAATTAAATAACACACAGTTGCGCTTTCACAAAATTTATATTGAATCTCGAGCACTTTCAGCGCTCGAGATTCAATATAAATTTTGTGAAAGCGCAACTGTGTGTTATTTAATTCATAATAATGAACTTTCACTACGTAAATACACAAACTCTCCAAAAATTACATGAATTTTAAATACTTCACATGGTGATATTCAGTACAACTCTATTTACAATAAAATCACAGTGAGTTTGGATTCCTATCAATAATAATTAAAAAATCTAGGCCTCCAAATCCAAAAACAATCAAATCAAACAATCTGTCTCATTTTAGTATATGGAATTTGTTGAGCACCACTGGGTGAAGAAGGGTAGTACAAAAATAGGGACAGTTGAAACATTGACAGCATTGCCCCAATCCCATTAGGTACCTAAAAATAAAACAAAATTAAATCAATCACAGCAAGTGCATAGTGTATAGAGTGTCCCAAAATAACAATTAAGATTAAAATTGCTATTTTTTAATGAATCCCAAAGTACACAAGATAGCATTACAAATGGTGGTAGGTATATTTAAATCTTGCATTGATTATATGACACCGTTAAAAGAAATAAAGGTGTTTACCTGCATAAATTTATCACCAATCAAATGTCCATAAATGAACCATAGAGAGCAAACAAATAGGGATGTCAAAATAATGGGGAATGGTAGCGAATCAGTGCTCTTGACTTTTATGACATGCATCAACAATGCCAGCGGTGAGGCGATGAAAATTAGAGTAACTATACAACTAAGTAGACCTAAAATAAAGAAAATATCACACTTTAATCATTAGTATGAAAGAATCACAAAATTATAAACTTTTTGATTATACAGGCCAAATCCCATTATAACGATATTCAAATACACTGAACTTGTTTAAAATATTGTTATTTATTTGTCAAAATAAAATAATGTGTTAGTACATTTTGTATGAATGAACAATTTTAAAGAACAAATTAAAGGTTGTTTATCAAATCAAATCAAAACTCCTTTTGAACTCCACTCAGGGGCATAGGGAGGCTACAAGAGCTCTCCATTGCGCTCGATCTTGCACAATGCTTATGACCTCCTCCCACACCATGTCCAACTCCCTCAGCTCTGCCTAGAAGGAACGGAACTCGGTATTCGAGGGTCTTCCAAGTCTTCGAGACCCAGATGGGAGGAAAAACAGCGCTCTCCTCGGCCAACTGTCATTCGGCATCTTCAACACATGTCCCAGCCAGGCCCATCGCCTCTCTGTAATGGTGGAAGTGATGAGCCCGCGCTGGGTGCGCTGGGCTGGGCGTATAGCGTCGTTCGTGATGCGGTGGTACCATCTTATACCCAAAATTCTCCCGAGGCACTTCGTTTCGAATGCAGATACTTTTTGTGCCTGTGCCTTTTTGTATTTAAATTTATCCACCCTGGAGACCTGGTGACCGTCGATGGTTATCAGTAGTTGTTTATCGGGGCAGGCATTATTCGCCATGAGCTCCGTCTTACTGGCATTGACTCGAAGACGTACAGAGTGCTTTACCTTACAGCTCAGCTCCCTGTACTCAAGACACCAAAGCAACCAGTTTTTGGGGGTCTCTTTCGCTGTCTCTGAGGGTCTTAGCCTCCAGGACCCATCGGACATCCATATTGGCCTTAGCAGCCGGATCCGTGTCCTCGGTAGGGGCATAGCATAGAAGGACTGTCAGGGTTTCGCCTGTCATCTTAAAGGACGCACTCATCAGACGGTCAGAAACATGTTCCCAACCAAGAAGACATATTTACTTAAAAGTAGAGCGACGCCTCGCATCCGTGCAGTCCAGTGACCAGAGTGCAGCATGATGTAATTGCCAGCGTCACTCTGTCCCGAACCTGGGATACCTGTTTATACCGATAATTTTATATTTTGATATAATGTTATAGAGAAATTTGACAAAAAAATAGAATATGATAGTTACCAGTCTTCTGAATTGCATTTAGTATATTAGTTTCTTGTGATATGTATATGTGGAATATTGTCAAAAAACCACAAACAAAAGAAAAGTGTACTAATACAAGAGCTTTTTTCGTGGTAAATTTATAATAAATTGCTATGTAACAGAAAAACAATGAACACCCAATCAAATTTACAAAGAATACTAAATGATCATCTTTCAACAGCCCATACTTTAACCACAGGAAACACCTGAAAGAACAAACACATATTTTAGCATATCCCTAATGTGAAAATATGAAGGCGAACAGGAGTGACTTGTCACAACAGTTGCTACTTTAAAATGAGTAATACGCGTTATGTTTGTGTGGTTGCACCTATTTGGCTGAAGAATACCAAAGTTTAACACACAGTACTTACGATAAAAATCCACATACAAAGGAAAGGCTTGAGGTATCGGCAGTGGTGCGGGTTCTTATATACTTTGCACATATTACCCTAAAACATAACATAATTCATTTTACTTCCTGTGTATCTTCAAAGGAATAAATTCAAGGATACGGAAGTTATACTCACGATCCTGACAAAAATTGAATAACAGTAACTATCAAGGCTGCAATACCAACAAAATCTTTATACTGTGCCACATCAGGGGGAAGCATTTTGTAAGGATACTACTTTATAATTCTAAAATATAGATATATTGTTACGACTTCGCAGCTCAACATCCACGTATTTACTTTTTAAACAAAATCAACTACGTGTAAGTCCAACTCCTTCGATTCATTTTGTTATTTCAAAAATAATTTGACTTTGACACGCCACACGCCAAAAATGACCACAGACAACAGATGACATTACTTATTACCAGTGCTGCCAACGGATCCATAGATAATATAATATATTGAACGGATCTTGGCCTAATGTCGCCGATTTTCATACAAAATGTAGCCCAAAGGATTACATGAAAGTTCGTCGAAGCACAATTCATCGAAAACTCAGTTCGACGAATTAAAATTGATCGAAAGATCAATTTTACGAATCACAATTGGTCGAAAAATCAATTTAACGAATCACAATTGATCGAAATATCAATTTTACGAAAACTATATTCTGCGAATATACATATATTTTAGATTTTAATATTTTTAATTAGTTTTATAAAAAGCAGTCGATCTCATTTGCCCAAAAATATTCTTATAGGTAATCATATTTTTTTTTTCGAAAATACCGGGAATTGCATCCCACACGGAATGATTTGTGCATGAGTTTAAAATCGAATGAAAATCATAAAAAACAATCATATTCATTGTTTACATCAATATTATTTTGTTGTGTCATTTCGCCTGCTAACTTATATGGATTTGGACAAAAGTACTAATGTCATTTTTTGGTCTACCTAGAACGAGGCACTGTCTTTCTTTCGCGCTATTAATTTGTCAAAATTTAAACATGGCCATGTTTATTTTTGTTTTTTTTTTTGAGTATTTTTATACGTTAGACATCGTTATTACAACTTATAATGTTTAAACCAATGTTGTAACGATAACTTTTATTTGAGCGTTTTTTTTTTATTGTTGAGATAAATTTCCTGTTTACATTTTATTTTATTTTACAATATCTCCCGTAGGTCCTTTACAGGACGCCTGGGTTAATCATTCTGAATAACAATAATATAACACTATAGTTATGATATGAACACACAGTAGGTAATAATAACAAAAACAAAAAATCCGTAACAAAACAATCAAAATTTTTGGAAATTATGATACAGTGGAGAATATAGTCGTATTAATTTCTAATTTTGTGCAGTACTAAAAGGATGTAAATTGTAAAGGGTCCCTTTAGTACCATGTCAAAGTGTGAAAAATTACATACATAATAAATAAAGTATTGCAATGAGAGCATCAGAACAAGACCATTTCACAAGAACGAAGTTAGGGTTAGACTAGACAAACTCGTGTTATACTATTTCTTCCTTTGTGTTTGTTATTTATGTATCTATAACATTTAAACTGTCATTTTTACATTCATTGCAAAAAAAAAGATTTTGTAAACCAGAAGGGATTTTTTAATTTTTTTATCAAAAAACAACATTAGTCCTTGTAGAGCTGCGTTCATCATCTGTCGGATTTTGGAGTGGGTAAGTCACAGATGTATTCATATTACAATGCTACCAACATAACGCCGCTATTTTTCGACGAATTGTGAATTTAATGGGTAATTCGAAATTTTCGATGAATTGTGAATTTACCGTATAATTCGAATTTTTCGACGAATTGTGATTTCGTAAAATTGCCATTCGGTGAATTGTCACTTCGACTAATTGCCATTCGTAAAATTTTAATTCGACCAATTTACGTGTCACCGCCCAAAGTCGCCCCACTGAAAATTCGGTAGGTATCCGGGGATATGAAATGTTGCTAAAAAAAAAGTCATTCCGAAAATTTTGGTATCCGGAAAGATTAGGTAAATGAAATGTAGCTAAAAAAAAAGGGTCATTCCGAAAAATTTTGGTATACGGAGAGAGGTGAAATTTCGCCAAAAAAAAGTCATTTAGTATCTATCTGGAATTTAAACTTTTGATCCAGAGGGGGGTCACGACCCGCAGGAAATTATAATAGAAAAGTAAGTACTGTACTTAAATATATAAGGCCTGGACACAGCCCAGGGGGGGGGGGTCATGACCCCTGACCCCTCCTTGGATCTTCCCATGGATCCAGCTTTGTCGCCAGGGGGGGTCACATAGTAAAAAAGGTCATTTCCAAAATTTGGTATCTAGAAACTAAACTTTCCTAAAAAAAAGGTCATTTCCTAAATTTGGAATCTTGAAACAACACTTTTCCTCCTAAAAAAGTATAATTATAATAGAAATGTAGGTATTTTATTATTAAATGTAAGTACTGTAATTAAAGATATAAGACCTGGACCTAGCCCAGAGGGGGGTCATGACCTCCCTGACCCCCCCTGGATCCACCCTTGATCCAGATCAAGAAGTACTTTAAACCAAAATATCTCAGTAGTTATCGAAAATTTTAAAATATGCATCTCTGATCACATACACTATACTAGGTATTTGAGCTAGGTACATAATATACCTCTAGAAAGTCTTTTAACTGTAATAATAATGTAAATAATAGTTAAACCACGAATGTTAACAATGAAAATATTACCAAAACAGCTGTGACTAACTTAAAAATAGCTTAATATTAAAAATAGAAACTGTATAGACAATGTTTTAAAACTACATACATACATACATTCTCCCTTTAAGACCTCTCGCACACCACAAGCCAGCCCGAAGGAGACAAACCCGCAGTAAACCCGATCCGCATGAAACCAACCCTCTAGAACTAAACTACACAAAACTTAAAATAAAAAGTAAAACCGGATTATAATTAACACAAAACACTAGACAAACCCTCAATATAAATACATCCATTAAACAGTATAAAACGTGGTATAAATTAAGATTTTATAACGAAACACGAGGAACCGCCAAGAAAACGTATAGCAGAAACCAATGTCTTGCCAACCAGCTAACAAAAAAGTGCCGCGCAAATCGACACACTTTCCACGGTTACTACGCTGTCTAGGTATATAGTATAAAAGTCTATGTGCCCAAATGGCGATAAATCGCCCACGTTGGCAACACTGCTTATTACTTGACAACAGTTTGACAGGTATGTAAAAGAACGACCTTGATGGATTCATTGGTAAAAGTTTTGAATCCGCGGGGTCGGGGGGAAAAATGAATTACGACTCCATCTTAACTTACGGGAACTTATTCTGTGTTTTGACGACTATGTTGCTGGATCTCTTTTTTATTGTTTTGTTGTTAATAACTACGTTTACGAGTAGGTATATTATTACTCTTTTAAAGTTCAATTAGTTTTTTTTTTTTTCATATTAAATTATGATGATTTAATGTTATGTTGGTTTTATTTGCTGAACTTTGTTTCAAATCTTTCCTTAAACCGAAGAGATGATTAATTTAAGTCAAATACACAAAATATTTCAATCTACTCGAAGTTATGATATATATTTTCTATTATTCCATACGAATTGTTGAAATATGGTGCAACCAAGATGGCCGCCAGTATTTCCTCACAACCCCTCTAGTGGCATCACTTGCTCTCATACAAAACTCGGCTGCCAATCTCTCCATACAATGGTAATTCCTCCAAGATAACGACGGGTTTTTTTCTATGGTAGACAAATTTGACATCAATTTCTGTTCCTTTTAAGGAGGTTAGTTCTTTTTTCTTTGATCGGTGGCAGAAAACTGCGGAAAACAAGGTCCCAGCGTGGTTGTGTGGTAGTATTTTGTTCTTGAAAATACTTCCACCTGATAGCTCTTTATAATGGCTAAATCTTTACGTAGCAAATGGCGAAGGAAATGCAGAGCAGTAAAGAGAGAAAAATACGCTGTTAAAGAATTGTCTCGTTTGAAAAAAACTCTGGGACTAGCCGACAGCGAAAGTAAAACGCAAGATGATGTTATGAAAGATTTGACTATTACATTAGATGCTGGGGAGATAAAAAAGGTAAATAAATAACTTAAGCATAATATTGAAGTGTATTTTCGTACCCTTTAATTTGCAAGGTTTCATCTATCACGAGAATTATTTTCAAATAAACCACCAAGAAATGCATGTAGTAAATTTTATTGCTTGTTCTTGCAATATTGATGTCGATTAATGTTCCTACATTTACTATGACAATTTCCTCTCTTATTTATCTGGGTTTTTGTTTTAAGAATAACATTTTATTTTACAGAAAAAGCAATCCAAAACAACAACTATGAGTGAAATAAGGTTAGATGAAGCAGAAGACACAGATATGGAAGAAGAGATAGTTGTTAAAAAAGATGGGGAAAGCGAGGCAAAAATTTACAATACTAAGACCATGAGGGACCAAAATGGACATTACCCAGTATGGATGTCACAGCGTAAAATAAAAATGCTCAAAAATGGTAAAAATAAAAGAAAAACTCAACCTCACAAAATATCTAAGAGAGGTAAAAGAAAGGGCAAAAAACATTAAAAATATCATCTATATAATTTGTTTTTTATTATAATACCCCCTGCTCATCAATCACAGAATGGTTTATAGAAATATGTCCATGATATGGGCTTCTTTTATACTGTCAACCCTGCACACTTTTTTGACTCTGTTGAGCCTAGGTTGAGAAATACAACACTTCTCTTCTCAGCCTATACCAGTCTACTCCTGGACAAAAGCAAAAGAGAAGTGATATGTTAGGTAATATCTGCATCCTAAGACTATTTCCAGATAAGTCAACGTCCTAGAAATGTGTATATTCCAAATCGGTCAACATTAGCAGTTGTAGTGTTCAGATGTAAATTTGTATCTTGAAATCAAACAGAATTTAAATTTTGGTCACGTTTGTAAGATGCAATCATGAGAAAAGTTCTTTTAAAATTATACCATAGTCCACATGGACATGTGCATTGAGGAAAAAAGTAAATACCCATGTGATTATTTTCTAAACTCCGCCATTCAACCTCGCGATTAGCCTATTAAATAACAACTATGTAGTGTCGGTAGCCGACTACTAAGTTCTATGTAGTACCTACTTTCATAAACCACCAAAGCATAATATGATTATTAACCACCCAGAAATTGCTTTTTTAGATAGCCATGCATCAAAAATATAGTAACATTATCAAATAAATAAAAAAAAGACACTCAAAGCCATATCATTTATTAAAACAAATGACAATTCCCGGAACAAATAAATTTACGCTTCTCTATGCAAAGGTGTCAGTATAGTTGGCACTTATTGCCTGAGGGAATTTTTTCCAGTCAACCGATCCCATCGAATCAAGAGACAGGCCAACCCCAGACAGAAATTTCGAATGAAAAAACTGACCCAATCAGGAATCGAACCCGGAACCTCTTCTCCATCTGAAGTCCAACCTATACACAAGACATCGGTGACAAATTGGTTAGTAGCTTTGTGATTCAGTCACTGACTTTCAATCTGGATGTTGTAGGTAAGCTCCCTGGTGCTGGCCATCTTCCTCTTTCAAGACGTTTTGGTAAGTGTGAAATATGTCAAAAGTGTATTTGTGTTTATTTTCAATAAAAAAATAGTCATAAGTAGGTGGGGACAGTGAAATAGCGAAAGCACAAGCACCCAATATTAAGTAATTGGCATCTGCAAATTACATAGATATATTATTATTATTGTCCTGAATGCTGTGCTTATGGAATTTTTTTGTATATTTCATAACGGCAATGCCACATACGCCGTATTCCATAGTTTACGAATTATGTGGTGGCCGCAGACTTTGTTATCTTAGAATTACCTTGGCATTCAACGGAAGGAAGACTACAAATATGAAAGGAAAATTAAACACAATATAATGCTGCCAAAATGTTTATTCCATCTAGTAATTTGGTAAAAGTTCTAAAGTTAGAGTCCTGTTCTCACGAGGGTTTGATATTTTAAGCAAGCTGTAGATATAATCTTCATCATTCATTTGAGCGTATCTTAAGAAATAAAGATGAGACAAATTTTATGCATTGTATGTACATAAATTATTGCGCATACCAATTTGGTCACTAATATATTTATTTGTTTTTGATACCAACTTTATAAATTATTTAAGAGTATAAAAAACAAATTATTCTAAAACAAAACTTAAGCACATTCAGAATTAAATAAACATTCTTGAATAAACATTATTTATAGGAAAAGATAGTTAAGAAAATTGTAAAAGGTTAACAAACAAAAATTACATCCCATAATATGGTCCCTTCCAAAAAATTGTGATCATTTTTACAAACACTGCTTCTGAGAATCTAAATGGACGAAATAAGATTTAAATGTTGGCAAAAAGTACCACTTATTTCTTTTTGTATCTCATCAAACGATTTCTTTATGTTATATTTTGCAAATAGGTAATGCATCATTTTTGTTGTAATACATTGAATTCAATAACAAAGATTAATAAACAGACATTACAAATTTTCTCATAATATTATACAGAAAGTAAATTAAAGGAAACATATTAAAGTAAACAGCAAAGATTATTTTGAGATTTATAATATGGAATAAATAATATAAAAATATATCCCTATAACTAGATATTAAATAATCAATAAACTCTTCCATTATTCATTCTTTATGTATCATCATATAGGAAATAGATTTAAAAAAGTTGGTACTAACATAGATTTTGAGTATGTATTAAAATAACATTTATTTATTTTATAGAAATGTAAATATTTAAAGTGAACATGGTTATCATTTTCCTCACTAACATAAAAAAGTATATTTGCACAAATTCAAGCTCATAATTCAATCAAGCTGGCTTGAAATAATGTTTTAAAATATTCCCGTTGATTATTATGAAATATAAAAAAAATTATCAAAGTTGGGTTCTTAGAATGTAATGTTCTCTATTTACAAATTATTCACACAAATTACATGTACGTAATTTAATAACAATTTTTCTTATGTTTTTTAACCTTATTGTTTATATAATATTATGAAGGTGTAATTGCCGAATATGTATAGTACTTATTTAATCTTTTCCTTGCAAATATTACAAATAATATGCCTCCCAAAAACAGTCTAATTCATTAAGTTATAGGGCTTAAACAATTAAGTAATTTTTTCCGTGTTAAAATTTAATAATGCTCTACCATACTTCTGTTTTTTTAACAAATTATGTTTAGATTATTTTAAAATAAACTGCAAGGCAGTAGCCAGATTCCCCCACCCTAAATGAAAAAAAACAAGATATTTTTTAGTAAGTACGAATGAGATTGCAGTTACATTTTTATCTACAATGCAACTAAGCTAAACCCGCTCCGAAATTATTTTCTGGCTAAACTGTATTCAAATATCACTGGAAAACATTGAGATGTCTATTTAATACACAAACCATGTGTATTTGGCTATTGAATTAGTTATAGAATGCCTACAAAACATATTCAGCACAGACTTGCTATTTAAATACATTTTGTAGCATTCCATTGGCAACTACACTATTGGGTGAACATATTTTTAATACAAATAAGTAAGCATAGGTTGTAAATTTACCTTCAACTTGTGCTAAATTATCTTATAGATATTGTATGAATATAAAAAAAAATTATCTGACTAAGCCAGATTTATCATCTACGACAGCATCGCAGATCGTATGTGTTAAGAAAAATACTATTGTCATCCTTGTTTCGAGTTGCTAGCATTCAGCATTTACTTCACAGGATAGGTATAGAGTACTGAGAGAAAAAAGTATGTGGTTTCTTGCTTCTCAACTGCTCTTCAAATTTCTTACATTAACACACCTATTCCTTTTTTTTCTTGTACATCAGTCTTTCATCTTCAGCTAGTTATTTTTTTAAATTTATATTTTTTTTAGTGATTAACGTAAATTAATTCTTCATTGTTTTGAAAAACAGTGAATGTTTCAAGCAATCACTTTAACCTTAATCAAAAAATGGTCACACTGAGTAAAGCACCTGTTGGAATAAAATAATAACACTTCAAGTTTGGTGCATTTGTTTCACTTCTGGTAAATGTCTAATCATATTTTACCGTAATAAATATTACAGATGGAATGAATCAGTCAATTAATTATTAAAATATTTTAAAACCACAATAGCAAAAACCACCACACCCCTGTTAAAATAGTTTAAAAAAAAATCACGCTGTAATATTCGATTGAAAAAAATTCACAGATTATTAAAAAAAATCCCATGTGTGCACCATATTGATTTATGGTCCCATATTTAAATTTTACTTCATTAAATTACATGATATTTACAAATATAATTTATTTTGGTTTTTCAAGACTAGATGATTATTAATACAATTTTAAAATTAACACAATATATATACATACAAAGTCACAATCCATTTACTTAAATAACTAATAGGTAGCTGTAAAATAATAGGGTTTGAATACTGATTAAGAAAACACAGTTTGATCTTTTTTATTACTTGTACTTTCATCCAAAAGGACTGAAGAGTTCTTCTCCAACTGTATGTATTCGTGATATGCATTCTCTTTAGTTACCGTAGCAAACAGATCATCAGATCCTTTGTAAGTGTATTCACGTTCGTCAAAAACAAAGGACAGTCCCAAAACGATATTTAAAGCGGATGCATCGTAACTGTGACAACCTGAATATCTGTACTGTGGTTTTTTATCAAATCTACACCCTCCGGATTGAGCTCCTGTAAACAATATCCAACATTTTACTTGTGTAAAAAAATTTCAAATTGCAATTGGTAATCTTGTGGATCAAGCGTAAACTTTTTGTCATGTTTTGGGAATATTGGTTTCAAACATAGTGCCAAGCATCGTTTTCTTTCAAAATATAACTCTTAGAGATTGTATTGAAAAGTTTGACATTGGCAGGAAAACCCCACTTGAGAGTGATAGGCCAAATAAAAAAAAGAAGTTCTAAATGGTTTTTTTTTTTTTTTTGACCTTCGCCTTATTGGCAAGTTCTAAAGTGTTGATCAATAAATTTTACGTTAATAGAATAAACAAACTATAATATCAGTGAAGTTCCATCTAGACTTACATACACATAATAATAATAATAATAATATAACACTTTTCTATACAAAGGTGTCAGTATAGCCGGCGGAACTTATTGCCTGAGGCAATTTTTTCCAGTCAACCGGTCCCGTCCAATCTGAGACAGGCCAACCCCGGGTAGAAATTTCAAGTGAAAAAACACTTAGAAAAACTCTGACCCGACCGGGAATCGAACCCGGGACCTCGGATCTGAAGTCCACGCTAGTACAACTAGGCTACCGAGGTCGGTTATATATTATCATATGGAAGGTGTTTCTTTGGACAAGGATGGAAAAGGAGGTTGAAAGGAGCTATAAAAATAAAATAATTTAAATTAATGCATAAAACAATCTCTTTATCTTTACAACAAGAAGTGCTGAATCAGATAATTTCCGATTAAGAGCCGGATACTCAAAACAACAAACTGAGTTTTGTCCCCGCTTCCCCGCGCACACCTCATCACATTGTGTGTGAAACAGGTTGAACTTTCTTATTGCTGTCTGAGTAACAGAACTACCCTACTAACAGGGGCGTGCCTAGGGTTATCTGGACACACATGCAAATTATTTTCGAGAGGTCCATAAAAGGATAGTACCTACACCTATATGAAGAGACTCCGAAAGTTAAGTTAATCTCTCTATTATCACTTTATTAACCGACCTCGGTAGCCCAGTTGTACTGGCGTGGACTTCAAATCACGAGGTCCCCGATTCGATTCTCGGTCGGGTCAGAGTTTTTCCTGCCGGGTTGGCCTGTCTCAGATTGGACGGGACCGGTTAAGACATTACGACAAAAAATTACATCAAAACGTAATTCTATAATATTATGATTTATTTTCTATACTATGATTTGATTTAAAGTAGTATTGCCCCAGAACAGACGTTGTCTAGTGGGGCAGTAAATTCCAATAATTATATATGTAAACTGATTGTTATAATTATAATGGAAACAAATAAATAAATAAAAATAATATTATTTTATGGAAAAAAAATGTTTTGTATTTTTAAATATTTGTAAAGAAAAAAATGTAGAAGGGAAAAAAACATGTAAAACAAATAAAGTATATAAAATTTTTGACAACCATGGTTTCTGACAAATATTGCATTTAGCCCCAAATGACCAACATAAGAAAGTGGAAGTGAAAAAAACTACAGAGCAAAGAGCGACACGTCCACCCGTGATGATTCTTGATCTTGATATGGAAGCTAATCTGTCATCTCCCATTCATTAGTTGTTACTCGTTATTGTTTCTATGGTGTCCAATATCAACCACAAATGAAAGTATGCTCTGTTTCTAGATTTGCCTCTATGTTCGTTTGGTATAAATGCACCCTAAGATGAGTAGAACCTATTAGGTATTTCTTTTTTGAATAATTGAAGAAGTAAATAATTACCTATTGGTAATATGCAGTCTTGGGTTAAAGCACATTCTATCCAGGGTAGCATAATGTTGTTAGTAATGTAGTCGGACTTCACAACTATCAGCTTAGACACTTCTACCATGGGAAGAAACAAGAAACTGTCCGCATCAGTTTCAAAATATTCAAACATCTTGGGGTGAGTCAGAGACGAGACGGCCGGACGTATCTGCCAAGTTAGTATTCCCGACATACCCACGGCCGTCTTATAAAGTTTCTCTATTTTGACTGATTCTCCAATGACTCTATGATCATTTTCCAAAAAGATGACAGCACCGACTTTACTGAGAGCATCCTAAAAACACACTTGCTTAATTTTTTTTAATTGCAATACATAATACAAAAATCTTCAATGACAGACAATGTATTCACATCCAGCCAAAATTAATGCACTGGCAACACATGCCAGATGTGTGGCTGGCTGCTTTCCTCTAGACACAACTGCGGAGAAAAAACCACCATTCTTTCTGAACGTGGCCCTTCAAGTGGTCTTACCAGGGGATCTTATTTTTACTGAATGAGTCAGCGGCTAAATTTATTTTGAAAATAATGCAACCTGAGCTGTCTTATGTAAAAAAACTATATGATAAAATGAATAAATTTTTTGAAAAAACATCACTACATTTCAAATATTTTAGTAACTACCTTATCAAAACTAAAAAATACTCTGATTGGACCCACAAATACGGACAACCATATTCATACTAAGTAACCAAATTTGGTTTCGATATTTGGTAGGCAGTTCATATTCAATAAAATTACAGATTGCAGATGTTACTATTTAGACAAGAAAATTTTGCAAAAGCAATCCTCAGCCATAATCGCTTAAACACTGATCTCTTTGTAATTTGAAAGTAAATTAAAAATGGTTTATATATTTCTAAAAAATAAAGAATAATATAATTCCTAATTGAATGATCTATGATGAGCTTACTTGGATAATCAGTGGCCTATAAGCATGAAGTCTTTCATCCCCAACATGAGACGGAAAATTATTTAAATCAAAACTTATGATCGTACATTTTGAACTATTACAATGAGAGGTGATCTAAAACAAAATATCAAATAGCATCAAATTAAGGAGTGTGAAAATCAATATATTATTTTAAAACCTACTATGAAACCTTTTGTGTTAAAAGTGCGAGTTTGTTTTTCCACAAACAACGTTTCTATGCAGTATTTTGCCTCTGGTTGTTTCCATTACAATGATAACCATAAATTTCTATTTTTTTGTTTTCTCTAAGAATCTTTTTTTTTTGTGGAACTGATTCTATAGTATGGAAGATTGGACCTTGATTGTGTGAAATGATGTCACACTTTACACCCGTATAGATTAAAGAATTACTGGTGTTTAGAACCCATAGAATAATAATCTTTTACCCATTTCCACTAAAATTCTTTTATGTCAATCTCTCTTACATCCAATATTGGACTATGCTGACGTTGTTTACTTGGATATTACACAAGAGCAACTACAAAGGTTGGAACGTCTGCAAAACGTTTGTATTCGTTTCATCTTTGGCCTCAGAAAATTTGACAGAGTATCTCAGTTCAGAGCGGAACTCAAATGGTTAACTATGTCACAACGACGAGACTCACACATTCTCACATTACTTTTCTCGGTACTCTCTAACCCCAACGCTCCTAACTATCTGAGGTCTCTATTCACTCCATTAGCATCTCATGGCCTTCCTCTGCGGTCTGCTGCACGTGGCATCCTGCAAATCCCAACACATCGTTCTACATTTTTCACTTCATCTTTCACTGCACAAGCGGCCAGGTTATGGAACCAACTACCTGATGACATCAGACTCGCTCCAACGTTATTCTCTTTCAAAAACAGATTGAAACGTCATTTCCTTTCCACTACTCCTGCTCCTGTCTCCTGATCCTTCCTTCCTCGCTATGCTTGACTTTGTATTAGGTACATTTTATATGGTTTACTTTATTATTTTTTATGTATATATATAATATTTGTGTGTGTGTATGTATTTGATCCTATTATGTATGTTTTTGTCTATGTATGTGTATTGGTTTTTTTATATATAGAATGCAACAGTTAAAATGTTATATACAATAGGTTGGTTGGAAGAAATTGCCCCAGGCAATAAGCCCGCCAATTTTGGTTCATTATTCTTTTATATTTTACCAATAAAGTGTTATATTATTATTATTAATAAAGAATCATAAGTTTATTTATGTTAAAAATTGGCTGTAACTTGTAAAATAGTTAGGTATGAGTAATTTGGGCATATAATAAATTATGATATGCCCGAATTACTCATACCAATTTTTGAAAACATTCACACTCGAAGCTTTAACAATCACACAAGGCAATCCGTTCCACACCTTAACTTCACGATTTGTTACATATTTGTTTTTACTTTGTAACACATTTAAATATAAACTGAATTAGAATAATAAATTTTAATAAAATTTACACACAAAAGGTTTCATAGAAACAAAAACAATGTTCTAATAAAGAATTACCAAGTTTAGAGAATATTTTGACAATCCAACGTCGTAAATAAGAAGAGTATGATTTGGGAGCTTTGATCCGATATTTCTAATCAATCCGATAGTTTGAAAATCCTGCCCATCCAGAGAATAACTCACAATAGCAGGTACAGAAGTATTATGCCATTCTTCTTCTAATTTACCCTTTAGTCCTAGAAGAGTCAAATACTTCTCATCTGCTGACAAATGTTTCTCCTGGGCATCCTTTAAGTTTTCCTAAACCAAAATAAGCCTCATTAGTGATGCAAATATGACAAGCATAATAATAAAACAAAATGTCCACAGTATTTACATAAGAAATGCACTGGTCACTGTTCTGATTTTTCATGATATTCAATATTGTGAAAATTTCTGTAGTCCATGGATAAATATTTTGCAAAAGCATTAATTTAAACCTAGGAGGATGAATCTAGTCAGTCATGGAGTCTGCTTTTTGTCAAAATTCTCTGCCATTATTTGTGTGGTTGAGTGTACTAGTGTGCATGAGTATGTAAGGATATTATATTGATCATTCTAGTCTTTCATCTTGCTATCATCGATCATTATTGATCGTGATGGAATGGCACTATGGTTTCCATAGCAACCACAGCGTCATGATAAGTTATCACTCTCTCTATGTTATTCCTTCTTTAAGGTTTAAACTGCACGAAGTCATGCTCTATGGTTGAAAATGAGTCATTTGAAATAGTTTACTACTAAAATTGGGTGGGGCAATGCAAAATGACAATGAATGGAAAAAAATCTTACACTTTACCTGAAATGTTTTAATTTGTTGATGAGTCTGAGATACTATGTCTTGCAATGATTCTGGTTTGTGAGCATTATAAAGGACAAATACGAGTCCAGTGGCGAATATAGAAAATATGAAAAGATTCCTGGTTCTCATGATTGGTACTCATATCTACAAACAACAAATATTTGTTAAGATAGTTTAAAACAAGATTTAAGTGTGGCAGTTTGAAATTATATAAACCACATCATAAATAACAAATTTCTTTCACGAATAAATCAGTGCTTTTAATATTAATAATTATTACTTTAATTAATTGCACAAAATACTGAGAATAAGGACATCATTATATCTTTTATTTATTACTCAGAATATATTACGAAAATCACTTATCTATGCCTTGTTAACTATGTTCAAAATTGATAAAAAAAAATTATGTATTTGCCTTGTTTGAATGTGTACTACTTATGAACTATTTTGTTGAAGCCTTTGGTCCATTATGGCTAAACACACAAATAAAATAAATAAAGGTGTAAAATTATCAATTGATAGATAAGAATTGTATACCAGAGGTTTTCTTTCCTAACAACCTGTCTAAAAAAGCTTAATGATACAACAAGCGAAGCTCTTTTAAGGATATAAGATTGCAAATTAATGAATCGACATAATATTATTAAAAAACAAAATAATTGTAAGTACATACATAAACGTTTGAAACATACCTAATAAAAATATTGTTATATCTGTACCTGTTTACCTAGAAACTCTACAAAGTGTGTTACATTACTGAAGTGAATTGCGGAAACAGCGGACGCTAGTCTGCAGGCAGCAATTACTTTACATATTGTTGGTGTACTATAATAATAATGAAATATTGCGGAATACCCACAGAAAATTTAATTATCAAGCATCAACCTTCACATTTTTGTAAAAATACTTCAAATATCGAGAGCGAATATGTATTATTTTGAATAAAAATGTTTCGTTTATTTTTTCAAACTGTAGTTACAATATATCCAAAACAGGACGAAAAAACGCTGAAACCAATTCAAACGAATATCAACTATAAATAAAATACTCCGGCACCCAAAGCGATTTTATGTTGTTTGACAGTCACAGAAAAATCGATAACGGGCAAAGAGAAATAATGTAATTGTCTGTGTATATTCTACTGCATAGACAATAATTGTCAAATAATTATTTTAATGTTATCTTTTTAGAGAGAAATACAAATACCCATCAAATACCTATGTTTATTATTTATTCTGGATTCTTTATTTGTAAAATATGAATGAACTCTTTCAAATAGGAAATAACTTATTACCATCATATTATTGAAGTGGTTGGTAGACCAACGGTTACGACGCCGGCTTTCGTACGGTTTCGTTCGGAGGCCCTGGGTTCGATCCTAGGTGTCGACCATCTTCCTCTTTCACGACAAAATTTTAAGTAGCTTGCTTTGAAAGATTCAAAGCTTAGAGAATAGTATTCTCTTGCTCTAAGAGTCTTTCTTTCCTTTCGAAATTGATCAGCACCTGGGATTGAACCAACGAGCGTCGGTGTCCAGGCTACCAATCACTTCTCAGGTCCTCATTAGGTATTAAAATATTTTAATGAAATAATGTCGTAGACACTTGATTTGAAGCATATTTTTTTATAGAAATGAATCTGACCTCACCCAAAGTGAATACAAATACACTTTCGACATCTTTCATATAAAGCAAAACTTGTGTTGTGAACGTGGAAATTGTTGGCACCGGAATTCGAACCCACAACCTTCAGTACCTATGTAATAGGGTATTATTGTTCTGTGCTTCAGTACGCCGTATGTACGAAAACCGTCCAGGTCCAATACCATCAACCATTTGATATCATAATTCACCATACCATATATCACCGATACCACTGGACCAAACTGGACTAGCAACATGCTAGCAACAACACTGAGCAACAAAATGTTATCTGTGGATTATAGAACCCTAGATATACTGTTAGATTAGAACCTCGAGATATATTTTATTTTCACTGTCAAGAATAATCAAAAGTAAACAAAAACTCTTTTTCTTTTTTCTCTTTTTTTCTAGAAGTTGTCAATTACTGTTTTTCTCATAGAATAAAGATATTTTGACTTATGTAGGAATTATTGTATGTTTGTATTTATATTTGTGTCACCTCACCTGGGTGTCGTAAGAAATTAGATTAGGATAGACGTAATTATTGTGCGTATACATGCTAATAACTATCTTTGAAGCTTATATTCTGCGAAACATTGTGACGACCCAAAGAAATTGGTGCAAGTGCGCGTCTTGTAGCATAAGATGACTATCTTCTGGATTTCACATTGAAAGGTCCCAAATTGCGTTTTATTTTACGGAACGATGTCGCTTAGGTATTTTTCATTGCGAATGTTTAGAAATGGTCGACATCTTCTTCAAAAACTCGTGTATTCTAACATATCCGAAAGTAGTGTTTATCCAGCAAAAGTAATAGTGAATCCAGATGCGGGAAGACTCCAATCGGTCGCTCGATATTCCGCATTAAAAAATGTAGGAATATCGGTTGGATCACATGCACGAAGACTCTTTATCGACAATGTCCTGAGAAAAGTGAGCTCTGGAATAAATTCTCATGTAAGACAACAAGTTAAAAAAAGGTGTGTATGTATTGTTATTGCTGTGCATTAGGGTGCTTGTTAAAATTTGAATTTTAAAACGTCAACGAGACTGTCATTCAGTTCTACTATGTAAAAAATAGAACTGATTTTTTTCAGAATTTTAAAACATAGTTTACGAGTTGCTACCACTGTTAAAAATATGTATGGAGACGGAATCTAAATTGGAAATTTTCATTACAGTTATTGTTATAATAGCAATGTACATATTATCAATTTTTTTTTATTGTAAAATTTCTGTAGGACTGAATTCTTAAAAAAAATTATACAGACGTAGTAAAGAGGTAGCAACCCATAAAAGTTGTTAAAAAATTCTGTAGCAATAAATTATAGCATAGAATAAAATACAGGGATGACCCCTAAAAATTAGATTTTTTTTACCATATAAGAATAAAGTGCATACTTAAACACTCAAATTTATATATTTACAAGTTGATAATTATGTATAAATTTACTCATATCTTTTCAGTATGACCTAATATTTGTCTATTTTAGGTTGTTATTTGGAGATGCAGCTCCACTTTTCTCTTTTGTCGGAATTTCATTAGCATCTGGAAGCGGTATACTTACCAGAGAAGATGAGCAAGAAGGCCTATGCTGGGAAATAAGAGTTTGTAGATTTTATTTTTAGAATATTAAAAATTTAGGAATCAATTTTTGTTCATTATTTATTTTAATTTTAATTATAATATTTTGTAGAATGCTGTTTCTAAATTTCAATGGACTATGGTAACCGAAGATGCATTGGAATCACTTTTCACCAATGATGAATTATCTTTAGAAAATTTGGAAATAGGTAACCCTATTGCCAAAGGATGTTCAGCCGTTGTATATGGTGCTAAAATCAAGGAAGCAAGTGCTCCAGCAACTAGTGCAGATCTGTTAGGAAATGTACCACAAAAATTGGCAGATGAACCAGTGTCTTCTTCTAATTCTATTGTTGAATATCCTTTTGCTTTAAAAATGTTATTCAATTATGATATACAGAGTAGTTCAATGGCTATACTAAAAGGAATGTATCAGGAAACAGTACCTGCCATCAAATGTAAATCTAACCCGGATACTAGTTCTTGGGAAAGCTTGTAAGTTTTTATTAATTTATTTACTTTAAAGAGTTAAATAATAATATTCAATATGTTAATTTTTGTTTTTTATATTATAATATTACCAATTTATTTCATCAGACTGACGTTGTATTTCCAGGTTTGAAAACAACAACGTGAGTTTGCCCCCACACCCCAATATTGTAACTATGTATACAGCTTTCGCAGATTATATACCACATTTGCCTGGTTCCAAACAAATGTATCCCGATGCCCTTCCACCCAGGATCTATATGGATGGTTCTGGAAGAAATATGACATTATTTTTGCTTATGAAACGGTAAATCTTATCTATATATTTTTTGTGTTCAGATTCTTTGTCACTGAACTCTTCCTTCAAAACTGGATGGATCTTAAAGAAACTTTTTGGGTGTCCCAATAGTTATCCGAGAATGGGTTTGAAGCAAACTTAGATTTCTGGACGCCCTATTTCTATTTTAATTAATGATTTTTAAATATGCGCCTCTATCGAAAACATTCAAAAGTATCGCGGGTTAAGTTCAACATGCAAAACCTCTCTTGATCTACTCAAATAAAAATAATTTTCACCCATTTGTGGAATATAAGTGAACTCATGAAAAGGGTGACTTTATTAATAAAGTGTAGAATTAAGACTGTAGAATTGTGAATACTTTCTCTTAAAAAATTTGATATCGAACCACAGGACAATGTCTGTTAGGAAAGCTAGTATAAATTTAAAATATGAATCTTTAACCATCCAATGTTTTATTATAAAAGTTGATCATAACTAGATTGTTTTATTATTACAGATATGAATGTTCTTTAGATGAATATCTTAAAACCAACACACCAGAGATAAGGGAATCAATCTTAATCTTAAGTCAACTATTGGAAGGAATCACCCACATTAATATGCATGGTGTTGCACATAGAGATTTGAAATGTGATAATATATTAATCGATAGATCCACTTTGGATAGCGATGATTCAGTGCCGGTATTGGTTCTGACTGATTTTGGGTGTTGCTTAGCAGATAAATCAAACGGATTAAGTATTCCATATAGAACAGAACAATTGGATAAAGGTAGAATATACAGAGCCAAATTTAAACTTATTTAGGTACTTTTAAAATATTAGCTTATCTTTTTATTTATTTTGATTATTATTATTATTTCAAGGTGGCAATGTCGCTCTCATGGCTCCAGAAATCATAACTCAAACTCACGGCCATTTCAGTTTCCTAGATTACTCCAAATCCGATCTCTGGGCTGCTGGTACTATAGCGTATGAAATTTTTGGTTCTCCAAATCCTTTCTATTCGAATAACCTTGGGAAAGATAAAAGTAAGATATTATTTTTTATCTATGGAAAAATTTTAGTAACCACAATGATAGATATAAATATTGTGGTTGTTTTTCAGTTTTAAGAAATTATAACTACCAAGAGTGTGATTTACCTGAGCTAGGAGACAAAGTGCCTTTGCTAGTCAAAAAACTCATCAGCAATATGTTGAAGAGAAATCCAAATCAGGTAATAAAACTCATTTTATTCATTGATTTATATGTACTATCTACTAGATGCGGCATTCTTAACAACATTTCCAAATCGTATATTGTGATATATTTATTTATGTGATATATGGAGGTGCAGAGACGACAGAGAGGAAGGAAAAGTAGTGACAACACAAAAAAATTGTCGGTAGTTTTAATTAAAAATAAAGACTATGCTTGCTGGGAGAGTGTGCTTTCATTGCAAACACAAATAATTTGATAATTCGGTGTAGAGAAAATTAATTTGAATGGTTTCTTTATCTTTCGTCTGTCTCTTTCCATCTTCAAATTGAAATAATAAATCATCGATGACAATCCCGGGTAGACCGAAATATGGGTACCAGGCTGCAAAAGATGAATGAGGGGTTTTAGCCGGTAGGACTCCAGCATTACCGCTTAGGTGTCTTTGGAGGATTTCCCTTCATATAAAAAAAAAATTGAAATGGCAATAAAACAACCAAAGTAGTATTAGTATAGCTGCAAAATATATCTAAATTTGATTTACAAGAAAGACTAGGTACGGTTGAAAATACTACAATCTTTTATTGAACAAAGACTATTACATGAGTTATGACTAATCAACTTTTTAGTCAATGCTCCATTTTATAAAGAGATGCCACTTCTAGTATTTTGTACGTATAATTCTAGTTAACTATTGTAAAATTGGATAAATAAGAAGTGAATGTTTCAGCGCTTATCACCCGAAGTTGCGGCTAATGTTTGCCAGCTTTATTTATGGTGTCCATCAGCGTGGTTGAAATCTGAAAGACTCCCTGGAAGTCAAGAGGTATTTTGGTTTTTTTTTCATTGAATAATCAATTATTAACATCCAAATTCATGTATTTACTATGCAAACTTTTTATTTTCAGATATTACAATGGCTGCTTTGTTTGACAAGCAAAGTCCTTTGTGAAGCTCGTCTTGGTACTTCCCTGTTGGGTCAAACTGTCGTTAAGAAGTCTATAAGAAGAAGTCATACTGAATATGTTTTGATAAGCAGTTTCTTAAGTAGAGCTAAACTTGTTTTAATCAGACAAGCCCTAGCATGGATACAATCTAACTCTTAAATATACTAAAATATTTATTTTTTGTTACCTTTTGTCTTGAGAGATTCGTTATTTTCTTATCACAGTATTTTTCCTGAGAATCAACTTAAAAAAGTGTTTTATATCTTCATTTAAAAAAGGTTTTACAACATAAATATATTCCTGATCAATCTGTAAATACATGCAATGGTAGAATGCTAGAATTATTGTACTTAAAAAGCTTATTGGTTTGTGAAAAATGTGCAGGTATTTTTGTTTGCTTGGTTAATTTGATTTGAAATATAATTTTGTGCAATTATTTCAGTTTTATTTTACATAAATTCTGAATAAAGACATTATAATTAAGTAGGTATTTGGTTTTACTGTACAGCTTGCGTTCAATAATATTATTATGTTGCATATGAATCGATTCAGCAAATGGAGTATATATTTTTTATACATTTTAGCCTATAAATACATAATTATTATGTACTAGCTTATACCCGTCTTGCTTTACGTTTTTGATTCCGATTGTCAGGCTTGATCGGTAGGTAATTAAACAGGTTCTAGTCTAGCTTCCCATTGCTTTGTAGATCTCTATAACTGACATAAGCACAGAAAAAGAAGAATGACACTTTTAATGTTTATTAAAATTTTGTATGAAGATCCTAAAAATAGGTTTTTTTAAATAGCTCTAAATATATTAAAGTTAATGCAGCAAATTGTATTAAAGAACCTTCTCCGGCATTTTGCACGGCTCTGTGCAGATTCATATCTGACGTAGCATTTGTATTTTGAGCGTGATGCTATGACATACGGTAAAAAGCAAATAAAAAAACATTTCTGAATTATTATGTAGAAGATATGACTTGGATATAATCCAATTTATTGGTTTCAAGTGTATTATTATCGTTGATGTAACCTGTTATTCTGTTTATGCCAAATCGGGAGTTGGCCCATCATAAAACATAATACAGTATAGTACAGAGAGGTGGTTGGTAGTCCAGTAGTATCAGCCAGCAACTTTAGTATGTACAAGCATTCTGGAGGTGGTGTAATAATAAGTGTATTATTGTTCACTTTGAGTGAGCACAGATTCATTTTTATAAATGAAAAGTATAAATACAAATCATACAAGGAAACAATTTTAAAAAAATTGGTAGGTGGCGACACCGTTTGCTACATTGGAAAAGTTGTGAATGAAGTTAATAATTTGTATATTGTAGAATCCATCAATTCATATATAGTCAAGTGTTCAGGAAATGTTTGATTTTTTTCTACTTAAAACAGAACTAATTCACCGAAAGTGATTTTAATCTATTTCTCGAGAGAATAACCAAAATAACACTAAACGAATTTGATACTATAATTGAGAAAAAAAGTTTCAAATTTGGAATGAAAGGTTCTACTTTTCAACCTTAACCATCCACTGCTGGAAGATGGCCTCCCTCACATACTATTATCTAGACATTTCTAAATTGAATTTGATATATGCAAGTGGTAGTTAGCAATACAACGCCATTCTTAACAAGCGGGTTGGCGAGAATGTCCTTCCATGTTAGCCCATGGTTCTACTCTTTCCACTAAGGTTGATTACCTGGCATTTAATATATTGCATGGTTTCAATGTCGAGGAGGTGTGGATAGAGATCAAATCACCTCGCAGAGCATGGCCACCGAATAATGGCAACTTATGTTCCACACGAAGAGTCAATATGATCCCCCTTCTCTCCCTAAAAGGTTAATTGAGGCCAATTAAAACCAACTTAAAAATTCAATTTATTTTTTTCCTTTTTGATAGGAGGGATGGTTTGGCCATAATTCAATTTTATGATATCCGAAAATTATGTAGGTATATATCAATGCTATAAGAAGCTGAAATATGTAGGTAGGTATACCTATGTCAATGCTATAGAAGCAAAAAATGGTAATGGAATCACAGTGTGGGTAGACGACAGATGTCCTGGCTTGGGAATATTAGGGACTGGAATCCATGCAGTGAGTGTAAGAGGAGAGTCGACCTCGGCCACATGAAGAAGTATGGAAATAAATACTTTTTCTGTTTATAAAGTACATATCCATCAGATCTTTTCTAAAAAGTTACTACTAAACTTAAGTTGAAAATTTTCCTACACTGAAAAAGAATAGTATCTATTAATGGAAATCCCGTATTCATCATGTCCTATTATATAGGTAGATAATATTTTTTTAATATAATAAATCATCACATCGTAAATGCGATTTTAGCATCTTCTTTTTTCTTTGTTTGTGATTCATAATATTATGGTAGGTAATGAACAATAATGAATCATTCATTCAGCATTTACCTACTCGACTTTCAGCCAGCAACTTTATACTTTATCACGTGCATTGTCTTTGATTAGATTTCCATAGAATATCAAAACGTCAATGGCGTTTTCTTTTTCTTTTAATGTGGCGTAGTTATCGGGATATTCTGCGTGTTCGTGATTTTTCAATATGTCTTTCTGATTTTTCGATTATGATCAACACCTGTGTCTAATAACTAGAATCTTAACAGTTTCATTATTGGAATATAACCAACACCTGTGAATTGCGTAATTCTACACAGTTTAAACAAGGTCTATTTCGAGAATTTATGCCATGCCGAACGACCACCGAAGGAAAGTTTGCGGGAGTAAAAATAAGGTCAGTAAAAGTTTGGCGTTTTAAGCTAATTTATTGTTTTGAGACAAGATAACTATTTTATTAATAATGCAGATTGATGTACATATAATAAACAATGGTAATATTAAATCGTTCATAACCCCGCAGCTTGAAATTGAAACTAAAATTATGAAAGTTTACACTTGTAGCTTTGTTAAAAGCGATTAATACTTTCATTTTGAGAACTAATCTAACTTTCATAAGTTTTTCGTTATTCCAAAAAAACTTAAATAAAATAATGAGTGTTCGGTTTCAACTATTACAGTTCCTTCTAATGAACTGAAAATTTGATTATGCTGTTAATGGGCGATTCAGTTATTTTATTTCGCTATACATACTGTTTTTTTTAATTTAAAGTGTACTTAATAATTATTGTGTTTTTTTTTGTTTCAGATAATGTATAATCATGACGATTTTTTGCAAAGAATTAATAAATCACTGTATTATGGCAAAATCCCAAAAATTCCATGTTTGAGCTTACCTGTAACAGGCAAGAAAAAGTTTTATGAATAAAATTTGTTGAAAAATAACATAAGATTTAAAAATATAGCAGTCTTAATTTATTTCATTATTTTTTGCAGAACTATCATCGGATTTGTTTTCTAACACTCACAAAGGAAAATCTTTAAAACGTTTGGATATTGAAGATGCGGCTGAATTATCCAGAAATGCTTGTGTGTCCCCGTGTTCCTTGGTTTTAGCTCTGCTGTATTTGGAAAGACTAAAGAACAGTAACCCAGAATATATAACGAAGATTTCTCCCTCGGATTTGTTTCTTGTCACTTTAGTGAGTTAATTTCTTTGTATCAACTAAATAGCATCTATTATTTAAACTTCGATTCAACAGATTTTCACTCGAAAGTTTCAATTTCTTTAATTGGAATAATTCTGATTACAGATGGTTTCAAACAAATATTTACAAGATGATGGTGAGGAAGACGAAGTATTCTGTAATGAATGGGCGACATCTGGCGGCATAACCTTACAAACACTGCATCAATTAGAAAGAGATTTTCTTGATGCCATTGTAAGAACAGTTCGTTGTTTTTTAATTTTCATTATTGGAAATAGTATTTTTCATTCAGGATCTTTTTTTTCTTTTTTCAGGATTGGCGGCTTTATGTCGGCGATCTAGAATTTGAATCCGGTTTGGAATGGCTAGAAAATCAAGTGGCTATTCGCCAGTCAAAACTTAGAGGATGGTTCACCTACGCGGACATTACAAACATTGGATTAAACATTGATAATGTGAATCTTGTGAAATGTTTATTTACCGTTTACCTAGGATTGTCTCTCAGTTATTTAGCCAGTGTATTGACTTTAGTTGTGTCGTCTTATATAGTATCTCAAGGTTCTTTGATTATCAATGACTTGAAGCATGTTACAAATAATGCCAATCTATTGCACCAAAGCGTTTCTGAAATTTACCTGACTGATCAAATGAATAATGATTTAGCTTCCAACACATCTGATCAAGTGTCTCTCGACGTGATTGCTAATTTATCTACATTTGAGCAAAGCTATCATAACAAGACAATAGATTATAGGAAAAAGAAACCCCTGCCAAAAATATGGTCCGGATTATCTTTGCCAACATGCAATTCTGTGTGGAATGCCATAATAGACTTACAAAATTTTAAGACATTTTCTAAATATTTAGCTCTATATTTTCCACTATTGTTGGGACGGGGAGATGACTCATTTTCATTGGACGATATCTATTTAAACATAAAACATCCATCGACAAGTTGGTACTACAACCATTATGGCTACAGTTTAACTTGGCAATATCCAGCAACAGTCAGATAATAAGTTTTGATAAACTACAAGATAGGAATAAATTTTACAAACTGTATTTATTTGATAATGATTGACTTGAACATTTCTCCTATTCTCGCCTAAGGTTGTCAAATCTCAGATTCGGTTCCAATGAGTTTGAGAATTTATTAGAATACAATATTAATTCTAGAGTATAATGTTAATATTTTTGTATTACTGTTATAAACAATGTATAGAAATAAAATTGTGTCAAATTACAAGAGGTTAACATGTTTTTATTATACCTGAAGTTGCTTTCAATTTTACCTGGAGATTTGTCGAACAAGTAGATGAATAATTGGTAAGGAACATAGCAATTTGTTTGTGCCAAAAAATGATGTAAGGGTGTTTTTATTTTAGAATGTTCTACAGAGTATTGATGATTCTCTCTTTCTAATAAGACATGCAAGATGGATAGCCATTGTGGTATCCCATGAAGGTCTCCTAGGTATCATCATCAAAATACTTGGTGCCTGAGCATAAAATTGTGGGGCTGCTAAGAACCCCCAAGCGGTTTCATTGGATTGAGGATTTTTCACAAAAATTTTTCGTCAGAACTTGAAAAATTTTGATAAAGAGAAATTCCCGAGGCTCTACATACCTACCCACTGGCAGCTAGAAAAAATCATGTGTTATTACTAATAACACATTGTTTGTTGGTACATATTTTAAAGTTAATAATTTCAATATTACTAACTTATCGATTTATGTGTATTGTTTTTGTTATAATCTCATTGTATGTTGAGTATTGTGAGAAATGGCGGATGAAATTCTGATTGCTTATTTTTATGTAATTTGACTTCGTAACTTTTTACCATTTTAATTTTATGTATTTATTATTTGAGGTATTTTATATATTGGTAATGTTGGGGTCTTCGCTGGTCCATAATCTGTTTTTATATTATTGATTTATATGTATTGTCATGAGTGTCTGACCTCAAAAATGTAAAAATAAATAGATACTGAAATTTTCAAAAGATCCAACACTAATTTTGAAAAATAATGAGAATTTAACCGTAAAAATAACACCGAAAAACCTCTTTAACGAAATAATAACATCAAATTTTGTGTAAATAACACCTTTTACGGAAAAATGACACCACTTTTCAATAAAAATAATGCGAAAATTTCAGGTACCTATATATTGGTGAAATTCATTAGAGACTTCCTGTTATTGAAGGCAACAGTAAATTTTACAATTATTATTCACTGTTTGGATTAAACCTGACCGAAGCCCAGGCACAAAGTCTCCGTATTTGAAATGAAGTGCCTCAGGAGAATTTTGGGTGTAAGATGGGCCTATGCACCCGGCATAGGCCCGCCACCTCTACCATTGTGGAGAGGTGATGGACTTGGCTGGGATATGTGTTAAGAATGCCGAATGACAGTTGGCCGAGGAGAGCGCTGTTCTTCCTCCCAACAGGATCCCGAAGACGAGGAAGACCCGCTCCTTCGAAGCAGAGCTGAGGGATTTGGACATGGTGTGGGAGGAGATCATAAACATTGGGCAATGGAGAGCTCTTGTTGCCTCCCTATTTATTTATTTTTACATCAATATGGGACCGTTCAAGTATTACGTAACGCATTTTTTTAACATTATTGACCCCCCCCCCCGAGATGCACCGTAACGATCATTGTTACCCCTCTTCCCATTCTCTAAATGTTGCCTAACGCACATATTACAACTGTGTATGCCTCAAATCACGATTATTACTGGAAAGTAACTAAATACCTTTATTGTGGCGCCGGTAATAGAGTAGTAACGTTTTACAAGAATACCCCCCCTCCCCCCCCTTTTGCGTTACGTAATACTTGAACGCTCCCTACAGACCCTATTTCTAAAGCGAAAAGACGCTTCTGCGAAACTATTAAGTTAGTTTGGGTAAAACCGAACGAGTTAGTTTGGATAAAAAAAGGATTCAATATAAAATAAACTTCAGAGGTAAAAAGTTCATATGATTTATTTAATGCGGTTTCTAAAAATAAAAGGCATTAAATGCAAGTAAATTTTGCCAAGGAATAGTTTTAACATTTTAATAGTTTTAACATATTATGAAACAAGTCATTTAAGTAAAAATAGAATATCATAATTATTAGTTCATATTGAATTGACAATATGGCTAGCTTCATTATTTTATCAAGTAAGTGATATGAAAATATTAAGTAAAAATATTTTATCTCTATATTATTGTGTACGAAACTTTAACTTAGGTATGTTAAATAACGAGTATTTTTTCTCAGTTGTGAAATAAATATTGGTAATCTTAAATTAAAATTATGTGTTTGATGTCATAGCCAATCTCTTGACAAATCATGAACTTGTGGTCTTACATAATATTGTAAATATCACTAGGTATTGATAGCTACTTCTACAACAATATTCATTAACAAGTTCCATTGGTATACTTAGTAGATTAGTTTATAAAATACTATATCGATTTATACAAATTATTTTTTAAGTAAACATATTAAACTAAGATTTATTTCTTTAAATAGGTACATATTACAACAATTTATTAATTATGTGTTAAATAGCACAGAGTCCCAAATAAATTCATTGATCATTCTGTATTTTGATACAAATTGTAAGAATTATCAAATTCAAGGTTAGTTTTTGCATCAGAAATTAATTTCCAAAGATCCCAAAACAACCAAAATGAGTAATATTTTTATAGATTTAATAATGACTAAAATGCCCTTTTTGCTAGAGGTGTTCTATTTTTAATAAAATTATTGAATTGTGATGGTTTGTGCGTAGAATACCTACTACCGAATGTACGTACATAAAAATCTATTAAAAGGTAATACATATATTTAACGAATTAATATTAATTTGTAATAAGGATATTTTACTGTAGGTATAACGTTTCCCCCATTTGACTAGTTGCACTTGTATTATAAACTTAATCACGAAGGGACACCAACAATTAGGAACTACTTGGCCCCATGACCAAGTTCAATAACCAATTATATATAATACATAATAATCAACATTATTTACCACTTTTGAATTCAGCTGCTCACCTTCATGTATTTAAATCATCCAAAACAAAGGCTTCCTAACTACAACATGAAAGGATTTAATGATCATTTACATTCCATTATACAAAGTCATGGAAGACTTATGTCACATTGGAAGTGCATTGTTACTCTGCGGACAGCATTAAAAAAAAAATTATAACGCCACATTGAAAATTTTAAAAATAATGAGATACTTTAATCAAGTTTTTTTGCCCCATACACAAGTCTCTAACTTCAAATGGGGCATATAAAATTGACTTTTTCATTTGATATATTTGTTAATGTACCTATATGTTTTGTACTTGTATATATTTTTAAAAAAATAAATAAAAAAAAAGTTTACTAATATTTTTTTTGCATGTAAACATAGAGTAGGTACCTATATGAAAGAATGAAACTTAAATTCACATTGTAACACTAAATAAGAAAATCATTAAATGACACATTGCATGGAAAAAAACTTTGGATATGTATACTAGTAGTACGTAATATACAATGTTTATCCGTGCGATGCGGCAAATAGTGTTTATTTACTACTTCCTATTAATTTGTTTTTCAGTTTTGTCAGAAAACTTTTGCAAAGTGTGATGAATATTTGAGTCCATCTTGACTTTATTTAGATATCCAGTCCTGGATATCTTTGTGGTTAGCAAAATGCATCACAATAAGCGTTTATAATACATTTTTCTATAAATAATGTATGTAAAATATTAAAAAAAAAAAACCTCTGAATTAGTAACATTTTGATGTCGATCGTTTCTATATTGGCAGTATTTTATAATCATCACCCCTCTAGGAACAAATAATTGTGGATTAACGGCAAATACAGAATTTTTACTATTTTATCACTTCACCCAGATTTTGTATTTAATTAACAATGAATTAAATAAAGGATCCTACAGTAATTCACATAAATAATTATAATATTGAATCACTATGCGTACAGTTTATTGATATTTTATCACAAGATAACTACTCTATCAGTCCATGAATTGATAATATTTACAGATTTAACTCATTCCCACCTAGTTGTGTACTTACACCATTTCTTGTGTACAATGGGTGGGAATTCGATAGTAAAAACAGATGTAGAATTATCATAAAATGAATAAAACTAAGAAAAAAGGGTAAAAATGTACTAAAACTTTGTCAAAAAATTATTAATACATTAAAACAATGTCTTAAGAATAATAAAAATGTTATGTGAACTATTTTTTCGATTGTCGTCTCTGTGGTAAGTTTTAAATAAAATATTAGTCAACATGTTAAAATTAGAAAATAATTTTCAAAAGATTACTTAAAAATTTCTAAAAATTGAAGCATGAATAGTTTATGTCTAAGTAAAATTTAAAAAAAAATTATAAAACTAAAATAAGCTAATAAAAAAATATAGAATAAATGGATAAGGTTTGAAAGTCGTTAAATTTCTTAAGGAATGATAATATTTTGAAAGACGCACACATTTTACAACAATCTAACCTAGAAATTTAATAAGTTACATAAGGTTACATACATTCAATCTACCAGAATGTAACATAATAAATTTATACATTCAATAAATAAACTTGTTTTAAATAGCAAGAAACTTAACAATTTATCAAAGGTCATTAGGAAATAGATAACATTCAAACATTTCCATAGTGTTTCTAAGGCATAGGAGAATTCGAAAAAAATATCAATAGGTACATTCTTGATAACAAAATGTGGTATATTATTCCTAATTTATAAGAATGTTTTTAATTGGGGCTGTTACTACTTACATTTTTAATTTAATCAATAAAACAAAAAGTAGACAGATTTTAAAATTTGATAATTTTCTTTTTATCAATAATTCGCCTTAAAAATATAGGTAGGTATGTAATAGAACAAAAAAAAAACAACGAAATAGCAGATCAAGTTTCATACAAAAATATATTTTAACAAATAGTACCTAAGTTGTAATCAAAATATACAATATTTAGATGATTTGAAAAAAGGTGATTAAAAGCTACATAAATCTAAATTTTATATAACTTAAAGCTTCATTATTTATGTTTAAAAATTATTATTATTTTACCACAAAACATAAGCTGTACAATATATGATTATTGTTTATTTGTTTTGGTTAATAAATACTACAAATCGTCAACAGATATATATAATGAGAATAATAATATGAAATGCGAATCCCGATAATTACAGGATCCTGAGATATAATCTTTCTATTTTTATTAGCTTAAGAGGCAGTCTTTCAGGTTACTTACATCAATAACTATGTACAATCAATCAAGACCAATCCTGGAATAAAAAAAATAATAACTATCATAATAACACATTCGATTAGGGATAGGTATCTATAATCTATTCAGTTCCAATAATAAAACAATTCTAATTTCCTTTCTCTTTCACATTTATTATCCAGGACAGGTAAAAAATGGTAAACATATTTATCATAAGATGACTACCTACATTTAGTCGTCCAATTATTGTCCTCAAATTATGGTACAATTTTTTTGACAACATTTTATTCAAATTTCTCAAATCATGAGAACTTTTACTAACAGCCGGTTTCATAAAAAATAAAGGAGACTTTAACGCGTTTCATAACAACAAAATGACATTTAAACTGATATAAAAATAAATAACTACTACCAAGCACCCTCGGCCGAAACTATCAACCGTAACATTTAAAGCTGACTTTATGGTAAAGTCTCGTTATTGGCACTAAAGTCGACTTTAGTGTAGTTCAATCATTTAACACCGGAGTTCATCGAAAATATTGTGGCGCTTTAACTGTCACAAATGATGAATATTTGTATACGGTGACACTGTGGACAAAAATGACCAAATTAGGGTGGAAAACATGGCAAAACGGAAAGAATATTAATGTTTACTGATTTCATTTACCAAGTCATAAACCATAATAATAAATTAACAACAATAACGACACATTGATGCTTTATAGAGAAACAAAATTGACAGATTAACAGAAATTCCGCAAAAATATTAGTAAACAACCTATATTTTCCATAGATTTCCATGGTTACACTATCAACTACTACCAACTTTCATAAACCGGTCGTAAAAGTTTTTTTTGGTATCACTGGAGATCTCAAATAAGAATAATCACTTTTTACATTATCTACACACATTAATGAGGTAATATTAAAGCAACACTCAATATTTAATTAAATTCTTCACTTATAATTTCTATAAGAAAAGTCTCCATCTTAAAATTTTAATAATGTTAACGCTTGGATATTTTGAAAACAGAATGAACACAAATCTAAGTACAATAAAATAGCTACCAACCGCGTTGGTTAGTCGGTGTTCCCATTGTAACAATGTTAAAAATTGCCGTTTGTACGCCATTACAATGGGAGCACCGAACAACCGACGCGGCTGATAGCTATTTTATTACACTCAATTTCAGACCAACGTCTGTTGGTACCAGCCTCTTATCATTTATTCACTGTAAAAATTCAATACTTAAATTATAAAGAATTGGAAAATATTTAAAAAAAAATGTTGATGAATTAATTAAATTCTTCACTTATAATTTCTATAAGAAAAGTCTCCATCTTAAAATTTTAATAATGTTAACGCTTGGATATTTTGAAAACAGAATGAACACAAATCTAAGTACAATAAAATAGCTACCAACCGCGTTAGTTAGTCGGTGTTCCCATTGTAACAATGTTAAAAATTGCCGTTTGTACGCCATTACAATGGGAGCACCGAACAACCGACGCGGCTGATAGCTATTTTATTACACTCAATTTCAGCCCAACGTCTGTTGGTACCAGCCTCTTATCATTTATTCACTGTAAAAATTCAATACTTAAATTATAAAGAATTGGAAAATATTTAAAAAAAAATGTTGATGAATGGATACCTATGCCAAGTACAATGTTTTATTATTGGAACTGCCAGGGTTATTTTTTTTTACTATACAGTGGTACCTCGACATACGAGTGCCCCAACATACGAGTTTTTCGAGATACGAGCCGGCGAGCGAGCGATTTTTGGTTCGAGATACGAGCAAAATTCGATATACGAGCAAACGATTTAGCGGGTTCGGCTGACTAAGACTGGCATTCACTCCGTTGTCAGGCATGGTGAGGCAGCAAGGTCTGATATGAAGGCAGCTGAGGATCACCTTAAAACGTTTTCTGAACTGATAAAAGCCCAAGGATATATCCCCCAGCAGGTCTTCAACTGTGACGAAGAACACAAACCTCACCCTTCGAGAGTTCTGGAAGGACCACTTTAATATCGTGGTTTGCCTAAAAATTATTGATCAGGCCTGGCTGGGTGTTACAACGAGGATCTTGACGTCTGTATGGAAAAGCTGTGGCCTGAAACTGTATCGGAAAGGATCTACGAAGAATTGGAACCCGGTGTGTCAGTAGAGGAGATTGTGTCTCTGGGGAAATCCATGGGTCTGGAGGTGGATGAGAGAGAGACGTGAACATGCTCGTCGAGGAACACACCCAAGAACCGACAACTGAGAAGTTAAAAGAGTTGCAGTCACAGCAGGATAGCAGGTTTTGCTATAAATAGGTTTCGAGGAGTCAGAGGAGGTTGTTTCCACAAGTGAGATAAAGGACATTTTGGGAATGTGGGAGAGAGTTTCACAGTTCGTGGAAAAGAATCACCCTGAAAAGGTTGAAACAGGCGTGCATCGGAGCTGTTTAATGACACATGCCTTACTCATATCCGGAACATTCTGAAAGGGAGGAAGAAACAAACCTTCTTGGACATGTTTTTTTCTAAACGGCCTACAGGTGAAAGCGAGAAAAGTGTTGTGAAAAAGGCAAAGACTAGTGTAGAGAAAAGTAGTGACGAAAATTAAGCTGAAACACTTCTTTGCATTCTCTTTTTTTGTTTTTTTTTTTTACAATAAATATTTGAAATTTATAAATACATTTTTATTATTATAAAAACACGTAACAAAAATATCTGGGGGGACATTTTGGGGGCTGGAACGGATTAATGGCAGTTCAATTGATTTCTATGGGGAAAATTGCTTCGAGATACGAGCAAGGTTGCGGAACGAATTAAACTCGTATGTCGAGGTACCACTGTAATTGTATACTGTTGGCCTACCTTGATTACTATGACTTGGACTTTTCAGTTATTACAATATCCTGATCCACAGGTGGGCTTTCTGGTTGCTCTTCAGATGGTTTTGGTTCCTCAGTTATAAACAGTAGCGGCAACATACCTAGTAAGCATCCTAACGTGATACCAACAACACGCCCCTAAAATATTACAACACAAGTCATATTATTTATGATCAAATACTTACTTGGAGAGTGAATTAAAATGAATAAATTTCGAACTAACCAAGTTTGAAAATCTACGGCATATACTCATTTCCAATTGGGTGGGATCTAATTTGGGGGATTGGAAGCCAATCCACCCGGCAAATCTTTCAACATAAAAAGCTGACCCTATACCAGCGACATCGCTTAGAGTATTGCCGAGGGCTGCAGCTGCCATTGTGGATAGGCAAATATAAGATCCCAGAACATGGTCAATGTAGTCTCCCTGAAAAAGAAAATGAAATATAATTCATATATATCTAGGAGCTTGAAATTGAATGAAAACTTGTTTTTAGAGGAATATGACTTAAAAATGAAATAAAATATGTAAAAATAGCTACATTGTTCAACACAAAGAGTGTAAATTTGTCATGCTGGATGATGAATAATTTTATATGTAAATCTAGTCTAATTTAATCTAAACTACCTTTACACCCCACTTAGGGGCACAGGGAGGCAACAAGAGCTTTCAATTAATGTTTAAAATAAATCAAATTTTATTGATATGGTATTTATTTTGTTTTATTTAAAAGATATTCTTATGCCATTACTGCTTAAAACTGATTTCGGGCATATGAACCCTAAAGGCCGGTTGTATGTAGCATAATTGGAATGTCCAATTTTTTACCACTTATTCAAAGAATTGGGGCTGTATAACGAAAATAACGCAGCGAATGTTGGCTTCCAAGTTGTCCAACTTCTGTGGTCCATCTACATAGACGTTTGGATTTCACGTACATGCCCAAATAAAGTAATCTGTAAGTGCGAGATCACATGATTGTGGAGGCCGTTCCATCTAGGTATTCTGAATAACTTGCTCTAATGGATAATTACATCAACTGTAAAATGAACGTAAGTGCGGAATATTTGTCGAACTGAATCCTGATTTTCAATATTTGCAAGCGTTGTCTTGAAGTAAGTATATTTATTGTGAAATAGCAAAACTAACCCAAAAAGCCAACTAACAAATTCACAATCACTAGCAAAACTATAAAACAAACCTCTAAAAAACCGTTACAGTAATATTACGTTACTTACCGCGACAATCATTATGAAATTGTCTAAGAAACCGAAACCAATGAAGGGGATGGAGTTCGCGATAGCCACTGAAAAAAAAATTTAAAAGATCAGCATTCATTATAAGTGGTACATTAATATTATCTAATTTAAAAATAAAAATATTTTTAAATACTCACAGTGAAGCAAGTCTTTTGTACTAGGTCCGGAAACATCAGCTGTGAAAGTAAAATTCAACATAAATTTTTATTATTATTTAATTATGTGGAAAGACAAAGTTATAGTTGAATAAAATCATACTATGCGGATAGAATGATGTTATTGCTATTCTTTATCAAGGTTAGTTTTGATTGTTAAAAAAAAATCATTAAAAGTCCAGAGATAAATTTCAATATGAAAATGATGAAGATATTAAGCTAGGTATACTAAAATATTTAATGATGTAAAAGCAGAGGTAGGTACTTTTATATAACAGTACAATATTCAAAGAGTTTTTTGGGAAATCAAAATATTCGACAATATTGAATCTGTTCATCAAATCGAACTTTGAATGAATAAACAATAACATATTAGCTATCTAATATTATTTTTAGATAGGGGAATTATCTCTCAACTGATAACTTTCATTTTTTTAATGAATTAACTAGCAAAGAAAACAATTATTTACTTATGAAATGAAAAGCAAAAGAATAAAATTTTATACCAAAATGCATTTGCTTTTATGAAACTGCAATAGGGTGAAAACACAAAGAACACTGATTCCGAACGGCGCCTATCGGTGCAAAGAATGTTTCTAGAAATGGGCATACACACAGCAAAAGCAGGAACCCACTTTCCTGCATTGAATGCATCTACGGGCGAGATGCTAAATAGATGAATTTGACATTAATATTTTTGAGACTAAAATTTATTTTATCTTTCATTTTGGTTGTTTTGTTTGTATTGCTTTGTCTGTTAGTGTTTTACTTTATTTTGAGAATGGTTAATTGTTGTTTTTGCTACTCTGAATGACTTTTAATCGTTTTTTGGTAACTGGATTTTGTTTTGACTTTGTCTTCCGTCACTGTCTGCAAAAGAACTTTAATGATTTGCAAATACTAGAACGATTGTTTTCTTTTTTTGTACTTTGGTCATATTCAATAATTTATTATGACGAAATACTAAAAGGGCTCTTTACACCCTTTTAGTATTGAATACAGAAAGATGTATGTACGATATTGTAATAAATGTTTTTTTTTTCTCTGTGTTATCTACTTTTTCCTCATCATTGTAATAATGTAATTATGATATCAACCAAGTGTCTTGAATGAGACCCATGGGGGATGAACAATAAATAAAAAATTGAAAACATAGAAAAAATTCTTTGCGGCGATCGGAATCAGGATTCTTTATGTTTTCACTTATAGAAACCAAAGCCAAATCGCAATAGGGTGAATGTCCCTTCAGTAATGACTCAATACTTACAAATATATTTGATAAACCACATGAGAACAAATATTATATGAAAACACAGGCTACAAACCAGTTTTTTTGCTCAGCCACTCCTCTGGAACAGCGCAATAAGTACCCGTTGGATCCACATCACCAATCTTAGGCACTTTACTTGGGCGACCAAATTTGCTTGTCCATCTGTGTGCTGCTAATTGACCTACCCAGACATCATTCCATGAAAATTCTTCACTTTTTTTAATAACGACGATGTTAAAGTTCATATGTTTATACTTACCCTCGTATTCCTCTCTAATTCTTTTCCCTTCTACATCCTGCAACGCCTTAATTAAAGTTTTACGATCTTCGACAGTTAACCTCATTGCGAAGCTTTGCGCTTCCTTATTGTCAATCATCTTGGGATTAGAAGGATCTGAAGAACTAGATGTTCCGATTTTTGATAAAATTCCTCTTGAAATCAAGAGGGAGTTCTGATTCTTTATTATTTTGGATTTTAAAAACTGGGTTCTTATCGGAAACATGTTGTGATGCTTTTGTAACTTTACAATAGATTGTAAAGTTTTGGGGGATAACAGCTTGATCGTTTTATTAAACGAGAAAAAATACATTTTTACAAAATAATTGGTGTGGAATATACCCTGAATTTGTAATGCTCTATTGCATTACTTCCGAAACACTAATAATATAATAAATTATTTAAACATAAAAACAAAACAAATGGCAACGAGTTCGCGTATCGATAAATATTCAGTTATATAATAAAAATGTATTATTGTAAATACATGACGATTTTATCAACGCAACCATGGCCGCACCACCGACACCATTTTGACAACACAACGCAATCAAAAAATTTCTGAAATCTATGAACATAACGAAATGAACCATAGATTTTTATACGTAAGTTTTTGGAGAAGAAATAATGTGCTACTGCAGCCCGATTCACGGAAAAGTTTAAGTCTAAGTTTAGTTCGAAGTTCGAACGAAGTTCGATTCAAACTTTTCCGTGAATAGGTACATAGACTGTAGATAGTCGCCGCCTACAATTATTATTACCAGCAGCCCTATTCACGGAAAAGTTTGAATCGAACTTCGTTCGAACTTCGAACTAAACTTAGACTTAAACTTTTCCGTGAATCGGGCTGCTGGAGTTTGCCGACGATGTGGTCATCCTTGGGAGGGACGTCCCACTTGTGGCGGAAGTTCTGGAGAGAATAAAAGACTGCTCAGAATCCATAGGTCTAAAAATAAATTTTAAAAAGACCAAAAATATGCTCAATGAATTCTGCAGAAACCAGGCAAGCCTGCAACTGGGAGGTGACTCTATAGAGAACGTCGACCACTTTAAATATCTGGGAGTGCATTTAACACCAGATGGTGGCAGCGGAAAAGAGGTCTCTATAAGAATAGCCCAAGCCAGCTCTTCATTCAGTGGCATGAAAAAGATTTGGAGGTCCAACAATTTCTCCACCAAAACCAAATGTCGTCTATTGAACGCGTGTATTATGCCAATTCTGTTATACGGCTGCGAGTCCTGGCATTTGACAAAGGCCCAGCAAAAGAAACTTCTCAGCGTTGAAAACAGATTCCTGCGACAAATACTGGGAATTAGGTGGTATGATTTTGTGACCAATGACTCTGTCCGAGAAAGAACACTACAGCCCTTCGTTACTTCAGTCATCCTAAATCGCAGACTGAGTTGGCTCGGGCACGTCCTCCGTATGTCTCCCGACAGCGTTGGCCAAGCCAGCCTATTTTACAATCCGGGCGGAACAAGAAGAAGAGGAAGACCGTGCCTCACAATTGCGCGAGCCTACAGCGCCGACCTGCAGAATATCGGACTGACCTGGGAGGAAGCGGAGCGGCTGGCGCAAGACAGAAGTGCATGGAGGGACCTAGTGGCGACCACATGCTCCACCTTGGGAGCGAACGTGGATAGGTAAGGTAAGGTTCCAACACACGTGACTGCTGTTAAACTCATACCTACAAAATGTGACGTTTGTTGGCAGGTGTGTGCAACACCACCTATATAAGAAGGCCTTATATAGTGCTGGCGGCCATTTTTAGCCTCTCGCGTCACGGCCGCCGGCGTGTAGACAGATATCATAGTGTACAGGTAAGTACAAACAGATAAAGACAAGCGAACGGTGGGCTTCCCGATGTGACGCTGCACTAATGCGGACAACCTAGATTTCTCAACATATATTGGCCATGCAACATGGCGGATACCTTATTTGCACCAAGGAACATGGTCGCCGGAAACTGCCGAACCAACCCGAAGTGTAATGAGACGACTGTATGGTTGTATTAGTGACAATGATAATTTGATGATATTTCTATAATAACTTTAAATAAATTCGGGGGGAAATCTGACGAGGTATGGGGGGCTCCGCCCCCCAAACCCCCCTTATAATTATAACCTGACCTAACCTAACTCAATCATATAAATAGTAGAAAGCTTGCTAACGCTAACGTATAATAAAATTGAACACTAATACAATCGTTCTTCCTTACACTTCGGGACCATGTTCCTTGGTGCAAATAGGAGCTCGTCGTATACGCCATGTTGCATGGCCAATAATGTTGTGAAATCTAGGATGTTCCACTAAGGCCTTCTTATATAGGTGGTGTTGGGTGTGTGACACACGATTTTTTATTTTTATGTTTTAATCATATAATTAGTTAAAGAAAGTACCCATGGGATTTGTTGTGTTGTCTTGTGCTTGTGGATGAAAGTAAAATGAATTATTATCATAATAATTTATCTTCAGTCACGTGACTGTTGAATAAAGGAACCAATTTTCGGTTCTGCGCATCCAAAAAAGTTCTCTTATAATATTTATTTTGTACTCAGTGATATAACTTGAAGAAATCACTGCAAGCGTTGTTCTTGATGATATTAATATCATCAAGAACAATTATTGTCACGGTCAAAGGAAAAGAACACGTAGAAAGCCGATTCCGACCCGCGCCGACCGGCTCAAAGATTGTTGTCAATGCAGTTCTGCTGGTTTCAATGCAAATGGGCATGCCGGAAAGCGGGTTCCTGCTTTTCTGTGGGTATCCCCATTCAAATGCAAACCATCTTTGCGCCGGTCGGCGCGTGTCGGAATCGGCTTTCTACGTGTTCTACCCAAACACGTGAAAAAATTCGTCTATTTGGGCAGTAGAATACGTGTGTAAAGTGTGACGTCCAGTGGCATACCGTAGGTTTTCGCCGCCCGAGGCGGGAACCAAACCCTTTGGCGCCCCCCCCCTCTCCCCCACCTATATAAATTAAAAAAACGGCCCGAAAATTTGCAAAATAGAATAGTAAAAAAATTGCCTAATATTATTTTATTTTTTAAACATAGGTACAGCACAAAAATAGCTATAGTAAAGTTATCACCTTAGTATAAAAATTCGGGCAGAGTGGGAAAGAGCCAAATTCGGACCCACATTTCTCTTCCTGCAGACTTACCGCGGTAAGTCTGCGCCGCATGGAAATGTTATTTTTGTTAAGAACCTTCACCCGATGAACCTTTTTTTTGTATTTAATCAATTTGGTCGTGTATAGTATAAAAGAAGACACCTAGATTCTCAGATACGGCGAGCACAGTCTGCTGCACTCGATAGTGACTCTAGGACACTCTTCGGAATCAGCCGGGAGGTCGGGGGCAGAGGTCAAAAAAGACCCGTGACGACAATACGAGACTCTTGTGGAGCCACTGTCACTGCCCCCGAACTGATTAAAGGGAGATGGAGGGAGTACTTTGGGTCAATATTGAACCGCCCCGAGCCCTCCTTACCTTACAACTTTAAGAAGGAGTTGGCGGGTCTGAATATACCTCAGGCGAATGGGATATGTGAAGATCCGCCGACCCACAGCGAGATGGTGCTGGCCGTGATGAGATTGAAGAACAACAAAGTGCCAGGAGACGATGGAATCCACGCAGAGCTCCTCAAACAAGGCATAATATGTTGACAAAGCCATTGTACGTCCATGTAAGAACACGTAGAAAGGCGCAAAGAATGTATCTATGCATTTGAATGGGGACACCCACAGAGAAAGCAGGAACCCGCTTTCCGGCATGCCCATTTAAATGCATTGAAACCATAGACAACAATCTATGAGCCGGTCGGCGCGGGTCGGAATCCGCTTTCTACGTGTTCTTACCCATAGATAGAAGTCACGAAGTGATCAAATCTTGATCAAATTAATCTGTGGATAGAGTCATTGTCAATTGTCAATGTCACTTTCGATATGTCTATTTATTTCGGTTTTGTGTTTACATAGTTGTTATCATTCCCTATTATTAGTTTTTGTTGAAAAAAAAATCAATATATTATTTTAATGCACTAATTTATAGTACTTATTCTATGGCACTAATGACGATCAGGTATTTGAAATAGCCATGTCGAAATCCGGTCTACCAGAGCCTCCTCGTAAAAAATACAGAAGAGAGGAAAACCAACAATCTGAAGATGACGATAATAATTGTGAAATGTATGTGCCTGTGAAGGAAAGAAAAAGACAACAGCTTTTGAAATTAGGAAGAATAGCTCAACTAACAGCAGAAGCGGCGGCTGAAACTAAAAGTTCTAGTGACAACGACCCCGAGGACGATTGTTAGTTTATTTATATTATTATCATTCAAATTCATTTCCAAAATGTATGCAAAGGTTATAAATAAATTCTTACTCACTTCAAAAAGTATACCCTCTACGTAGAGAAAACCTTATCTTAATAAAACTTATTGCTTTCCCGTTTTTTTAAGAATGCTTAATAATCTTTTACATTTTTTGTGATTACCTACCTATCTATTGTTACTCTTATCAATATCTAAATTTGTAGGAAATATGTTTAAGGGACCGTTCAAGTATTACGCAACGCATTTTTAACATTATTGACCCCCCCCCCCCCCGAGATGCATCGTAACGCTCTTTGTTACCCCTCTTCCCATTCTGTAAACTTTGCCAAACGCACATATTACAACTATGTATGCCTCAAATCACAATTATTACCGGAAAGTCACTAAATACCTTTGTTGCAGCGCCGGTAATACAATAGTAACGTTTTACAAGACTAACCCCCCCTCCCCCCATATTGCGTTACGTAATACTGGAACCTCCCTAATTGAATTATGGTTAATTAATAAGTTTATTTTATTAAGTCAATATAGCCCCCTTTTCTAAAGCGAAAAAACGCTTGTGTGAAACGGGGATATAACAATCATACTACATTTCGTACGATGCATTTTGACATCACATATTACATCTAGTTACATAAAGATTTATTTCTCCAAACAATACATCAACCAACGCCAGGGTGGCTATTCTCGTAATCAATCAGTTTAAGTTTAAAAACTGCAGTCACGGACCTAAATGCATTCGATTTTCAAAAAAATTGTATGAATACAAACTAATTTAAGAACGCGGTCTAGTCCAATCCGTCATTTTAAGAACAAATTTCAGTCAAGTTCGAATTAAGAACGCTACGAGAATACCCCAGCTAAACGCGGGGAGAAAATTCGTTTTACTTTATTCCTCAACAGGGTCCCACTCCTGATTTTCCTAATATCAATTGGCAGTTTATTATACTCTTTTATACCAACAAGTGGTTCTGAGCCGCAACGGATTAATTTTGGGGTGATTTGATTTTTTGACAAACCCCTCTAAATGAATATATTATAACCTAACAAAGTGTAGTGTTATCACTCTGGGAGGTGCCCAAAACCTTAGCGACAACTACCAGCATCATCTTCATTTTCTGTACAAGAACACCAACTTGAGAATCAAAAAATAAAATTACTCCTAGCATGGGAAAGTTTATATGAAAAAATAGGAAACTTTCAAAAATGATTTTTATTTAAATTTTTGTTGAAAAAATGCTTCAAATGTTATTTAATCAATTCATAACATGTTTATTTAAAAATCTGCATATAAAGTTGATACTAGAGATGAAACAGATATCCGGCCTATCCGGCGGCGTAAATGCTATCCGGCCGAATACCGGATAGTAAAAAAAGATATGTTTGGATAACTAATTGATTTATTTATTAAGTATCACTTAATAAATACACCTTGTAATCACATAAAAAATTCTACAACTTAGAAAATTGATTATTAAACATCCTGCAATAAGGGTAAATTATGGAGAATGAATGCTTATTAAGGGAGCCGTAAACCTAAACAGATTGGGAACCTCTGCACTAATGCTATCCTGGCTACGACCGGTAAAAGTTAAAAATCTAAATGCTCTAATCATAAAAAAAAAATATTATCACACCACACTAATGCAGACTACATATGCGGTTGATGCTTTTTTCGACAATGTTCCCAATGATCCCATATGGATGCAACAACCAACCATAAACATACGCCGGATATCTGGCGGCCGGTTATCCTGTATTCGGCTGCTTGGTTGGCCGAATATCCGGCAAAACTGCTATCCGTTTCATCTCTAATAATTATATTTACAAAAATGTACAAATTTTTAATTATTTCCACTACAACACATGACTTGCTTTTTAATCACTAACAAAATAATCAGCAGTGTGCGTGAGCCTAAATTTTAGAAAAAAAAATACATTATGCAAACTCATTAATGTGTTTATCTTTTTTTAAGCATCTTGCGAAGATTGGGGTAGAAGATATAATGTCAGCTTATTAGATCAACACACAGAATTAAAAAGATTAGCTGAGGCTAAAAAAGTTAGTGCCGCTGAAAAACAGAGGCGAGAAGAACAGAAGATTCTCGAAAGTGTTGCAGAACGCACAGCGCTTATGGGAGTAGCTGAATTGGCTAAAGGTTATTTTTAAATATCATCAAAGTATTTGCCACATACAGTAGGCGCTGGTTATTGTGATCACTGATCAATACAATCAGCCACATTATACAATCAAAAGTCCAAGTCCTCATTCACAATGGAGAATTTCAATCGGATGATAAAATCACATTTTACGATTATAGATCAGTTGCTTAAATTTACAACACTTAAACACAATTCACAATAATAGAGAAATTGCACATTAGAAATGTTTTGTAGGAAAAAGCCAAGATCAGTTTTGAACTATGTCGAGCTGTGCATGGCAGAAAAAAAACTCAAATTCAAAATTAAAAAGATCAAATAATGTTAATTTTGAAATGTAACATGACAGGCACCGACAATCGGATGCCATTAGTGGTAGGGAAGAGAAAATCTCCCAGATGTTTCAAGTGCGTGTGACCCACATATATGTCAAAGATTTTCTTAAACTATGAGGCAATGGGACAGTTAAGTTATAAAAAAAAATTGGCGCTTTTTGGGCATAGAATGTTTTTACTTAAACAACCCTTCAGTAATAATTTATGTTCATCTAAATGCCTGATATAAAATGTGTGAATTTTGGTGCTTTATATAATTAAGATAATAACTGATTCATAATATTATAACTTTTGATTTTTCCACGATGAGTAGTCATTTATGTCAGCTATGTTATATAATCCAGCAGTATTTTATTGACTTTAAGGCGGGATGAAGTTCGATGGGTCAGCTGGTTTGAAATATGTGTATGTATCTGTCACTTATTGGAATAAAAACATGTGGGACAAATTAGCTGGTTGTTAGCCCAGTCGACAGCTTTTGTACACACAGCTTACTGATGGTCGTAGGTTCAAGTCCGGTGCCGACCATTGCCATTTTAACGACACAACCCTTTGGTTCGTGTGAAAGATTTCGAAGGTGTATTTGTATTCATTTTGATTGATTTAAAAAAAATATGATCACAATATCCAGCGCCTATTGCAGATAAAAAGGAAATACCCCTATTTTCTCTGTGAATAAGCCTATCATTTATTTATTTTATAAAGTTATTCAAAATTCTATTTATACGAGGCGTGTCCGTAAAATAAGTTCCACAAATTTTTTTCACATAAAAAAACTGGTTTAATTTTAAAAAAAAGTATATTTTTGGAAAGTTCAGTCCTTCTTTTATTTTTCTACATAATCGCCGTTGCGTTCTATGCACTTCTGCATTCGAGGCACCCACTTCTTTAAACCAGAGTCATAGAACTCTGCCGCCTGTCCGCGTAGAAAACCAACAACCGCATTTTGTACCTCTTCATCTGTCTTGAATTGGGTTCCGCCAAGGTTTTTCTTCAACTCGGGGAAGAGATGGAAGTCACTTGGTGCTAAGTCTGGACTGTAGGGTGGGTGAGACACCATTTTCCATCCAAATTTTTCGATGAGGGCTGTGTTTCGATAGGCGGTGTGCGGTCGGGCGTTGTCATGGTGAAAACGCACTCCTTTGGTCAGCATTCCTCTTCTCTTGTTCTGAATTGCACGTCTAAGTCAAAATCTTGTCGATTGTGGTTTTGCTGGCCTCCGGAATCTGTTCGCACAGCTCCCTAACTGTAATCCGTCGATCTTCGAGCATTGCCGCTTCGACTCTGGCAATTGTTTCGTCGGAAACCGATGGCCGCCCTGCACGGGCTTCGTCGTGGACGTCTGTTCGGCCATTTTTAAATTCCCTGACCCATCTGCGCACCATCCCGGAGCTCATACACTCTTCTCCATACACTCCACAAAGTTCTTCGTGAATTTCCTTCGCCGATTTCTTCTTAGCGGCCAGGAAACGAATAACAGACCGCAATTCGTAGCTGGCGGGAGACGGATGAGGAAGCTCCATCCTTGACGGCTGCTGGGCCTAGACCAAACGTCGCAGCGACGCTGGCTTGGTGAGGAATTGTAGAGGGGGAACCAAATAACCTGCCTCTGCTGTCTGGTCGCGCATAGAAACGATCCTAGCGCCAGCGGCAGTCCGTGGAACTTATTTTACGGACAAGCCTCGTATAATCTTATAACAATTATTGCTGGCAACTACTTCTCTTTTGAGGTTAACTATTCTCTCACCTTTAGGAGTGGATGTAACCTGGATCTGATCCTACCAATTTCTTAAATCATCTGCATCTTAACCTAGCTGAAATCACTGCAAAAAGTACTAACTTTTATGACTTGTCTATAATGTGTATTCATTGCAATTATCGCCATATGAATTTTTAGGAATACAGTACGAAGATCCCATAAAAACTTCTTGGGTAGCTCCTAGATGTATACTTGCACAACCAAATTCAAAACATGAGAAAATAAGACAAGATATGAGGATTTTAGTGGAGGGGGATGATGTACCACCACCAATCAAGACATTCATTCATATGAAATTTCCTAAAGGTGATTTATTTGCTTTTTTTTTTTACAATAAATAAAAGTACTTTCAAGAGTGCATCAATTATTGTGAATCATAGTTCAAAACTAACCATAAAAAACATAATTACCATATTAAATATGCTTGATACTGTTTTTTATTTATTTTAGACCGACTGTTATATTTTTGTGGAAATAAATAAATAATTATTTTTATTCAAAACATTTATTCATAAATTCACATAAAAAACATAAATCTATGTATAAAAAAATTTAATACAATACTGTACACTTGACTTGGATTACGAACCTCGGTAGCCTAGTGGTATAGGCGTGGACTTCAGATCACAAGGTCTTGGTTTCGATTCGAAAGAATGTTAAATTCAGACGAGCCTTTAGTTAGTTCATTATAATATAGATAACACAGATTACATTCAATTAAAATAAACAGCAACAGAAAACTGAAACGTTTATACAAAATTTGAGCTATTTTCTCCATATATACCAGTCGGAGCGCATTGATGTTCCAGTATGTATTTTCATTACCATCATGCACTTTGAATGTTGTCTTTATAAACCAAATGACATGGTTTCCTAGAGACCAGCATCGACATCGTAATTGTTTACTTTAAACCACTTTTTTGGAAATTAGAGCTTAATCCGCAAAATGTCATCATCTGTCTTATTCATTTAAATCAACATTTCTTGAAACCTTTAACAACTATGGATTCATGTTTGATTTTCTGCCAGGCAATCACAAGTCTCCTAAGAGAGACATTGAGGGTTTTTTTATTTTTCCTGAAGGTGTCAATGAATTTAGCAGAAATAAAATAGTCGAAAACTTATCTCATTATGTTCGAACATATTAGGTATGTAACAGAATGTATGCATAAAATATAAGGTTTTTTAATAATACGAACTTTTCAGGTATCATGAATGGATTACAAGAGAAGCATATTAAGTATCCAACGCCTATTCAAGTCCAAGGGATCCCAACAGTGCTCTCTGGCCGAGATATGATAGGAATCGCTTTTACTGGATCTGGAAAAACACTGGTTTTTGTGTTACCCATCGTGATGTTTTGTTTGGAACAAGAAACTGCTTTACAATTTATAAGGTGATTAATCCATAATTTTTTTTTTCAAAAAAGTATGGATTTCAATTCATTCCTATCCACACAAACTTCTTTCACTTCATTCAAGAGCATAACGTAAAGCTTACATTATCTTCTGACTTGGCCCTCCTTTAAGACGGCACCGATATGATCGACCCACGTCAATCTAGGTTGGCCACGTCTCCATTCACCCATTCTTTCACTTTTATAGATCTTTGTTGTTTTTTCTTCATTCATTCTATTAACATGCCCGAACTACCATTATGCACTCTCATTCTAGCCACTACGCTAACATTCACTCCTTTTTAACATCATTCCTCACCTAATCAATCAGTTTTTTTCCGCATATTCTGTGATCACATTTCTATAGCATTTATATCAACTTCCAGATTTTTTGTCCACTTCCAAATTTCACTTCCATACATTGTGGATGGTATCGGGATTGCATTGTGCATCAAGTGTAATCCATAATTGTCTAATCTAAAAAAAATAAAAATACCTATGACTTTATTATTGGAAATATATTTTCAGAAATGAAGGACCTTACGGACTGATAATTTGCCCTTCAAGGGAGTTGGCCAAACAAACATACGATATTATTCTGCATTATACAGGTCATTTGGTTAAATGTGGTCAAGCTGAAATAAGAACGTGCTTGGCAATTGGAGGTAGGTTCCTATTTATATTCTCAAGTAGAATAATTGTTCAAATAAATTGACAATTCGAAGTTGAAGTGTACGTACAGCATTCAGAGGGTTGTGGGTTCGAATCCTGGTGCCAACCATCTTCACTGTCACATAAGCCTTCGCTTAGTGTGATAGATGGCATAAGAGTATTTGAATGATCTCGGATTCATTGAAAAAAAAAACAATTAGGGGGCGTTCAAGTATTACGTAACGCAATTTTTGAAGATTTTTTACCCCCCCCCCATGTAACGCGCCGTAACGTTTTTCTGTACCCCCCCTCCCCCCCCTAAATGTTACGTAACACCCAAGAGACTATTTTTTACCTAAAAGTCTATTTAAGAGTCTTATTTAAGAAAAAAAAAATGTCACGTGACGCGTTGTTCGAACCCCCCCTCCCACCCCTGTAACGCACAGTAACATTTTGCAAGACCCCCCCCTCCCCAAATTGCGTTACGTAATACTTGAACGCCCCCTTACTAGCTGACCCGACAGACATCGTCCTGTCTTAACTATGAATATTTATTAAAGTTTATGTTGCTATAACTTGCAACGGATAGAGAGCAGAACAATAAAACAAGAATACTGCCCATAGATAATAAAATTAAAATATTGAATTTTCAATTCCAATAATATTGAATTCAAATTTGTATAAGACAAACAAATTATTATTTTATTAATATAATTCTACTTAATTCTATTTTATTAATATAATCAACTATCAAACGACTTACAGCTATTACAACCCCAAAACGATACATTAGAACAGTTTATATTGTCCAAAAGACTAAGAAGGTTCCAGTTGAAAAGGTAATTACCAAATTATGCCTCCCGTGCAACATTCTTGATTTTTTTATTGGCATAAAGAAACCTTCTACTTGCAATAAAAAATACAACAAAACAAAGAATAAAAAATACAACAAAACAAAGAGAAATGCCATGCGCATCCTGGTAGCCCACATGCATAATATTCTTACTATAATTTTCCCTTATGTTATTTTAGGAGTACCGGTTTCCGAATGTATGGAAGTCATACAAAGGGGTGTTCACATAATGGTTGCCACTCCCGGAAGACTCATGGATATGTTAGATAAAAAAATGGTGAGTTTATTTTCACATCCATTCTAAAAATACTTATTATAAAATCGTGAAGACTACTTGTAAAGTGTTATGTCGTTTGTTCTTTCAGGTGAAATTAGATGTTTGCAGGTATCTGTGCATGGACGAAGCAGATCGCATGATAGATATGGGATTCGAAGAAGATGTCAGGACAATATTTTCATATTTTAGAGGACAGAGACAAACTCTATTGTTCAGTGCTACTATGCCTAAAAAAATTCAAAACTTTGCAAGGTGCATTTTATTCTTTAAAAAGATAATCTTTTATCATGTTCTTAATTTGTAATATTTCTGATTAGCGATATTTTCTCAATTTATAACTTTGCTTCATATTGATATTGTTGCAGGTCAGCTTTGGTAAAACCAGTTACGATAAATGTAGGGCGAGCCGGTGCTGCATCTTTGAATGTAAAGCAGGAAGTGGAAGCTGTAAGAGCTGAGGCAAGAACTGTCCATCTGTTGAGATGCTTACAAAAGACTCAACCACCTGTATTGATTTTCGCAGAAAGAAAACAAGATGTCGATGCTATTCATGAATATTTATTATTAAAAGGTTATTTAAAAAAAATCTCAGAATTAGGTTATTCTATTCTTCTCGATCTAGTGCAATCTTATTCAAATCCTAGCCCACTATTTAATTTTAACTAAATATCTTTTTGACAACCACTTCTGACTGATCTTCGAAGAAGATCTGAAGTCGGTGTAAAGTTAAAAAGTTAAAAAAAACATAGAATGACATGTTTTTTTTATCTCTTGGCTTAATGATTATTTAGGTAGTTTTGTATGTACAAGTAGTTTTTGAATGATGTAGTATTTTTTTAAGCAATCTGACATTCGTCGTTGCATATTTAAAATGACACATGTGACAATTTTTTCGAAAATGGAATGAAGTATACCGTTTGAAAGAGAAAATGAAACTGAATCGAATGGTATACTTCATTCCATTTTCGAAAAAATTGTCACATGTGTCATTTTAAATATGCAACGACGATATGCAGAACCATCAAGAAATTCGCAAACGATGTAGATTTTATTGAAGCGATTCATGAAAATATATTTTTTTAAATCCAACGATATTCTAATGGGTTGAGTTTTAAATAAGATCGCTACTAGAACATATTACGACCATACCTATCATAGCTTACTGTATTCATCCGCTGTTGAATCACTTTTATGACATCAGATATTATTTTCGAGGTGATTGGTAGACCAGCGCTATCGGTCGACAGATCTCCCGTTGTCTCTTTCATTTCTACTTTCACAGCACAAGCTTTGCTTTATCTGAAAGATGTTGAAAGTGTATTTGTGTTCACTATGGGTGAGCCAAGAGTCATTTAAAAAAAATTGATCCCTTTCCTGTTCTTAAACCCCTATGCTTATATTGTTATTGTGTAATCTATGTACTTTGTATGTCATCACATCACACAAAAACTGCAGACTTTACGTTCGATTTCAATCATCGTGGATCCTTGCAGATGTAATTGTAGTAATGTAATGAGAATGAGCTAGTAACTAGATAATGTTTTTTCAGGTGTTGAGGCTGTTGCTATTCACGGCGGTAAGGATCAGGAAGAACGTAGTAGATCGGTTGAGGCTTTCAGAAGCGGTCTAAAAGATGTCCTAGTGGCAACAGATGTTGCTTCAAAAGGTTTGTTAATTCATAAAATCATAGTATTCTCCCTTTGAACCTCACTTCTTCACAAGAGTTCTCTTAAAATTTATTATAAATGTGCTTTATTTTTTACTGTACAAATAGAGTGGGTCTTTAAAAATTTTGTTTTAATAAGTTTTGAAGACTCCCATCAGAATCCCGAAGACGAGAAAGACCCTCCCACACCATGTTCCATTCCTTCGAAGTAGAGCTGAGAGATTTGGACATGGTGTGGGGGGACTCTTTTTGCCTCCCTATGCCCCTAAGTGGGGTCACAAAGGGAGTAAGTTGAAGTTTTGAAATGCCAGTGGGCGGGGTCACTTTTAGTACAAACTGTTTTAACTTGGGTTTTATGTAATGCTACTCTTTAATCTTTTTTACAAACATTTCTCGAATATTCCTCATAATGTTGTTGAAATAAGCAAAACAATTCGGCATCCGTTAAAAATGGATTCTTAATTTCAGGATTGGATTTTGCCGATGTTCAACATGTTATCAACTACGATATGCCTGGAGATGTAGAAAATTATGTTCATAGAATAGGACGTACGGGCAGAGCTCCTGGCAGGAGAGGCGTTGCTACCACATTAGTTAGTCGAGCCACTGACGAGAGTGTGTTGAGAGATCTGGCTCATCTATTGCGAGAAGCCAAACAGAAGGTAATATTTGTTCATTTTATTCCCAAATATACATAAGGTGAATCCTGGTTTAGCAAAAGAGACAGTATCAAAAAGAAATTGCTTGACTGGGTGTATGGGAGTTTATACATAGTCTCTTAAAAGAATACTTATGTCGATGAAATAAAATGGATTTCTAGATCAACAAAGAATAAAAAGTTAAGTTTTTCCGCGAATTTTTACATCCTGTGAGGTATGAAAGGATGTTGCTTGAATATTCCTTATACTTACTTATGAAGCTTAAGCTGAATGTATTTTAACCAGCAAAGGGAACATTATTCAACAAATTATGCTGCATGAGGAAAATGACATGAAGTTATAAAATAAGTGATTCACTGGTTGGTAGTCTAGTGGTTTGGTTGCCGAGTGTCATTCCAAAGGTTGTTTTGTTGGTTTGGTCCCCAGTGCCTTTTATCTTCCTCTTTTACGAGACAAGTCTTTTTTGCTTTATGTGACAAATGTCATAAATGTTCAGATTGGGTGAGACCAGAATTTTTATCTGATATAAATGAAAAAATGACAATTTGATTTGATCTTTATTTTAAAAATTATTAAGTAGGTACTTAACATAAAAAAAATCTAAGTACAATCACAGTAATTCCTTTTAAAAAAGGTATAAAAATATATTATGTTTATTTGAATCAACAGCCTGTATATAGGTATATATATATAAAAAATAATTAATTTATATGGGTGAGACGTTTTCATTCTTCTATATTCAAAGTATGAGGTTAGATCCTAAAACTATTTGTGGAAAATTTCAGGTTCCAGACTTCCTTCTAGAACTCATTAACGATGGGGACACATACGTGGCCCCAACTGAGGACCCTGACTCTCAAGGATGCTCTTACTGTGGTGGATTGGGTCACAGAATTACAGGTTTATTATTATTTATTTATTTTATTTAATGGATAATCAACAAAAAAAAAATAACAAAAAGAATATCTGTAAAAAATCAACTCTCAAACACCTAAAAATTAATTCTTCAAACACATTATTTGTAACTTTGTAATACTTAGTCATTATACCTATTTATAAACTAAACAAATATTACTATAGTAGATTTTATATTATTTCTAAATGAATAATCTGAATAATTTCTGAAATAATATAATCTACTATAGTAATGGGAGCGTTCAAGTGTTGTAATATGTGCGTTAGGCAACGTTTAGAGAATGGGAAGAGGGGTAACAAAAAGCGTTACGAGGCATATCCGGGGGGGGGGGGGGGGGGGGGGGTCAGTAACGTTAAAAAATGTGTTACGTAATACTCGAACGGTCCCAATACTGCAAAGATTGTTTTATTTATAAATAGGTATAACTAAAATTTACATAAAAATAAATGATGCTATGAAATTGTTCTGTGATTAATTTTATTTATTTAATCAAATCATTCGTGCGTTAAGTATTCCTAGGACACCGCTTTTTAATAAGTAGTCTGTCACCTTGCTGTCAATGAATTTTATTGAACAAATGACACTAAGGTTTCTGTAGGCATCACATAGTAACGATGAGTTGTCTAGTGTATTATTCTCACTTAGATTATGAATCATATGACTTCCTCGCGTTTTTTGAGCAGCAAAAAAATTATTCCAACTTTGATTGCACCTCACAGAGCAACTAAAAGAAAAACAGTTAATCCTTTTTTTTTTATATTATAAAAATTGGTCAATTGTCCATTCTCATTATTATCCTCAATAAATAGGGTTCTTATGAATGAACTAAATCATTACTTGTCTCAAATTATATTTGTAGCAGTGTTATTAATGAGCATGTTCTTTTTTATTCAGATTGTCCTAAATTGGAAGCAGTTCAAAGCAAACAGGCCTCAAATATTGGAAGAAGAGATTATTTATCAAATACCGCAGCGGATTATTAGTTTTTAAATTGACAAAATATGTTTCACAGTGTAATAAAAGAATTGGATATGAATGATTATTGTTGGTTTCATTAGAATATTTTGATTTTTTCACAATTAGAATATCTTTCTAAAATAAGAAACCTTGTATTTCTGCTTTGCTTAGTGTGGATGAATTAAATAATCAAACATAAGCTTAGGGTTCTTTGGAATATGGAAGCTCATTTTTGTTAAGACATATCAAGAAGAGATTTTTTGACATGTAATATACCTATGACAAAAGTTCTGTTGAAACTGTCAGAAAATAAATTAAAACTTTTTCAAAAGCTCACCTGAGAATTTAAAATGATGTACATAATATACATCTATCGTTAAAATTAACTTCAAAGTATTATACCGGGATTTAAAAAAAATGTAGGATATTATCTAGCTATGATTGTAGAACTCTATTACTAACACTATTTAATTGTTGTGGAACTTGACTGTCTGCATAAAGATTGATATGACGATAAAAAACATTAACATTCAAATAAAAAAAGAAAATAAAATATAAATTAGCAACTTATGTACATTATTGTCAATTGCTTTTTCCCTTAAATTATGAAAGATAAGTAGGGTCAATCCATAAACTCTTGATTTTTGGAATGAAAAATATAAAAATTTAATTGAAAACAATATCCAAATACAAAATTGTACCTGAGAAAACAAAACATGTCCCAATCCAATGTGATAAATTAAATAAATTCTCAAAAACAATAACAGACAGCAACAAGGAAATGAATTTTCTTAAAGTTATAACGAGATTCACAGTCAAGGCAGTACATTCGGATGATAGAACGTACACAGATTTTATACAAATATATTGAGTCAAAACATTTAAAAGTAAAAGAAACCAAATTGGAATGTCAACTTCGAGCAGTGGAATGTCAAGTGTCTGTTTTGTGCTGCAAATTTGTACAGCAGAAAACAAGTCATTGTATAAACCTAAAAATAAAGGCAAAGGTAGGAGATGCGTGTAATACAATACATCATCGGGGTGTTTGCCATGTTGGGCATAAATATTTTCTTGAACTAAGCCCATTATAGCACCAATTACTAAGGCAAATATCAAAAGAAAAACACCCGTCCCCCATTTCAACACATCAGACGAAGAGTCGGAATGAGTAGCTTTAAAATTTTTCGCCGATGTCAAAGTACACATTAAAATTCCTATTGTTACTAAAGCCACACCTAAATATTTTTTCTTACTGTAATGTCTTTTTCTTATCAATATTCCAACTGCCATATTTGTAATCAATGAGCCCGATTTGATGATGATGTGAAGAGTTGTTGGAACATTAAAATTATAGGCAAAATTGTTACAAACGCTGGATACGAAAAATAAAAATACCAATAATAAACATTTAGAAGGTGGTACAGAAGTTCTTTTAGTACCACATTTTACAGTGAAAATAAATCCCTCCAAAGCAATAAATAAAAACTGCAAAAATGTAATTAAGTTTGCTACACCATTCAAGTTGTTTGTTAGTTTTTCTAAAACTAACACATTGGTGCAACATCCTAAAAATACTAAACCCATAGCTTTTTGAATTGACATACTGGTAATAAATAAATGTTATTCTTCCAGATGTAACAAATACAGGTTATCTGAAAAGATACAAAATAAATCTATTAGCTTCAAAACATTATACATTTAAAATAGCTTTCAAACAAATGTGCATCTAGCTTACCGTCTTGCAAGTTTCTTTTATAATCACCCATATTTCATGATTATAACAAACTGTAAACGTATACAAAATTGCGGAAAACTAATTAGTCGGAAAACTTATGATCACAGAAAACAAAAAAGTTTTGTTATGACACTAAAATGACAGCTATTTGTTTATTTGTATTATTCTATGGCACTCACAGAAGAAATAATGGGAATGGCACTTGTGGGCACTTCTATGGTCAGCCCGGTGACATGTGTCTTGTTTACGAAAAACTTCAAAAACTTGGTTCCTTTGTTGTTAATTTAGTTTTGTAAATTTGTGTTTCTTCAATGTTAAAGCCATCAAGTAGTTTATGATAAACAATTAACCCCCTTAAATTTGAATAGTTATTTATCATTATGAGTGGGAATAATGATATCGTTACTGATAGGATGAAAGACTTAGAAGATATTTTGAAATTTACTAACACTGTTGAAAATGACGTTGTGATGATTCTTCAATCTTTAGGATGGAGTAAAGAAGGAGTTAAAACAGTATGTTAATATTTATATTACACTTGAATCGCCCCCTATCTGTTTCCTCTCATGAGTCTCATATTTCGTTTACCCATTAGACGTAATAATTCAAAAATTATCAATGACTATTTTATGCACACTTTTATTTCTTTATAGGCAAATTCATTAATAGAATGTCCCTATGATGATTCTCATAGATTACATTTCTCTAAATTGGATGATCATTTAAGGAAATGTCATTCTAAAGAAATTGATACAGGAAATAATAATTATAACGAAGGTATGTATTATTATTTGTTATTTATTGTACCTACTAATTATGCCATTTTACTTACATTCAACATATTCATTAACACTTGGGATTTATAATACATATTGATTAACATTGGCATACACATAAATGGCGAAATAATATATTGAATTGTAAATTAAAAAAAAAAGCTGTCTGTATCCAATAAAAGAAATAAAAAAAAAACACAAATTACTGACCTTGGTAGCAACATCTGAGATATCACCTCATAATTTGCTCAGCGAGCCAACGAATAACACCCTTGTCTCGTTACTGCAGATTAATTTCGGCGTTATTACTTCTGTAATACGACGAAAGGCTGAAGATGGAGTCTCTGATGGCTCCGAAATATATTCCAACAAACCAACACCTTTAATCATGTTCCAAATAACATCGGGAACAACTCACAACGCGACTGTATCCGAAACAATAATTTACATATATATATATATCGGGTCCCCCCGACGTCGACGACCACCTGAGAGAAAGCCTCCCTATCTTCAGCCGCTCTGAACAAATCCTCCACAGTTCTCAGTCCGGTCCACTGACGAATGTTTCGGAGCCAGGAAAGTTGTTTTCTACCGACTCCTCTGCGGCCCTCTATTTTCCCCTTTATGACGAGTTGTAGAACCTTGTATTTTTCACCTCTCATTATGTGACCGAGATACGAAATCTTACAAATTTTAATTGAGGTGAACAATTGTCTGGTCGTGTTGGCTCTGCGCAAGACCTCTGTGTTGGTGGTCATGTCGGTCCAGGCTATTTTAAGCATTTTGCAATGGATCCACATTTCAAATGCTTCGAGGCGATTTATTATATTAACTTTGAGGGTCCATGCCTCTACGCCGTACGGCAAAACTGACCACACATAACATTTGACCATCCGTTGTCTTAACTTCAGGTTGAGGTTGTTGTCACAAAGGAGATTTTTCATTTTATTAAAGGATGTTCGGGCGGCTTCTATCCTGCATTTTATTTCTTTCTCAGGGTCTAAATCCTGAGTGATAATACTACCCAGATATTTGAATTGATTCACTCTCTCAATATTAATGCCCCTGAGTTGAAGACTCGCACCTGGATGAGTGTCTCGGCTAAAAACCATCAGTTTGGTCTTGCTTATATTTATATTTAGACCAAACCCTTCTCCGACAGAGTTAATTTTATCTAGTAGGAGTTGAAGGTATTGTATATTATCTGCCAGCAGAATGGTGTCATCTGCCAGCAGAACGGTGTCATCTGCGTACCTTATGTTACTCCAAGATTTGTGTCAGACAGCGCTTCTGTGTCATACAGACCATGTCAGAGTACAGGTTAAACAGAGTAGGTGAGAGGGTGCATCCCTGTCGCACACCGCGCTGAATGGGAAAGTTTGTGAAATAAGCACTTGAAAAAAACCATACTTACATCAAAAATGTTGATTGCTTTATATATTTTTAGATCAACATGACAAATTAGATCCTCAACTAAATGTCGCTCTTAAGACTGCATCAGATACAGATTACCATAATCGTGACAACTTTCATCAGAATTTCTTGTAAGTATAAACATTAAATTAATCTATGGATAGAATGTGATAGTATATTACCCTTTCAAATTACTCCCAGCAAAGTAGCTTAGTTTAAAATTTTTATAAGAAATAAATGGATAACAGAGGGCCGTAAACATTATTTTTATACGCTTGAATATACCATAGTAAAATTTAACTATCAGAAGCTGTTGTTTATTTTTCTCAGAAAATTACAAAAACATGGAATATGGGCTTTTCTGTAGTGATCGCTAATTTTCAATGACCCAATATGACTTTAAAGAAGAAGATATATTGTCAGTGCTCTAAAAATTGTAAAGTATGACACGTTCTTTACTGTTATTAGAATTCCGGAGTTGTGGCAGACCTTATTTCATTCCTTTGAACAGCGCTACCAAGCTCAATGAGAAAGAAACATAAGCACAGTATTTAGGATAACTGAAATCTCTTGATGCTTTGAAGTAAATAAAAATGAACTTGTAAAGAAAATATATGTCAGATTTGATAGAGTGCAATTTTAATTTAGCTTAGGTCTTAGGTTTTTGTTTCTATTCTATGTACACTTATGTCAGGATTTCATTCTAGGCAAGATTCTACTAGAAGTAAGAATGAGAACATAATACCAATGACTTATTTGGAAGAGATGGCCCTGATGAGAGATTTGAAGAGAAGAAGATCCAAGTATAAAGTCTCTACCAAGTCTAAATCATACACCGAGGTTATCAGAGGAGTCATAGCAAATCAGGTATTCATTTTATTCACTTTTTGTAATCTTGCAATCTGCTTTCAAAGGCATTCAATTTCACTTTTTAAATTTCTGAACCAATACCAACCTTCTATAACTGTAGCAAATCATCTAATTGTAATAATATGTTCTTACTATAAGCGGGAATCAGGACTAAAAAGACAAAATTTTATGTCATAAAATAATAAGGTAGATATGTGTTTTATCAAATGGTCCTTGTCATTTCTAACTTGTTGTTTTAAATTATTCTGACCGGCTGAATAGCAAAAAATAAGCTTTTATTATTTGTCTTTTCCAGAGATTTAATAAAGAGATTCCAAATAAATGTCAAAAGCAGCGCGCAGGGGTGTCTAAAACAGCTCCCTTTTCATAGACATATTTTAAGAGGCGATGCCTAGTATAATAGAATGTTTGAAATGTTGATTTAATGTATATTTTTAAATAGATATCTGAATCATTGCAAATACCTTGTAAAAAATCCTGTAATTTCATCAGAATTTGATGAGTTTTTTTTAATATAATATTGAATATTTCAGATGGATTTTTATGCAGATTGGATACGAGACAATGATGACAAAAGAAGTAAGAAATCTTCTGATCATCGAAGAATATCTAAAGGAAGTATGACAATTAAAAAATATAATGAACCACATTAAAATATAAGAATAAACCTTAAGGGCCAAAATTACAATTTGTAGCTTATCCTGGAGCTTTATTGAGGAAGCTTACAAGTTAAGTGGAGCTTACCGCTCACACGAGAATCTCAATCAAAATTCGACTGCGGCTTGGCTAAGCCGTATATCTGGTTAAGTTGGTATTCCTACTTGTCTTTTATCTATGCATTACACTCCACATCTGTCATGTTCACCGGGACGCGCGCCATTGTTTGTGTTGTTGTTTTGGTTTTATGGATGCTCGCTCTTGGATTCTGACTTGGTATTTATGTGTTACGACCCTTGCTTCGATTATTTAACTTAATTAAGATACAGCTACGGAAAGTGAAAGATGTGTTCAATAATAAACATAACCATATATCATACATTCAACTAGGTTAAAGCAAAACGATCTTGTAATTATTATCAAACAGAGCGAACAGTGTATATAAGTCAATGTGGTGGTCAAATAATCAAAGAAAGGGTCACGAATAAATCCAAATAGAATCGCTAGTGAAACAACCTAAGCAACAGCAAACAAATAAGCGTAATGAATCATAATTAATTAGACATTTCATCTTCAAAAAGCGTAATTATTGCGCGGCTATATAATGACATTTTAAATGTCAGTTTGTCCGTATAGTGACGTGTGTGCCTCCTAGCGAGAGAAAAAATAACTGAGTTAAGCGAGCTTTACGCTGTTGTTGACACCCCAGGGTATCCCTTAACTTAACGAGTAGGATAAGCCCCAAATTCGTGCTAAGGAGACATTGTAATTTGCATAATTTTGTTAAGCGAAGCTTAATATGCTCCTCACCGTTAAGGTGGAACTTAAGCCTGTATTGTAATTTTGGGCCTAAGTAAGACTAAAAAAAAACATATTCTGTTTATTTCTCTTAAATCCAACTGTCATACTAACTTTGTTAAATGGATAAAATTAATATCCTAGAGCTATCTACTGATAAGATAAATAAATTCACACTTTTCTGTACAAAATTGTTAATATAACCGGTGCAACTTATTTTTTTGTGGAAGTAATTTTTCTTGCCAACCGATCCCGCCCAATCTGAGACAGGTTCGGTAGACTTCTGACCCAACCGGGAATCGAATTCAGGACCTCTTGATCAGAGTTTGGAAAGCTAAGACAGTGATTAGCAATTGTTTAAACAATTTCGTAGCTACAACATTCTCATGACTTTCCAACAGACACAACTCTGCACTAAATAAAAAATAGAAGAATATAATTACTACCTTGTAATAGGGTGCCCTCGTTAGGTAATAGGTTGTCTCTCCTCTCTCTGGACCCTCTTAGAATAGATTTGTCCCTCTTTTGGTCGAAGTACTGAGGTGAGACCTGATGAATAGCTCCTCGGTTTACCCTTGATGATGGTGTTCTTACATCTCTCTTTCTGTGCCGGCTTACTCAGTAGAAATGAGCATTACTCTTTGAGTTCTCAAGGATTCGATGAGTTCGAGTGATTAGGAAGACTGATATGTATAATTTTAAATGTTTATTGTATTCACCAGTTGAAATTAAGGTTTACAAGGCAGATACACAATACACAGGTTACACTTTCAATTAATTACAAGTTCGTTCAGGGCTCAACTTTCTTAGTCTGTTATTAAATAAGTTCTTTAACAAATAGTCTGTTTCGTTGATCTTAGCACAATAGTTACATGGATTTTTATACTATTCCCACTGAGATGGAAAAACTAAGTTTCCACTCTTGAAGATGTATAATCACACAGTCACTATATACAATTTAATCAACAATGAAATGTCTATTGAATCTATATTTATTTGTTTTAACGATTTTCCTATTTATTCTAACACTCTCCCCCGACGCAATGTGCGCCGAGGGGAGGAAAACCACGCACTTGTTAGCAGAAGGCTGTCTGTTCAGAGAATGAATGCGCGGTCTCCAGCGCACATCGGGACATCGGGGTGCAGCGATGAGGAAGGATGCAAGGGGTATGAGAGGGGGGGAATATCCTGTTACAGAGGAGATTCGGCCTTGTAGGCAAATTTAAGAAACATTACTACTTCACAAAACTATCTGTCTCAATATCGAGTGGCTTAATTACGATTACTTCAGAACTAATTTCGTTCCACACGAAATTGTCGAGACCCTTCTTGAAGAAATAATTCATACTATTTTTTACATATTACAATACCCTCTTTCTAAAAGAACCAAAAAAAAATTATTAAAAAAAAAAATTCCTCAAGTACTGATAAAAGGTTGGCGATCCCTGAACGAAGAGTTAAAACTAGGCAAGTATACAAAACAAAAATATTATCGAGATTATCATCATTCTTAGAATTGAAGTACAGAACAAAAAAAATAATTGGTTGGTTGGTTGGTTTCATCAGCAAACAGTAATCCTCAAGAGACCGACCTCTCGAAAAAAAAATAAAATTAAGTACAGAAGACAAAAAAATAATTGGTTGGTTGGTTGACTTCATCAGCAAATAGTAATTCTCAAGAGACCGACCTCTCAGGACAATAAACAAAATAAAATTAAGTACAGGGGTGATCAGTCCCTATAAAGTCCCTAAGAGTCGAACTCCATTGAAATTTTAGGACAAGGTATATGAAAATCCAAACCAATTGAGCCAACCATATGTTCATCAAAGCATCATTAAAAAAAATTAAAACAACTTCTTAAAAGTATTCTTAAATACTAGATACATTTTACAATATAAGAATTGAAATCCCTATGCTGTGTTGATAATAGACTTTTAGTGTTTAAATGAAGTTAAATTGTCTTAACTGTAGTTCCAAGATGACTACAGTCACACCTCACTTTATCACTTTTTATTTATCACTTAGATGTTATACACAGCCTAACACGAGTACTCAACTCCAATGGTTTTTGAGAGAACTAATTTATCACAAGTACAGCCAGTTACAAGTCAAGGGTTTCATAACAAAAAATTAAAATTAATTAAATCTATCCTCTGCTGCCCAAGTAAAATTGCAAGAGGTTTTCGAGAGATGTTATTTCGTCGCTAGCATCACATACCGATGTTTGGTATATATAATTTTAGGCGCCATTTTGTCTTTACAAAAATTAAATACATAAGGATTAAGACAAAAAGAAAATCCATAATCTACATCACTAACAATTATCACTTATTTACACTTATCTAGTAGTGTCATGCTCTTACAGCGTCCCGTAAGATCATGAATAAATAAATAACTAAACTAGGTGTCGAGCTCGCTAACCTAGGTTTATGTCTAATAAATATTTATAATACAAAAGGTAACAATCCTAAATAATCAGTCGTTCACACTAGACTAACGGTATCATACAAAAACTAGGGTTGTATGTACTTTCTCTCACCGTAGGTACCTATTAATACAAGTTATTACGTGGAACGATAGTTACGATACGATGACTATCCTTAAATTATTTTATTTATATACATCTTGCCTATATTAGATTTTATTATATACATAATAGGATCAACAAGGTCCACACGTACTATGCGTGAGGGCAACTTGACTATCAAATCTACTACCACTGCCGATGGAGATAGGGTCTTCACGAATCATACGGGAAAACAACCTAAACACCATAATTCAAACAAAGGAATGTGTTCTAAGCCCATTTTGCTATAATGCCTGCGTTCTATCTATAGAATGCCAACATTTTTTAAAAAAATGTATGCTAGACCCTTCAACCGAGGTCACGATAATTTCGTACTGTACCTGTCACAGAACTCAACTTGGAATCCGAGACGCACTCAAAAATACTCTATTCAATTTTCTGGGGTCTACATATTGTTTGGAGACTCTCAACAACACAATATGCCTACTCGATACGTAGTAGCAAACCTATTTTATAATATTTTACAAACAATATTTAACTAATTCCTTAAACTTTTTATATCTAGACTTTAGAAATATATACAAAAGATTTTACCATACTTGTTCGGAGGCTCTCAACAATACAAGCTGATTATTCGATATGTACAAACAGAATTTTACTATATCTAATTTTAATTTTTACAAAACCTAATCAGTCTGACGCACTTCAGAATTTTCTAGCACTAATATCTGTTCGGAAGCTCTCGACGAAACAGGTATGCTTATAACGGATAAACATAATAACATTACTATTATCTTATTGTGAACATTCAGACCGATTACTATACTAGTTTACTATACCTAAATGACATAAGAGTCCATACGATACTAGTAAATCCTACAGTTTCGTAAGACAAGGGCGAGAACAATCGTCAGATACGCTATGTGCGAATCATAATGAAAGATCACCTATATATAATACAACCTCGTGATACGAAGAGTTCGGACGAATAACCCGTAAGAACAATCTATCCCATATCAATCGAAGGATGTACAAAACAAAACAAAAGTGAATTCTAAGCCCACTTATATAGGCTAGCGCGCATAACATTTTAACAGAAATGAAACACACACAATTTTCATGTAAACTCCATACCATTACGGGTCTGTAAGCATGCTTCAAAGCATCTCATATGACCTGGCAGGATCACAATACTCTCGAACATTCGCAGGGAAACTTCCGCGAATTTTTTTGCAACAGCTCCGTCAATTTCAGCTGACACACTATCATGTGCCCTTGTTGCATATAACTCTAATTATCAGGGGACACCTATAGTGGCTCGTGATACTTTGTCTATTTTGAAGGCGACCTACACTAAGTCCCTTAACTGTCCTAGAAAAAAAATAAAAAATATAACAAGTGTGTCCTGCTGGACACACCTAAAGCATACAGAAGTACGGTAATACGCATTACTGGCGGATTACAAAAACTTACTATGAGTTACGCGCTACACTAATTAATATAAATTAGCCTATTTTATATATTTAACATTTGTACAATACCTAGACAGAATGATTTACGACATTGTGCCATTTACTTATAATGACGTATTTATATACAATTCTATACCAATATCCTAACATAAAACAATGATGAACAACCAACAAAAACAAAAAAAATGAACTACAAAAAAATGGAAGTTGTTTCGTGCCGGGTAATTTAAGAATGGTTTATTCCAACCTTACTATCTCCTGAAACAACAAGTTAGACATAGAAGGTGGACCATTGGACAGTAATTTCTGAAAAATGTCGTCAGCTTACTGCCCGCTGATGACTCTCAAAGATGATTCGCATAAGGCGAAGTCCACAGAGCACTCCTTACATAACTTTTTATCAAAACGGTACAATAATAAAACTCTTTGTTTCATTCTAAAATCCTTCTAAGGATTCTATCGGAACTCCCACTCAAACGCGGAGATTAGTCTTTTAAAACAATAAGCATAACCTGACCATCAGTCCAAGTACCTAAAGAATCAATATCGGAAAGCGAAGACATTGCCCCAATTCAAAGTTGCATTGGTCAATGAGGAAGAAACAAAACAAGTTAAAAAAAAATATATTACGTGAATATTTCTATCAAGTGTGTAAAAAAAAAATGAATTCAACTTCACATTTCTAGCATTTTTCGTTAGTGCGCATATATCTATATACCTATAAGTATGAAGTGTGTATGCATAGGTATGCCATCAACACATTCAAACAATAGCGATCGGTTAATTCAGGGAATCCAAAACATTTTCTCACTGATGACCTGTCTTAACAAAATTTACGAATAGGATCTAATCACAAATGAGTAATACCAAAAAAAAACTTTACGATGCCGAATGACTATATTTATTATATGAAACGTTTCTGCATCCAAAACTGCCTATAAATTAATTACTGTTTTTGACAAAATTCGAATTTGCCTTTTTACAAAAAATATAATGAGAAGTGGCTCTAATCTCAAAACTAATTTTATCTTTTACGGGTTTTCTCTAATATCATTCCTTAAAGCCATCCATGATCGATACTATTACTCTAAGCAAGCCCTATTGTCTCTACACAGCAATCCCAGAAGTGATGAAGTCACCCGAAAAAACAATTGAAATGAACCATTCAAACGTGTCGATTTCCCTTACCATACACAGAATACAAAAAAAATTCTAAATTGAAACTAAAGTTGGAGAATTTTGGTTAATGGTACAAATGAACTCCGGTGTATTTGTGCGCGCGTGGTTCAAATGTCTATGTATACGTGCGATCTGGCCTCAAGGACATGTTACATCTTGCCTCGTGCGGTTTGGTAAGTACCTACGTTCACAAGTCTTTTCCTGCAGAGAGTTTCTCTTTCCTAACTTTATGACTCACACTTTCTAAGGACAAATTATTAATCGTAAACAAACGACTATTGAAATTTATTTAATATGCAAAGCTAAATGGTTTAGATTTTACGTACTGCACAGCGTAGCTCTATAGTCTCCCGTGGACTCAACTAGGGTCCCTAAATTTCAAATTCTATTGTTGATTTTTCACTGGACGAGTCACAACTCTGGCGGCTGTCTACCGGAAATATATTTCAAAAGAATTTATTTAACTATGGGTCAATCTACAAAACCAAGATAATTACTCATTCTTTACACTACCTACTGTTATAAAAATTCGACAAACAAACTATGCAAATCTGGAAGGAATGTACCTACTGCTGTGAATCTCTTTCATAAGTGGAAAACAAGCTGGTTGCCTCAAGCTAATCACAATTCCAAAGATGCTCATAATAATAAAAAAAAAACTATTCTTACTTTCGTGATTTCGAAATTATTTTACTGAACTGAACGCTATTATAAATTTTTCCGTTACAAAACACGGTAAGTACCTAACTTTGACCGCGTCATATTATTTAAATCGCAATTTCTCATGGCAACAGATCACGTGATTGCCCACACACAAACAGGCAAGCAGGAACCAATTTTACTATATTATCTAAATTCAAAATGAGCTACTAGCTTGGGTAAACTTAGTGCGGACTTATTTTCAAAAGTGCAATAACAAAGAAATGAAAACAAATTATTTTCTGAGCTGACTTCTACATGATACCTACTGTTTGTACTAAGATTTGTTAATTTGTAAGAAAAACAAATCAAAATTTCCGCAAACTATCTCAATAAAATAACAACTGTATTTCTCAACAAGTGGAAAAGGAAGCTTCACATGACATTCAATTATTAATGCGAAAGTATTTTCTCGTTGGTTACTTTGACCAAAAACTATTCTGGAGGACTTGTATCAATTTTAAAACAAAATTTGCAACAAAAAATTTCTAACAAACATCTTCACGACGGGCTCTTATAATTGTGCTGATATGCATGAGAAACAAAAATAGAACTGGTAGGCACCTATATGTACACTTGACCCCATTAACAATATTACGTTCCTTGAATCTATTTATGGAATAGGTACTCTGGCACAAAATTATAATAAAAATTATTGTCACAATGCAATTATCATTAAACAATTATATTCCGAATCTATAAAATTTTACTAATGACTTCTGGCTGACTTGCTATTTTCAATGAACAATTATTATTAAAAAAAATATTATTTATGTATATAAAAATTTTTTACTTTTTGCTGTTGATCCAGTCTTCCAGTCACTCTGCCCCCGTTGTGGCCGCCAATGTAATAGGGTGCCCTCGTTAGGTAATAGGTTGTCTCTCCTCTCTCTGGACCCTCTTAGAATAGATTTGTCCCTCTTTTGGTCGAAGTACTGAGGTGAGACCTGATGAATAGCTCCTCGGTTTACCCTTGATGATGGTGTTCTTACATCTCTCTTTCTGTGCCGGCTTACTCAGTAGAAATGAGCATTACTCTTTGAGTTCTCAAGGATTCGATGAGTTCGAGTGATTAGGAAGACTGATATGTATAATTTTAAATGTTTATTGTATTCACCAGTTGAAATTAAGGTTTACAAGGCAGATACACAATACACAGGTTACACTTTCAATTAATTACAAGTTCGTTCAGGGCTCAACTTTCTTAGTCTGTTATTAAATAAGTTCTTTAACAAATAGTCTGTTTCGTTGATCTTAGCACAATAGTTACATGGATTTTTATACTATTCCCACTGAGATGGAAAAACTAAGTTTCCACTCTTGAAGATGTATAATCACACAGTCACTATATACAATTTAATCAACAATGAAATGTCTATTGAATCTATATTTATTTGTTTTAACGATTTTCCTATTTATTCTAACACTCTCCCCCGACGCAATGTGCGCCGAGGGGAGGAAAACCACGCACTTGTTAGCAGAAGGCTGTCTGTTCAGAGAATGAATGCGCGGTCTCCAGCGCACATCGGGACATCGGGGTGCAGCGATGAGGAAGGATGCAAGGGGTATGAGAGGGGGGGAATATCCTGTTACAGAGGAGATTCGGCCTTGTAGGCAAATTTAAGAAACATTACTACTTCACAAAACTATCTGTCTCAATATCGAGTGGCTTAATTACGATTACTTCAGAACTAATTTCGTTCCACACGAAATTGTCGAGACCCTTCTTGAAGAAATAATTCATACTATTTTTTACATATTACAACCTAGAATGCATATACCTGTATTACGAGGGTAATATCATCAGGATGGTTCAGTGGCTCGTGTCTCTGCTCGAGATGGCTGGGATGTGGATTCAGGTCCTGTAGGAAGATTCCCATGATTTGGAATTTCGGGGATTTCGACATTATTGAAGATTAGTGAAAAATTTTTTGACATTTTTCATTAAAAACACAATTTCTGTATTTTGAGAGATTTTATTATTTACATATAAAAAGAAAATTTTAAATAATTACAGCAAATATAAAATTAGTGAATAATAATTGATACGATTTGATAAAGAAAAAATCCAATTAGTTATTTGAATGAAGATCAATATTTTTTTAAATGGTATTAAATACCTACCTATTATGAAATAAGCAGTCTTCGTAGATTAATAAGGTGGTAATTATGAGTTGTACAACTTATTATGTAGGAAAGTAATTATTATCAATAAATATACAGGTACAAACAGACTCTTAAATCCTAAAACAATATTGTCATATTTTATAGTTGATCTTGTAAGTACTAAACACCCTAGTATTACTTCATTGATTTTGTACATTAAAATTATCAGTGCCCTTTTGTATTTTTGTTATAAAAACTTAATTACGGCCTTCATAGAACAAGTCAGTTCATTACAAATTTTTTCAAAAAATGTTATTTTCAATCAAATCTCCCTTTAAGAGCCCTTTAGGGTACACAAACAAGCATAGAGCCAGAGTTGGAGACAGGCCATTCTTTCTTTATGGTTGATATTGAAAGGGAATATTCTCGGTTTTGACAGATCTAACATTGTTCTATGGAGGCGTCAATTTACATAAAATAAGTTGGTTTCATAAAAATATAATAATAATAAAAAATATTTTTTTCCAATACTTAAAAATGGTGGTTCAGCTGACTAGAAAAATCAGTTTGATAAAATTTCGGCCCGGACTGGCAGACCAATGTAGAGTACAAGAGACAGATAGATATTAGCCCAACCTCAGGTGGACCTGACCCGACCCATTCATGATAAACTGTGTCTCACTGGGCCAAAAATATGTAAAAAAAAAAATAAAATGATGATTATTGAGAGAACGATTTTAAGAGTAAACTACAAACATCCGAATTGCTGTAGCGCTAAAAACATAATCGTTTCATTTCATAAAATTGTAATGAATTAAATATCTAACCATAACTATATAATTACTACTTAAATACATTTTAAACCTTAGCTACTGGTTTCTGAACTGTCATTCTATGTAAAACTGAACGTAGCAATGACAATTCCGAAACCGGTAGCTAAAATGAATTATTGTAGTGATTACACAGTTTACAATGAAACAATAATGAGCTCATCAAGAAATATGTAGTAAAGCAGGGATACTTTGTCTATCCTGTAAGAAATGTCAAATTATTATGTCACTGTATGTATTACAATACAATTTAAAAACATGTAATATAAATAATTTATTTAAAAAATAATGCCGTTTAAATTAAAATATATTTGCGCAAATTTTACACAATAATACTCATATTTTGTAATACAACTGACATTCTTTGTTCCTTATTACAACAAGAATGAAGAACTCAACAGCTGCATTATTTTTTTATTTTATTAAATCAATATAGACCCCGTTTCTAAAGTTTCTATTATTGTACTCAACTATGAAGAATTACTTATAAAAACCACGGGTTTATAAAGCTATTTACCAAGGGCTTATTTATCGATAAATATTAGTTGCCCTGCTGATATGTACAAACACAGTCATTGTTTATTATTTTTATCATACTTTGAAATTGCGCTACACCTGGTTAAAAAAATATTGAATTTCTAATATATATACATTCTCCCTTGAGGCCCCCCGCACACCGCAAGCCAGCCCGGAGAAGACCGATCCACAGCATACTCGACCCGCACGAAACCAACCCCCTAGTCTGATCGAATTAACCAAACCAAAAAGTCGGCCCCACACAAATCAAGCCCGCCGCGGACCTCCCCCAAACAAACTCACAATACAGGGGCCCAAGTCCTCCTAAGGAGCATAGGGAGGCACAAGAGCTCTCCATTGCGCTGGATCATGCAATCATATACATTTACAATATCACAGTTAAATATTGGACATATAACATAATTAACATAGAAACTTAAGCATAAAATATTTCACTTGAAACTGCTCAAAAAACACTTGGTCTCTTAGTCTTTTAGGCTTTTGGGATCCCACTGTCGAGAGTGATTTCTTCAGAGGGATCAGTTTTAATGTCAATGGCTCTAGAACTCATTGCATCCATAAGTTCCACTTCAGACTTTTCTAAATGCTGGTGTGGTACTTTGATTGTACACTTGTTATAGTAGCAAGGTGATTCGGCTGGGCCGGATTTGTCATCTTTTGATAACATTACATAGAGAATTACCGGAGGTTCACTATTATTGCCTTGGTTATATCGCTTAAATAATAGTGGAAACATTCCTAGTAGACAGCCAATGGTTATAAAAATGGTTTGCCCCTGAAATTCAAAATGAAATTAAATTACTTTAAAAATGTTCTATGATGGAATGTGAATTGGGGGCTCAAGTTTTGTTGGGTTTACGAAACTTGACATGTTGAACCTGTGAAAGATTCTCATGATCAGAAATTTGTAAGATTTGAATTTGACCACTTCAATGACAAATGTTTTTAAGTGAAAGCTAGCCAGATAACAATTTTCTCTTATACATATTTATCTACAATTTAATATTAACACATTCAATAATTGAAGTGTTTGTGTATTCACATAGTGAAAGTTCATTTTAACAGATTAAAATAACATAGTTGCACTTTCACGTAAAATTATCTGCTCGAGCTCTTTCGTCTGAGTAATAGTAATAAACTAAGTAATAGTAGGTCCTCCATTTACAGAAATTTTGGTTACATTCTGTTAGTGCCGTATGAGAACAAGATATTATTATTTTACATACATTTTTTTTATACCTAGTATTATGGTCTTAGTAGAGCTGATGGTGTTGGGTTCTGGACGTTAACTACTTTCGCGATATTCTTTTGTATCTCCAAGATTTCGACTCCAAGTCTCCGATTTCTGTGGCGCTCTGGATGTAGAACCTTTGCGTTGTTAGGATCAAAGTTGTGACCCTGTGCTATGCAGTGGTCCACCATTTCAGAGTATCCAAACAAGTCTCGAAACGCCCTTTGATGTTCTTTTGACCTAGTTGATATTGGCCTGCCTGCCTACTTAGCATCACAGTCCCCACACCATATGAGATATACTCCTCCATTATTCATAGCATCCTTTTTGTCTTTATTATTGTATAATAGATTGTTTAAGTTATCCCGTGTGTAGAAGGCTGTTTTGAAATTATTTTTATTAGTTCTAGATAGCGTTTCCGATAGATTTCCGATGTACAGTATTTTTCTCCATGGCTTATCATCATTATGACTGGCTTTTGCAGAGTAAACAGCAGATTAACACATTTATTGCCAATCACACGTTATCATTTCTAACAATATTCTTTCTGAAGTAGCATGCGGTGTTTGAAAAGTTATTTGTGTTTATAGAGTATAAATATTGCTAAAAATGTTGAAACTCACCAGCCAACTCGCAAAGCGACATCTAGAGGAATTTAGTTGTTCTTCCGTTAATTTAGGGGGTTTGAATCCAAGCTTGTTGGCCAAGCCTTCTATATACGCAGACGAACTAATTCCAATTACATCACTGAGCGTATTTCCAAGTCCTGCGGCTGCCATCGTAGATATTCTGAGTTTTCTCCCCAACTCTTTTTCAATGTAATTTCCCTGTAATATCAATAAATGAAGATGAAAGGATCTTTTTCAGTATTGGTAATTGCCAATATTATGGTTATTGCTATGCAGCTAATTACTTACAGCCATAACCATAATCAGGTTATCCAAAAACCCGAACGCCATAAATGGAATGCCAACATATAAGCCTCCTGTAAAAGATTTTTTTTATAAATTACAAGGCAAGATAGAGGATTGCAGTAGGGCATAAGTCTCAAAAGCGGAACATTGGGTAATGGACCACCTTCAACACCGTGGAACAAGTTTTGTAGCCGAGGATAGAGAAGATTTGCAGGAGCGATAATCAACATTGCAACTTCAAGAAGCAATATTTCAGTATAATTCTACCTTAGGATTCCCTGTCATCTTAATCTCCAATACCATAACATGTAATTTCTTAATTTTATACTATGTTTTAAATGAATGTAAAATTGATGCTACGGATTGAGAGTGAAATTTTCCTACGATATCACACAAACGCTTCTTTTGTAAAATATACCTACACATACGCAACTTCCAATTTTCATATTCCCTCCTCAAAATAAGAACTACATCCTTCCTCCATACTTACGTTTAAATGCATCCTTGAAAGACACATAGTCTGAAGCTGCAAAATGAAATGAAAAGTGTGTTAATAACTTGACATGTTCAATGCCCACTACACGGATAGGTACATGTAGCAGAAATTTAAAAATATTTCTGGCATAAAACTGGGTATTTATAGTGTTAAAACAGATTGAAGACAATATAGAGAATATATTTTTAGAAATAATGCATGAATTGTTACATAAAAAAGAATTATATTTGTATACACACCTTTTTCATCTTTTTCACTTTTCGCTGAAATAATAATATAATATATTAATGTTTAGTTACATACAAGTAAGTATTAAGAATTCAAACACTTGGCAATAAAAAGTTGTAATATTGTAGCTGTGCATATATTAATATGGCTAATATTTTAAGTAAAACTGTTTGTTTAGAGTTCAACTGTCTTTTCAATTAATTATTATTAATTGAAAAGACAGACAACTATTTTCAAAAAAATCGTTGCAATATTGTGGTTTTGCTTGAATCTCTTAACCGCTAAAAATGTTTGGGAATGTTTTAAAATATAATCATAATCAAATTTTGGTTCGATTATGTTCAATACTGCAATCTTAATTAACATTTTTTCTTTTGTAAAAAAGACAGATTAAGAATTTTCAACAGAGCATGCATTTGAAAAGATCGTGTGGAAAAAGAAAATTGGACAAAATTATATAAAAGACCTAAAAAGGAAAACTAACAAAACCCAACTCTTACAAAATTTGGAAGAAGAATATATTACTACGTACTTTTTGTAAGGTTTGTGTATTCACATAGTGAAAGTTCATTTTGATGATAACATAATTGCGCTTTCACAAAATTGTTTATTTCCTACTACAATCTTTCACAAGATTCATTCAAATTTTGTGAAAGTGCAACTGTGTTATCATTTTAATAATATATTATTACATTCCACCTGGTAAATTCGTATTTTATTGGTAGGTAATACTAGCTGACCCGCCCGACGACCTTCGACCTAACCCAGAATAAAAAAATAATTTTGACTTGTTACATGAATAAAATGCAGTTTACGACATAAAAACTTAATTAATTTTAGCTAATAATTTATTGCATTATGGGAGGAGGTCATAAGCATTGCGCAAGATCGAGCGCAATGGAGAGCTCTTGTTGCCTCCCTATGCTCCTAAGTGGAGTTCAAAGGGAGATTTGATTGATTGATGTAATAATTATCGTTGATTCGGATGTGGGATGAAGTTCGACGAGTCATAAGTTTATAATCAAATCAAATTATTCCTCTATAATTGCTTTTCTTTTAAAAAAAAACAAGAGATGGCAGTGTAGTAGGAAATAAGTCACATATGAAACCTATTTCCTTATTGTATATATTGTTGAAAGAATGTACCCCATTAAAACTAAATTTTACTAAATTATTATGGTAAGACTTTGAATTGACAAACCTTGTGGGCCCCTCCGACGCTTTTTCTTTTTATATAATCTTCTGCTTGTTCCAACTGGAAAAGTGAATTTAGGTAATGTTGTAAACAATGTTTTAATCAAAAAAAGAAATCTATTTGATATACTTAAGTAATATCATGTATTATAAAAAATTTATATATAAATTTTATAAAGTACTGTGTGTGTACACTAAATATTATTATACATAATAATATAAAAATTATATATGAATGAAGAGTGGAGGGAAAAAAGTAGTCACATTTTGCAAAAAATAAAATATATATGAGGTTTTGAAACTTCTCGTCATACGTTATAATGCCAATGCCAACTATGCTATTACGGCATCAGCAGATGGTAAAGAATTACAAGAAGAAGTACCTAGTGTTTTTTTCCATGCACTTCATGTCATATTAATTTTGTCTGAGAAGAATGATGGTTAAAGAGAGTGAAAAAATAAAGATTCTGTGTTTGAATTATAATTATTTATTATTACTTACTTTAACAACAAATGTCATGCATAATAAAAGATGTCAGATGATAAGTGCAAGAAATAGAAACACTTTTGTCATTGTCCAAATATATTGGGATGAATTTATAATAAGTCTAATGTAATATTATTTTGTTTGTAGCGAGATGTTGATATCATCTGTTGTTTATTGTGTACATGCTTGTGTCAATACTCATCTGAAATTGTGATATTAGAATAACATTAAAATGATTTTTTTACTGTCATGGCGGTGCATAGGGCAGAACTATTTGATTTTGTTTGCTTCTATTTTTTGTAAATGGTCCACGTCGTAATTCAAGTATCTCTAAACCTTCGAGATCGAGTAATCGAATTGTCAGAAAAGTAACTTCTTTAGAAGATGCCAATATCTCTATAGGGTGACTGGTAATTCGATACACTCCTTGAAAGGGGTTATACTAGAGCAAATTTGCAACAATTTTGTTCCCATTAACCAGGGGTCAAATGCCAGTGGTTTTCAAGTTATTTAACTTTTTAGAGTTTTTTTCAATTTTCCATCTTTTGACCTAAAAGTAAAAATTGTGGACAAAGTACTCCATGTAGGATAGTAAAAATACAATTTTCCAATAGCTGAAGAATAAAGGAAAGGTTGAAGTAAAAAATCAAGAAGAAAATATCAAAAACCTCAGAAATACAACGTTTTAAAATTATGTCAGTTTTTTTCATTTTTAATTTCGATTTTTCTAAGGAAGTTGCTCCAATAAAGTATAACATACTTGGCGTACAAATAACAGGAAAAACTTCCCCAATTAATAAGCTTTCCGAAAAAGTATGAATGTTTTCCACTTTACTACAGATTTTGAAAAAAATCAATATTAAACGATTAGAAGGCGCGAAATCGATTTTTCTAAGGAAGTTGCTCCAAAAAAGTATAATATACTTGGCGTACAAATAACAGGAAAAACTTACCCAATTAATAAGCTTTCCGAAAAGGTATGAATCTTTTCCACTTTACTACAAATTTTGAAAAAAATCAATATTAAACGATTAGAAGGCGCGAAGTCAACTCCCTTAGAAAAATCGAAATTAAAAATGAAAAAAACTGACTTGTAATTTTAAAAAGTTGTATTTCTGAGGTTTTTGAAATTATCTTCTTAATTTTTTACTTCAATTTTTCTTTTATTCTTCAGCTATTGTAAAATTGTTTTTTTTTTACTATCTTACATGGAGTACTTTGTTCACAATTTTTACTTTTAGGTCAAAAGATGGAAAATTGAAAAAAACTCTAAAAAGTTAAATAACTTGAAAACCACTGGCATTTGACCCCTGGTTAATGGGAACAAAATTGTTGCAAATTTGCTCTTGTATAACCCCTTTCAAGGAGTGTATCGAATTACCAGTCACCCTGTACCTACATATAGATTGAGAACATAGTAGGTAAATTATATTTATTCGTGGATAAAATTAATGTATAAACTACATACTAATAACTGTATTAGGAATAAACATAATAATATAATAATAATACACATATTTAAGTTATAAATATATAGGTAACGGGTTTTAAAAGTGTGTAAAATAGATTTAAAATATATGTACCTACATATTATAAGCTATATTAATTTAAGTACTAAATTAATTGAATTCAAACTAACCGAGTGCATCTTCTGGTTCTGTCACATAGAATACAATCGGCATCACTGAAAAGATAATAAACAAATTAAGGTTAACAATAACATATTATTTAAGTAAATAAAAATATTTACACCTACAACATGTTAGTTATAAAAAATCATTTTTTTTTTGTTAAATATAGATGAACATTTACCAATAATTGTAGTTATTAAAATAAATACATCAATAGGTTTCATTAAGAAATTTGATTAGGTAACTAAAGGTAAAAAAAGAAAGCAGAGTGTGGTATACAGGGTAACCCAGAAAGTACGACTAAGCGGAAGTCTATAAAACTCCATAGAGATAAAACACCATTAAGGCTATCCAAAGGTAGGAACTAGGAACACGTAGAAAGCGGATTCCGACCCGCGCCGACCGGCTCATAGATTGTTGTCTATGGTTTCAATGCATTTAAATGGGCATGCCGGAAAACGGGATTCTGCTCTCTCTGTGGGTATCTCCATTCAAATGCACAGAAACATTCTTTGCGCCGGTCGGCGCGTGTCACAATCCGCTTTCTACGTGTTCTTACCCAAATACCTCAATAGTTAAGCGATTTTTTTATAATTTTCGAGTTATATAATATTATGTAGTATTTTTTTTATCAACCCCTGACTTACGGGATATTAATGGTTACAGAGACACAAATTTTAGGTACATGTTTTTTTCACGATTACAATGATTTATTATCGCATTCCAGTTTTTGACTTTTTACAAAGTTTCCTCAACACGTTAAGAGTTACATAAGTTTTAAAAGTTACGTACTCACTACACAGGGCAAAAGAGGACGATAGAATCCAAATAAGTCAATATTCTTTATTCTTTACGTTATTTTATTTGCATAAATAAATAGGTATACCACCGCGTTAGCCTATTCAGTGTTCAACAATTTTACAATATTTTATACATTATACACCTGTAATTGTGATTAATAAACAGTTCCCAAAAGATATGTAACAACAACTGATGACTAACAATTCGATTTTTAAATGGAACAAACCACTACGGTCTTACCACCGCCTAGTTCCTAAAAGACTGCATCGCCTATGCGCGTGACGTCAGAGCTCCTGCGTTCCGGCCTGTCAATACATAAATGAGAGAGACGGCGATCGAGATGTTCTCGGTACTATATGCACGGATCCGCTAAGTCGGCAGTGAAGTGTTAATCTAGGGGTTCCCAGCCTATGATTCCCCCCCCCCCTTCCGATCTTGTTAATAGAGGTAGGTACCTACCCACATAAAAGCGCTATAATAAGATTATACATTGATATGCAAAATACTATTTTAGACGGGGTTAATGCATGTAAATAATGTAATCTCAAATTAACGAATCTATATAGGCATGTAGGTGAGTCAGTAAGTAAAATTTTCACATATATTAATACAGCCCCCTTCACCCATTAAAATTTACAACGACGGCACAACACAAACTACATAGTTACTTGTAAGTAACGTGATTTAGTTTTCTTTACTTACATACTAGATGAGGGGGTTATAAATTATAAGCAAAAAAATTCACAGTGAACATAATTATTTGCAAGCGAAATAACGTAACTCTCTTCTGGTAAATTCCACGACAACCTATATACAACACAATTTGTGCCATAAACTCTGATAAAAAAATAGTAGGTAACTATGTATAATACCTAATGGAAGTTGCGTATGTATATTTTTGTGTACGTGTGCATAGAATTTTAACCTATAATATTATAAGAGTCAATTTATAAAACAATCATGGAAAATGACAAAAATGTTGTTTTTGTGATGTACTTAGATGAAAATGTATACCTATAAAATCCTGAAAAAAATTGATATATTATACTGGTATTTAAACCTGTTAATCATTCAATATTTTGGGGTCGTTTACACCATTTAGTTTTTTTTTAATAAAATAAAACAAAAATATATTTCTCATTCGTGGAATCTTATTGGAATCGTGTTTGATTCTAGTAGATTTTATAACGCCGTACGAAAAATAAATTCAGAACGCAATACTAATCACTTCCATGCATTTATAACATAAAAATGATTCTCAGTGCGTGTGCGTCTTGCTAAAAGTCGAGGACGATATACAAAATGTAGAAATTTGCGAGGAAATATAAAAATAACAATTTTGTTTTACAATACAAAGTTTTCATGCATGTATTGAAATGAAGTACAGGAAAGAAAAGAGACCGTAACATTACGAACGCAAAATTCTTTGAGACAAATACAAAGCATTGTGTTTATTTCTTTCACTGATGCCGACAGTAAAATGATGAAATCATAGCTCATTCCAAATAATTCTAAATGACAAAGGTATAGTTTCTAAAAAATCGTATTTTCGTCGATATGCAATGATGAAGATCATCGCCTGACAAATTCAACACTTTGTATTTTTTTTTGTAGTGTTTATGACTGTTTTATACCAAGAATAATAATTTTAAGCCAGTTTATCTATGGAACTATTATACAGATGACATCGCATAAAATAATATTGTCACAAAATGTTGAATGGAAGTAGACACAATGCTACGTGTGTCGGTACTCGGTATCAATACGTATGTACCTAAATAATTTGGGCATTATTACAATACTAGCTGACCCGTCCGTCGAACTTCGACCCACCGAATCAAAAAATGTTGTGGTAGATAGTTTCCGCTTAGTTTTCCAACATATAATTATAAATGCCTATTCAACACGATTTCTAATAAATTAGTATATAATCTCTGATAATATGAATAGGGTGTTGTATGCTGGTTCCTCAGTAGATAATGATGATAACTTAATAAAAAAAACGAAATTTTAATTCTGCTAATAACTTTACATTTAACAATTATTTTTGATTTTGAGGTGGGACGAAGTTCCGACAGGTCGGTAAATTTTTCATCACTCATGGATGCTTGAATAATATTTTTTCTTCTTATAAATGTCTATTTTAATCATTCTAATTTTGAAATTAAATTGATAATAAATATTGTTTAAAACAGATGCATCTGTGAGAATTACGTTGGCTAATAATTTATCATTAGGTATACAATTTCGTTTCATAATTAGGAACACGGGAAAACGTCTGTCGGGAAAGTTAGTTTATAATAAAAATATTGCCTTCACGACTGTATAACATTATTTTTTTTACTAGAGATGGCGTTGTAGTTGAACATGAGTCACAAGTGAAGAATGTTAAGTTAGTTAATATACTATTGTAAGACTACATTCGATTATTACGATGTTATTATGGAGACACACGACCCATCATTATCGTCGACAGCTGGGTATGGTTCTACATGTGTGTCAATTAATTTCAATCTTCAGTGTTACTGTTAACAATGTTGAAGGTTATGCGCTACTGTAGCATAGCATGGTATGCTGGATTCCACTTTGGGTAATCAGCAGTTAGTCAATCGCCCTAACTATTCGGTTATCTTCTCGATTGGTTCCGTATTTATGTACCTATGTGTGAGTGTGTACAATATCATTGATACCATAAACGTGTCACCCTTTGAAGAAAATCAAGCATCTTTCAAAAGCTTTCCATTAATATGAAAATTCATATTTTCTTTTTAACCAGAGTTCAAAATATATTCGATGTTCGATTAATTGCAGTACTTATGTGCTAAAATCCTGTTGATTTTGGTATTATACCTAGATAGATGGTTCATAATGATGTGCAAATCGCTGGAAACCACATATTACTAAGTATATATTATGATTATTATGCGATATAATTCTATGCAAGTTTTTCATGTTTACAAATAAAATGCCCTCAATTTAGAAGTTTGATGGCATTGTAAATTATTCTGAAGACATCTAACCATTGAAATACTCAAACTTTAGATATTGGCTTTTGAAGGACATAATATTGTATTTCCTACCCGCAATAATTACGAACGCTAAAATATTATTATTGAATACCCTTTGAACATCTATATAAATTAAATATTATTAGTGGTCTATTAGAGGAGTGGGATTCGAGTCTATTTGTATCAGTGTAGGTACAATTCAAAATCATAAACTCATTATTTTTTAGTAATTTTTTGCATCGAGTTCTTTTAGGGACGATTCGTGACGTTTCCCATAAGTACATAAAATATGTACCTGACGTTTATAATGGATGGGCATTTTTGGACTCTAGTTAAAATGAGAAAAAAAAAACGAAGGCTAATTTTATATAATATTAAATAATACAATAGTTTGTATATTTATAAATTTGTGTTGCAATGATCGCAACCTTGCATCTTTTTTACGTATAGAAAAATATATTCCACACTCTTTTGAAGAGGAAAATAAGGAAGAGCCGAGCACAGGTCATAGAAAATTACTTAAGTAGGTATATTAATTTTATATAAAAAATAAACTTACGTGGAGTTACTTCGTCCTCTCGTTTAGGGTAACATAAAATCGCCTTAATTATAGTCCTCTGCAGGTCAGTCAGATGGGGGACTTCTTGGGCTGTGGGGTAAATATTATACCCATGCACATTCTTGACGAATCTCATTGCGATTACAACACCTGGTTTTGAATCGCTGTAAATAACGTGACGTTTGGGGTCGTACTTCAAAATTAATCTGCGCTTCTTCGAATACTCTCTGTTTTGTGATAACACACTGCTACATTTTGGAGCCTCGAGTAAATTTGGTAAAAAGTTCTTTCTGACTTGATTAAAAAGGACGTTTCTCAAGGCCATTTTTTAATTAGCTATTATTATAAAACACCAAGTTTCACACAAACACTTGTAAATTTTTTGTAATTTATTTAAAAGAGTCAATTTCCGCACGAGAAGTCCGAACTGAACAGCACTACAGCGAGAAATAAATTTCAAAATACACGACAATAATAATTTGGTGATAAACGTGTGTAGCTGGTTGAAGGGTAGTGGTAGGTTTGGAGTGGGGTACATCATCAGGTAGATTTTCCCCATGACTGGAGAATCTATGGGTGGCTGCTTCATACCAACACATAGTTTAAATTATTATGAAATTATCGCGATGAAATCACCAGAAATCTAATTGCAATATGTTTCGTATAGGAAGGACATAATATTTTTTTTTTAATTTCTTTCAATTTTCTGAATTTGACGTTTGCTCAAAATGTCATTTGAATGTTAAATAGCCAACCGAAAAAATCTAATAATGCAGGTACCTACTAAGATAGATGTGTTTGGTAGGTTATAAGACACCGACTTTCGTACTGGAACTTCTAAATGGGACATAATTTTTGTAGCAAATGAATCGCCTGAAAGTCTAAGTATTGAACACTCAATACACACATATTCCAAAATATACTATCTTCCTCTTTCACAACACAAGGACACAAGCTTTAAGTAGCTTACTGTGAAAGAGTCAAATAATGTATTTGTGTTCTTCACCTTGAGTGAGCACAGATTCATTTTCATAAAAAAAACGTAAGTGGATATTTTAGTTTCAGACCAAGAACGTATGATAACAAAAAAATATATTTATGTATAGCTTTCTCACAAACATGTATTGTATGATGAGGATTTAAAAAAAAGAAACAGGTAAATGGGATGAAGACATTCTACGTGAATAAGATAACATCACCCCCCCAGACAATTTGAAATTGGCCTTCGACCACAAACGAAGAAGATGTCAATGTAGAATACGGAAAAAATGAACTGTCCACTGGAACATATAAACAATTCTTTAAACTAAACAAAGACACAAATATAAAAAGTAGACAGTTAATTTTCTTCCTACTCTACATTGACGAAAAATTCGTTTGTAGTCGATCGCAAAATTTAAATTGTCTAGGCTCCTGTTGGTACCTACTTATGTAATCAGAGTCTGCTTGTAATGCTGAAGTTCGCCTACTCGCGACTCGCCCCCTACCACTGTAAAAACAATTAATAATAGAAAAAAAATATAGTAAACTAGCGGTCGGCCCCAGCTAGATATTTAAAAAAAATAATTCAGTTTTCTTATGATCTTTATAGATCCCTAACTTTATCAAAATATTCTATAGGCTATGTTAATCCCCTCCCGCCCGGCTCGTACCCCAGTGACGCCTAGGTGTATCTTTGCTGCATTTCAATTACATTTTTTTAAATAAAAGAACACCTTATTGTGGCATAACTATATTAGTCCCGACATTTTTTGTAAAAAATATTGATGTCTTCTACAAAGTCGTAGTACATTATTATTTTTTATCTATCATCAATAGTTTTCACAGCGCACGTGATGTAAAGAATATTTTAGGTAATTTGTTTACACCTTGGGTTACATTATTAGAGTTTTAGTAAGGATTCCAAATATTTTTGAAAATTCAATATAGCCTATGTTTACCGGGGATTGTGTAGCTTTTCAAAAGTGAAAGAATTTTTCAAATCGGTTCGGTAATTTTGGAGTCTACTCAGTAAAGGTTAAACTTATTGAATAAGAAAATATGTAGTAGGTAGGTGTGTTAAATTATGTTAAGTATGTTTTAATATTAACTTGTACCTATGATATGTACAAACTGAAAAATAATTTAGAAATATGTATTTTAAATAATTGTGTATAAAAAATGTAATTTGCATAATTTTATAAATAAATTTAAATAAAAAAAAAACATACAAACAAATAAAAAATCAAATTTTTCCTCTTTATATATTAGTAGATATAGATAGAGTATAGATGATATTCTGTAGGCAAAAATGTCTTTTGTTTGTTAAAATTTAACAGAGTTAATATAATAATGCGAAATTCCTCTTGAGCGAACATGAGGCTTATTCTGAAAACGCTGTGTCGCTGTGTACATCTTTTTTTCATTTTCTCAAAAGGATCTAAGTAACAATAATATATTCATACAATTCCATCGGTTGATATAAAAGATGTGCAATACAAAGCAGGCTGCGAATTTATTGTTTTATTTGCAACAACAAGAACAAAACAATAATAGCACTACCAATACCCAAAATGTTGTTGGTAATTTTTTTGTTAAATGCACATTTTTTGCTTTCTTAGAAGGTTCGGATGTATCTACTATCTAGATATCTTTTGTTGGTAAATTTTAAATGCTTTGTTACTGTTTTTATTTAGGTAAATTGAATATACCTAAATGATTTGAGACCTTGGTAGCAAACAACAATACTACAGTCAAGATGGGGGCGAAAAAATCTTTGTGGATTATTTTGTATGTTTTTTCTGTTCTAACTTCCTGATGAAAATGTAAACTGTTGCGAGTGTGTTACAAATTCTGCAATAGGTGTATACTGTATGGGAACAACAACTGTTATACAGTTTTCTGTCTGATACATATATGAAATTTCCGCTTTAAAAAAATACACTTCTCTTTACAATTATTGCCTGAAGCATTTTTTCCAGTCAACTGCTTCCGTCCAATCTGAGACAGACCAACCCCGGGTAGAAATTTAAAGTGAAAAACACTTGGAGAAATTCTCACACGATTAGGAATCGAAGCCGGGACCTCTTGATAAGCATCAGTTAGCACCTATACCACTATTATAGTTAGCAAGGTCTGTAGGTACATAGATTATGTAAATAGGTATTATGGTTTAAAAGTAATAACCTTCGCAAACAATATAGGTATTTGACTCATATTGTGTGTGTGTTCTGTTCGTTTGAAACAGAACTGGGATTTTGATATGAGGTGAGAGGAAGTACCCATGCAATTCACATTGGTTGGTACCTTTCAATAGCTGCATACACACGTAACGATTGATCTTTACGATTTGACCGATATTCGCTCATTTTCCAAATCTTAGCGAAGAAAACAATCGCTAAGATTTGGAAAATGAGCGATTATACCTATCGGTCAACGCGTAAAGATAAATCGTTAGGTACGTGTGTATAATAATATGCTGCTTACGCTCTTAAGTGCATAGCAAAAGAGGAGAAGTAGACATAGGAAAAGAAGAGATTGCAAGAAATAAGGGCAATCTCTGCATATGCTCTTCCCTAGAACTACAAATACAGCTTATATATTATTTTTTCCAATGTCTATCTCTTTATAAGTAGGTAGGTACCTACCTCGTGTTTTTTCTGAATTCCGTTTGAAACGGAATACCTACTCTTAAAATAAACCAAATTATTGAATAAAAACACACGTGTATTAGCATATGAATAGTTTTCCGTGTCATATTTGCCATGCCTGATGTATATATCACTACCTATGTATATATATTACATTATTGGATTTGACTGCGACTGTGTTAAGGATGCCGAATGACAGCGGAGAGCGATGTTCTTCCTCCCGTCAGGGTCTAGAATCTAGATCGTATACGATTTTTCCTTAGTAGATAATATAATATTATCTCCAAATCCCTCAGCTCTGCTTCGAAGGAGCGGAACACGGATATGAAAAACATTGCACAAGATCGAGGGCAATGGAGAGCTTTGTTGCCTCCCTGTGTAAGTGATGGTGAACAAAGTTTTAGTTCACCTTAAGCCGTCCAATTTCTTTTTCGTACTGCATTTTTAAACATACTGCTCAAACACAAAAATTGCAGATATCGTTTGGTGCCCTGCCCTAGTGGATCGATCCTTATTGACTGATGTAAAATTATGTCATTCGAGCTCACTTTGGATGAGCTCAGATTCATATCCGCATTGATCGTACCAACAATAATTACTTCTTTCTCATTTTTTTTCATTTCAATATTTAAGATTGCTGTCTTTCAAGTATCTATAGTGCTGTTGGTAAAAGGGAACTTCCCATGTCTTTATTTAATAATGCATGTACATTGTACGTTTATATTTTGTTGGATAGAGGGAGAAATAGTGGTCATAATAATGTTATATCGAGTATCGACTCTTTGAGGGGTTTGGGACACCTTGGAAACCATATTGTGATAAGACAAAGATAGCGGTAGGAACATCACAGTATTATTTGGACAAGGTTGACCCGTAGAAAAAAAAAAACTAACAAACCCCCAATGAGATTTGATTCAGAAATGTTAGAAGAAGCTTTCGAGAGGGGCTTTCTTACTACAGCTGACAAGAGAGAAGTGAGTATACAGATTACTGAAGGACAATCTACATAATAATTCAGAAATGTTTGTGTGCTTTCGATCGTATATGTGAACATCACGCTCAAAATACAAATGCTACGTCAGATATGAATCTGCGCAGAGCGGTGCAATTTGCTTGAGAAGGTTCTTAAATACAATTTGCTGCATAAACTTTAATATACTTAGAGCTATTTAAAAACTCTTTTTTTAGGATCTTCATACAAATTTCTCAAAAAGACAGTAAGCCATCTTTTGGAAACAAAATTACTCATGTAAACGTTGAATGGAATCTTGGTATTACGGTATGAAAATGTAATAAAATAATTATAGATTGATTTGTTATACATATAAATGTTATTCAAATCTTATTATTCTCAATAAATAAAGATTTAATGAAAAAAAATTGCAAAATGATTCCTCCATTTTGAAGTTTGACAGATAGCAAAAATCACCCTCTATGGGTGGAAAGCCTAATTAATTATCACACATTAGGGAATGTAGCTAAGATTCAAACCACAGAGCTCTCCCTCTCTCTCTATGAAAACTTGCAAATTATGTCGGTAGGTTCGTATAATATTATGAGGTCGGTAATACAAAAATTGTAAAAGTGTCATTCTTCTTTTTCTGTGCTTATGTCAGTTATAGAGGTCTGTTAAGCAATGGGAAGCTAGACTAGAACCTGTTTAATTACCTACCGATCAAGCCTGACAATCGGAATCAAAAACGTAAAGCAAGACGGGTATAAGCTAGTAATAATAATAATTGTGTGAATTGCACACCATGTGTTGTATTTTACTGTTCCCATAACATTTGGTCATCGTATCCTCGCTCTACAAACGGCATGTTGTCTGAAACACACTCGCCTATTATTCATCAAACCTATTTGCATGCCATACCTTATAGAACATGCCATACCTCATAGTTGTAGAAAGAGGAATACCGATGAGAACATAATTATTTATAGGAACACGTTTATGTATATAGGAAATTTCAGCAACAGGACAAAAGCAATGCATAGGATTATTATTATAATCATAAAAAAACTCGTTGGCATTCATAATTTCAAATTGTTCAAAGATTTTCAAAGAATATTCTCTCATTCTTATTTTTCGTTTCTCGTCCTTTCCTCATATTATGCCAAACACGATTACTATCCTATGCTATCTATCAGTAGACATTCGTTGCTATTAACATAAATAAAGAAATAATATAATTAAAGAGTTCTACGTGTTTCTACCCTATGGGTAAGAACACGTAGATAGCCGATACCGACCGGCGCACACAAGGCCAAGGAGCTACATTAGGACGACAAAAATATAAAATGGTAGCTTATTCGATATTCTGATCAATTTTTTTATTGTGAGGCTACTTCATAATAATCTTTCACAAAAAATACCTTTTTAGGGTAGATTGGGGTAAAATGGGGCATACCCATATAGGGTAGATGGGGGTAATAATACTCCGATTTGAAAATGAAACAATAAAAATGAAATATATCTGTATTTTTATTACTGAGGTCGTATATTTTTAAGATTCTTACCAGTATTCTCGTCGTCTTCATCATACTTCGTTTATGTACAACCCACAAGAAAATACCGTAAGAATTCTGCATTAATTCCAGTTATTTCAGAAAGTTCACTAATACCAAACCCCAATATATATTAAAAATCGTTCATTGCACTTTGATGATGAAAATTAATGAAACAATTCATTGCTCAGCATTAAAAATAATTATCTTTTCTTCACCTTAACTTCGTGTAGAAAAGCGTCACCCTCAGTAAAGATTACATACGATTAAAAAAAAAGGTGGAAACAGGGGGACGTGTTTTTTACGTTAATTATAAAGTGTTTTAACAAACTATAAAAAATTTATAGCGGTACTCTGTGGAACTTTTTACATAAATCTAGTTATTTTTAATATTTGGATATTTTTAAGAACAAAAATAGCATTTGATAAAACATATTTTATCTAGACTAAATAAAATTGTTATGCCAAAACAAAAATTGCATATTAAAGTACACACCTGTTGCTTCAATATCCAAATTAAAATTGGAAGAAAAACAACTTAGGGAAAACAGCACGAACGCAACTAGTACATCAATTATTGGAGCACAACTAAGCGATTTCGGCCCTGTGAATGTTCATCATCTTTGTACGCATGCTGAGACGATGCTGTTAGATTGACATAAAAAATTCTTATGGTTTATAATGGAATGGTTAATTAAAATATATTTTGACGGATTTCTGATTGGTTGGAAGAAAGTGTGTTTTTTTATTTTTGTCGTCCCAGCGTAGTGTTCTTGGGCTTGTGTGCGGCGCAAAGAATATTACTATGCATTTGAATGGGGATACCCACAGAAAAAGCAGGAATCCGCTTTCCGGCATGCCCATTTAAATGCATTGAAACCATAGACAACAATGTTTAAGCCGGTCGGCGCGGATCGCAATCGGCTTTCTACGTGTTCTTGCCCTATGGGTAGATACCCATGTTATCTTATTTTCATAACTCTGCATCCCTACTGAACGACTAAGTTACTCACTAGTTGCATGTAAACATGAGATCCAACTGTCGATGGCCTGAGTCGGTATGTTTCTTGTATGAAACGACGTCGTCAATAAATAAAATTTTTACAAAAATTGTTAAGAAAAGTTTGAGATATACTACTATAATGTATACATTTTTTATAGAAAATTTAATTATCTAGTTGGTGTGTTTTGGCGTTTTTCGATATTTTTATTAAATTCTGAAATATAGGCACTGAAACTCATAAATTTGTCATAAAAAAAATATTTTTTTTAATAAAAAAAGTTTGAGAAATCCTGGAACTTTTTCATTAAATTTAATTTGAGATATTGTATTTTTCTATATACATACAAAATTTTATGGTTCTAGCTTTTATAGTTTTCGAGATATATGAAAAAAAAAATAGTAAAAATTCAAAGGTTGATTACCCCTGACTGAAAGAAAATTTCAAAATTATGAATATACAATTTTTTATTAAATATTTTCTGAAATTTTAGGATCTGTGCATCAAGCGAATCGAATCAAAAGTTATAAGGGGGGGGGGACACACAGACACACCCTCACACACACAGACACACTAAATGTTCTCCTCCGAATTCTGAGTAAATCCATATATGGAACATATATGCTGCGAATGGCTGCGAAGCCTCTAAGTTGGTGATTTTTGTCGTCAAAGTTTGAAGAACCGTTTAAAATGTAGACCTGGCCATACAAATCTCACGTATCTTGGCTTGATACTGCTGATCTATCTCGAGAAATAATTTCTCTTCAACAAATCGACAGTTGGATAACTTATTAATTTTGTAAAATGTTTAACTGCTGCGATTTTAAAGAAAATCTACATATTATTTGCCCAAGGCAACAATAATAGGTAATTATAATTATCATCAAAGGAATTTCCAAGACTTTCTAGTTTTGATTAACCGAAATTTCATTACGTTAGTAAATATTTACTCGGAGACAATCAAAGTAGCTACCTTTAGGATATATGATAATAATATAGCTTTTAAAATATTTCGCATATTTCCTAATTGCTATTGAAATAATATTATGTTGTTTATTTAAGATTGTGATTATGAAGACACTTTTGATAATAAATTAATTTGTAAATATTTATGATGTGATTACCCATACTACCTACTGTAGTTAGGTTTTTATTTAAATTTTTGACATTGCACCCAAAAAGATCGGGAGATCTTGGGTATATAAGATAGTACCACCGCATCACGAACAACGATATACGCCGACGCACCCAGCGCAGGCCCATCACTTTAAGATCTTCGATGTTTGGGGTAGAAGGTCCTTGGTGATAGTCCATTTCAAAATAAAAATGAAAAGTCTTCTATAGTTCTATGACAAAAATAATAATTCACACATTTTCGGAGACTACCGTCTACCATTATCAAATGTATATGACTCTCTTAGAAGTTTAAGTCTTAAACATTTGATAATGGAGACTGATGTTGTCTCCGATATGTTCATTTTTATTTTTCCATCACTTTAAACATTGTGGAGAGGAGGTGGACATGTCTGGGACATGCGTTAAGGATGCTGAATGAAAGCAAAGAGAGTGCTGTTCTTGCTCCCGTCAGGCTCACGAAGATGAGGAAGACCCTTGTTCCATCCCTTTCGTGACAGAGCTGAGGGATCTGGATATGGTCATAAACATTGCGCAGGATCGAGCGCAATGGAGAGCTCTTGTTGCCTCCCTATACCCCTGAGTGGGGTGTAAAAGGGAGATATTTTATTGTATTTGATAAAATGTATCCCTATTTTCCGTTGTCATTGCAGCAAGCGTGATCGGCTGAACCAATTTCGCTAATTCTTTGTTTGTCGTACTTTTGCTATTGCCAGGAGAAGGTTCTTGTAAAAGAAAAAAAAAATGACGCGGAACATTTGAAAATTAAAGAAAACTAAATGTTGATAGCCTTCTTAGTGCGCTTATAATTTAATTCTAATTTTGAAATTAAATTGACGTTTGACAGAAACTGATAGTTCTTTGATAGTTGATGCGAACAGAATGCGTGTGCAAATAAATATATGGCTTAAAACCAGAGACGTGTTATAAATAAATCACTGCTTAAAACAAATGCATAGGTCGGAATTACATTGGTTAAAAACTAATTCATTTATCATACATATTCGTGTTCAATATTCATAGTTGGGTAGGACCACAGGACAACGTCTCTGGGAAAGCTGGTATCAAAAATAATAAACAACAAAAGGCAGTCCTGTCATATTTTCTATAGACGTTTCTCGCCGTTCTAACAAATTAAAAACTGTTACAATACGACGTAGATTGTTTTTACCAAATTTTTTTCTGGAAAGTTTATGACTTATATTTAGTTTCATTCCTGAATAGTATCTACCTATTTGAAGTGCTAAAAGGTTCCTTTGTTATCGTTTGTACACGTTCTAAAAAGGAAATATTTTTTTTATAGTTGCACCATTCTAAAGGGTCCGGTAATAAAAAAAAACAACACAAAAACAATATCCAAAGAATTATCCATGAGAGACTTGCAAAGAAGATAAGCAAACATTTTGGGATCTCTCTATATGCGAAATTATTTTTTATTTTATTGTCTAAAGCATTTTGAAATTTAAATAAAATCATAAAATTTCTTTTGTTGATAAATGGAAAAAAATATTACAACGAGTTCTAAAGCTTTCATAATTGTAACTTAAAACACAATATTGTTAAGGATAGTAAAAATATAAAATTTAAGGGGCTATGTAACGCAAAATATTTTTCGTGTCTGAATTGGAATATAGATTCTGATTACGCTCCTAATTCCAATTAGACCCCCAAAATCATGGATATAAAAACTACTTGAGATGACAAAATGTTTAAAATCTGTTAAAATATTTAGTTAAAATCGTATCTATCCATCTCAACTAACATAACGAACATAATATATCGCTATTTCATTTATACCCTCTTGTTCATAATAATAATAACATTTTTTTTGTGCGCAGTGGTGTAGCAATATACTTGTGAAGTATTTCTGTGGAATAAGAAACATTTCTTTATTCTTTAAACACATTTCTTTATGATTAATCTATCAATATTTTGGTTTTAAATTTTCAACAAAAAATATCAAGTTTGTTTAAGTGTTTTATTTACTTAAATAGGTACTTATCTGATAAATCAATAAACCATTTTAAATTTATTTATTTATTAATAACAATATACGGCCAATGGTTTTTAAATATTGAATCATGTAAGCTTATCAGATGTGTTATATTGTGATGAATTAAGTACCTACTTATAATATTTTTTTAAACACATGGAAAAACTAAAATCTTTCAAAATAATATATTTATGCGATGATATTATCTTCACATACCTACATAAGTTCCGCGAAAGACTAACCACCCAATCTAAATACCTACTCAGATATGTTACATAAAATACTATAAAAACTATCTGTTCCGCCACTGTTAAAGAAACAAAACATACATTTCTCACAATGTGACGTCTTAGAACTGCATAAGTTTGGGCACCTTGTATTTTTTCTTCTCATATTCGTATTAAAAAATAATATATTCCTATAAATGAAATGAACTTTCTACTAAAACATATATAGTTAGGACCAGAGAAAGACACAAATAAATAGGTACATACCGACTCGATATATATGTAACTACCTATTATTATACCTACATCGTAAAAATTCGTACCATTTTTTTTTCCTAATGAATAACAGCTCTCCAAAATGTGTTCAGTTTTTTTTACGATGAAGGCAGTTTGGAATGAAATGGTTTCATTTGGTTTGTACAGAATAGAAGATACTCGACTATTTGAAAAGTATAGAAATACTAAATAAATAATAAATAAATAAATTGAAATTTTGGGAGCAATCTTTACCAGAGTCTTTATCATCCGGGTCTCGAAGACTAGGCAGTAGGAAGATACCTCATTATGTGGTCTGTTCCTTCGCAGCAGAGCTTATGGATTCCGACATGGAGCGATAAGAGAGCTCATTGAACCTGCCCAGGATCTTTTGCAGTGGATTCCATACGCCCTTACCCCATCTACTCTAGATTTCAGATTTATGAAGAGTGGATGCTCATAAATATTGTCAGTTTTACGTACCCTTACAATGAACACATCAAAATAATTCATAAATACCTAGGTATGTACCATTGTAAGTGAACACATAAAATAATTTATGATCCTTTCATTGTTTATAACTATGTGGTGCAAAACATATTGTGTGCGTACATGTGTATAGATTTTTTCTGACGTACATAAATATTGAACGGTTTTTACATCTCTCTTTCAAAAACTAAACCTGTCCGTACGGACCTATATAACCAATCGATTGAGTTATAAATAGGTATGTAGGTAGGTATGTGGCGTTATAAATAGGTATGTAGGTAGGTATGTGGCTAGGCAGAAACAATAACACATTTGATTGCATTTGAGAAGACACAATAATATCAACCATCTGGTAACAAGTAGTGTCCGTTTAGGGACTAGTAAAAATAATAATATGACTTACAGCCATTGACGTGATCTTTCATTCACTTGCAACCATGTTTTTATGTTACATCCCACAAAATGATCCTTTTTTGTGTTCACTATCCAATGGAACCCATCGAAATTTAGTAAAAATAAATAATTCCAATAGATTATAATTGTGAAGTTCGTACGTAACTCCATATATTTCATACATATTTTTCATATGATAAAACTAACCCAGCTACGAGAAATATTTTCATACTTTTAATTTTCGTCGGTAAGTCGATGGTTTCTAAGACACTCAATCAAGAAATGTCCGCGGTAAATATTTTTCTAATAGACTGCATCATTCTATTTGGCGCGCGGGAATGGTGGGGCGATCTATGTAGAAAATGTTACGTCGTAATAGTTCCAATATGGGCCACCGCGAGCCAAAAAGGAAAGCGCCGACTATACATACAACAGAGCAGTTGCTACGATAAGATATGTCTAATTGACCGCAGTTCTGAACGTGGTAAAAAGAAGTTGAGATCCTTTGAGAGAGGATATAACTGATTTATAAATCATTATTTTCTATGCCTGTCGTCCGAGAGGTTTTGCTGCTAGTTATAAATTTAAAGAAACATGACGATGTCTCACAGAACAGTAATGTGTCGATTTGAAAAATCACATTCTATGGGTATAACTCAAACACGTTTTTACAGACATTCACTAGGTTCTGTGTAGTGTGTGTCCTATATTATTATAGTCTTCCTTGACTCCAGATGACTGGCCAGATGCAATGGCTAAAAAATATACCTAGGTGGGTATGTTTTTATAGATGTGACAATAATCTTTTTTTTTTCACTCACTGTCTAGGAACCATAATACAACCTACACAAGATAGCACTGTTGTTTCATTCGCAGGGTGTTGAAAGTAAACCTTCATTTTATGTAGCTTGGCTCTACTTTTCTTATACCTAGAATAAATGAATGAAAGATAATAAAACTCCATAAGAAAAAATTTGCTGCTAAAGAAGCAGTTTTTTGTAAGTTTTTGCTGCATCACTAGATCCATTCTTCGGGTGCAAGTCAGTTAAAAAAAAAAAGAAGCAGTAGGTAAATTGCATATCATAAATTCATTTATTGAATTCATATTATTATTATTATGCTCAATTGTATTGAGGATGGAAATAAAAATAAATAAAATATTTCTAACCATAAAAATATTGTAGATTGTTCCATCGTGTCTCACTCTTGGTGTGCAAAAACGTGTATAATAATAATTATTTGAGATCAGATACATTATAAAAAAAAACATTATCCAAACACGTTTTTTTAAGTGAATCTGGGCTCACTCAAAGTGAACACAAATACACTCTCGACATCTTTCACATAAAGCAAAGCTTGTGTTGTGAAAGTGGAAATGGTCGGCACCGGGATTCGAACCCACGACCTTCAATACGATGTACGTACGAAAACCGCCTAATATTTTTCAAAATACCTACCTAATAATTTTCAAAAGACATAACACTCGGTAATGAATATTTTTTTGTCTTAAATACCTATTAACATTTTATTGATAATCAATCAATCAATCAAAACTCCCTCTGAACTCCACTCAGGAGCATAGCGAGGCAACAAGAGCTCTCCACTGCGCTTGATCTTGCGCAGTGCTTATGACCTCCTCACACACCATGTCCAACTCCCTCAGCTCTGCTTCGAAGGAACGGAACACGGTATGAGAGGGTCTTCCACGTCTTCGAGACCCTGAAGGTAGGAAAAACAGCGCTCTCCTCGGCCAACTGTCATTTGGCATCCTCAACACATGTCCCAGCCATGCCAATCTCCTCTCCGAAATGGTGGAAGGGATGGGCCTGCGCTGGGTGCGCCGGCGTATAGCGTCGTTCGTGTTATATTGATAAGCAAAAACATGTCCAAAAAAACATATTTTCAAAATAATTCCATATTCTTATGCGCTGCCAATTATTTTATATTATAAGGTACTTATACATATTATAAACTTACAAAACATAAAACGTTTTTGTTTATTTCATGTTTGGCCTAACTTCTCTATATTATTATTATTTTTAGTTGGTTGGATATCAGAAAAATCATGGATATCTAAATCTTCCTTCAGAGAGAGTCTAACGCCGTATTTTACTTAGACTCCCTCAAAACTTTGCAAAAGAATCTCTATCGCAACTTCATACAAATAGAATGGTCATAAGGATCATTATGGTACAACGACTTGATATGAGCCGTCATGAGAAATTTTCCAATATATTGGAATATTTTTGAAAAATAATCTAACAAGACAGAGCTTTGGTAAGAATTTTAATTGGAAAATGATTTTTAGTGTTTTCTGAAAAATCTGAGAAAAATGGCGAAAAATCCTCTCGAACATATATTGTAAAATTTTCACCTGTATCTTTATCTCTAAACGTATTTTATCCAAGTCTTACACTTCTCGAGATATGCGTCAAAAAGTGTTTGAGAAGACATCGACAAAACCTCAAATAACGTGTAAAGCATGCTTTTTATGGAAAATCGGCCTCGAACATATATAGTAAAAAGGTTTGATCTACGTATACACATAATCAAAATTTCCTTATCTATGAATATAGAGCCGGAATTGATCGGAGAAAACAGTGAAAAACGGCTATTTTAGGAGTAAGGCCCCTTAAACAGCAGACGTATAAATACCTATTACTATTACTTAAGGCTTTGAAATCTTCTGAAAAAAAAACGATAGCCATCAAAGGATGTGATAAAACTCGATAATTTAACGATTTTTTTATTTTTCGAAAGAATGGTTGTTAAAAAAATATCTTTATTACATTTTTAAAAAAGATGAAAGATAAGCTCAAGCCTGTTTGTCAAATGTAAAAAAAAACTTATAGTTAGTAGTACCTACTTAACATTTCCATTATTCAATGCATGCCAGCTAAAAAATCACATTTTGGTGGAAAGTCCGCACATTTGCCTCATGGGTAGGTACCTACTGCAAGGATTTTTTCAGTGCGAACCATACTCTACAATCTAAATCACAGAACACATATTATACTCTCTAACGAGAGATCTACATAGATAGACTGTCGAAACCATAGATAATAATATAATATACTGTCGAAACCATTGCTGTCTCTCTCATTCGTTTTGATTATAATGTCATGTCTGTCTATACGAAAGAGACAGCAATCACGAGGTCTCGAATCTACGCGGGTGGTTGGCTAGGCAGACAGCGGGACGCCTGAACCCAGTATTTTTCTATTGTAAACGGGTATAAAGCAAATTTAACTCTTCGTAGCATTCTGGCTACGATAAGAAGATGTACAAATCGATTCAAGCGTACATCACATCATCGATATAGGTACCAAATTAAGAAACCAAAGATTATTATTAAGTAAGTAGGTACTCAGTTACATACCAATCCAATCCAAACTCCCTTTAGACCCCACTTAGGGGCATAGGGAGGCAACAAGAGCTCTCCATTGCGCTCGATCCTGCGCAACGTTAATGACCTCCTCCCACACCATGTCCAGATTCCTCAGCTCTGCCTCGAAGGAGCGGAACACAGTATGAGAGGGTCTTCCTCGTCTCCGGGACCCTGATGGGAGGAAAAACAGCGCTCTCCTCGGCCAACTGTCATTCGGCATCCTTAACACATGTCCCAGCCAAGTCCATCTCCTCCACATAATAGTAGAGGTGATGGGCTCACGCTGGGTGCGCCGGCGTATAGCGTCGTGCGTGATACTCAGTTACATCCATATTCGTATATTATAAACCGTAGCAATATTGGAAGGAAACATTTATCTACATAGGTAGGTACCTACTTACGATAAATCGTAGCAGTTTTACAAAAAAACAAAGACCACCTATCAAAGCTGAATAGTAAATATTAGAAACGAGATAGATATCCGGCAACTATCCGGTATCCGGCGTAATAAATTCTATCATCTATCCGGCCGGATACCGGATAATAAAAAATATATGTTTGGATAACTAATTGATTAATTTAGTAAGTAACACTTAAGAAATACACCTTGTAATCACAAGAAAAAATTTACAACTTAGAAAATTGATTAGCAAACAATCTGCAATAAGGGTAAATTATGGAGAATGAATAGGTACTTATTTCTTTATACCGACCTCGGTAGCCTAGTTGTACTAGCGTAGACTTCAGATTCGAGGTCCCGGGTTCGATTCCCGGTCGGGTCAGAGTTTTTCTAAGTGTTTTTTCACTTGAAATTTCTACTCGGGGTTGTCCTGTCTCAGATTGGACGGGACCGGTTGACTGGAAAAAATTGCCTCAGGTAATAAGTTCCGCCGGCTATACTGACACCTTTGTATAGAAAAGTGTTATATTATTATTATTATTATAGAGGTAGCAAGCGGCTTCGTTTGTCTCCGTAAATAAGGAAAGCTTAATAAAAACACGTTTCATCATATATCATCCTGCTGGAAGATGCAGATAGATTCCGCGATTTTTGGAACATAAACGTTCCGGCAACGGAGTCGGCCCAATTGGTAGGTATATTATGCCACCTACGTAAGCGTAATTCATGCGTTGTACCCACGGTAATTCACGCACTGTCCGGGCTCTACTAAAGATTTTTAAGAAAGAATTTTATAAATTTTGAAGGAGGTCATTAAAATTGAGCGCAATGGAGAGGTAGTGTTGCCTCCCTATGACCCTAAGTGGAGCAAAAAGGGAGTTTGGATTGGATTGGATATTAAGGGAGCCGTAAACCTAAACATATTGGGAACTTCTGTACAAATGCTATCCTGGCTACGACCTTGGTTCCGAGGGTAAAGTTAAAAATCTAAACGCTCTAATCATAGGAAAAATATTAGATGTGCAATCGGACTCAAAAATCTGCACACAAAAACATGAGTCAACACCGAACATCAGTCGTTGACCAACCTCTGTGGCTGTCGCTTACCTGTCTTTCATCGTATTTTTGCGTTATTTTTAACATATCACTGATAACACCACACAAATCAAGATTAACTAACGCGTTGATGATTTTTTCGACAATGTTCCCAATGATCCCATACCAACCAACCAGAAACATACGCCGGATATCCGGCGACGATTATGTAGGACGGTTAGGAACACAGGACAACGTCTGTCGAGAAAGCTAGTTTTTTATAAAGCAACCAATAATAAGTATATTTTTGAGATTTGTACAAAGTATATAGGTACTAGCTGAGCATGCGGTTTCTCCCGCGATTCAATTGTAAAGAAAACCAATATTTTTTTATAAATATTTGAGATAAATTATTCATCGTAGTCAATAATAATAATATCTTCATAGTATTATGTGAGCACACTGGTTTTCGCCGTAATTATGGTAGATACGATTTCGCCGTAATTACAGTTTAGTTAATTATTGTTCAGTGATCCCTCGCTACATCGCGGATTTTCAAATAAAGATTGCGAAAAGCAGCGATGTTTCATTCTAACGAGTGATGGAACGAAACAAAATGCAAAAAAGAGTTTTGCAAATCCGATTGTTCCAGAGATACCTACTCACGTTCAAACTACAAAATAAACAACTTTTTATGTTCGAATTTCAAAATTTTACTAGCACGACTTTTATTTGCTTTGAAATTACAAACGAATATTCTAAACTTGGTTTTCAATAACCATAAGCCAACCTCAAATATAGGGATAGCTAAATACTTAAATTGACACATTTTCTTTCAAATAGGTACGATTTGCAATTCGATAAATGATAAGTACCTATCCACTTAAAAGATTGAATGTGAATAAGACAAGTTTAGTGATATACTACAACATATCACTGACGTGAATATTTTTACATGTGAAAGCACACAACCGGAAAATGACTATTATAAAAAAAAACTCCTAGGTGCATTCTAAATATAAAAAATGGATTTGTTAGGCCGTTTACAATAACTAAGTTTAAAACGACTTGGCCGATTTTTGTATCGTGATTTGTTCGATTTACTTCAGTTTCTAAAATCAGAATTACCTGCAACTTTAACAAAACTATCACATAAAAAATTAAGAATGTTTACTTTTCACAAACTTTATACGAATGGAATATTTAATATCATCTCGATACATAATTATAATTTAGATTAATTTGTTTTTCATACAAGTTAACACAACTTTGATTATGAGGTGGCGCGAAGGTCGCCAGATCAGCTAGTATGTAATTCCTAATTTACGACGTTCTGTTAGCACGAACAATTATAATTATTCTATTTGAATTTCATTTTTACACATTTTAAAAAGCGATAACTTTTTTGAAATACGTTGAGGTTGAGGGAAACCAGCACAAAAAAATAATAATGACACTACAAACGAACACCACTGACTGTTGTACTGACATAACTTTTATTCCTCCAATAAAAAAATGACAATTTATTATCTCGTAGATAAGTAGTATGGTGACAACGTTGGCTAATCATTCAATGTTTGTATGATGAAAATCGTTAGAGATATAACGAGGGATCTTATCGATTAGTTAGTGCAAGATTATAATCAGCTGGACATAACAAGTTCATTTTTATATGGCACCTTCACTGTATATCACAAAGGGAACATGATCTCCGTTGGAAATGATGTATGCAACTACCACTACCTGCTACCTACACGAACACGTTGTTAATAAATTAATTACATCATATTGTCAATCAAACATCTTGAATAAAGAAAGTCAATAAGACCGACCTCGGTAGCCTAGTGGTCAGGCGCTAACTTCTGATAAAGAGGTATCGGGCTCGATTCCCGGTTGGATCATAATTATTTTAAGTGTTCTTTGAATCTTCGATGCATACAACTCACACCTATTCCAAAAAGTGAAAATTTTGAAAGAAAAGCGTAAACCTAGAACATGGCTATTGAAATAGGTGGATGGGACTCTGATATCGGAGAGTCAGGTAGTTGATAGATGAAGAGCTTACTGCCAGAACCTCTACACGAATCGCCCAGGATTGAAGAACCTTTTGATAGAGAGCCGGATATACTGATGGATAAAGTTCGAGTGGCAGTTGCACGCCTGAAGAACAATCCTGTGGGAGGGTACTGAATCACAGCAGATTAAGAACTTTAAGAACATGGGTCATGGTCATGAGGGTACCTGTATGCTGCATAACATCTGCCAAAAGATATGGCGCACTGGGCAGTGGCCGGATGACTGAACGGAGACAATCATTACCCCTCGTCACAAAAATGGTTCGACTAGAAAATGCGAAAATTTCCGCACAATTTCACTACTGTCTCACAGTTTCACTACTAGACATAACAAACAAAAGATTAGCAGCATACAACGATTAGCAAATAGCGGATGCATGGACAAGCGGAATTTCTTACCGGCAAAGACACCAGAAAACAAATTAAATTAATCTGCGCCTCCTCATAGAAAAAATGACGAGAGTTTAACGCTCCAGCAGTTTTATATTTCATCGACCACGCCAAAGCGTTTGACTGTGTTAGGAGGTCGGATCTTTTTGAGGTTCTGATCGAGATGGGAGTGCCTGCCCATCTGGATTTTCTATTTAGAATTTTTATCTGGAGGGCACATCACGTATCCAAATTGAAGATGACTTATCCACACCCTTCAAAACAGAACAAGATGTTCACCAAGGCTGCATTGGCCGAAACTTTTCAATTTATATGGAGAATACATAACGCGGAAAGCATTGGAGAACTGGCGAGGAGGAGTCGCAATAAGTGGTCAACGAATCAACAACCTTCGCTTTGCTGATGATACAACTCTTGTTGCGGCAAAAATTCCGGAACTGATAAATATTCAAATGGGTCGAAGACGAAAGTGCTAGACTTGGAATGAGAATTAGCCGCGACAAGACCAAAGTGATGTTGATCGAACCAAGGGTGGATCCAGCATTGGCGCCAGGGAGGGGGGGGGGGGGGTCACGACATAGTAAAAAAGGTCATTTCCAAAATTTGGTATCTTGAAACTAAACTTTTCCTAAAAAAAAGGTCATTTCCATGATCCAGGGGGGGGGGTCATGAACCACAATAACTTGTAATTATAATAGAAAAGTAGGTATTTTTTTTCATAATGTAAGTACTGTACTTCAAATTAAAGGCCTGGACCCAGCCCAGGGGGGGGGTCATGACCCCCCTGGATCCGCGCTTGGATCGAAGTGACATTGAGTTGTGCGAATACCCACAAAGATCAGAATGGTGAAATCCTTGGTTTTTTTTTTTCATTTTTTTGTACGGTGATGAAACTTGGACAGTCAAGTCGCATGACCAATCTCGTATCAACGCTTTTGAGATGTGGTGCTGGAGATGCCTCCTCTGCATACCGTAGACAGAGCATCGAACTAATGAATCAATCAGGCTTGAACTTAGCATAATAAACGAGAAGCTGTCTCGATGTGTGCGCGACGTGTCCTACAGTTCCTTGGGCACATAGCGCGGCGCGGAGACGATAACTTAGAAAGGCTCTTCATAACAGGAAAGATTGAGGGCACCAGGGGTCAGAGTAGGGCTCCGATGAGACGGAGTGACCGAATGAGGGAAGAAACGGGGGGAACATTGTGGAAGGCCCTGAACATGGAAGCGGACCGGTGGCTCTGGGGCAGACTGGTGGAGCTGGTGTGTGATAATGGTCACGATCCTCAGAATTGAGGAACCGGTGAAGATAATAATGATGAACCTTCAAAATTTCTACCCGGTGTGTTAAACTGGGATTGCCATTTTTCTCATACATGGTGTTCGCTTTGGGTGAGCCCGTAAATTAAAAACAAAAATTGTGTTCCAAGGGCCAAGTAAAATTGAATACCTACCAAATAACGGAAAAAAGATTTAGGATGAGTCTGTAGAAAAGTTAATCTCACAAAAAACAAATATGCGAGTTTTGGCAATTGGCATTACTTACTTAACTGACTCAACCTCCTGTTAGAGTTATATGCTTATCTGTCAGTTCTTAAAATGGGTAAAGAGAATAATTATTATTATTGTCACCTGAGGATAAGACTAAATACTAGAGATGAAACGGATATCCGGCAATTATCCGGTATCCGGCGGCGTAAATGCTTTCCGGACGAATGCCGGATAACTAGCATTAATCATTTAGTTATATTTTTTACTATCCGGCCGGATACCGGATAGTAAAAAATATAACTAAATGATTAATGTAGTAAGTGACACTTAAGAAATACACCTTGTAATCACAAGAAAAATTCTACAACTTAGAAAATTGATTAGCAAACATACTGCAATAAGGATAAATTATGGAGAATGAATACTTATTTCTTTATATAGAGGTAGCAAGCGGCTTCGCGTGTTTCCGTAAATAAGGTCAGTTTAATTAAATACGTTTCGTTTGCGTTTCGTCATATATTATTATCATCCTGCTGGAAGATGCAGATAGATTCCGCGATTTTTTTTAACAATAACGTTCCGGCAACGGAGTCAGTCCAATTGGTATATTATGCCGCCTACGTAAGCGTAATTCATGCGTTGTACCCATGGTAATTCACGCACTGCCCAGGCTCTACTAAAGACTTCTATAGCATTCTGCGAATTTTATGAATTTTGAAAAAAACACTGATATTTTAAGGCGAGCACTGTTCATCCACCTATCAGGGCCCCGAAGCGTGCTAATATTTGTCAAGTTTGTTATCTATCAGGTTCTTTTGTAAATCTTTATATTATTTGACATGGGTGGACCTACAAAAATTAGGCGTTATTGAAATTTTGCTCAAATACCTAAATATGAAATTCTGTGAGCGTTACAAGGGGCTAAGGCCTTAGCTCATGTCTCATGGGATCACGATTTTCCAAATAGGCCATCAAATTTTCAGCTAGCCTCGACACAGGTTTCGATGTTATTTTGTAATGTTAATTATTATTGTGACTGATGTAAAGTAGATATAATAATGTGATTGAAAATACATAAATAAATTTCTACATACCTACCAATGGTGCCCTGTTTCCCTTGGTCATGCCAATTTCGCTGATTCTTTTTTTGTTGTGTTTACTATTATCAGAAGGTTCTTATGAAAGAAAAAATAAGAAAGTTATGCAAAGCATTAGAAATTTAAGAAAACTTGGCGTAGGTAACCTTTTTAGTGTAATTGACAATATAAACTCTTCTATTTTTGAATTTCAATTGGCGTTTGACATCTGTCAATTAATTGTTCGATAGGGGTTGGTTGGTGCGATTATCAGAATGTGACCTGTAAAAATCGTTTAAAAAAGACGCATCGGTCAGAATTAAGACAAGACAGTCTGCCGGGTAAGCTAGTAAATAAATGAAATTCCGCTTAGAATGTGAAGGAAGGAAAAAGAGCTGCATTTGTTATAAGAATAAGTAGGTAAATAAAAAAAAAACAATTAATTTCAATTCATTGTTTTTATTTAAAAAAAAATACGTAAAATAATTGACTAATTGGTAAAAAAATAGTTTGATCAAGACACTCCAAACTAATTACAATATATTTACTTACAACAGATACATAATATTATAATAAAAACAAAATAATTATGTATAATAAGTTTACAACCAATTGAGAAGTTTTATAAAGAAAAAAAACGGGAAAAATAATGTATCACTGTTCTTGATTTTAGATAACCAACCTAGGTAGCCTAGTTTAGAATAAACGATCTCGGTTTGATTTGATACATATCTATTTAGCGCAAGATCGAGTGCAATGGAGAGCTCTTGATGCCTCCCTGTGCTCCTGGGTGGGGTGTAAAAGGGAGAATTGATCTGTTCAGAGTAGGCACCCTTGACATATTGGATGGACAGACTAGAGATAATTGTTTTAAGTATTATATTTCTCCATGTAAGCTTAAAGTTTTACACAATTAGTGTGCTTGAACATTATGTTATCATACTAAATTATTATAAACCACATAGGACCACCTTTAGGATTTTTTAATCTGTTATATTATATAAGAAAATTCATTTTGCTATAAATTGAAATCTAATTTAATTTAATTCATAAACGTAGGACACTCTCTCAAGAGACCAATTGCAACATGAAAAAAAAAAGAAATTTCATAAATTACATTTTTACATGTCAAATCCTGTTGACAATAATTGGTACCAGTTAGTTTTATTCTAAAATTTGATCATTTCTGCTTTGATTTATTTCATGCTTTTCAGAATGTATGTAATACCTAAGCATTTATAAACTGAAAGGATTCTTAGAGCCAGATGAATATGATAAAACTTAATAGATAAAATTGATAATATAATCCGATAAAATCTCCCTAAAAAGATAAATTGTATTAGACTACTGATTCATTAAATTTTGAACATTGTGTGATATTCATGTTTCTCTTAACTAACATACCTTTTAAATTATTTATTTTGATCGTCCAGTGCAAATCTTGAAATTAATAAATGAAACTTTTAGAATATCTCCAAAGGGCATAATGCCTATGCATTATTTTAATACTTTTAGCCATCTTTAAATATAATAGAGTTCATTTTCACAAGGTGGCATCTACATCGAAATCAAGTATTTATTAATAACCTTTTAAATAAGTTAGCCAATGCCATCTGTAGAGATGAGACAGAAACAAAATAACCAGAATTCCTGATACACTTGGGAAGTCAAATTTATCAGGGATTCTGGCCATATTGTTTCTAAACAATCTCTACAGATGGCAGGGGCTACTTCATTTAAGCGATTATAAATAATAATTTTTATCTACATAATTTGTCAAGTTTAGATAATTCAAATGAACGGATTTGGTATAAAAAAACTTCATTTTATCTTATAATTATTTAGTAACACAGATGCTGCTGGCATTAGTCCACTTACAATCCTATCGATATGGGTAATTACGTCTAACCAAAGAATCCAGGATTTAAGAAACAGAACTTGTTGAATCCTCGATTTTCTATTGATGATGTCTGTACCGAACTACGTTGTAGATTTATGTCTTTTAAATGACTGTCTACTAGTTTAAACAAATCTTCCAAATGAGAGGCGTGGGCATGCTCCATGAATACCTTGCACAAGCAAAGCATGTACCATGATCCTAGAACAGTGTCGCGGTGTGAAGAGAAACCTAAAAACAAAGAACATTATTAATACTTGAAGTGATCTGTACACTAGCAGTTACGCTGCCGGCATTCATTTAAAAAAAAAAAATTTTTTTGGTTTATTGTCGAGTATAGTTAGCTTATTAATCAATATTATTACCAGGAACCGTGGAGTGAGCAACCAACATATCGGAATAAGTTCTCATTGAGGCGTTGTTAACTTTACCATCTAGTTGAGTTCTGCGTTGTTTTGGTTTTACTTCAGATCTGACGCCAAAATCTGGCAAATCTCCCCTAAAACATACAGCACTATTTAAAAAATGGTGCCAAAATAATCGTTTGGTTTTACGTTCATATTTATGAAATTATTATATTAGTTTGGCGAAAAGGCATATTATGCTGAGTGCGATCCTTTTTATTAATTATTTACCGACCTCGGTAGCCTAGTTGTACTGGCACGGACTACAGATCTGAGGTCCCGGGGTCGATTCCCGGTCGGGGCAGAGTTTTTTTAAGTGTTTTTTCACTTGGAATTTCTCAGATTGGACGGGACCGGTTGACTGGAAAAAATTGCCTCAGGCAATAAGTTCCACCGGCTATACTGACACTAGACTGTTCTTTGTATAGAAAAGTGTTATATTATTATTTTTTAAATAAAAAAAGATACTTCATTCAATTCTCAAAAAAGTGGTTTTGCAATTTGATACATTGGTTTTTTATTTCATCCATACTTTTCAAAGGCAGGAAAACAATAACTTGACCAGAAATATTTCTTGAAATCGGATAATTAGAAATAGTCACTGGGTGTTAGATCTAACAAATAAGTAGGTTGATGAAGAAAAGGTGGAAAATCAATTATGAAATTACGACCGCAAATTCTCAGTATTCATGAAATCTTTAACACGTTCACTGCCTTAAAAAAAATGCGAATTCTTTAAAGAATGCCGGATATTTTTTTTCTTTTTTTTCTAGTAGTAATAAGTGTCTTTATTACCAATTAAATTAATTTGGAACCAAGTGCAAAAACAACGCTCGCTATTACAGGAGCCAAGTGCAAAAACAATGCTCGCTAGGAGTGCCCGCGATAGACTGGCGCGTTTGTATGTTGATGTGCATGATCACGGATCCGTGTAGTGGGCACCGTGCACTAGACGCATGATACACTGATCCGTGTAGTGGGCACCGTGCGCTAGACGCATGATACACGGATCCGTGTAGTGGGCACCGTGCGCAAGACGCATGATACACGGATCCGTGTAGTGGGCAGTGAAAGTGTTAAACATTACTAATATTTCAATTAATTTAAAGAAGGTTTAATTGGGAATTACGTAAATCAATCGCTTTCAGTAAAAGAATTTTTGGAAATTAACAATAAAGATTGCACATACCGACAAACTTGAAATATGAATATTTTAGGAATATGATGGAGTCGAGGACAGTTCTTATTGTTAAATAATTCTAAAATATCATCACTTGGTAAGATTCCACCATCTGAAGTAATAATATTAGTTTCGTTGTATCCACGTGACATGCCATGGCTGGCAATAACAATAAACACACAATCTGCCTTGTCTAAAATATCAGATGATGCAAAATCTTCAAGTAGATCTTCCATTTCCTGAAACAAGAATTTTATTCATACACACGGCTCAATTTAAAAAAAAAACTCTTTGCAAGCTCACAGAATTAAACTATATTTCAATATTTCCGGCCAATATCATTAACCTAGTGGCATAGACACTGACTGCTTTAATTTGGTTTAATTCCCAATATTTATAATTTTTTATAAATCAAACACAGTTCCTGACTGACGTCAAGGTCCGGAAGGGGAGAGAAGTACGAGCTACTGCACCTTTTTTTAAAGGGTAAATAGCGGGTCGAATAGGTGTGGACCACAGATAGATTTCCTGGCTCCGCAATATCTTAGATTGGAATCAGAAAGGTCAGAGCACTTAATGCGGCTGCACAGGACTGGGAAGGAAATTCTCGAGTGATAATCGACGCTGGATGGACCCGGCATGACACGTGAAGAAGGAAGAATAAATCAATATCCGTATAGTATATAGTAGTGTCAGCTGAACTGAATACTCAAAAGCATTCTATAACGGTTAACTGGTCAATACGGTTTTTTATTTGAAAACTCCAGGTAACACAAAAGTTTTACAATCTTTCAATCAAAGATATCATCACAGAAACAGATAACTTGATTTTTTTTCAATTCTCACTTAAGGGTAAACCAACAAACCAATTAATCTGTTCCTACGAATGAAACCTACTTGGTGTTGCGAATATTAATAAATTTCTTGCAAGTCAAGATAAGTGTGAATGCCATAATGTGACAACTTAAAAACTTAAAAGTACTTTTAGCAAAAAATCAACATAGGTGCATCTTCCTGCAACATTGATGATGCTGGATAATTTGTTTGGCACCGTTTAATGGATTTCCATATTTAATATTGGTGATGATATGTATTTTTAGAGCAAATGTTTTGGTTAAAAGAATAAGAAACAATAAAACCAATACCTTTTTACTTTTGTCATTATGGATAATTATTTTATGGAATCCAATTTGATGAAATAATTCTTCTAAATTTTCTTGATCTTTCAATGCCCCCTCTCTATATTCTTCCACATCATCTTTGAACTGCACATTGTTTATCATAAAAAACACCCCCCTTTTTCTAGATTTCATACTGTAGCACAATATTTCAGAGTTTGGACTTTCCCCAAATTTTGTAGACTTGACAACATTGATTTTATCAAATTCCATTTCGCTCAATGGATCATGATTAGAAGGTAACGGTTTGAATTCCACAGGCTGGGAAATTCCTGAAACATAATAGATAGAATAATGAGAAACACATTATTAGCAAAAAGTGTACGTACTTGTGTTTATTTTTAGACCCTTATTGCAACACATGCAGTCTACAAATAATACAGGTAACATAAACATGTTATTCTAAATGCATATGTGTATTTATGCTCTTCGAGATGTCACTAGTTGGGGCTTAGAAGTGGTTGGTAGCCCAGTGGTATTGTACTGAAGGTTCGTATCCTGGCGCTGATTATTTCCACTTTCATAAGACAAGCTTTGTGTTGTATTTATGTGAACAAAGTCGAAATTGGAATTGTGTTCACTTTTGGTAAGATCAGATGTAGGAATACTATTCATAGACAAGTTAACCCTGGATAGCTAACCTTCTCGAGTACCCTGTTAAAGCTAACCATCCGCCTAAACGACAGGCATTCGAAAAACCATTTTTTTTTTAATAAGTTGCAATCTTAGGATATTTATTTCTTTATATTACAGTTATTTAATAGGTTTCTTAATTTAAGAAAAAAAATTAATCAAATATTATCATTTATTTTTCAAATTATAACGGTTTTTCTTAGACCTCTAAAGAAAAATACACATTTTTTCATCTAAAGGTTTATAATGGTCAAGGTACAAATTCAAAAAAATAATAATGAGTTTTCTGGCGTTGCATGGCACATGGAAACATAAAACTTTATTTTTTAATACAAAATGAACTGTTTATTTACTGTTTTTTGTGTCACATGTTTTTACAGCACATGTGACACAAAAAATAACTTAATGTTCACCACATATTGCTACCTTAGAAATACTGACTGTTATCAACTTTTTCTTCCCAAAAGTCTTTTTGAACGTTTTTTCTCTTTAATGACTCTTATACTTAAAGAAAACCTTGACCCGAAGGCTGCTACTCTTGACTGGTGGATAGCTGCCCTAAAAGATTGCTCTCGAACTTTTCTTTGACTTGCGTTGGCATCATTGTTTTAGCCAGTCTTACCATATAATAAGATACTGCTTTGTGAGATTTCTGAAGGAGCAGCATCCGAGGCTAACCCGCTGACAAGCGTGGCCTTGTATTGCCAACTATCCCACGCATATATCAAGTTCAATTCAGAAATGGCCGGATATAATATACGAGGGAGGCCGTCATCCAGCAGTGGATGCTTAAGGCTGAAAAGAAGAGGAAGAAGAAGACAACATTCTTTCATCGTCTAAATGTATGAGATAGTGGACTCAAATGTCTTTCTTCAGAGTCTGATGGTTCATAATTTTCATCTAAAGAGACGTCTAAAGAGATGTCCGAATGGACATCATCTTCCCTCAAAATGTCTTCGGTTTCACTTTCAGAATAGACATTCAGATCATTGTTACTGTACTCCTGGCTTATCACAATAGTTGGCGTATCTTCACTTAATAAAAACATCGTAAAAATAAAAAAAGAAACAGTTTTCAATTAAAATATGCACGCGTAGTCAAACTAAAATACTAACGTTAAAGCTAACCATCCGTCGAAACGACGGGTACCAGCTACATAAATCTCAAAAAAGTAAAAAAACATGATACTTACCTTATCGGCGAGTATGCTATTAGGACAACCTCATCGCCGACTGAGTTGACTAGCCGAACCAAGATGATCGGATTCATCGTTAAAAAGATACAGCGATATTTCTATGCGATGCCCGTCGAGTCGACGGAGGTTAGCTATCCAGGGTTAAAAAAAGATCTGTACCTGGAAAATTAACAGCGCTGGCCTTATGAGATTGCTTCGCTTCTTTTATACTAATAAACTGAGTATTTAATGCACTTTCTGGAGAGAGCAGTTTCACTAAATTCCAATGTCCCGTTTCTTGCAGAGATTTTATTAATAAGTCAAATGCATTGGGCCCACGGCGCTGTATATCAAGATATAGACTACATTTCCGGTTTCTGACAGTTTTTGAAGGTTCCTGGAACAAAATTTCTACAATTTTATAATTGTCAAATATGATGCGAGTCCAAATTTGGTTCATAAACCGTTATTTTGGGATGAATTAAAATACATTGACAATGGTAATGTATCATATTCTTACCATGAGGGGTTCAATCATTTTTTGTGAAAATACTTCTCTTTCAAGCAAAACAGGCAATAAAATATCCAGGTTGGTTTCTTCAATCAATGTAGTCATATTTTTGTTTATTAAATCTCTATGCTTTTGATCCATTTTAATATGTTATGTTTATTACGATATCTATATACTTTGAAGGATTTTATTAAGATATAAAGAACTCAATGATATTAACCAAAATAAAATGAACAAAGAGTATAATAAAGTATTGCACAAGGTCTTCCAACGCTCAAAACTTCAAATAACAAGACGAAACATGACTCAAACCATAGAATCATAACAAAGTCACAGTCAAGTTCTGTCAATGTCAATACCAGAATGTGACCAGAATACTGCGAGATTTTAAAATGTAAAAAATATCGGATTTTACTCACAGTTCAAAAAGTGGCTACTCGCGGCGCTAGTAGTTCTTTCATATCACTAGCGAGTAGCGGATCGGGAATGTCCCCGTTAGCACACCTCCGCTGCGGATTAGCCGAAGCGATGACGGTCACATCTGTCAGTTTCTGCGCGCCATGTTGAGAGTGAGATAGCATGCTGAAACTCGTACTGTTTTCTATACATTCATCTCTCTCTTGCGGTGTTTCGCCATAGATTACTTCAAACTGTATTCACACCTCCGCCTGATATTTCGCGGATCCGTGTGTTTCGCATTCCGCCCGCTTTTGAAGTTGTCAGGCTGTTAGCACACCTCCGCCGCGAATCACGGAACACGAAACTGCAGAAAGCGAAATCGCAGGTAGTGTTAGTACACTAGCGGGTAAACGAGTAGCGAAAGAGAAAAATACACATAAGTAAGTATTCTATGGTTATGTTTTGTTGGGAAATATAAATAATTAAAACCACAATATTATTTCACATTTCATATATATTTTTAAATATTACAACATCAACAACGTTTTTACTTACAATTTAGAAAATATGCACATCCAACTTCTGCAAACCATCCCATAACAAAACGCAATTAACGTTTTCCATCTTTGATTTCTATGGAAAACATGACGTTCGCTTCAATTTCGCTCCAAAATTCTGTCGATTTTGACAACATCAAAAGCGGGCGGAATGCGAAACACACGGATCCGCGAAATATCAGGCGGAGGTGTGAATATAATTTGAAGTAATCTATGGCGAAACACCGCAAGAGAGAGATGAATGTACATAGAAAACAGTACGGGTTTGAGCATGCTATCTCACTCTCAACATGGCGCGCAGAAACTGACAGATGTGACCGTTGTCGCTTCGGCTAATCCGCAGCGGAGGTGTGCTAACGGGGTCAAAATCGACAGAATTTTGGAGCGAAATTGAAGCGAACGTCATGTTTTCCATAGAAATCAAAGATGGAAAACGTTAATTGCGTTTTGTTATGGGATGGTTTGCAGAAGTTGGATGGGCATATTTTCTAAATTGTAAGTAAAAACGTTGTTGATGTTGTAATATTTAAAAATATATATATAAAATGTGAAATAATATTGTGGTTTTAATTATTTATATTTCCCAACAAAACATAACCATAGAATACTTACTTATGTGTATTTTTCTCTTTCGCTACTCGTTTACCCGCTAGTTTACTAACACTACCTGCGATTTCGCTTTATGCAGTTTCGTGTTCCGTGATTCGCGGCGGAGGTGTGCTAACAGCCTATGTAACAGCGGACGAGTGGTTATAACCGCCGCCTTTCATACTGATAGTTGTAAGTTCGATTCCCGGTGCAGGCTTTATTTTTTTCCCTTTTTTTACATTTTTGAAGTACATATCATTATTTTATCAACCAATTTTAAGTAAAAATCAATTTTAAAAGTTGCCTATTTTCTCATACAAAGTTTTCTTTCATGGAGTATGGAGTGACATTTTATTTTTTGATTCACAAATTGGTGTTTTTTTTTAAATGAAGATATTGCTGGTCATTGTCGTTTAGTTAAGTCAATTTGAATAGATTAGGGATTTGACAACATCCTCGAATGATAACATTACGATTTGAATAGGTTAGGTTAAGTAATTCGTAGTAGCACAAACTGAAGACTCCTTATTTATTTGGGGGGTGGAACCCCCCATACCTCTTCGGACACCTCCCCGAATGATAACACTACACACTGTTAGGTTGAAACATATTCATTTAGAAGGGTTTTGTCAAAAATCTTTTCCTTGCAAGGAGTAGGAACGGATCGCGACAGTAATGCATAGAATAAATAATGGATAACAGTAATGCACACGGCTGCCAATGTTGCCACATTCATAAAATGCATACGTATAAACGAATATATTTCTCAGCAAGACTCTATACTGGCAACACTGTTCAATCTGTCACATAAATTTTTGATGTTTCTAAAAGTTGCAAAAATATAGATATAGATAATTTAAAAATAACTTCACATAATAATTCAGTGTGCGTATAAATGCATCTTTGTTTGCAAAATATAATAAACAAATGATAAACAAGCCTGGAATTAGAAAGTTTGGCGACAGTGTCCGGAATCTGGATGTGATTTCTGTCATGCAAGAAAGGACTTTGTTTTTAGTTGTTTTGTATGGTCGGCAATGTTATAACTCTTTTCTGTTTGAAAGTGCTGTTTTAAACGTAATTTAATGTTTCTAAGCTATAGAAAGTATGTATTCAGGTGTTCGATATAATATATCATCAACACTTTGTGTTTTCAGTGTAAAACATGGTTTAAAAATCATATTATAGGTAAGCATCATCTGCAACTTTTTTACTTCCTAAACTGTTTTCATGATTTTTTACATGTATATTGACATTATTAGTGTGCATATCTAAACTGCATCTACCTATATATAAATTTTCATTATTTATTTTGAATATATATTGTTTACGTTTTTATTGTTACCTGTACTTTAGTTATTGACTATTTTGTGTTTCTTTTTGTATGTTTTTTTATTCTTTTATGTTAAGTGTTTGACAATTTATTATATACTTATGATTATTTTGTTCTCCTTATACCAGCCTAGACTGACAACTGACTGGAGAATATTTTGTTTGAATAAATAATAATAATATTGTATATTGTGTTTTGTCTATCTTTAAGAAACTTAAGCAGTCTGCAGTTACATCATACAATTGTATTGAGTTTTTTATTAAACAAATACCAGTTTGTAGGTTATGATTCATAACTTATGAGTACAGTTAATAGGTTTTGTACATGTACGCAGATCTAGGTTATGTATAGTTTTTGGACAAGGAATTGTATGATTTATCAATTTAATGTGTAGTGTTTCTCAAGAAATTATCCTATTGGATATTAATGTAATAATGTTTTTTCAGATGCCCCAAAGGTGTTGATGCCTTAATGCAAGACAAGCTATGACAGCACTATTACAAAGAAGGGAACTGCTCCAGTTTTCAATAACCCCAAAGATAAAGGAATGTATGAGGTCTGGCTGTTATTGCATGATAATATTGGAAAACATCCACAGGAACTCAGATCTGAAGATGTGATAATCAACATCACAAATCTAAGGAAACGGGATGCTGTAGCAAGTTCCATTAGACTGTTATCCTCTAATAAAAGGTACTACTCCTAGCAGTTTTCCTCATACTACTGCTTATCTGAAGAAGAAGGCACTTATAAAGGGGATCACAGAGAGGTGCATATGGAAAGACATGAAGAATCCGTGATTTTGTTTTTGAAATGTGACGTAATTGAAGATTAAGGTGTATTTGTTAGTGGTTTGCTTGTGTAGTTTACAAACGTTTGTGAGAGCATCATTAACACAATTGAAGTGAAATTGTCCATATCCGCTTTAAAGAGCTCCTTGTGAAAGTGTATGTTGAAGGGAATGAAATATGTCCAAATGATTTAAAGTCGGTGATATCTAAAAGTGTGAAACAACTTATTGGTCTTTATTTAATTTGAAGACATGTTATGAAGATAGAGACAAGTATTCATCAGTTTTTACAAATGACGCAGAATATTTTAAGTTAATGAAGAATGCTACCAAATAAGTCTCCATTTAGTTGTATTCTGGTGAATAATAGAACAGAAAACAGTATATTATTTGTTTTAGATCCAATAAAACTTCTGTAATAAGAATCAATATGATATTACTATTGTTATTATTATTTACTAGGCCTGCTGCCTCCAAGGAGGTCGCCGTCACTGCGTCCCAAAATGGAACTATTGTGACTGGCCCTGTATCTAGAGTTCGTCGCTTAGTTCAGCCTCCTGGAAGAATCGGAGGACTTTGTTGGCGTTGAACTCCTCAATTTTATCTGGGAACATCAAGAAAGTGCCCAGATTTATGTGTCTATTACGCATCATTCGTAGGCACTCGCACAGGAGGTGCATTGGGGTCCCCACACGCCCTGCACATGCCACAGTCCAATATCCCTATGGTGCACATGTGCATGCTTGTTCAGCGTGCAGTGCCCCGTTAGGGACCCGTGATGGTGCGTAGATTATTCCTGCTAAGGAACACTAGGTTCCTTACGGATTTTTTGATGTCCATGTTACCCACACTAGTGGATAGTGTTACTCCCGATGGAGTCAGTTCCTCACTGGCCGGGTGACCATCCAGTGAGGAAGGGTTCACTTTATTAGTGATTGTATTGACGTTCACGACTGTCCCAGGTTTAGCAAGGGAAAAGAAGTCACAGCCGACAGAGCCCCGCATGTCGGCTGAAGGGCTGAGGTTAATCTCCGAGGCGCCCAGGTATCGGAGATGCACCGTTTAGACTGGGTAAACCCCCAGCCATTCATCCATCGGCACGGTACGCTTAACACCTTAGATTGGTGTTGTCCTCTTAGCCAGTCCCGGCATAGCGCGATCCCTCCTGTAGAAGTAACCACCCCCACATGAGCGACCCAGCACCAGACACTGCCCAGGATGCACCGCGAGGAGGTGGGACAACATTTGCATTACTATGCATATTTTTGCATTCAATATATATTTTTATTCTTCGTTAGCATTCATTTAACAACAGATTTTTTTCTGTTACCATCCAAAGATGACCTAACATATATTATTTCAATTTCTCATTAAACTTTATATCATTTTTCTTTCTGAATACTTACTTGAAGGATCTAGCTACATATTCCACGTTACTTAAAATCGGTACTATGTTATGTACGTTCTGCCCGTATTTGTTTATGAATCCTATTACAATTTCAATTTTTTTAATGAACTTCATATTATATTCCATTTAAGATGATCCATCCAATGGAAGTAGTCACATTATTTGAAATGAACATAGTTTATGTTCAGTACATTTTGTCTATATTGGTTTGTGATTACATTTATTGTTTCTTATATCTTTCTTCCAAATTGAAATCTTGTAGACCTACATTGCTGAAATATTTATAGGTACTCGTGTTGAGTACATTCTACGTCTACCTTTTTAAATTGCCTACCTATACTATTTGAGTGTTTTATTTGATTATTGTTTTTTTTTTTTTTAATAAATTAACATATTTTGAAAAGGAATGTTATATTACTTAACCCTCATTGTCAAACAATATCTTTTAACTGTTGAAAGCACTGATACTTAAAAGAATAATACTTATAATAAAAGAAATTGTTCAACATATTTAACAAGGAGAGACTCTAGCAGATGGTAGCATCTCTCTCTGGGAGACCTTATTGAAATATGTTTCCTTGAATGCAACTATTTCTGACAGATGCTACCAGCTATGTTTACGATAAACACTAATGTGCATCTAAGAGGACACCAGCAGAAACTGTCAACAAGATACTACTCAAATCCCCTGAAACACTTCTCGGCCAATGACTTTCAAGAATATACTCTTCTTCTTCTTCAGTCGGTCCCTCGATGCCGAGGATCATAACAGCCATGCATCCCCACCAACTCCCTCCCGGTCTTCAGCCATTCTTATGGACACATGCAGTGTGGTCCCCGTTGCCTGCCTAACAAGATCGGACCATTTCGTGGGCAATCGTCCTCTTTCCCTCCTGCCCCCGACCATAATCCTCTTCTCCAGGGAGTCCTCCAAGAATATACTAGATTACTACAAATTAGCTGAGACTTGGGGGTCAAAACAGTGAAAGCTGCCTACCCATTAAGAATTGTAGTATTTATTATTGAATTTTCATAATATTGTGTAAGTTTCATGTTCCTATATAGATTCACATATTTAGTGAGAAATGTCCTTTTCAAAATAGAACTCCCATAAAGAGCTATTTGGAATATAAAATATTATGTTAATTTACAAACCCCCATTTTCTTTTAACTCGTAAATGTATGATACTTAAATAATATTTATCGCATTAATTGAATTATTATAGGTAATAATGTAAGAATCATTATAAAAAGTTCCACATAATATTGATAATTATTATTTGTCATAATATGCCAGTGACCATAAGTATGACAAATGTCATGCCACGGCTTGGCAAATCACCACAAATACCAACGTGTAACAGGGTGTTTGCCTTGGCTTGTGTGAGCTTGCCAACGCTTGCAACAAGTGTCGGTTTTTGACACAGATCAAAGGAATTGCGGCAAATCTATTAAAATACAGTGCGCACGACAACATGTAATTGGCGTCCAAGGGTTTGTGAAGGCATGGAGCTTGCCAAGCCACGGCAAGCGTGTAATTATAGCATTACATTCAAAACAGGACTCCCAATGCTAGCAATTACAACGTTGCCATTTTTAGCTTCCAGGTTTGTAATATAGAAGGCAGTGGATGCACCTAGGGCACTAGATTATATTAAGAATATTGACGCGGAGCTATAGCTCCAACAAACAAAGGTCGCGCGCATACGAAAGAAGAAGAAGTGGATAAACTCAATGAGCAGACCACTGTTGAATCTCATTTAGTAAAATTTGGGATGTTCAAGGTGCTTCTTTGAGTGGAAGGCAGTGCACCGATCAGATCTTTTCCCTGCGAATGGTCGCTAAGAAGCTGCTGGGTAAACAACAGAGGCATTTTTGTGTATTCGTAGACCTGGAGAAGGCTTATGATCGTGTGGACTGTGAAAGATTGTGTCGCATGCTCTCAGATTATGGGGTGAGCAATCGGTTGATTAAACTGCTACACACAAATGCTGCAGGAATAAGGTCTCTGAGAAAAATCTGACAGTGTTATTTAGGGGCTATTGTAATGCAAAATCATTACTTGTGCGCAACAGTTTGGGGTGGGATATAAGGTTGCGAAGTAATGTTCTATCGATGTATTCCGACCAGCCGTCTCCCTTGTAACGGTAGGTAGAGAGAACAGACACCAAACTATCCTGTCACACACTGCTTGCTTCTGTCACACTTATACAATTCACAAAGAAAGAGGGGGCCTTGATTGTACATTTCAAAATAATTCATTTTCATAGTATGTTTGTAGGTTACTAAAATCCCTGTAATACAGTTTAATGCTGCAAGACTGAATCAATTTACTGAAAATTAGTGAGCACCTGTTTAAAACTGAATAAAAATATGGAAATTATTTTATTAAAACCAATAAATCATTTTCAGGTTTATTAAACAGCATAACAAATATACAAATTTATATTATAATTAATATACCTTTGTCACTGACACTGATCGGCATTACAGCAGCAAGCCTTTGCGTCGATCAATGTAAGATAAAAGTGGGTAAACTATACCACAAAATGAAAATAAAAGGGTTCATACCCAAATACATGAAGAATCCAAACTACAAAAAAATATGAAACATCCAAACTACAAAAAAATATGAAACATCACAACAATATTATAGCAAGTACATCTATCACAATAGCAAAAAACACTATTAATCCATGTATGTATGTAAGCACACAACTATTCGGACACTAGGTAAGTAGTTTTAATTTTGGCGACAGCTATTTTATTCCCATGAGATACTGAAAGGTTGTAATAAGTGTGTGAGATAAAATACGACACACATTGGTCTCTCCCATCCTGGCTTCGACATTTATTGTTTTTTTTTTCATTGTGGTGATTTTTATATCAATATTTACTCAGAACTATCATCGTTTTCAACCAATCTGTAACACACATTGAACATATAGATATTTGGCTACCACATTGCATGTTTAACTAAAAAAAAAGTGACTATAAAATATAATATTCTTAATTGTACATAATAAAATATGTCAAAGGGTAGGCTTATTGCCTAGCGGTAAATTCTACCAGCCAACCAATCAGACTATCATTGTTTTCTCCCAATATCCGTCATATGTAATCATTTATTTATATTGTATTTTTCAATCATGGAAAACAGACTATGAATCTAAAATCTTGTGTGTCATGTATTGAATACTTCACCAAAAAAACAATTTTACAATCATCAGTACATTAATACAGGTGCATCTGTTGGGTACTCAATAAACTGAATACAATTCAGCTAGTAAATAATCATGGATTCAGAATTTTTTTATATGAAACACATATCAAATGTATATGCAGATTGGTAAATAAGCATGTTATGGATTGATTTGATAACATTTTAAGTATTTTATCAACCAATTTTAAGTAAAAATCAATTTTAAAAGATGCCTATTTTCTCATACAAACTTTTTCTTCATGGAGTGACATTTTATTTTTTGTTTCTAAAATTGGTGTTTTTGTCTAAAAAATGAAGACATTGTTGGTCATTATCGTTTAGTTAGTCAATTTGATAACATCCTCGGATGATAACACTACGATTTGAATAGGTTAGGTTAAGGTTGGAACGTAGAAGCCCGCAAAGTAAATAATTACCAATATAAAAATGTTATTATTTACCCGTGAAATTTAAAAACCTTGCTCACCTTTCAGAAATAGGAAATCGGTACTTATATTTAATTTATTAATGGACAGTTCACCCGAAATGAAAAAATAAATAATATTAGTAAATAACGAGATCACGTCAGTTATCAACAAATGACAGCCATTTGACAGTGACAGTACAATGCCTTCTACGTGTTCTTACACTATGGCAGCCGTGTGCATTACTGTCGCGATCCGTTCCTCAAGGAGTGACATTTTATTTTTGAACTACTAGCGCCGCGAGTAGCCACTTTTTGAACTGTGAGTAAAATCCGATATTTTTTACATTTTAAAATCTCGCGGCAATACTACGAACAGGCATAGACAAAAAAATATTAAATAAATTTTGACCATAGAAATACGTGTTTTTGACTTGGATGAATCTATGGTTATGGATGGATTCATTGGTAAAACTTTTGAAGCCGCGGGGTCGGGGGGGGAAAATGAATTACGACGCCATCTTAATGGAACTTACGGGAAAATATTCTGTGTTTTGACGACTATGTTGCTGGATCTCTTTTTTAGTGTTTTGTTGTTAATAATTACGTTTACGAGTAGACATATTATTACTCTTTTAAAGTTTAATTACAGTTTTTTTTTTCATATTAAATTGTGATGATTTAATGTTATGTTGGTTTTATTTGCTGAACTTTATTTCAAATCTTTCCTTAAACTGAAGAGATGATTAATTTAAGTCAAATACACAAAATATTTCAAACTACTCGAAGTTCTGATATATATTTTCAATTATTCCATACTTTTTTTTTTTTTTTTTACCCATCACGCCGTGTCCCGTAAGGGGTAGGCAGAGAGAACGGACCTCCACTCTTTTCTATCCAAGCATACTTCTTTCGCTTCATCCACCGACATAATATTTCTCATACACCCTCTCCTATTTCTCTTACTTCTTACATGGCCTTCCTTGAGGACGGAATCGATGTGTTCGATCCACGTCATTCTCGGTCGGCCACGCTTTCTTACACCTTTCCTTTCAGCCTTATGAATTCTCTTTGTCATTCTGTCTGCATCCATTCTTTCCACATGTCCAAACCATCTCAACTTATTAACTTTCATCTTTGTCACAACACTTACTTCCATACCACATTCCTTCCTAATATTTTCATTCCTTTCCATATCCCATAAAGTTCCATACGAATTGTTGAAATATGGTGCAACCAAGATGGCCGCCAGTATTTCCTCACACCCCCTCTAGTGGCATCACTTGCTCTCGTACAAAACTCAGCTGTCAATCTCTCCGTATATAATAATTCCTCCAAGGTTTTTGACAATGCTTGACAGCAAGAAACATTATAATCTATGGTTGACAGCAGTTGACACTTGACAGTGATTCCGATTTCCACCTCTCTTTCCTAATCTAAGGATTTCCACATCAGTTTTCAGAGATAACAAAAATTTTTGTTTGAATAATACTAAAAAGAAGGAATTTTACTTTTGCGAAGATTAGTTCACGTAAGGTCCAATTTATTGAGTTGTTTGTTTCAAAGAATATTTTCTAAATGTTCATCAACCACCAATTATGTAGTTTGATGCAACACACAGCACTAAATGTGGAGGCTATATACATACCGACAGAGATATGATAATTACTTCCAAAATCTTGCTGCTTCTGTATAATTATTTACTTATTTTATTTTCCATAAGCAATTACACAAACAGTTTACATATATAATTGTTGGAATTTACTGCCCCACTATAGACAAAGTCTGTTCTGGGGCAATACTACTTCAAATCAAATCATATAACCAACCAATCATTTAACAAAAAAAACATAATATCTACAGTGAAGAAAAAAATTAATAGTAATAAATAAAAGTACAAATAATAATAATAATTAAGATTCCATTATTAAGGGTCTACTGCACTTCGGGGGCTTCTTCGATTTTTGACAAAACCCTTCTAAATGAATATGTTTCAACCTAACAGAGTGTAGTGTTACCATTCGAGGGGGTTTCCAATGAGGTATGGGGGAGGGGGTTTCCACCCCCCTTAATAACTACGTTCCAACTTCAACCTAACCTATGCAAATAATGGTCTTATCATTTGAGGATGTTATGAAATCCCCTAATCTATCCAAATTTAGTAACTAAACGACAATGACCAACAAAATCTTCATTTTTCAAATAAAAACATCAATTTTAGAATCAAAAAATAAAATGTCACTCCATGAAAGAAAAGTTTGTATGAGAGAATAGGCATCTTTTAAAATTGATTTTTACTTAAAATTGGTTGATAAAATACTTCAAATGTTATCAAATCAATCCATAACATGCTTATTTACCAATCGGCATATACATTGATATGTGTTTCATATAAAAAATCGTGAAATATCGAAGAAGCCCGCGAAGTAAATTGTTATATCATGTGAGAGTAAATTACTCTCATAACTTAAGCAATAGTTATATGAATTACCATTTAAGTCTATGCGTAGTTAAGATTAAGAGTTTTAAATATTTTGTTACAGTGTGCGCAAAATGTTCAAACCTTTAGTGATAATATTATGTTTATCGACTGTGTTGGGAGATGAGAGTGCCATTACCTCAGCGAGAATAGAAGTAAGACCAATTTATTGACTTACATGAGTTATGAACAAATAGTAAAACTATTACTTGTAAAAAACACCAGGCTGGCTCATTTTCAATGGGGCCTGGGTTTGATTCCCAGTCATGCCAGAATTGTTCCCAGTTTTTGATATGATATTTCTTCCTAGGGTCACCTGTCTCAGGTTGAACGGGACCAATACATCGCAAAATTGCCATATTAGCCCTAATATAATGTGACCCTGAATTTAATGAGTCTCCCAAATTTTTATAAGCCTTTTAGAAAAAAATATTGCTTGCTATTGATCTTTTGTCAATTATTACAGACAACTTTCACCAATTCAATTGAATATTGACTGAGCTCTTAAAAGAGATCAACTACATACACCCTTCTCAGAAACATTCTTTATTATCAAGATTCTTTAACCATTACATGCATGTGCTAGTGATATACTTGAGGGCATTGGACTTTCCTGAAGTGGACATTTCTCAATGTCTCAAGTTTATCAATACCTATTGATTGATAAAAAAATTTGTCAATTGTTTGTTTTTAGAGCTGTCAAGGATGTTCGCTGAATCGTTTACCACAAGTGAGACAGTTTGTCGAATATGATGTTCCCAAGTATGAAAAGGTACACTTTAAACCAATTCGGGGTGCCCCACCAGAACTCGTTTTGTTAAATGATGATGGAGAAGAAGTTCATCGGTTGCCTTTATCTCAATTGACTCGCCTTGAATGTAACGAGCTATTAAACACTTATGGATTTACTAAAAAAGGCGAAACTGTGAGTTCAACACATGATTCAGAGTTGTAAGCGCACAAAATGTGTCATTATCTGAAATGTTACCAAATATATTTAACTTATAAGGTTTAAAAGACAAAAGAACAAAGCATTAATGAGAGGTGGAAAAATTCACTCTGGCAAGAAGCTAGTTTTAAGTAGGAAAATATTTACAGATTGTGTGCAAGTACTTAACGCCACTTACTATATTATGTCCTAGTTTGCACAAACGTCGTGCTCATCTATTCTTAATGTGAATTTTTGTCGTCTTATTGTTATTGAATGCCATCAAGCAGGCAGCTTGGAACTAATGTGCTTGATATCCCACACTTGTGTCGCACTACAAACTGTCAAGACCGTTCTCAATGAATTAGTGTTCTCCACAACAACCAGCTCGGCAACCTGTTCCACTCATCTACAACACAACTCTATTTCCAAGAAAATGTCTTGGGTTCTGAGTATCTATCCTTTACCGATTTCAGACTGTGTCCTCTCAAACGCACATTGTGTCTTCTGTGCAACAACGTTTTCAGCTCTGATCAGATCCCCTCTCCTTGAGAGTGGTTACTCTATAAATGAATTCTCTAATAAACTTTCGGAAAATAACAAAAGTAAAGGGTTAATTATTTATTTTTTGAACTTATCTCAGTCTGCTAGTTCCTGTAAGAAAAATCATTACCATTTAAAAATGTCCAAATAACAAGAGTTTATTAATCAGAAAGTAGTATTTAGATACGTTAGACCAAAAACAACAAAATTTTTTTTTTTTTTTTACCCATCACGCCGTTTCCCGAAGGGGGTAGGCAGAGAGTACGGATTTCCACTCTTTCCTATCCAAACAAACCTCTTTCGCTTCTTCCAAACGCATAACATTTCGCATACATGCCCTTCTATTCCTTTTACTCCTGACTTGGCCCTCCTCTAAGACGGCACCGATATGATCGGACCATGTCATTCGAGGTCGGCCTCGTCTGCGTGCACCCATTCTTTCAGATTTATATATCCTTTTAGTCATTCTATCTTCGTTCATTCTCTCTACATGCCCAAACCACCTTAATTTATTCACTTTCATTCTAGTCACTACACTAACATCCACTCCACATTCCTTTCTAATACTATCATTCCTCACCTTATCAATCAGTCTCTTTCCGCATATCCTACGCAGTGATCTCATTTCTACAGCATTTATTCCAACTTCCAGATTTTTCGTCCATGTCCATGCTTCACTCCCATACATCATTGATGGAATCAGGATTGCATTGTGCATCAATTGTTTGGATTTAAGAGATACATTCTTATTTCTCATTAGAGGTCTTAGTGCACCGCCAACCCTTCTACCAGCCAGTTTCCTTCTTTCAATTTCCTTTTCACACCTTCCATCTCTGCTAAATAAACTACCTAAATAGACATACTCATCCACTTGTTCCAAGTTCTCATCATTCACTTTCACACTACATTGCGTTCTTAAATTGCAAAAAAAACAAAAAAACTGTAAAATTATATTATTTACAATCAGTAATTGTACAAATATACTCACCATACTCTTGCACAATGAAAATTTATATAAGTGATATTATTAAATTGTTTCTAGTAGGTACATAATATAGACATTATTATTTTTATGTTAAATATACACCATAATTTTCATGCAGTTTCAATGTTTTTATAATATAACTTTATATTTTAAGAAAAAGACGAATAAAAATTTTCTATAGATGATTTTATACAAAGTTAATTATTTCTTTTACCTAACTCCACAAAACCAAAAATTATCTTTTTTTTAAGTCTTCCTTCTTTTATGAGACCTGGTGCCCTGTTCTGTCAGAGGTGGATTCCTAGCTGTCTGGCATCTTTTAAAGGTCTCCCTCGAGGACGAGTACCAGGAGTGTCTATTCTCTGAGAACCTGAACTGTCTGCTCCATTTGATTCTGGTGTTCCCTACAGTCAACTGCCGATTGTTTTATTCAGACAACTTTTGTGTTCAACTGTCAGATGTAAAACATGTCAATTAATATTAAAATAGGAAAGCTTATAGGGTCTAGTACAGGGGTCGGCAACCTTTTAGCTGTGTTGTGCCAAGCCACTCTACCAATATGATTCAGGGTGCCGCCTTAATTCAGAATTTTATACCAAATTAAGAATTTTATACCAAATTTATCTTTGTAGAGTGCCATTCAGAACCCCATCGCCAAGCCTGGCACGCGTGCCATAGGTTGCCGGCGCCTGGTCTAGTTTATTTTTTCTTCATGAGAAACTTCTTATTGAGAAATTAAGAACAATAGCGATCACATAGAAATAAGGCTCCATTTTTTTATACAGAGATCAATAAATATATACAGATATAATACCTAGTATATTTCTACTTTAAAAATTTAGTGATTTAATAATAGAGTAGAAATTTGTTAACCGTCAGAAATATTCTTCTTTGTCATTTCTGTCAAATGCTGTACACACAAATTTCTCCCATTGCCTAAAGTTTTTCATAAATATTTTCGTGCTTAAATTGCAGTCCCGAGATAGCCAATTTAGAAGATGTGGGGGAAGACGGGTGTCCACTAGTGTAAAGTAAAAACTATTATTTTAGCGTAAGATACAATTTATTAAATATATTACAAAAGAAAATTCCATATGTACAACAAACCTATAAGAAACAATATAGCTACAAAATACTAACCCACTTAAAAAAGATTACATATACATATTACATATACATACATGTACAATTTCATATATTGAAAGTTTTGAAATATAATATACTTTTTTACATATTATAGTTTTAGAGCACTTCATTTAGGCTGCATATGTAAATATTTTCAAACAGATTTTAATTTTACGTTTCATATTTAATTTGTACAAATTTTCCAACACCCAAGACTATGCATTGCTACAATAATTAAAAAATAATATTATGATTGTTGCCAAACCAAGAATAATTTAAAAACTACCATGGAACCTGCACCTTCGTTTCAAACAGCAGCAACGTGTAGGCCATTGTGGTTGGGCGATACTCTAAATATACAGGGTGACTGGTAATTCCACCTATTCCTTGAATGGGGTTCTACTAGAGCTTATTCGCAATATTTTTGTTCCCATGACAGAAAAAACTGACCTTTAGAACACATTATTTTTGAGGAAATTTTCTCCTTAATTTTTTATTTACTAAAACATTCCCATTCATCGGCCATTAGAAAAAAATATTTATAGTTCCCAAAGTGAAGTAATTTTTCAAAAGGTGGAAAATTTAAAAAAGAAAACTAAATAAATCAAAAACGATTGGATTTGACCTCTAGTTCATGGGAACAAAATTATGGGAGAAAAGGTAGAATTATTACCAGTCATCCTGAATATAATAAAATGATATTAAAATGATCCAATAGACAAGTGAGAATGCTATATTTAATTACAACAACATTAAATAAATGCATGGGATGTGAGTAATATTTTGTTTTAGTACATTTATATATAGCAGTTGCTACAGTAATTTTTTTAAGGGAAAAATCAATTTTGTGGAATGTAAAGTTCATTCTATCAATTTTTTTGTAGGGTCAGAAAGCATCATAATATGTATGTTTAAAGAATGGATTAGTATGACTAATATTTACAAAACATTATGCATATCTCATCTAAGTAAATGTTTTCAATTTTGAAATAAATTTAAATTGATAAAATGTTTTAATATATTGTAAACTTAGATTTTTTTTACCATCTAATGACATTGCTTATAGATTTTTGGTTTTGTTAAATAAAATAATTTAACTTTACTCACTATGATTTTAACAAAATGTAACACGAAGAGGCAATCTTTAATAAATTCGTTTGAATTCAGTTAAGGAAATCTAATCTGGATTGGATTGAACTGTATTACAGGCACTCTAGTCACGCGCCAATTGTACTATTTCCTAACTAAATATTTTCTTTCCAAAGTAGGTACCCATTTACTTTAGTTTAATTAGAGCATCTGATTGTCCCCTGAAGAAATATTACTGAGATTTTTTCGAATTTTTGCCTTGTTTAAATATAGATTAGGTATATTTATCTCTCATTAACGTTACGCAAGTTTGAGCGCAATGGAGAGCTCTTGTTGCCTCCCTATGCCCCTAAGTGGGGTCTAAAGGGAGTTTGATTTGGATATTTATCTCTCACTAATGTACTGGGTTACTAGGGAGCGGTCCGTTGTCTGACAAGAAGGCAGTCTATCAAAACATAATAATATGACAATGTTTTTTTGTTACTACGGTAACAATATTGACAATATTCTCAACTGACACAATTCATCGCTGTTTAAAGTAGCGCCGTATTCATAGGAAAACAGACCATAAGATGCAAGCCAATTATTTGTGAACATAGCAAATCATTCACAATAGATTGAGGTAAATTTCTTTCAAAGAAGAATGGTGTCTTCATGATGTGGTGTTTGTTTAAATGTACAAAATTTAAAAGATCACCTAACCACTATCTACCATCGATGCATTCTCCAATATGCTAGGTATTGAATTAGACTCCAACAAGACCGTTTCGTGAATAAACCACCCGGTTAGTAAGAAACAAGTTTTATAATTATAAACTAGCTGACCCGTTGAATTTCGTCCTGCCTTAGGATAATTTAAAAATCGAGCTATTATATTGAAGCATTGCTGAAGTTCTAAAGATTGTCTTGTTAAGGAATTTTTCACAGATAACAATCCATTGCATACTAACGTTAATATTATACTAGCTTTCCCGACAGAGATTGTACTGTAGGCAGTCCTTACTATGAATATTGATTTCAAATTTGTAGTTTATGCAAAACTATGATTTAAACAAGTACGTTTAAAATTATTTCTGAAAGCTTGACAGAAATTCAATCAAAAATCTGCGTACCAATGTTTTGAAACTCAATATAAATAAATAAAAATATTAAATAAAAATTGTGTTATGGAATTTTTTACAGATGGCGTTGTTGTCAGTAAATCCTTCCCATACTAACCTTAAATATTTTCCATCTCAACCTTAATTATTTTCCATCCCTTTTTCGATGCTTTATTAGTTATTCTGTTATCCGGTGTGTAGAAAAATTCAATAAACCAAGTATCATAAAAATCTGTTCAACCGATCTCGAGTTATAAGTGTTTTTAACCCGATTTTCTTTTATACTATAGATTGTTACTTTATTCGTTATCATTTTTCGTGTTTTAATAGTTATTCTGTTATCCGGAACAGAGACGAATCCTACAAACAAAAAACGGTAAAAATCGGTTCAGCAGTTCTCGAGTTATAAATGGTGTAAATAAACAGAGTTTATATACTAAGATTTATCGTAACAGAATATATTGGTACATGAAAGTATCTTAATCAATAAAATATACTTTAAATCAATTTTTCACATTAATTTTAATGGTATTTAATTACAATTCTATGTAACATTTATTTTAGTAATCTTTCAAAAATTTTCAACAATTGATAAACATGTTAGGGGGCGTTCAAGTGTATAATATAGGGGGGGAGGGGGGGTTCTTGTGAAATGTTACTGTGGATTACCATTACCGGGGCGGGAAAGAGGGTTCGACTTTCCAGTGAATATTGTGAATTATAGGTATACATAATAGTAACATGGGTGTTATGCAACGTTTAGGAAAAGGGAAGGATGAGACTAACAAATGTTACGGTGCGTTTCGCATTTCAGGGGGTCATTAATGTCAAAAAAATTGCGTTACGTACTACTTGAACGGACTCTTATATTACAAACTTTAGGGGTATTTTTTTTTTGTAGATTGTTGTTTAATATACCTACTGTTGCACACAAAATGCTTTAATTTGCGTAAGAAAATATTTAAAAATAATAACTACGTATAAAATATGAAAATAAATATATGATGAATTGGGATTGTCATGTGTTTTATTTTTTCTCTAATCCGAGTTTCTTAAAGTTGTTAAATAATATTTTTAGGAACAATAAATGACAAGTAGATATTTATGATAACAAAGCTTATAGATATAGAACATACTGCAATACAGAATATTTACAGCCCAAATGCTTCATATAAATTAGTTTGTTTTTTTCAGGTTTCCCAAAGGAACTTATTCCGAATTTTAATGGTTTGGTGTCATTGTATATTTTTTTATTTCATTATACAAATCGCTAGAGCGAATATATCAACAACTTTCTGTCAGATTTTTAAAAAGATCTTTTACTCTCATCAGATTGGTAAAGTTATCAGTGGCGAAGTAAAAATTTACGATTCCCATGTATTTTACCACTATCGTTGGTACCTCAAAACACTTTCTGAAGAATGGAACATAATTGGTAAGGCTATGAGGAATCCGCTCGTACGGAAGCTTCACCACTAAAAGTTTTAATAAAAGTTTGTGAAATCCGTATCTATGTCCACCCTTTGAATTGAAATGATCTTGGTAGGTAGTGATATTTTGCGCTTCAGATCAATTCTTATTCTAAGTTAATAGATTCCCAGATAAAATTGATTATGCATTTACAATGGACACATATCCGAGTTTGATATTTACCAACTCAGATAAGCGGCATGTTGAATAGTTTCACAATGACAGAAGTGATTTATGGTAGTTTTTATAAGTAGAAGCAGTGAACTATGCGAATATCAACCACAAGAGGAATATGATGGCCACCCACAGGAACACTTTGGATAAGAACTGGTCTTGGTCATACTCCTGCACGCCAGGGGGAGCTGCAACAGAATATCACTCAAACTTCCACAGTTACCTCTCATTGTTTGTAAATTATTTTATTTGTAGGAAAAACCACAGATTATAAAAATTGTTTTTATCAATATGAAAAAACGTGCCCCCCTTCAGTTAATTTTGGAAAAATAGGTGGCAAGTGAGGTATGGGGCGTAAAAGATCCTCGTGGGTGAAAAATTGGAGACACTGGTTCGGCACACCGAATTTTTCACCGAAAGTTTTCCTACGCTTCTTCCAGGAGGCCGGGTTGAGCGATGAACTCTAGATACAGGGCCAGTCACAAAAGTTCCATTATGGGACGCAGTGATGGCGGCCTCCATGGAGGCTGCAGGCTAGTATATAAATAATAATTGGTGTGCCGAAGGCTGCAGAACGAGGATACTGGTATTATTGTAACTATGTGTTGGTGCTACATCTCCTTGATCTTGTCGGCAAGAGGGATATACTTTTGGATATTTTACAGAGATGTAATGTCTGGTCTGTTACTTAGTGTAGTTTTGTCCGTTACAATGTCCTGATATTCTTAGTAAGTCTCATATGGTTTGACAAGAAGGTGTGAGAAATAGAATTGGAAGAAGCGAAGGAAATATGTCCAAATATAAAGGTATAATTTAGAATATTTTGTTTACCTGGTGTTGCTCTTGATTCCCCAAAGTTGAATGTGGAAGAAATGTACCCAAAAGGAAATGCACCAATGCCAAATGACATGTGGAAACCGTCTCCAAATCCAAACACTGGAAATTGTCCACTGGTTTCTGGCTCTGCTCTGCGACCAGCGGGACGAGGTGGCACCTTCATAAAAAATCCATATCAAACGTCAAATTGTTGATAACCTATCTTTTGTTAAAACTCTATCTTCCCATTTTAGTGTTTCAATAAACAAAGATAACATAGAATTTCTTTTTATATTTTGGAGTACGGGTAATTCTTTAAACTGGTAATTTTTTAGATTAGCATAGAAGTCATGTCTACCTCCTCTTCATAATGAAAGAAGCGAGGGGCCTGCATATTGTGTTGTTCGTATTGCGGTGGTACAAAATCAGAGACTTTGTGAGCAAGCTAGGACTCACACCTATACCGAAGAATGGGGAACACACACACACACATAAAACAATTTAAATTACGCCTCAACACTAAGCGAACATGCTTTACATATCTTGATCATGCATCATTAAGGAAAAAAATATTGCATACCTTATTTCTAGGGTCTTCTTTCCTTGTACTTCCTCTGCCATAGATAGGAATAACTTTTTCTTTACTTATTGCTGATTTACAAACTGGACACACCTTACGATTAGGTCTCGTTTCCAGCCATTGGTGTAAACATGGCCAACTGTAAAATAATAATGTCAGTATAGGCATGGTATTAGGGAATCGTCCACCTGCATGCATGGCCTGCATGCCAGTGTCAAAAATTTCAGTGATCTGTGACATTGAAATTTTACCATACCAATGTAGATCGATTCAAAATTCAATTAATAATTTTTATACCTAAATTAGAATGAAACATTTGTAAATATACATAATAGCCTGAATGTAATACAATATTTTTCAACCATTTCATTTCTGTTAAAAATTGACATGCGTTAAATTCAAGGTTTATTCCAAGTCAATCCTATATGTATGTCGGTAAACTTGAGTTTTAGCGTCGTGAACATTTCTATTCGAATTATCCACAACTGTCATTTCTTATGACGTTTGTCGTTTCCATAGATTTTTTATTGTATTAGTGTTCAATTTTATGTTAGCGTTAGCAAGTTTTGTATTATTTTATATAATTGGGTTAGGTTAGGTTATAATTATAAGGGGGAAGAATAAATTATAATACCTCATCACGTTTTCCCCCGAATTCATTCGAAGTAATACAATATTATATTAAAAATGCCTTTATATAAAAATCCATAGAAACGCCAAACGTCATAAGAAATGACAGTTGTGGATAATTCGAATAGAAATGTTCACGACGCTAAAACTCATTTTTACCTGTATGTCTAGGTATCTATGTTTCCATGTGTTAATATCTCTCCGAGGAGAACAAATTTTTTAAAGAAATTTATTTTTAATGCTATTTTTTACAAACTTGTGACACAAGAAAAAAAATATTTGAAAATGTCAATAGTTTTCCCAGGGAAAATTCGTATGACCACATGGTCGTGCTCGGCCTTACAGGGTACATGTTTTCTTTCTATGTGCCTTGTTTTTTTTTCTTTAAAATATTTTTTTTTAAATAGAAGTGAGTAATTTTAAAAGAAGGAAAACGTAAAGAATGACGTAAAAGATGTTTATGGATAAATTTTTATTCAAAAAAGTATAAAAAATACTTAACCTTTACATTTAACTAATTTCACGCGAGTTTTCTATGAAATTCAGTAATAAATAAAATGCACACGCAGACATTTTAGGTGTTTAGCATGCACGAGTTTCAAACTTTTTCTGTCACATTTTTTTTTATTATTATTTTCTTCTGTTGCTTACACTGGGTGAGAAAGGTCATCAAATCTGAGGCAATGACAATTTTTCGAACCAGGTTTTCAAAGTTTTCCACTAATCGCTTCTTATATAAACGTAATTCTACATCAGAAAATAGTGGATATCTACTGAGGCTATCTATAAATCTTGATTGCACATTTTTCATTTGCTAGAGCAGGAGAAAATATTTTTTATGTATCCACCTCTATTTAACTGTTAACTTTTCATCAGCTTCTCCAAAAATTTTATAATTTCTTTGACAAAAATATGTTTGGTACACAAATTTTCAATTCTTAAATACATATTGTTAAAAAATATGGCAAATTACCGAATATTTTAGTTCCATACAAAATAACACGTAGGTACACTGTTAGGACGAGCGCAACCAATGCGACCATATGGTCACACAAACTTTTGTGCATGAAATACTCCAATATGGAAAACCTGTGATATATGGTTTTGATCATCATTAAATTTACAATAAAAATATATTTGAAAGTTTCAAAAAAATATATAAAAATTTATTGGAAAAATACTACTAAGGATTTTGAGCTGGCAATTTTAGCAATTTTACATAATATGGCTATAAAAAAGGACCAATAACACTTTTCAAAACAATATCGATGAGTGTTACCGCACGGTCACGCTCGTCCTTGGAGGGTAATACTGAAATGAATGTGGCCTGTGTTATAATTTATAATAACTTCAATAAATGTTTTTTCTAGTGGTGTAAAGCTAGTTCGCCTCCGCGCGGTGCACCCTGGGTTACGCAAAATGAGCTAGCACTTTGGTCGCCAGAAATAAGAAACAACGATCCTGGCGCACATCACATCTTTTGAGAGGAGAAAAAATAAAGAAAGAAGAACAAGATAAGATTTAAAGCAAACATTAAATGAGACATATGCGAGAAACTGGAACTCTCAAAGCTACTAGCCCACTAAAGGGCACAACGACTAGAGATCTCGGTGCATGCATCCGTATCTGCCAAATGAACATAGAAGGAATAAGCAATGCTAAATGCAAAATAATGGGACGAATACTATCTGAACAAAACATAGACGTAGTTGACATTCAAGAAACACATACTGAGAATGAAGAGCAGCTCATTCGTAGAGGAAGTATCCCTGGGTATGACATTATTGGTGCGACTTACCATCGGGCCCACGGTGTGGCCACACACGTGAGATCTAACATAGAGAACGCACATTTGAAGTCTGTGTCTGAATGGTGTACATAACGTTACTATCCAGTTAGGGGAGAACACCATAAGCAACATCTATAAACCACCATCATCCTCTTGGCCCAGAGGCACCCTCCCTACACACCCCCACCCCGCTATCTATGTGGGCGACTTTAACAGCCACCATACTCAGTGGAAATACAAGTCGAATAATGAAGATGGAGAGAACCTGGTGAATTGGGCAGAGGATCATAATATCCATCTTGTGTTTGATGCTAAGGACCGCGGATCATTTCGATCAGCTGCCTGGAATCATGACTATAATCCTGATCTTTGCTTTGTGTCCACCAAAAGTGACAAACCATTAACATGTCAAAGAAGAATCCTACCCGATTTCCCACATAGCCAGCATCGTCCGGCGATCATCGAGGTTGGTACAAAAATTCCGCTGATATCATCATTCCCAAGACCTAGATGGAATTTCCAAAAGGCTAACTGGCCAGCTTTCACAAAGGACCTTGACAAATGCCTCAGATGGATACCACCCAAAAGCAATTCTTACAACCGGTTTGTGTGCGCTATCATCAGCACAGCCAAAAAACATATCCCCAGAGGCTACAGAAAACAATATATCCCGGGGTGGAATGTAAAAAGTGAATCCCTATATGAGGAATTTGTCAGGAGCGGTGAAAGAGAAATTGCCGATGAGCTTATTATTAGCCTTGACGCAGCACGTAGACAAAAATGGATCGAAACAGTAGAGTCCATGGATTTCAAAACTTCAAGCCGTAAAGCATGGTCTGAGCTACGTAAACTTGGCGAAGGTGGAAAGATAGGAAGCACTAACTACACTATCACACCGAATAAAATAGCTGCACATATAGTTCAAACATCTAGAGCCCCAATTGACAAAATCCACACAAGAAAAGTAAAATCTGATCTTAGATCCCTAAAGAGATCAACCCAACAAAGGAACCCCCTATCAACGCCCTTCACTGCAAAAGAGACCATAAGAGCAATTAAGGAAATGAAAATTGGCAAGGCGCCCGGATTTGATGGTGTGCATACCGAATTCCTCGCTCATTGCAGTGAATATGCTGTTAAATGGATGAGTCGATTCTTTTCAAATATTCTTTTGTCAGGGAACATACCGATAAGATGAAGCGTACCAAAATAATAGCCTTACTCAAGCCTGGTAAATCACCCGATCAACCCAACAGCTACCGACCTATTGCTCTCCTAAGTGCGACTTTCAAGCTTCTGGAGAGGCTCCTGTATAGTAGAATAAGTCCAATTATTTTAGAGAGGGTTCCGGTGGAACAAGCCGGCTTCCGACCGAATCGCAGTTGCACCGACCAAGTCCTCGCATTGACCACATATGTTGAAGCAGGATTCGAGAAAAACATGAAAACTTCTGCTGCATTTATAGACCTTTCTGCAGCTTACGATACGGTCTATAAATGGCCTAATCTATAAACTTGCTTGAATCATACCGTGCCATAAAATAATTACCCTCGTAGACAATATGCTCACCGGACGAAAATTCCAAGTAATAATGGGAAACTCCGAAAGCAGTATCAAAAAATTAAACAATGGCCTTCCTCAGGGATCAGTTCTGGCTCCCCTCCTGTTTAGCCTGTATATTTCGGACATGCCTATGACAGCTTCTCGACAGTTTGGATATGCTGACGATTGGACACTTGCGTGCCAATACCGAACACTCAAGGCAGGGGAAACCACCCTTTCATCAGATTTGAACATCCTTAGTCAATATTTCAGTAACTGGAGATTGCAGCCCAACGCATCTAAAACAGAGGTTACATGTTTCCACCTTAACAATAGAGAGGCAAATAAAACATTGAGGGTAGTCTTTGAAGGAAAAACTCTAAACCACAACATGTTTCCTACTTATCTGGGGGTAACGCTTGACAGGACTCTATCCTTCAAGGAACATTTAACTAAACTTTCTGCCAAAATCAAAACCCGTAACAATATCATCCACAAACTTGCTGGCACCTCCTGGGGATCAACAGCGGAGACTCTGCGCATATCTGCATTGGGCCTTGTCCACTCAGCAGCGGAGTATGCATCAACTGTTTGGATAAACAGCGTATGCATACTCATTACTCGTATTCACTCAGACAGCCACTGAAGATGACCGCATTGCGGTAGAAAATATTTTTGCAATAAAAAATAAAATTTAAGTGATATTAGCAAAGTTCTTTTATTAAAATACCTTCTAAATATAATAACTTGAATAAAGATTGAATTTTATTGATGATTCTTCTTCTTCTTCGAATCCGGACTAGACTTTCGCGACCGATATCGCGTTGTCGTTTGCGGATTGTAGGTCTTCTTCGTTGCAGGTAATTGCCATCAGCGGGCATTGCAGTAAGTGAGGGTCGTCCTGCACCTCCCCGCAGTCGCAATCCACACTATCGCCCTCCAGAAAACCCCACCTATGCTGGTTGTATTCGCATCTAGATACTCCCACTCTTAACCTGTTCAGTGTTTTCCAGGTTGGGTATTCCAGGTTATGTGCGCTATCTGTGCTCTCGGATGGCGCCATCCAGAGTCTGTCACCAAGTTTTTGTCTCCATAGCTCCTCTCTGGTCTTTACCTCTGATGTTGATAGGTCTTGTGTACACTGGAGAAAACTGCTTCTTGACTTCAGTCTTGGGGGCACAATCCGGTGGTCATAAAGTGGATGTTTAGGGACGTGAATTTGTCGGTGTCTCTCTAAGTTCGCTGCCACTCCTCTTCGCACATCGGGCGGAGCAATTCCAATTATGGGGAACAATTTATCTACAGGAGTCGGTTTAAGACAGCCGGACATCAGTCGCGCCATTTCATTTACCGCCACATCCACCTGTTTGGTGTGTGCAGACCTCTGCCAGACAGGGCAAGCATATTCGGCCGCAGAGATACAGAGCCCCAGTGCAGAAGTGCGCAGAACGTGCGGGGATGCGCCCCAGGACGAACCAGTTTAACTTCCGCAAAATATTGTTTCTGGCGGACACTTTCTGTTTGGTGTTCACACAGTGTTGTTTATAGGAGAGAGTTATATCCAGTGTCACTCCAAGATATTTGGGAGTGGGGCAATGCGCGATCTTTTCTCCTCCCCACACAACGTTCAGCTCTCTTCCTGCTTCCTTATTTCTTAAGTGGAAAGCACATATCTGCGTTTTTCTCGGATTTGGCTTTAGAGAGTTCGATCTGTAATAGTCTCCCAGAATATCAAGTGTCCGTGATAGCTTCTCCTCCACCAGTTGGAATGAGTCTTCCTGGGCGGCAACAGCGGTGTCGTCAGCGTAGATAAACTGCCTGGTTTCTACAGGTATGGGTTGGTCATTCGTGTATATGTTATACAGAATTGGTGCCAAGACACTTCCCTGTGGCAGTCCATTTCTCTGGGATCTCCATCGACTGTCTCTACCATGCAGCGTAACGTAGAATCTTCTGTTACCCAGGAAGTCACGGATCAGTGAGGTAAGCCTGAAATCCATTGTAATGCTGTACAATTAGTCGATTAACCTTGCATGGTTCACCGTATCATATGCGGCCGTTAAATCAAAAAGGCCACTCCAGTGACTTTTTTACCCTCAAAGCCGTCCTCAATGTACTGCACTAGGTTGAGCACTTGCCCAGTGCATGATCTTCCCGGTCTGAAGCCCGCCTGTTCTCTTATAATATTGTGGTCTATGTGGTTTGCTATTCTATTCAGCACCAAGCGTTCAAAGACCTTGCTTAGGTGGCAGAGAAGGGACACAGGCCTGTAGCTCTTTGGGTCATTTGGTTCTTTTCCAAGTTTGAGAAGAGCAGTCACTCGGGCCTTTCTCCATATTTTTGGAATTTTACCTTTCTCGACACACTCGTTCATGAGTTTCAAGACCCGCTCCATTGTTCTCTCTCCAAAGTGCGCAATTTGCTCTACTCTCACCTCATCCAGTCCCGGAGATTTATTACACTTGAGATTTTTCATTGCCGACTTCATCTCGTCAACGGAGAATGGCATCTTCAGGAAATCATTTTCTTCGCTAATATTTCGAATTATGGGTAGTCTTTGTGTTTTTTCCCTTGTTTTGCCATTTAGAATGAGTTGGTGCGCTATCTGGTTTGGTGTAACGTCGCAGCTGTTAGGCGTTTCGGTTTCGGGGTCGTTCCCCATCGTTTTAATCACTTTCCAAGCTTTTCTGCTGTTCTGTTTCATATATATCCAGATTATTGATCATTTCGCACCACTTATCCCTTCTGGTCTTAGACACCGTCTCCATCAACATCTCTCCGGCGCTTAGTGTATCATCCGAGAATAGGTTTTGTTCGAAGTGTCTTTTGTATTCGTTTAAAAGTTGCTTCGCTTCGTTAGTAAGTCCAGGGATGTATTCCGTCCTGCATCCTCTTGGGATATGTTGCCGTGAAATTTTGTGGATGGTCTCTACGAAAGTGTCGTACATTTCAATTTCTGGTGTTATTTTGGCAACAGCATCATCCAGAATTTGAGTTAACAATGGCCAGTTGGCCTTTTTGAAATTAAAGCGCCTCTTAAAAGGAACTTTTGCTGGTCGGATCATCGGGGCAACTTTACACGTTATAGGTCGGTGTTGTGTTTTTGGAATGGGGAACTCTACGTGTTTTGAGCATTGTGGTATCAGTTCTCCCGTGACAAAAATAATAAATTGATGATTGAAAAATATAATTGAGTTTAACATTTTTATTTTAATAAATTCTACTCAAAGACAATGTTGCTTTTAACACATTCTTTGAACACTTTAATAAATACTACTTTTTTTTCTAAATAATATCCACATGAAAATTTCAGAGTGGCGTTTTAATTGGGTTAACACAATATATTTTACTTTCGAAATTATATAAAGACTATTATTCTGAAATGAAAAACAGAAGATTGAGTTGCGTCGTATCCAATTTTGGTAATTATTTACTTCGCGGGCTTCTTCGATTTTTCACGATTTTTTATATGAAACACATATCCAATTCATATGCAGATTGGTAAATAAGACTGATTTGTTAACATTTGAAGTATTTTATCAACCAGTTTTAAGTAAAAATCAATATTAAAAGTTGCCTGTTTTCTCATACAAACTTTTCTTTCATGGAGTGACATTTTATTTTTTGATTCTAAAATTGATGTTTTTACCTGAGTTGCGTTGATTTGGAACGTGAATTTGAGAATACCGGTCAATATCTAAGTAAAAAAAATATTCAAAATCCATCCTGATCAACTTATGGCCTGACATTCAAAACACTGATTGCTTTTAGTGATGTACACAGTCTTCAATGAGTGATTACAGCGGTTTTGATAAAACTACAGCAATCTATATGAAGTTTTCAAGTTGTGAAAATGTCTTGTTACAAAATGATAACATTTTACAACAAGCCTTGTGAATATCCATCAAAACATCAGGAAAATCATTAAAAAATAACAAGAATAACCTCGCATATATCATTGGAAAACTGATGTTTATATGTAGCAACAATAGGCTTATCTACTCAGATAAATTAAATTAGTTTGAGAGAATAATAACTGCCCATTTTGCTTCCTCCTCAAACATATAATATTATGCTTATTTAAAACTACAATTATTAGATGATATTTGTAGGATCCTTACCAAAATAAATGACCACACATGCTAACCACTGCATCACGCGCAGTATCCAGGCAGATGTTACATTCTAAAATTTTGTCATCACTTTTTTCTTCTTCTCCATTTTCATTTTTTTGGGGTTCATCTGTTGTATTCGACGTCTTAGTATTAGACATATTTGCGTCAATGTTCAATGATAGTTAAAATTATGATATACTCTCTACCAAAATATTTGCGTAAATATTGTTAAAATAAATGTCATGTCCAGACTATAAACCTTGGAACCTATAATCACGAAAAACAATATATACGAAGAAATTGATGTATAAACAACACTTATTGCACATTTAATCCGTGAATTTGTTCTAACACAATTCTTAATGAATTTACATCATAATAATGATCAAAATCGAATGATTGGATATAACAAGATCAAATCACACGTACTTGATTGACTTCCCCAGAAAATTTCGTGACATTTATTATTGCCATAAATCAAAAAAATTGTTTGTTTTCTTTTTATAAGATAAATATTTTTGTTACCCGTAGTACCTATTAACGAGCAAGGCCACACTGAAAATACCTTAGAGTAAAAGAATACTATTTTACTCTACTATTGCTGAATCACTCGAAAACGAGTGCAGGGCTAAAAAAAAAAAAAAAAAAATATTATTATTACTCTAAGGAAAATACGAGTGATACCAATCGATCGATACAATAATATTCTCTTGCTCAAAGAGAATATAATACCTTTGCTCTTGCTCTAAGCGATACAACCAGAATAATAAAATAATGTAAATAATGCAGGCGCACATACAGTCAAAAAGATAATAAATCAATGTTACATGTACCTATTAGAAAACAATATTATTTTAACAATTTCTTATTCTAAAGGTGAATCCTTCATTTTCATATAAAGTTCATATATATGCGTAAATGTCTAATAAATAATGATATACTTATTAACCTTTTATATTTGTAAAAAACACGTTTCAAATAAAAATCTTGGCCACGGATGCGTTTTTAGGTGGTTTTTAAACAAGTTCAGCCATTTTAGAGTTTAGAGTGCAGGGAACCGCAAAGGTACCTAACAAATATTTTAATGATCTGGCAATATTACTACTGACATTGTGACAAGTGATGCCAACACAGGCTGCCAATAATATGTTTTTGTCGTGAAAATGGTATTATTATCTTATTATCTTTTGCCAAAATAAATAATTTAAATGAGATTGCCCAGTTGACTGCGATTGATTGGTGACGACTTCTTCTCACCTGCTTTGAACTTATTAACGAAAATAAGCAAAGCATTTCGTTGACAGATATTAAATAGCTGTTTTAAAGTGTCGATAACATGAGCAGATAGTTCTGATAGTTCATTCGGATAGTGCGTATTATACTGTCGACCGGATTCTTGATTCATATCAACAATAAAATGACTTTATGGTTTTAATTAATGAATCTCATTGTATATTTTGGAAATTTAACTTATTATTTTTTAAGTTGATTTGAATGGTATTATTTTAGATTTTTTGTATCTACAAGATGGGTGGTGCTGTAAGTGCTGGTCGAGATAACAATAGTTTAGTTGACAATTTAGTTGCAAGTGATTACATTAAGTCCGAAATAGTTGAGAGAGTTTTCCGTGCTGTAGATAGAGCTGATTATTTTTTACCCGAATCTAGACGAAATGCATATAAAGATTTGGCATGGAGATCTGGGGATCTGCATATTTCTGCTCCTTGCATATACAGGTATTATATTGTTTATAAACATTCCCAAGAAATTATTAGACTTTCAATTCAATATCAATTGAATTCAAAATGTGCCTATGAAAAGGAAGCCATTTATTCACCTGGACAGATTAATTCAGGACTGCCTGGACCTCACAACCCTCACTAATGATGATTCCCTTAGAAAATATTTTGTTTATTTCTTTGCTATCCTGCTTGTCATAATAATTAAAAAAAACAAGATGGAAAGAGATAAGAACAGTTTGAATAAACATTGCAAATTAATCTTATAATATAAAAGAAAGTCAGGTTAATGCTTATAACTCGAGATCACCTGAACAGATTCTCCTGATGTTTGATTTATTGGATTCTTCTCTACTCCAGAATAACTAATATAAAGAATAACTATAACAGAATAACTAATAAAAAGTTGAAAAAAAATGGATTAGTAATATGCGACGCGTTTGCTATCTATGAAAGTTCTATAACAACAGAATTTTTATTTACCTGACAACCATAGGGTTTCAGAACAATGGTACGCAGATTTTTGATAGAATTTCTAAGCTTTCACAAATAATTTTTAAACATTCAAACATATTTTTGTATAAATTACAAATTTGAAATCAATATTCAAGTAAGGACTATAGGACAACATCTGTCAGGAAAGCTAGTTTGAAATATTTTTTTAATTTTTTATGATTCCTTATACACGGTGTTAAGTTGGTAGTGGATAAACCGAAGCAGGAAGGTAGAGGACCTCAATACCCATGTATGTCAGCGATATTGGGTGGTTCAAAAGTTAACCATGTTTTTGTGAAATTTGAATAAAAACCGGATTTCTAACTAAACTATCGTCGGTGGATTCTTGAAACCTGCTATGTGACCAAAATGCCAAAAATGAGTTTTGGGTACCAAAATGATCGTCTCGTCAAGGCGCATCTACCAATGAAACCCACTATGTGAAATTGAGGTGTGAAAAAGTTATTAAGGAATTTGAAAACTACTATGTAGGTACATTAGTTAAAACTTTTAAACAGTTTTATGTGTTTCCTGTAGAATTTTGTTTATATCACATAGCAGATTTCAATAATCCACCGACGCTATGTAACTGTGGCTAAACTATTTAGATTACCATCATGATTTTTTTTCTGGAAATAGTCCGATAGTGACCCTTACGCAATGTATTATTGCTATGAGTCAGCATCCGATAGCTTTTGTTCAAAAAATTTTTTTCAATGAATTTTTTTCCAAGCATAAATTTTCTAAAATCTTTCAAAGGCACTAGACAAAAAAATTTACAGAACATATTTTTCTACAAGCTATCTTAAAAACATCTACTGTTCATGGAGAATCATCCCTGCAAATTTCATTTGGCTGGTACAAGGGGACCATGCTAAAACGCTCTTATAACTTGTGCAAGTATCAATATTCAACATTTTTTCATTAAAACACAGCCTTGTTATACGGGTGGTAAAAGCCAGTTTTTAAATTATTTGTGGTACCTAAATGCATAATTTGATGTGATATTAAAATTAAACAAATTATTTAGTGAAATAAAGATAAAAAAGTATTTTTATACACTCTTTAAACTATAATTAAAATTTTAGTAGGTACTTTAGAATAAACAGATGGTTCCTTTGTTTAGCCTGAAACCAATATTTCCCGTTATTGTTCAATAATATATTTGTTTTTATAAAATAGCTTTTATTAAGAACTTCCAAACTGCGAAAGTCCATCGGCTTTAGGTTGGGAACCTAAGGGACTTTTTTATCTTTATTTCACTAAATAATTTGTGTAATTTTAATATCACATCAAATTATGCATTTAGGTACCACAAATAATTTAAAAACTGGCTTTTACCACCCGTATAACAAGGCTGTGTTTTAATGAAAAAATGTTGAATATTGATACTTGCACAAGTTATAAGAGCGTTTTAGCATGGTCCCCTTGTACCAGCCAAATGAAATTTGCAGGGATGATTCTCCATGAACAGTAGATGTTTTTAAGATAGCTTGTAGAAAAATATGTTCCGTAAATTTTTTTGTCTAGTGCCTTTGAAAGATTTTAGAAAATTTATGCTTGGAAAAAAATTCATTGAAAAAAATTTTTTGAACAAAAGCTATCGGATGCTGACTCATAGCATTAATACATTGCGTAAGGGTCACTATCGGACTATTTCCATAAAAAAAATCATGATGGTAATCTAAATAGTTTAGCCACAGTTACATTGTTTAGTTAGAAATCCGGTTTTTATTCAAATTTCACAAAAACGTGGTTAACTTTTGAACCACCCAATATCGCTGAACATACATGGGGGAAAAATCGATAGGTATTGAGGTCCTCTACCTTCCTGCTTCGGTTCATCCACTACCAACTTAACACCGTGTATATTTCTTCTTCTTTAAACAAAGGATTTGTTTTTTCAAATTGCTATGATTATATTTTAATTTCAGTGATGTTATGGAATGGCTCAAATTAAGGGCTGGTCTTAGTTTCTTAAATCTAGGTTCAGGTACTGGATATCTGAGTACAATGGCTGGATTGATATTAGGAACTGGGGGAACCAATCACGGAGTTGAATTACACGCAGATGTAGTTGAATATGCTATAGAAAAACTGGATGACTTCATTGCTAGTTCAACTGCAATTGATGAATTTGATTTTTGCTTCCCTAAATTTGTTGTTGGTATGTACCAGTAAATATCCTTATATTATATGAATTTTAATAAATTGTCAATTTTACAAAATGAAGGAATGCATCATTTGAATTTTAGGCAACTGCTTATGTTTATCTTCACTCAATCAGCAGTATGACAGAGTTTACTGTGGGGCAGGGTGTCCAAAGACTTATGAAAATAATTTGAAAAACTTGATAAAGGTAACAATATGTTAATGCATTTATTTTCTTCATTATCATTTTTTCTATGACAACTAGGAAACACAATGTCTATGTATTGTAATCGGACCATAGAAGTGTGGCGCAAACGATTTTTAAATTTTACTTGTTTAATACGAAGTTCACATTAAGATGTCCAAATTTGGGTTGTTTAACTCAAAACTAAGTCGTGGCATAGCCGTGACAAATGGCTTAGTGTGAATCTTAATCCAGAGCAATTGTCGTAGGTGGAAAGTGTTGCAATAGATAAAAAATAGTGTCAATTTTTTTTTTCAAGAATTGGGTCACTAACAATATACCTATATATTTTATTTTCAGATAGGTGGAATATTAGTAATGCCTGTTCAAGGTAAACTGTTGCAAATAAAAAGAAAGTCAGATACAGAATGGGTTTCTAAAAATATTCAACACGTATCATTTGCATCTCTAGTCACTCCAGCACCTGATAATCATAGTTCTAATGTTTACCTAGGTACGTTTTTATTCTCATTTTCTATCGTTTATTTCTAAATAGGTATGACCCAAAATTTATTTCTAAATAGGTATGACCCGAAATTTTTTCCAATACTGACCCATATAACTTGCAATAAATATTTGCAGGAGACATTACTCCACCGTCTTTGCAAGAATTGTGTAGATCGAAAATTCGCAGTATTTTAAGAACAATTGTTTATGAAGAAAAACCACATATAAAAAGTAAACCTGCTCGAAAGAAACGTGAATCTGTCCGACCAAGAGAAAGAGACCTGGAATATACACCATTGTCATTGCCAATAAGGGATGATGAGAGTGATTCAGGTACTTAAAAATTTGTCATCCACCTGCTCTTAGAATTTTCATTTATTATAAATTTTTAATTCTCTTTTCGATTTTCAGATGAATTTGATTTTTCAATCCTGCATAACTTAGACAGAGATACTGGCTCAAGGGAAATGAACACTCTACTTCGCTTAGTACTGAGCATGAGGCGTGATGTTGGTGAAGTATTTTATCCTCAAGACAGAGGCGGGGATCAAGCCAACGTAAATCAAGAAGATGGTTCGGACAATGCCAGGATAAATGAATCATTATCCGACGTTAATGACTCTACTTTTTCTAATAATGAGGATCCTGATTCCAACAGAACTGCCGAAAATTCATTATCTAATTTGACTGATGATGCAAAAGAATCAATCACTGACGCAAATAATCCTAATGATGAATTTAACAATACTCAAATGAATAACAGTTTACAGGCTGCATCAAGTACTTCTAATCCTGAAAGTGGTTTGGATTCTCCAAGCAGTAGTACAAGTTAGTTTAACATTTTAACTATTTTTTTTTTTGTAAAACGAATCTATGCTCACTCAAAGTGAACACAAATACACTCTTTGATTCTTTCACAGTAAGCTACTTAAAGCTTGTTTCATGAAAGAGGCAGATGGTCAGCACCTGGGATCACAACCACAACCTCCGCATGAAGCAATACAAAAGCCGGCGTCGTAACCACTTCATTATCATTTGCCATGATTTGAAAGAAAGGTCTCAAACAACATGTTAGGTTGGGGTTGGGTCAGGCAACGAATGCCTCCGTTGACGTTTAAAATATTTCTATTTCCTACCCAAACCATGAGCTTTTAACCGAGAATCATAAAGATGTTTTTTTTACGAACTACTTTCTACAAATACTTTATTACTTATGTCTTCACCCTCACCTTTGTTCTATTATTTGGGGTTGGCTCTCCTTCTTTGCCAATACCCTCTATCTCTACTCACATATGTACATAAAATATAAAAAAATATTCTCTTACAGAACATCCAGATGGGAGCACAAAACATGAAAGAAAACGCCATTACAGTGAAGGTGATGAGGAAGAAGAAACCGATGAGTCTCTGAGTGAAAGTGATAATGAAGCATCATCACACCCACAGTGTGACCGAGTGAAGAAGATGAAGAGGAAATCTCCTCCTCCAATGAATGAATGGGATATGAAGCGGAAAGAATTATCTGACTGTCTCCGAGAGAAGGTCAACCATCTGCCCCTACCTATGTCCCTTAAAGTTTATATCAATATGAATAGACAGATTTGAATGTTGATTGTGGCAATTCAGGACTTTTTTCATATTATACATAGAATAGATACACTATATTATAATATCCCAAATAGCTTATTTTTTTGTTTTAATTTAATAAAATCGGACACGCAATAACGCTGCCTGTTTTGATTCCTCAATATGTGTTTTTTTCATATTTTAATTTGTGAACAATGTATGATTGCTCAAGAAACAAAATTGTATATTTTTCTTGTACAGAATCTCCTAGGAATAATCATAAGTTTTATAACCGTCAGACTTTTCCTCAATTAACCATCAACTGGTGATGTAGGTACCGTCAAATTGACACTCGCAAGGCAAAAACACTGTTTTTCACAGAAATGGCTTGCCCCGCAATTGTGCCCCTTAGAAGCTGCTTCGAGTGCAGTTTGGCATCGGCAGACATACGGAACGGACGTCGCACGCACACAGTTATGGTTATAGATGGTACCCGACATTTTGACGTTATGTCACCTTTCGTGTTACCAGTCATAATTTTGATTTTTTGTATGCAACCAACACACTAGGTATATCAATTTTTTATTAATTACTTAAGAGCCGGACACTCAAATCACCGAACTGAGTTTTGTCCCCGCTTCCCCGCGCGCACCTCGTCATATTGTGCGTGAGACAGGTTGAACTTTCTTCTCGCTGTCTCTGTCACTTAACTACCCTGCTGACACAATGATATTTTGTTCATTTCTTTATCCTTAGTCAAAATGCAATCGGAGTCAGGGTTGGCAGCCAAACCATAAATATCAGGTTAATTAATACATTTAAAAGTTTGTGTCATGTCAAATAATGGATATTTTTCAAATTGAATATAATGAATATTTATAAATAAAACTAACTTTGCAGTATTACAATATATTACATTTTTTATCCGAATTATAATCTATTGTAATACTGCAAAGTTAGTTTTATTTATAAATATTTATAATGACTCAGTATTACAAAGTTGAAAATAGTGTGTTTGAAGAATTAAATATAATGAAGTTCTATAAGTACTATTTGAGTTCGTATTCGTTGAGTGCGTATTTCGACGAAGTTGAGTGACATTAATAAGACCAACTTTTTAATAGCTTATTGAATAAACGTACATGAGTTTTGTTTTACTAAAGTACACTCTTCTCGGTAGGTATAGCCGGCGGAAGTTAACTTAAAGCATTTTCTACCAATCAATCGGCTCCCGTCTAATCTAAGACATGATTCAAACCCCGAGTAGAGGTTGGCTTCATTTAAGTTTATTTTCTTTTTATTTTTGTGTAACATAAAAACTTTTTTGTTCATATAATATATTGTAGGTACGTATGTAGTTATAAACCAATTACTATATTATCAACGTACTATTTACGCAATTTTGTTGATGATAGGTTCTTTGACTTAGCTACCGATAAAAGTCAAGAATTATGTGGTAAAAACTTATTATATCTAATTAAGATATTACGATAAAAAATACGTCAAAACGTAATTTTATATTATTTTATGGAAAAAAAAAATATTGAATTTAAAAATATTTGTAAAGAAAAAAATTTAGAAGGGAAAAAAACATGTAAATATAAATAAATATAAAATATTTGACAACCATGGATTCTCACAAATATTGCATTTAGCCCCAAATGACCAACATTAGAAAGTGGAAGGTTTCTGCAGAAAAAAACTACAGAGTACAGAGCCACACGTCCGCCCGCCACAACGTTCTCTCACGAATGAAGAATTTTAGGATTTGTATGGAGCGTATACAGTTTTTGTTTCTAAAGGAAAAGGTCCTAAGCGCCCAATCACTTATTACCGATTAATTGCAAAACTATATTAAATAGAAATAAAAAAAGACGATGGTTTTGAAGAAAATTAAAAGACACGCATTTTGGTATATTTTAAAGCGTTTTTTATTGAGTAGATAGCCTAAAACCGTTATGATTTATAAAAATATAGAGCAAACTTTGAATTTTTTTTTAATCGAACTAAATTTGGAAAATATAAATTCAAATTGGAAGACTTGATAGCCAAAGCTCTAACTTAAAGCACACTTCCTTTTTTGTTGTTCTACGATACCTTTTAAGGGAACAACGTTTATATAAAAACAGGCATTTTCGAGTGTCCGGCTCTTAAGTCTTTAAGAGAATAAGTTTGCTTATTGTTTTGAAGATTTTTGAATTTTATGTTGATTGACCTTATGCCTACCAAAACACAGACCAAAATTTAATATTATGGTCATATGTATGATTAAAGAAAACTTTCCATTCAATATGTCAAAAATGTGTTTTAATTTAAAAAGAAACTAACTTAATTTTACAAAATATTACCTATTTTAATTCCGCAGTAGATAATCTACAGTATTTATGGCTTTCAATTGATACATCATAGCGACATCACCTCTCCAACCCTGTGACTCATATGCACATCACCGGTTGAAGGTTAAAGTATAATCTAACATATTTCATTGAATAATAATGTGTTACAGTCATATAAATAAAAACCGATTGCTAAGAAATGCAGTTTCTGCTTGTTGAAGTCTGTTGACCTGTTATTTGTCACATTTCTATCCACCTGGGATGTGAAATGCCATCCATCTCACCTTGTTTTTGATATCTGTTCTAATGGTCAATAACCCTTTGGTATATTATGTCCAGAAATACATTCACCTATAGATTGACTGATCCGAATTCAAACAGTTGACTTATGTTGTTCTTTACATCAAATTACTTAAGGAATGTAAAGATCATTGTTAACTTTTTCCGCCTTACTTATAAAAAATTCTTTAATCGTAAGATTACGTATGTCACTGATCAGGTTTTACTTGATTGATAAAAATATATTTTATCCGAGTTTGTTATGTATGAAGATGACATTTCATACAAAATTTTGTAAACAAACAAAATAGTAGCCCGGCAACGTGAGTGCTTACAAACGAAATGCGCTATGTCAGATTTGAATGATTTCGAGTAGCTGCAGAATAGGTGCCAGACCTTATTTTTTAATTTATATATTATCAAAATATTGGTAAGTCCTTATAAAACCACACGGAACCTTTATATTTTGGCCATAATGAACTAATTTATGTTTGATCACTTCAAATTTAATATTTGTATCTACTTTAAAAGTACTCTGAATATTTTCTTCAAAACGTCATTATATTTATCATAAATTTAGTTGGTGCATCATGATTACAGAAATGTAATATTTGCTTTATTTGTTTAAAATTTCTATTATCAAAATGATACACCAAAACAAAATGGACCAAAATATGAAGGGAGCACCTGATTGGACGGGAAAAAAACTTAAAAACAGTATATTTATTACAGAAAGCATTGTTGTAGACTCGAAACCATTGTCAGTTGACATAAAATCCAACATGGCAGGCTAAAATCTAGAGATCAGCTCACAATCAATCGATATGGGTTAAACTACCTCGACGACGGCTTGATCGCAAATTTTCTACCGCTGAACTCTTATTTTCCATTGATCAGAGTTTTTAAATAAAGCAGTTTGAGTTCAAATTAGTTGATTGCAGGTTAAGCAACAATTGATACTGTAACTGTTAAATCAGCTGTACATATATTATTAAAATATAAATAAATAAAAAAACTTGATTGAATTATAATAGCAACTTAAACACACAAATACGAACCAAAGGATGGACTTATCCCAAAAGATCTCTTCCAGCCAACCCATAAATATAAAAGATCGTCTTCCAGTTCATAAAAGCAATATAGTGTCAATTCGTACCTTATATTCTATTTATGTAGGTTATTCGTGAGAAGAAATATTAAATGTAAGTGTGGATTTTTTAAAAACAATTATTGTATATAATGATCACTCATTAGCATTGAATAAAAATCATGTTGTTCAACGATTTTTCAGAGATAATGGTTAGAAATAATTTTACTTTATTAAACTGAAATATTTGCTTTTAGCTTCTTGTGTGTTAAAAAAACTATTTTTCCACTCGATGTTTTCATCATCTCATTGTCTGCATCATAATATGTGCATAATTGGTTTATTTTAAATCACATTTGTAGCTAACAACATCGCATAAAATTAGAAATATCTGATGGAAATATTAAATTATAAAGAAACTAGTCAGGAATTCAATTCTAAAATTATTGCTATATGTAGTTAAAATGTATAAAATAAAAAAAAAACTTAGGAATTAGTCATTATTTCACTTGAAAATGTTGGGATTTAACTTTATCCTTATGGTAATATTTTTGGTGAATAATTTCTATTTCTTTATTTACTTCTTTCTAGTCTCTCTCGACCTAACTAACCCTTTTTTAACTTTGAGTTACAACTGGTAGATGAAATGCACAACTCGAAATTATTATTTTTTGTAATAATGACTATATTTCACTTGAAAATGTTGGGATTTAACTTTATCCTTATGGTAATATTTTTGGTGAATAATTTCTATTTCTTTATTTACTTCTTTCTAGTCTCTCTCGACCTAACTAACCCTTTTTTAACTTTGAGTTACAACTGGTAGATGAAATGCACAACTCGAAATTATTATTTTTTGTAAGGAATAAACTATTCTTAACATAATTTTACTGTTGCTGATGTTTTTTAAATATCTGACAACGTAGATTTTGTAACAAAACTGGTGTCTATGACAGTTTTCCTTATTTCCTTATATGACCCAATAGGCATATCCGGGTTAAAGTTCTGCAACTTTGGTCTGCACTTTCCCTGATTAATTGTGACTGAAGTGAAGGCACCCTCGCATACAAACCTGCTAAGATTTTCCTATTTACTCTGTACATAAGTTGGAACTTTATGATAAATTATGTGTTAAATCCATCCAGTACTTCTTTGAAGGAGAAAACATTTTATCACCACAAAATAGGGTTGAAGTCCTGTCATATGCTTCTGGCAGTCAGGAATATCGGGGTTTGACTTCCATGCCATTGTTCCACACTGCATGGGTAAAAATGACTGTACCTTATTTCAAATTTTCTATTTTAAACAATGTATTGCAATGATATATGTGAACATCTTTTAGTTTTTTTTTTAGATATTTTGTAATTACTACATGATTTAGTATACAACAAAAAATCTTTGGATACTTTCATATTATTCAGATCAAACTTTTGTATTAAAAGATATTAAGTAAAAAAAGTTTGATTTATTATTACACTGAAAAATCATTTACAAACATGTAAAAAAGTAAGAATATTGATATATTTAATCAAAAGTTTATCAGTATAAATGTACAGTAATGTTTTATACTCTCAGCTTTTCTTCGCAAACTTTTTATTTATCTGTTACACTTTCATCTTAGTTTGAATTAAACTAAGGTAAAGATACAAGGGCCAAAATATTATTTGGCGAGATGTTAAGGTTAAATTATTCATAATTATGGTAAAAATAAAGCTTTTATTTTATTTAATGACTTTTTTATTTCTAAAATTCCTGAAGATAATAATACATATATAAAATCTCATATTAGACATGTCATTTTTCTTAAAACAAGTTAAAGCTGAAAACTAAAGAAAAAGTGCTTTAAACATTTAAACAAATGGAGCGGATCACTCCAAATTGATGTCAACACTGACGATTAACTGATGTGACAACTTCAACCACATCCACTCAAGTTTCTTGAGGCTTGAAGCGATTGAATTTTTATTGATGCATATCCGACTCACCCTATCACTCCATGTCATCCATTTAGTTTTCCCACTCACAGTCATATTTTGGAGTGACATCGCCCCGTTTGGATGGATGGAGTAGTTGTAATTGACGAGCCTTAAACCAAAGTCACGAATTACACTAGAAATTTGAAATTTCACGATTGCCGAAATGTCATTATACTGTGTGTACAAATGTGATATAGAAAATAAATATATGTATAGAACACACATAGACCCCCAGTAGTCAGAAGGTTACCAGAGACTGGATCAATAAGTCTATACCTATGCTTTAACGAGTGAGCATACATGGAAGAAGAGGACTTTACTCAGGTTTTGGTTAGGACTACACAAAAAAGTTGTGTTTATTCTCAGTCCCACAGAAAGGTATTAAAGTTTGAGAAAGGGTTATATAAGAAATATATGACATTTTTCAAGTGCTTTAGAACAAAATAAAAAGTTGATTCACATAATAAGTCTCCTGACCCTATGCTGCTAGTCAAGATAATATAAATGCAAAATCATAAATAAATTATTTTATGTACGTACTTAAATAATTCCACGACAAAGGTTTATTAAAAAAATGAGAAATAATTATACCTAGTAGGACAAAGAATTGATTATAAATTGAATGCAGATTTTCACCGTTGAGGCATCATGAGTCCTGAAATACCCCTGGTATGGATTTACCATTTCTTTTGCCACATGTCTGTATGATCTGATTAAGTGATTCACTCATACCCATCAATTTGTTCTCAACACAAAGTTTACCAATTATTATTCTCCATTTGCGTTTGAGTTAGTGAATCTAACGCAAAATAAAGAAGTATTTTTGTAAATAAACAGTTTGATCAATTTGATTTGACATAGAGCAACTTTTCAATAGTTAACTAACTATTGAAAAGTTGCTCTAAATCAAATTGATCAAACTGTTTATTTACAAAAATACTTATTATAATTAAGTATTATCTTTAAAACTTGAAGAATATGGGAATGAAAAATCTTTTGATGCTATTGTTTTTTTTATTTGATAGGTTGTTACCACTGGATTCTGGATTTATCATTTTTGCAATCCTAATAATTGTTTTTTATTCATTAAAGTTTTTATCAACCCCATATATATTATAAATAAACACAGATATTTACATTTATTTTAGTTTAAGGTTGTTATTTCAGAAGTAATTTTACAATTAATTATAGTTTACCCTATCCTTTTGAAATTAAAAAAACTGGATATCTGACCATTTTGTCATATTTTGAGCATACCTGATATGGTGTTTGATTGCATTGCTAATTATCTATGACAGTGCGCTTTGAATTTTGTTTGCATGTAGGAATTTACAGCATTTTACTCTGCTCTTATCTATCGAAATTGGTTTAGCTATTTGGATAACTATTGCTTTTCGTGAAGGTACAATATAAATGTATTTATAATTCAATCAAACAATAAAATATAGCACTTAATTATGACGATTTAACATGCCAAAAAGAAATCTGTAAAAAGCTATGCAACGAAAAGGAGAGATAAAAGAATGCTCAGGATCTTTAATAAATTTCTTGTAATATTGTTATAAATTATAAATAATATAAATTCGAAGGAAAATCGGTCATTGCTAGAGTTATCCAACTTGTTCCCAACTCTTGTCAAAGTGGCAACGTCGTATTATATTGGTGGGAAATGTGAAGCTTTAAAATATTATAAACATATTTCTCACACGTCATTTATATTTTTATTGGTATTTTTTAAGATTTCGTAGTTAGAATATAGTAAAATATCGATATTTTAGAGTAAGAAATAGAATATTCAAAGAAAGGTTGGCGAAGAAAAAAATCTGTAATCATGAGTATTTACAAAATGGCGCGAACTGCGATGTGAAGCGTGGCTTGTCATTGGCAGAAAGAAGATGATTTCGCTTTAGAACAAAGCGACGTTGCCCCTATATGTCATACCAATACAACAATTGAACTGTTCTGATAGTAATACAACAGTTTTGCCGAGGGCTGGTTGGGAATTGCAGGTGAGTGTTTTCACGTAGATATTATTTATTTTTATTTTATTTGCCATAATTGTATTTGATGAATCTAATTGAAAAATGTTTCCGTAATTAAAATTTTTACATACATTTTCGAGATATTCAATATGATCAGCTTATTAAATTTTAAACAATTTAACTTGTAGAAGGTTGGTATTGTATCTTGAAAAGTGGACGGGATCATTACGAAAAATGCTTCGCACGCGAATGCAATTGTTGAAAAGTTATGATATTCCTACGTAAAAATATTTTAAGTCTATTTTGATTCAGTAGTTTTAATAAATAAATGTTGTGTTATTATTAACCTGCAAAAAATGTTTCCGTTATTTGTCATTTGATTTTAATGTTAAATGTTTACGAAATTCATCAATGTTTTTAAAAATCTTTATTGATACTCTATTTGTCCTTAATTTTGCTGATAGTTTGAAAATGTGATAATATGCATTGTAATGTGGCGAACGGTATGTTTTTATCAACAATTAGATATTAATCATTATTTGTAAATTTTAAACCGTTGAAAATCTACTTATAATATTGTGAAATAGTTTTTCCAATAAAAAAATGTTTGTAATGTCGGCACGTTTTCTATCATTTGTTAATATTTTCAGTAATCAATTGTATTTAATTCTAGTTTTATTTTGATTTTTAAAAGTGTGATATATATCTACCTATAACTACTTTTCATTTGCACCTACTTTTATTATTGGCCAGTAATAATAAATTAAATTTGTTATATAATAATTGAAGTGTTATATTTCTTTCACAGCCCTGTTTTGGAAAGATTTACCAATAACATTCAAAATGTCACAAACTAAAGACAAAGCATTTGCGAACAGTTCTATACACGGAGCTAGCATCAACAGTGGTAGTATCACTATAGGGGCTAACTCTCGTCAATCGCTTCAGACAAGTGGAGCCACTCATTTACCATTACACTCTGTTCGATCTTCGGGATCTGTTTCTCATCAGACAGGTCATGCCTCCATCACATATCCACTCCAGTTGACGAGTAATTTGACCTTGCCAAATGCATTAATAGCTTCTCAACCAAATACACCTGCATCTACCACGATAACAGATGCAAAAAAGATACATCTTCAAATAAGCAATCAATTATCAAAAAATATTGAGCATAGTGCAGAACAAATAAGTGAGAGAAAGAGGACCATCACAGTCAATGACCCTTCTATGATTGTTTCTTCGCACGAAATACAAAAGAAGCCTTTGCAAATTAAGCTTCAAAGCGTTCCTGGAGCCATACCAATACAAACTAGTAGATCTCTGCAAATATCCAGTAATGCAGTTTCCCAAGTTCCTATGTCTGGAAACAGTGTCCCCGTGAACTTGCAAACATCTAAACAAGCAACTGCAGTTATTTCGTCTCAAGCCCAGAGCGCAACAACAAACAAACCAACACCACACATGATATACATTCACACCTCTACAGGAGTGAAGTCAGTACCATCCACAGATATCCTTCCTACCACTACAGTCAGACTTCCTGTGAGTTCATTTTATCATCTAGAATTTGAATGACTAGCCATATTTTTTTTAAATTTAAATCTTAAAATCCTTTCAATATCATAATAATATGAAATTCTATTCTGCCAAAATGTTTACAATGAACTTTGTCTAATCTTGATACTCTAAAAACTAAATTTACCAATTTCCAGTTTTCAATGACTGATGGTACATGTTTAACTGTTACAAACTCAAAATTACCTTAAGAATCTAAATATTTAATTAAATGCGATATGAAACAAAAAGTTCTATAATACAAAAATATGGTTTTCTTGGGAAATGATCAAAATGTTAAATAAAATTTTTGTGTTTTTAGGGCTCATCGGGAATACAATTAATTTCATCCCTGAACGCAAAGACTTCAACTGTCAAAACTTTGACTAATAAACCAAATGAATTTACTGGAAATTTACCACAGTCATTAGTAATACAAAAGCCTAAAACAAGCTCCCAAAATTTGGTTACTCTCCCTGTGAATTTATCTGCCAACCCTAGTGGGAAACATACTTTTGCTGCTTTCGTTAGTGCAATCAAGAAGCCTCCACCTGCTTCCAAGCCTCCAGAAAGCCAGAAGGTTATCATCACTCCGATGAATGTGCCAAAAGTATATAATAAATTAATATTTCCACAGTCGGTACCTTCTAAAGCCCCCTATACCAACTTTCAAATTGCAAATGGACAAGTTCAAAATGATCCACAAGGCAGTATCACAGTTATGCAAGATTCAACCAATTGTGTAATTCCACCATTACAACCTATAACAAGCGTGGAAACCATCACAAATGAGTCCCCTGCAGTGTCAAACATTATTCTCGATTCTCAGACATCGGACAATAGTTTTACGACATCAATTCCAGGCTCCCGAGCCGAGCTAATAGGTGAGCAAGAGTACACACTCTCCATTCCAGACAATAGCTGTATGAGTGACGAGGTCATCACGGTGTCTATATCTGATGACAATGAAGGCAGTCATGAGGCTTCATACACAATTAATATACCCGGAGAACAAAATGACATTGTACAGGACAACACCACTACAGCTGTAATAGATGGTACGCAATGTGTGATCTCTACCAACCTCCCAGGGATATTATCAAGATCCAGTTCGGATGATTGTGAGCGAGTGGAGCAAAGGAGAATAGCCAATGATAAGAATGCGGACGACATTGAGAATAAAATAGAAAAAGCAAAAAAAAAGTTATTCAATAAGAGTTATTCTATTTTGAAAAAGTCTTCTCCGGATAAAGATGGCACTAGTCAAAACCAAAGTCTTTATTGTGAAGAAACTATAGATCATGAGGCTGAATCAAAAATTGCAGAAGTTGAAATGGTCCAGCCTATGAAGAAACCTGTTGAGACAACTGTTCCAAGCATTCCACTGATTGTCAAAGATAGAAGAAAAAGCCGAATATCCAGCGATGTATATTTGCAAAGCGAACCAACCATCATTGTAGACAAAGATTTGACAGTTGAAGAGGATTCCTTAGGTATTCAGTGGCAAAATAATATTGGGAAATTAAATGGTAGTGTCTTGCAATTTCACACCAACGAGTTTGGTTTGATTGATGTTGTAGATTCTCCCAATGATGTTTCCAGCTCCTTACCAAAATATCAAACTCCTCTGAAGCAAAGAATACCTAGAGATGGTGTCAAGAAGCCAACTTCTCCTGAAGACTTGTACTGTTGTGATGGATGTGGATGTCACGGAATGGCAGCGGAGTTTATAACACCAAATTTTTGCAGTCACACCTGTCAAAGAAACCACAATAAGGACAACGCCAAAGATAAGGGGCTTGTGGATCTGAAAAAGAAAAGGAAACCAAGAAAATCTCTTTTGTCCAAAACTAGCATCAGAGAAGATAATGGCTGCAATATTAGTAAAATTATTCCTAAGAGTTCTCTGGATTCTTTATCTCAGGATATCACAGTGAAGATGATACCCTCAGATACCGGCTCCCAAAAGAGTGCATCCAAGTGGAAGCATGAAAATGGCTTTATTTGGTATGTGTACTTAGATTGTTGCAACGCCATTCAAGCACCAGAAAAGCTGTTTAGAATCTCCAAAGAGTCTAAACACAATTTCAAACCTGGAATGAAAGTGGAGGCCATAGATCCTCACAATCAATCAGTTTTTACTGTTGTCACTATTACTGAGATTCAGGGGTATCGTTTGAAACTGCATTTCGATGGGTATGAAGACAACTATGATTATTGGGTGAATGGCGATTCCTGCGACATATTTCCACCTGGATGGTGTGAAAAGAACGGTAAAGCACTTAGACCTCCTCAAGGCTATACCAGAAACACTTTTTCTTGGGCTCAGTATGTGAAGCAGACCAAAGCAATTCTAGCTCCTAGGTACTTGTTCCCGCATGTCTTGTCTGTGGTGAGTATTGACAGCATTACTAACTCTTTGATCATAGAAAAATATTTCTTATATCATAATAATACCTATTGTTACTTTCTTTCAAACTTGTAGAATCCAAGTCCAAGTATATTTAGAGTGGGGATGAAGTTAGAAGCTGAGGACAGAAAGAATTCTTTGACATGTGTTGCCACTATAACTGACCTCATGGATAATAGATTATTAATACATTTTGATAGCTGGAATGAAAAGTATGATTTTTGGGTACAACCAACATCGCCGTACATCCATCCCGTAGGATGGTGTGATAAAAATGGATATCGTTTAACACCTCCCAATAGTGAGTTTGCATTTTAATCATTTCTATATTCTCACAATTCTCAAGATCAAAATTATTTTAAATGCAATGTGTATTTTTTTAGCTTATAAAGACCCAGAAAGTTTTACATGGGAAGGATATCTTGGAGACTCTAGATCTCCTGTGGCTCCCTTAAGAGCCTTTAAAGCTCGTCCACCTCTTAACTTCAAGGTGGGCATGAAGTTAGAAGCTGTCGACAAAAGGGTAAGAAATGAAAACTTATTACAAACGTCATTTTTATAACCTTGATTTTTTAGAAATTTTGCTTATTTTTAATTGTTTTTTTTGTTACATTGTAGGTTCCATTTTTGATTCGTGTGGCAACAGTATCAGAAGTACGACCATATCAAATTCGTATAAGTTTCGATGGTTTGCCTGATGAGCTCTCCTTTTGGGTAGATGATGATTCACCCCATATATATCCTGTTGGCTGGTGTTTAAAAACAGGTCATCCCTTGGAACCACCTTTAAGTAAGTGCTCAACTTGCACATTTGCTATTTAAAATCTGACATAGAAATATTGAAAGCAGAGAGTAAAGTACTATTTGAGTTCCTTTTTGTTTGACTTAGTAGATATTATTATAACTTTGAATAAATATAATTAATACTGATGGTTATTAGTTATATGCTACATATTTCCTGGACAGCATATAACAAACACTTCTATCACAAAATACAAATTCACCAAAAAATCGACACCCCAAAAAAGGGATTCTATTTTTTTGGTTGTGTAGCTTATTGAGAGGCATATAGGTATTTGGAAGAAAATCATGTTTGATTGAGTGGTATGAAGAAGAAGAATAAAAGTTGAGATTGATAGATGGACATGTTAAAATTGTAGATAATAATATGTACCCCCAAAAGATAATTCTCAATGTTTCTTTTTAGCTCATGAGGAGTCAAAAATACCAGGTCCATGTGGAACCAATGGTTGTCAAGGGTTGGGAAATATGAATGGTAAATCAAAAACGCACACCTCAGCTGCTGAATGCCCCTATCATTTACCACCAAAGAGTCCTGAAATTCCTGATAGGTTAGCGTCTGCTCAGCCACCACCGCAATATACTGAGCCGCGCCCCAGAGAAGCCAAACGGTTAGTAGCTACATATTGTTATTTTATTTTAATTACCTACTTATGTTGATTTATTTTAAACTAGAATTACTATGTACTGGACATACATTGGTTTCACTTACTTAATTTTTTGGTAATTTAAATTTCAGAAATCAAAGAGGCCGCCCACCAAAGTATAAGCCTGTGGAAAATGATCACAAATTGGAAACGGTAAGTATAGCTTGGCATCATTTGTTTCCAGTGTGTTTTAAATATGATAGAACGAATCTAACAAGTTGAAGCAATTTTTTCAAAATGAGTATTATAATTTTAGGCCTCGGACGATGACTCGAGTTGTAGTGCCACGAAGAAAAGAAAGAGAGCCGTGTCTCCAATGAGCCAGGAAACAGTTGAAAGGTCCGTTTTTGAGCCAGGTTATACTCCAAACCCTAACTGGAATGCACCCCCTACGTGGGGCTTAGCTTCCCGTTGTATGCCACTAGATGATATACTACAAAGACTATCTTTGAGGACTGATCCCCGTAATTGGAGTCAAACAGATGTTCAAGAGTTTGTAGAGAAGATTGCAAAGTCTAGAGAAGTTTCATGGAGATTTTGTAAGCAGCGCATTGACGGGGAATCTTTTCTGATGCTCGCTCAAGAGGATCTTGTCTCTGTGTTGGGGATGAGATTGGGACCCGCTATTAAAATATATAATTCCATTATTCAGTTAAGAAAAAAAATTGTTGTTTGATTTTTGGAGAATTGGATAGGTTAGTCACAATCTTTTAAATTATGTCTTATTTTGTATGTTGTATATTTTCATGGCTTCCATCTCATATCTTGTTGAGTATAAAATTTTGGAACAATGCAATTACACAAATAATCTTGTGGAATTTTTTTAAAGTACATATGTTTTTGAGTCCTAACATTTTGAGATTGATGTATATTTTAATATTATGACCAAAACAAGTCTTTTTTTTACTAATATTTATAAATTTTAAGGGTTACAAAAGAATTTATAATCTTGATCTCAATTTGTTGCAATAGTAAGTAAAATCTCCTACTTTAATACTGGTAACACATTGTAACTCTTAATTTTTATACTTAAAAAACCACAAATAAAATATTGTATTGAAGCACTTGATTATGAAATGTGTTAATATTAAGATATACAGACTGAAAAGTCACACTGTGCATATGAGGGTGAATATTTGACCAATTTGGATGTTAACATTTTAAAATGTGATCTAGTCGACTTGTAATAGTGTTGTTTCCAAGAGAATTGGCTAGAAATATTCCGTTTTGAACACTTCGTCCAATCATGTAGAACCAATAGGATTATTATCCTTAGTTATTTATCTCAGTTACCTTAACCCATTTTAAATCTTTTTTTTATTATTAGGTAAAAATATTGAGTTTTAATTTAAACTTTTCTTCTTGCTTATTTAATTATTTTTTGTATTTTAATGAAATGAATTAACTAGTTTTTTTTTTGATACATAATCAATAATAATAGAATAAGAATCATGCATAGTATAGGCTTATATTTTGTATACCGATGTTTGATCAGAACAACATTTATTCTAGTAACAATAACATTAAATCTATTTATTCCTTTCACTTTATGAAATATACCCTGTATATTATAATTGATGATGGAATATTAGGATTTATAAAGATAAATTACTCACGCTGTTTATATAGGTTTACTTAAACTAGTATTAAGTACATATTGTTTTTATGAAAATAAAATTATTTAAGTAAATGGTGCTCATTTTAACATAGGACAAGATTATTTTTGTATATAAACCGACAAAAAATGTAAATTTGTTGTAAAAGATTATATAAAGTTTGTGTCATTTTTTAGTTTTATCAAAATGTCATTGTAATACTTTTATGTATGTTATTTGAATTGAAATAAAAATTTCTATTTATATTTATGTTTTCTTTTACAAACCGTTTATCTGAATTGATATTTCGTATCAGGGTTGCCTGTCTATGTGAAAAATTGGGTCCTTTATTTTAATTCAAAGATAGCTCAGACACTGAAACAAAATTACTAGTGATAAGCTTTGATTTGTCATAATTCATTGCTTTCTAAGGAAATCAAAGCTTTACTAGAGCCTTTCAAAGGATTAACAGACCTTTTTTCAATACGTAACCGTACAACTATATACAAGAAGTCTTTTCTAAGGAATGAAAATTATTCATTTCATGGGAATTTTCGTGGGAAGACATAGAAAGGAATTATATTTTTATTTTATTAAAAGCCAATGATACACTTCAGATAATACATATGAGTACAAGCAATATATAAAAGACAAATAATGCATTACCCTATTTAAAAGTGTACACATATTTCACAAGTTGTAATGTTTTAAGCCCATAAGGTTGTCATTTATAATAAGATATAATTTATAAAACAAAGCAGTAGCAATATAAAATCACAATCAATTAAATAAAGTTGAATAATTAAAAAGTTTAAAAACTAACAACTCTGGGAATGACAAACACACCCACCACCTCAACAAAAAAACATGAAATTTTTTTTTAAATATGAGCAGATAAGAAAAAGGAATAGAAGGGGAAGGAGAGGGGGAAGAATATTGGAATGAGTGGAACACCAACAATAAGCGGTCAATTATATACCATTCAAAATCTGCAAAACAGACATTTTAAAGCAACGAGGATTACTGGCAAACATGTCGACGTCAGAAAATCTATTGTTGTAGTTTCTTAATATACGGTAGAGAGGGTTTCGCAAACCAGCATTAGTATCAGCTGTACTTAACCCTGGATAGCTAACCTCCGTCGAATCGACGGGCATCGCATAGTAATATCGCTGTCTCTTTTTAACGATGCATCCGATCATCTTGGTTCGGCTAGTCAACTCAGCCGGCGATGAGGTTGTCCTAATAACATACTCGCCGATAGGGTAGGTGGCATACTTTTTTGAGGTATATGTAGCTGATGCCCGTCGTTTCGACGGATGGTTAGCTTTAACGTTAGTATTTTAGTTTCACTACGCGTGCATATTTTAATTGTAAACTGTTTATTTTTTTATTTTTACGATGTTTTTATGTAAGTGAAGATACGATAACTATTGTGATAAGCCAGGAGTACAGTGACAATGATCTGAATGTCGATTCTGAAAGTGAAACTGAAAACATTTTGGCGGAAGATGATGTCCTTTTGGACATCTCTTTAGACGAAAATTATGAACCATCAGTCTCTGAAGAAAGACATTTGAGTCCACTATCTCATACATTTAGACGGTGAAAGAATGTTGTCTTCTTCTTCCTCTTCTTTTCAGCCTTAAGCATCCACTGCTGGATGACGGCCTCCCTCGTATATTATATCCGACCATTTCTGAATTGAACTTGATATATGCGTGGGATAGTTGGTAATACAAGGCCACGCTTGTCAGCGGGTTGGCCTCGGATGCTGCTCCTTCAGAAACCTCACAAAGCAGTATCATATTCTATGGTAAGACTGGCTAAAACAATGATGCCAACGCAAGTCAAAGAAAAGATCGAGAGCGATCTTTTAGGGCAGCTATCCACCAGTCAAGAGCAGCAACCTTCGGGTCAAAGTTCTCTTCAAGTTTAAGAAAATGAAAAAGAGTTATTACAGAGAAAAAACGTTTAAAAAAATACTTTTGGGAAAAAAAAATTGATAACAGTAAGTATTTCTAAGGTAGCAATATGTGGTGAACATTAAGTTATTTTTTGTTTCACATGTGCTATATAAAACAGTTCATTTTGTATTAAAAAATTAAGTTTTATGTTTCCATGTGCCATGCAACGCCAGAAAACTGATTATTTAAAAAAAAAATTGTAATTTGAGCATTATAAACATTTTGATGAAAAAATGTGTATTTTTCTTTAGAGGTCTAAGAAAAACCGTTATAATTTGAAAAATAAATAAAAATATTCAATTAATTTTTATTCTTAAATTAAGAAACCTATTAAATAACCGTAATATAAAGAAATAAATATCTAAAGATTTCAACTTATTAAAAAAAAAAATAGTTTTTCTAATGCCCGTCGTTTAGGCGGATGGTTAGCTTTAACAGGGTACTCGAGAAGGTTAGCTATCCAGGGTTAAGCTCAGGGGCCGGTTAGTTCTTCTTTCTGAAGGCGCACGAAAACTGATTTTGGCCAGTAGTTGAGGGACATCGACCTCTGATGTACACACCTTCCTCAGAATACACGCATCCATCAATTTGAATGAGAATGTTATGAAAAAATTTGGTATGGAAGTTTTGCAACTGAAGTGACTGATAGCCTAGTGGTCAATCTGCGACTTTATACTGAAGGTCTTTGCTTTGATTACCAGAGTAGATCATTTTTATTGAAGCTGCGAGAAGTCAGGGTCGACTTATAAAATGGATATATTTCTCTTCAAAAATAAAACAATGGCAAATTTTTAAAAATTGTTTTTTTATTACAACTTAATATTGTATATTTTTACAATATGATCATCGGAACAACTTGCTAACTGGACAACATCTTTTTGAGTATTTTGTCTTGGTCTAAATAATAATCTTCTGACAGTCAAATGATGTGCCATGCTGTCAAAAAAAAAAAAAATATTATTAGTAAAAACAATAAAAATATTGAAGATATCAAACGAAAACAAAAATATCTTTGAGCATGTTGCAGCTGGAGTAAACACCATTGTATTTCTGAACAGTATCTTCATCCTCGACTGACTAATAATGTTATGAATTTCCAATCCTCAACTGATCATTAGAATCATTTCAATTTGTTCAGAAAATATGGTGCAGATTTTGATCTAAAGCTGCTCGATATGTAAAACTTAATTAAAAAAAAATTATCTGTACCTGTATTCTAAGTTTTAATGGAAGGTAGTCACGGAAGTAAAGTGAGTATTACACATACATTTTGTATGGAAAACGTGTGTAGCGCTGCCACAGGGATATTTTTAGAAACAAAACCGATTCTTGCATTCGATACGTAAACACGTTTTCCGCACAAAATGTATCGTGTTACTCACTTTACTTCCGTAACTACCTTCCGATAAAACTTAGAATATGGGTACTGTGCTCACTCAAAGTAAACAGAAATACACTCTTTGACTCTTTCACAGTAAGCTACTAAAAGCTTGCGCCGAAAGAAGAAGATGTAAAAGGGGAAGATGGTTGGCATCTGGGATTGAACCCATGCCCACCAGTACGAAACAGTAGGTATGTCGGCGACGGAAACTCCAGGCCACCAACCACTACAAGTCTCTACTTGCTATGAGACATCTGTTGAAGATTGTGGAAATTATTTATCAACAAAATTTTTTGAGCAATGGCTCAAGGCCAGGGACATAAAAGGAATTTGTAATAATGCATGGTGTGTAAATCGATACCTGTGTAGGTAACCTCTTGATTTACATGATTCCAAGATTTACCTTGAGTTCAAATTTAAGGAACACTGCATTAAAAGACTGTTACAAATCTGAGTAAAATTTTTATTTCCAAATCCAATCCAAACTCCCTTAAGGCCCCACTTAGGGGCATAGGGAGGCAACAAGAGCTCTCCATTGCGCTCGATCTTGCCCAATGTTTATGACCTTCTCCCACACCATGTCCAGATTCTGCTTCGAAGGAGCGGAACACAGTGTGAGAGGGTATTCCTCGTCTTAGGGACCCTGATGGGAGGAAGAACAGCGCTCTCCTCGGCCAACTGTCATTCGGAATCCATAACATATGTCCCAGCCAAGTCCATCTCCTCCACATAATGGTAGAAGTGATGGGCTCACTCTGGGTGCGCTGAAGTATACCGTCGTTCGTGATGCGGTGGTACCATCTTACACCCAAAATTCTCCTGAGGCACTTCATTTCGAAACCTGAGACTTTTTGTGCCTGGGCTTTGGTCAGGTGCCAGGACTCACACCCATACAGGAGAAAGGGCAACACACACGCTTTCCATATTTTGGTCATGTTGTTAAAGGCGCCACTTGCCATACCGAAACGTATCGGAAGCTCAGCCCCGAGGTCACCAGTGGTGGTAATGGTTGCTCCCAGTTACTTAAATTTATCCACCCGGGAGACCTGGTGACCATCGATGGTTATCGGGGCAGGCATAATTCGTCATGAGCCCCGTCTTACTGGCATTGACTCGAAGGCCAAGGCGTGCTGTTTCATCGCAGAGTCTTGAAACACTGCGCTGTAATTCCTCCACTGTCGTACTGAACAACGCTAGGTCGTTTGCGTACTCCAGATTGCATAGTTCGCCCATTAGACCATTTCTCAGTGTTATTGGTATACCTCTTAAAAGTTTTATTTAAATACCTGTTATTTAATGACAACATTTCCTGCCATATTTTTTTCTCTAAAGATATTTTGTACACCGATATTGCTCCAGATTCCAGGCCAATAGCTGTGATATGAGAGTTATCATTGGGAGATAAAACAGTGGCAACCGCTGTGACAGATTGAGAGGGGAGCTCCAAAAGTGGGACACAAGTAGAGAAGGGGCCTGTAGATTTTCCTAATGTGTTGTCATCCTTTTCCCAAAGTACAACCTGCGAAAATTTAAATTAATACATTACGACCACTTTCAATAACCTACTATAAAGGTATCTACTATCTTTTGGATTTTGGTGTTTCGATAAACAAAGATTGTGAAATATTTACTAAGAATATCTACCCAAATTTTGTCCAATATTTTGGTACCGTGAGCACCGTGAGAATTCTATAGAAATCAGCAATAAAGTGTATCAACAACCTATCTATTGTAGCTCGTGACATTTGTTTAATATGGGTTGGCTGGAAGAGATCCTTCAGGATAAGTCTTTTGAATGTTTAATTCAAATTGTTACTTTACATTCAATAAAGTGTTTTTAATTCATTTATTTTTCCATGGCTTTGCTATCCCCTGATTTTAACACACTTATCAAGTATATTTATACGAAATTCACAATTTCTATGATGGATTCGGAAGGCTAATCCTTATTATCTTTAAAGTAGCAATTTTTTGTTCATTGAACCATGGGTATCAGTAGAATAGCAATCGTGGTTAATGGCCTAATCAACTTGGTAAACCTAATCGGTAAATATAAAAAATCAAGAGACATAACTATGAGTCAGATACTTTGCTAAATATCGTAATCATCACCTTTCCATCTCTGGATCCAGTAAAGAAATTCTTTGAATCCATCGTCCAGGCACAGCACCATATGATCCTAGTATGTATGCCATTAGTCTTATCTGTGGTAGCAATCAAACTAAACGTGTTATCATCAGTTTTTTGGAATACAGACCATCTTCTATCACGAGAAACTGACAATAACATTTGACTGTTTGGTGAAAAGGCCAATTGTGTCACAGTCAGGTGATGAGATTTTAAACTCTGTTTTTGAACCCACTTTTCTGTATCCCTGTAATATTTTATGAACATGCATTAGTAAATTCCTTAACGAATATTGAAAAGCGTTGATGCTAAAATACCCATAAGACTTATATAAGATAAGTTTCTGAGGGAGGTCTCCAGTAGATTGTTATCCAAAACAAAAGCCGAATCGTTTACATCCAAACTGTTCACCTTGTATATTATTTTATACTTATTAATTTATCAAATGTTACCATATAATAATGCAGGCATGTTGCGGTGTAGTGGCTTTACATGCAGAAGCTAGTAGTTGGCCATCAGGACTGGCTGCGAGGGCAAAAACTTCATATCCATGCCCATATAATTTAAAGGTTTCCGGCCATAATGTGTTCTGCATTAATGTTTCTTCTGTGGGCGGTTCTATAATAATAATATACTCTATTAAATATCAGCTATTTCATGTATGAATCATTAAAATGAGGTATATCACTCTGATTGTTACCTTTCATATCTACTGGAGTAAAGTAACTAGTTGGATATTGATCTTTGACATGTTTGCTTTCATTTGATGGTTCTTCCAAGTCATACACAGCTTTATTTGATAAACCTAAAGAAGGCACCGATGCTCCTTGACATATATCTTTACATTCATCTGAAAAAAATTTATGAAATAATTATTTAGATAGAACCATTTAAGAAGTGCCTAAATCCTACATTTTTTTTGCCATTTTTATATCACTTGAGGGATTTAGCTGTGTCTTAGTCATGAATTTTTGTTTTTCTTTTTTATTATCATTTTTATTTTATAAGAACATTTTATTGGTTGTTAATAATAACATAACACTTTTCTATACAAAGTTATACCAAGATTATTAATAACACTGTTAGAGTGTGCACAAATTCATTTATATACATACTATAAAAAAGTGAAGTTTCAAGAAGAGCTGCTTGTCAAGCACAAAGGTCTTAAATCTGAATCACGATTTTATGGTAAAATTGCTACCTTATGCTGAAGTAATAATGATGGGCTAAATAGAGGCACATCAGGTGTCATAATTTGCAATGAGATAATCTTTAGCTAAAATATGGATAAATTGAAATATCTTTACCAGTTATATTATCTTCAGATTTCCCTGTAATACTATAAAAATTTGTGATAAAATTTTTTGGAGCTTGGAAAACTCTTATGACTTTCTCCTCAGCACCCGATGCATAATTATATTTGGATATAATTGCTAAGCAAGACATGTCAAATCCGTGTATTTGAGGTCTAGCTATCTCGTGCCAAGTGGATTTAGTGCCATCATTCCTGTTCCATGGAGCGTGTATCCTCACTGTTTGGTCTGTGCTGGCGCTAATGAGAAATTCTCCATCAGGATCCCATCCAATATCAACCACTCCATTGAAATGACCGCCACATATTACCGAAGGCTCCCAAGAACTTGACTCCTATAATCAGATACACTATTTTGTAATTGATTAATTTTTTCCTTATTGTATCATAATTGAGACAGCATAATTTTGAGTTTATTTAAATAAATTTGCTACTCTAAAACACTATTTGCCTGCACTTTGTTGTTTAGGTCTTTCTCCACTCGACCAGCAATCCTAATTTATAATAAATCTTATAAATCAAGCTTCGCAGACTAGTGTATGGAGCTGTTTAATCCACAAATTTTTCATTTGCTTCCTAATTTTCAAAAACAGAAGATTAAATTAATACGGTCTTTGAAACCAATACAATATGAAATGAAACTTTTTTTGATTACCTTTTTATGCCTCCAAATATGGAAAGATCCTGTGTAGCCATGACCAATAATTGAATTTCCATTGTGAGAAAATTTTCCACCATAGAATCCTAAGCCAGATCCTCCTACTTCGCCGACCCTGATGCTTTCACTCCATACACCTTCAACACCTTCATTCACACTGGGTTCCCAGATAATCAGAGACTTATCCATAGAAGCAGAGAGTAATTTAACATCTTTCATAGAGCGAGCTGGAATTATTAAATGCAAACGTTAATTTTACCTTAAAAAAAAATTTGAGTCATCAACAGGGGAAGAAAATTTTTGCTACACACAAGCTCCCTTTTACACCCCACTGAGGGGCATAGGGAGGCAACAAGAGCTCTCCATTGCGCTCGATCTTCCGCAATGTTTATGACCTCCTCCCACACCTTGTCCAAATCCCTCAGCTCTGCTTCGATGGAGCGGAACACAGTGTGAGAGGGTCTTTCTCGTCTTCGGGACCCTGATGGGAGGAAGAACAGTGCTCTCCTCAGCCAAATGTCATTCGGCATCCTTAACACATGTCCCAGCCAAGTCCATCTCCTCCACATAATGGTAGAAGGGATGGGCTCACGCTGGGTGTGCTGACGTATAGCGTCGTTCGTGATGTGGTGGTAACATCTTATACCCAAAATTCTCCTGAGGCACTTTGTTTCGAATGTAGATACTTTTTGTGCCTGAGCTTTGGTCAGGTGCCAGGACTCACACCCATACAGGAGAATGGGCAACACACAAGCATCAAACAGTTTACATTTCGTCTCGACACTAAACGCCGACGCTTCCCAAATCTTGGTCATGTTGTTAAAGGCGCCACTTGCCATACCGATATGTATCGGGAGCTCAGCCCCTAGGTCACCAGAGGTGGTAATGGTTGCTCCTAGGTATTTAAATTTATTCACTCGGGAGACCTGGTGACCGTCGATGGTTATTTTTTTCACACAAACTCATTTTTTCAGGTTATCAGTCCTTAAGTCTGACTGTATTCTATAAAAATAGGGGGTATGAATAAACAGATAAATGAGTATAAGAAAAAATATTATTACAAAAGTTATTCTTATACAGTTACTGCGTCAATTAGTTTTCAATTTTTGTGTGACAGAACTTTAGAAAGATTTTGGTTAATTTGACCATCTAAATGAAGAATGTTGGTTGTGTAAAGTGATACAGTTAATAAAAAATTACCGTTATTCCACTGTATGCTGTACACCCATCCTTCATGTCCCGAGAGCACAGCATCTAATGAAACCATCCAATTTGTTTCATCCACTGCGAATAATTCTTTCTTGCTTTGTATTTCATCATCATTGGTTGGATTTTGCTTGTGTCGCTCTATAGACCAAAGACGTATGTATGTGTCTTGAGAACAAGAAGCCAGCATCAATCTAGAATCTGTAATAAACATCAACTAATTATTTTTTAAGCAATTTTTTGATGAAATCGACACAGTTTAGTAGAGTGTTTTTAGAATTTATTCTGACCATAAAATATCAGGTTAGGTTCCCACTAACATTTTAACAAAATTATAGCAATTTTTGGAGGGTTTGTGTATTTACGTAGTGAAAGTTTATTATCTCTATATAAATGAAAGTCGGGTTAGTGCGAACACTTATAACTCCAGATCGGCTGAACAGATTCTTCCGATGTTTGATTTATTGGATTCTTCTCCGCCCCGGATAACATAATAACTAATAAAAATATTTAATAAATGAATAAGAAATGATATAAAATATAATATTAAAGTTAGTATGGATTGGATTTTCTAACCAGTACTGCCACCGCCATCTGTTGGGGAAATAGGGAGATGTCTGGTAGATTGATATTTTGGTAAAAAGATTCAATAGATAATAATACAACACTTTTCTATACAAAGGTGTCAGTATAGCCGGTGGAACTTTTTTTTTTTTTTTCCAGTCAACCTGTCCCGTCCAATCTGAGACAGGCCAACCCCGGGTAGAAATTTCAAGTGATAAAACACTTGATGTTACCGACATTGTAATTGTATATTACAACCACATAACTTTTGATTTTTTCACAATGAGTAGTCATGTAGGTATGTTAGCTATGTTATGTTACCCAGCAATATTTTATTGACTTTAAGGCGGGACGAAGTTCGATGGGTCAGCTAGTTATGAATTAAATTGTTTGCGTGAGTTGGACGAAAGCGCTCGAGATTCAATATAAATTTTGTGAAAGGACAACTGTGTTTTTCCATGCAATATGTGAACTATTTATTTCTTGTATTGAAAACACTCCATGTTTATGGTATGCATCTATTCTTTCATATTATCTATTACACAACTAAATGGGAGTGGAATGTGTATAGTTCATCTTCGAGTCCTAACTGGAAAGAGATCTGCGCCATCATGCAATTGTTGTTCAATTTTGCAATGGAACATTCAAACTGAGAACCTGCCCTATTTTTCCTAAATTGCTCATTCCAAAATCATGCTATTACATCCAATTGCGAAGACCTTAAAACCAATTTCAAAGAACTGTTAAATTACTCTCAGCTCTCATTTTTTGCTATCCATCATCGAATGTAGGAACAGTATATTATTATAAGCTCATGAATCTATCCCTACTTAAAATCTGTTTATGGTAATTTTGACAATTTTGGAAGCTTGCCACTATTTGGCTCCAGATTGGTTTGAACGAAACAGTGCTACAAGAGGTAATATTTTTTTGAAAATAAAATATATACTAACCAATTGTAATAAAATCTAGACCTCGGATCCAATCGTCATGACCGACTAATGACATTACTTTTTGAAATAGTTTTTCGTACAAGTTGTCAACCATTTCTACAAACAAGTATATTTTATTGTCATCTAAGCCGGCAGCTAGAATTGGAGTGTTTGTGTTGGGAAGTAAATTAAGTTGAAGAGCCAAACACAGACCGTTTCCCAAACTGATAGTTTGAATACATTGGATTTCATCTGCAAAAAATATATTATGTAAAATACATTAATTAACATTGGAAAATTTGATAAAAAATGAACAAAAATGGAAGACTCTAGGCTAGCATTAGGGTCAAATTTAGACTTACAAAATTTATTTGATTAAAATATGTGTTGTCTAATTAGGAATACCTACATTATAGAAATTTGCATACAAGTCATATTTTCTGCAATGAAGAAATTCTAAATTTAGATTTGAAGTTGTTGGCTTCTTGGCTGGACTTTTGTACTATTTCTTACTGGAATGTTGTGGTTTGATCACAGGTGCCGACCATCTTCCTCTTTCACGACACAAGCTTTTAGTAGCTTACTGTGAAAGAGTCAAATAGTATACTTGTGTTTTCTTTAAGTGAGCACAGATTCAAGTTTTTTCAGAAAAGATTTCAGTTTTCCCCCGTGATAAATCGAAACTTTGTATTTTTCATCCTAAAGTATCTTTATTACTTCTTTTATTATTAAGAAGATCATGTACGTATTGTAGATCGATTGATAAGAACTATTACTAAAGATGCATGTGTGATGTTATGTTTGAAATATGCGACATCCCAGAAAATATGTCATCTGGAAACATTACACGGCATGAGTCATATGACCAACTCATTTGTCGATGCTATGCCATGACTTAAAAAATATTACTAAGCAAATTGTGGTATTTACCATTATTAACAACATTTTTCCATAATTTTATGGTAGAATCTACAGAAGAAGTTGCAGCATAGAGTGATGTATTTTCTGCTTTTTTCACATATTTAGCATCAACAATCGTCACTGCACATTTATGCTCTTTCAAATGACAAGCTGGATGGTATTCTCCGTTGGTTTCTTTCCAAATGATTGCACTGTTATCTGATGATCCGGATATTATTTCATTGTCATTGATATCATGACTTAGACATCCTAATTTTTTTATCCAACGAACACAGTTTACCTTGGCTGTATGCTTAGACAGAGTTTTAGTGATTTTGATACTTTCATCACTCACCTAAAAATTTACATATTCAATTTAAACAAATAAAAAATGTTATGTATTTATGAACATAACCTCAATCAAATGTTAATATAAATTGACAGTATAATGTAGTATATTACCTCAGTGTCTAAAAGACAAACTGCCGAGGATGCTCCAAAACATAAAATGTTATTGGAATTCCAATCTGCACACGAGGGACTGCGATTACAAGCAGTCGATATGTATTCCAAATCTACAGCGTTATTAACTACAGACATTTTTAAGATTAAGTAGTGACTATCATAGCTTCATCCAAGCACATCCAAGTATTTATTTAACACTTTTAAAAGACTGATTTAAAAAAAAGGTGTTAACGATTGAAATATAAATAACCGCATTGGATGTTGATTACTGCATTTGACATTATGGCGTTAAACGTCAACGAGTTGTCAAAAATAATCATTTTTCTTCTTCTTTTAAATATCTAGACAAATAGTGTTACTAGCCATATTAGTTTAAAAAATCGTTTTAAATTTTTTACATCATAACCAGGATTCTAAAATCTACACCATTTGGTTAATAACCAAATTTTCAGATAGAATTAAAAAAAAACAACAACAATTCACTAGTTTGGTTGAGGCAAGATGGTTTGGAAAATATTATAATCATCATAAAGATTTTATTAATAATAATTAGGTATTCAATAACGCCAAGTGCCCAACTCATCAGACGTTCCGATTAGTTTGTTGAAGAACAATAATTGAAATAGGTTCTACCTAAAAAGCGGGGTTGTATTATTTTTCACTATTACTGCGGGTTACAATATGGGTGTAAAGTCGATGTTTAGAGACCTTTAGCGCTGCGTTCCACGAAGCTATCTGACATTTCAAATCCCACAGGGTAAGAAATTCGGATTTTGCTTATTTTTTTTTAACCACAAACGACGTTTCTAAGATATTTTTTGCCCTGTTTGTTTCCATTACAATGATTAGCATTAATCGTATTTTTTTTCGTCTCTCTATGAAACATTTTTTTTGTGGAGCTGATTCCATACAAAATGAATGGAGGATTGGAGCGCGAAGCTGTCAAATGACGTCACACTTTACACTCGTATAAGTATTATCTACCAGCTACCTAATAGTTTTTTTTCCATAGTCAGTTCTATTAAATCTATTTTATAAAAGAAAGTCGGATGAGTGCGAACACTTATAGCTCGAGATCGTCTGAACAGATTTTTATGATGCTTGGATAATTGGATTCTTCTCCACTCCGGATAGCAGAATAATTATTAAAAATTCGAAAAATGGATAGCAAATTATATAAAAAATGTAATATTAAAGTTAGTATGGAACGGATTTACTGACAACAAAGCCATCTGTGAAAAATTCCATAACAACACAATTTTTATTGAGTTTCAAAACTTTGGTACGCAGATTTTTGATAAAATTTCATTCAAGCTTTCAGAAATATTTTTTTAACATTCAAACATATTATTTTAAACGTATTTTTGTATAAATTACAAATTCGAAATCAATATTCATAGTAACGACTACAGGACAACGTCTGTCGGGAAAGCTAGTTAATAATAATTGATATTATTTTATTTCTACTCATTACGTTACGTTGTGTCCCTTGAAATGGTTTGGCAGAGAAAATTGGCACTCTTTAGTCTTTACTATTAAAACAGGTTTCTTTCGCTTCTTCCACCGCAGTGGCGGATTGACTGTCAACAGCGCTCTAGGCAAAGAGCGCTTGACGCCTCTCTGAGCACAATAGTTGAGGAGTAGGTTACTATATGTATGGGCGATTTTGCAACAATGAAATTTGAAACAAAACTCAAATTTTTGTTTAAATAAAAAAACGTTTCAAGGAGGTTAGTATTTATTATGTACCTACACAATTTAAAAATCTCTCCGTCTACGTTTCTGTCTTGCAAAACTGTTAATGATATCATCATAGTCCAAAGAAACCACTAACTTTGATCCGATGTTAAGCATTGCAAGCGAATTAAATCGGTTATCTGACATCGTTGAACGAAGGTAGTTTTTCACTCTCTTTAGACAAGAAAAGCTCCGCTCATCGCTGCAGTTGGTTATAGCTGTCGAAACGCACATTCTTAACGCGATGTCAATGTTTGGATAAATTATTTCCATCATATTTCCTCTTCTTACTATCTTCTAAATTGTGTTGGTTGTACGCGGTAGTTCTTTTTCTTGACTAATGGTAATCAAATATGATCGCAGATGAATGCATTCTTGTACAAATCATTGTTCCAAGTCCCCAGAATATATAAGTATTTATCAAGAATTTTGCTTTTTTGTACTTCTTAGATGGACAAATTCGTTAAGTAACTCAAAAACGAAAATTTGTCGTAATATTTTTTGTACGCATTACATCTTTTTTGAAGTTCCGCTAAAGGGTGTCTATTATGACCAAAAATACCACTTTGAACATTTCACGACCAGACAGAGAAGAAGAAAATATCTTCTGTTGAATCATCTGGTGTGAATTTCATCTTTCGCTTTCTTTTTGTGTCCTTTTCGTATTCCATTACTAACGATTGTTCGTATTCCTTTACCAAAGCCTTGCTCTCATATTTCTCAAACTTTTCCCTTTCTTCTGAAATTATATGCATCAGGCTGTCATACATGTGGATAACTGTATAAAATGTCAATATCATTGTAGGTTTTTGTTGGTCGTAAGAGACTAATAATACCTACATAGAATTTTAAAAAATAAATTGAAGACATGGTACAATATTGGTAGGAGAAGATAATACTACTACCAGATGACAAAATTATTATTATTGCGTTAACATGCAGTTGGGCAAGATATTATGATAAAAATGTGTTCGAGGGTGACAAAAGGACATGAGATAGACGAAAGCGCTCAAGCCTCAATAAAATATCGTGAAAGTGCAACTGTGTTTGTTTTAATTCATTATAATGAACTGCTTTCACTACGTAAATACACAAACCTTACAAAATATATAAAAAATATGTATATTGAACAACCAGGGCGATATGATGAACCCTTGCTTAGCACTCTTCGTTAAACTCTTTGTTAACTTCGGCGAAAGTTGTAGGTAACTGTTCACCTTCACACGGACATTAGGTACTCTTCGACCGAATACAGCGAAACAATAGCATACATCAGCCGATCATCCACTCCATAGAGATTGACAGATCTCATAACCTCCTACGATCTACCCTATCATATGCTTTTTCCAAATCCACGAATGCACAGAAAAGCTTATAGGTATGATGTTAGGTACCTACTCAGCAACTTTCTCGTAATCACTCGCAGAGCGAAGATAATCAGAACACTCCCGCTCATTTTATAAACAAACTTAGCAGAATTTTCAAAATTAGAATAATTTATCAAATTAAAAAGTCGTGTAATTATGTAAACCATCAAGTATGTAGTAGTTGGATATGCAGTGTAATTTCGAGACTGTCTAATAAATGAGTTGTCCGCCGATGTTCACGGCGAGATAATATACCTAATGTGATGTAATTAATAGCTGAGGTGTTCCGTAGGTAGACCCCTGTAGAACACCCCATCTATTCCGGGAAGTAGATAGCGTCTATTCTACATACCCGTTAAGTAGTGCCGTAGTGACGTTCCTCAGATAGTTATGTTCATTATGCCGGAGTGTTTACCTCAATGCGGTGAAACTGGTAACAGCTATACTTAGTCCTAGTGTTGCGGCGACCGTAAAACGGTGCTAATCCGTGGTTTAACTATTGTCTTGAATAGTGACGTTAGCTTTTAACTAGCGACCAAACTTTGTATTGCTTGGATTTGTTCCAGAAAATATGTAGCTGTATATAAATACTTAATTAATATGTCTGTGGTGGGTGTGAATACAAACCTACCTCAGGGGTTAGAAAGAGTGGCTTGTGAACTGCATTTGCCTCAATGTATGGTTTTCCATCTCTTCAGATATTACCTCCGATTTCACTTAACAACCTGATTGCTAGTGAAATAAGGACCCCAAATAATTATAAAAAATGTATAAATAAAATAAATATAAAAAAGCATTCAAAATATAACATGAAGTAAAACCCGTTATGTAGTTCTACCCTCCGTATTGCACCTATAATACAGTATCATAAATCACGAACGTCCTCTTCCTTTTTTCAAACGGACTTGCTTATCCAGGCGTTAGATAGTTCAAATTTATATTGCCTACATCCAAGGAATGGTCCAGAGTTCGATTGGTAGAGGACGTTCGCGCCAGGAGTATTTTGCAACAGATATGCCAGGACGTGGAATGCAGTTTAATCCGCAGGATCAAAACCACGGAAAATAAAAAAAACCAGATAAAAATACTAAAATTAGTGCTGGTTATAATTATTTAACTTGAAGGCACAATCACATTTAACGAGCTTTTACAATGTAAATAAGTAAATGACCCTGCAATTATTATTACAATTTGATATCAATGCTTGTATCGCTTTTGAATGAGGAGTGTCTAAAAATAAAACACAAGCACCCAGCAGTGGCGATACGGACCCGCAGTGGCGTACAGCCAGCAAGGTTCATCAGCATTCAATCATTAATTGGAGTTTGAATATTTAAAATAAACATCCATCAGCGATGACACAACATCCCATTATATTTTGTTTCATGAATTAAACATGGAGATTGAACGAGTTCTCCGCGGACAATTTGTGAGCAATTTGTTATGCCATGATAATTTGATGAGCACTCCAATAAAAATCACGATTGAGTCTACTTTAGTTATCTCGTGTCATACATCCATCAACGAAATATAACTAATATGTACCTACTTTAGAGAATTTGGTTCCGAATGCGTCTATAGGTACAATTCCACCAAAATGGCGTGTGGCACATTTCTTAACGCACATTTTATGACAGATGTAGGTACACAGCATCCACGGAAATCTTGCTCCAGTAAGTTGCTACATTTTTTTTGTTTAAGCTCGGTAATCAAGCCAACTCGGTATGCCTTCGATCGCAATGGAGAGCTCTTGATGCCTCTCTATATGCTCCTGAGTGGGACTTAGGTCTCCCGCATTGCGGGTTGGTTTGGGGGGGATAATATATGTATGTATAAAAAGATAAAAAAACACGTTGTAACAAACTATATATAAACCATAATATAAATCTAAAATTCCCAATCTGGAAAATATTGAATAAGCGTTTTCTTCTTCTCTTCCTTGCATTGTTCGAATGATATTCCATTTTTAAGGCTTCGGTCGAGTAGCAATAAAAGATTGAGAAACTTCTCGTGCTGCACATTGGCTGCATAATGTTTCTAGTCTTTTTTTTACAATCAATATGTTTAGAATTTCACAGTGGAGGTAATATCTCATTTTTTAATGAATTGTACGTTTTTATCATTTTTTTTTAAATTATGAAAAATATATACAAGTACAAAACATATATGTAGGTACATTAACAAATATATCAAATGACAAAGTGAATTTTATATGCCCCATTTGAAGTTAGAAACTTGTGTATGGGGATCATTGGTCTAATCCAGTGATTTCCAAATTGTGCCCCGTTACAAATGTAAGTTTTCCAATTCCTCATAAATTTTGAAAAATATCTTATATACCTACTTACTTATTAAAGTAATCGTCATCATCATCAGCCTTCACTCGTCCAGTATTGGACATAGGCTTCCCTTGCCGACTTCCACGATTCTCTGTCTCTTGCCATGCTATGCCATTGATTGCCGGCCACTCTTCTGATATCGTCAGACCACCTTACCTGGGTTAATATGACCAGTTCTTAGTCTCCAATCCAGGGTTTTCCTGGTCCATCTATCATCTGCTGTTCTTAATATGACCGGTCCAGTTTCACTTTAGTGACTCTATTTTATGCGTCACATCGGCAACTTTGGTCCTTTCTCTAATCCATTAATTTCGCTTCCTGTCTCTTAGATTATTGTTTAACATCTTTCTCTCAATCGCATGTTATTAAAGTATCCGATGAAAACCTAAACTATTAAGGGAGCCGTAAGCCGAAAATAATGGGAGCCTCTGGTCTAATCCATTTTGTTAAAAAACACGTGTGCGAGGCAAGACTGATTAGTCACGAGAACAAAATTTGCGAAAATAAATGAATAAATAAATAACAATTTTCTATACACGTCATGTATCAGCATAGCCCGGGGAACATAATACTTGAAGCAGTGTTTCAATGAAAATAAGCATTCTGCAAAAAATTAGAAACTAAACCAAAAATTTTCTATCCTTTTGGTAAAAGTGGCCTCTAGAGTCAAATGCAGGTTGCCCATTATAAAATTATTAAGTATCTTATTGAATATACATACCTAGGTCGAAAATTGAAATACCTAGGTATTTTTATTACTATTTATTATAGGTAAAAAAACATTAGTGAACGGCACGTGTGTATGAACCTTTACATAATTAAACGTTTAAATATTCGATTTTTAAAAGTGTTCGAAATTTAAATAAAATAGGACAGGCCTGTCAAATGGGAAGGAACGAAGGCAGAAATGGGGTCAATATTAATAATAATAAGAGCTGTATGTATTGGGTTTGACTTCGTCAAAAATAATATTGGGCTGAAGTATACGAAGGTGATTTGTATGTAGGTGGTACATAGGTACAACCCTACAACGACAACCGTCAAAGAGTACAATACAGTATACTATAATGTAACGTAGGTATACATAGGTACAGAGTGAGAGAGGTAGGCACTGTTGATATCTCCTCTTGGTTACTGCCTCTGTATTTGACAACCATTCTTTACTCGGACACCCCGCAGTTTCTTGTTGGCTTCTAGAAAAGAAAATATTAAATTATTTGTATAGATACCCAGTATTCATAGTTCAAAGAATATTATATTTATATACTAAACTACCTACATTATTGTTATCATTCGTTGTAATATACTTACTATGTTTATAAAATTATGCTGTTGAGAAGTTAACAATAATTTTGTTATGCATATTTGCAAAAATCCTTAACCAGGTTTGTCTATGGTGTGTCTATGAAGTCTTTGAAAAATATTCGTCACGTGAGTTTTAGGCGGAGGAAAATGTTTTAGTTTTTTGTAGCCCGGCGGAAACACTATTTATGGGTAAAAAGCCAACCTCATGAAAAAGAAGAAGAAGTTTGACAGATTTTTTTAAAAACATTTTTAATATAGTTGGTCTGGAGGCAAGCGTCTCGGCTTCATATGTCGTATACCTTTATAAATTCTGGCTCGAATCGGGGGTATAGAGTTTTTGCTATGCGGAAGACTCTCTTGATGAGTTGGGGATTCGAAATAGACCATTAACGGCCACGTGGATTTTGACATTAGCCGGGAGGCATAAACAAAAACAAAAAGTTTAAGAGTTGGTATGAGTGTGTTTATCGGGTCACGGATCGGGCGAATCTACAAATGTTACGTTACGAGTCAATTAGAGTATCGATAGATACGAAGTATCCTAAGTAAATAACTAGAAGATATAATTAAATAATCATCAAATGGAACAATTAGACACAAAAATCAGTTTTCAGATGACAAAAAAAAATATGGGTTTGATAAATAAAATTATAAAAAAACAATTATTATGACCGAGAAGAATCATTGATAATATTAATATGGAATAAAATATTTTAATGTGTAGGTAATTATTTAATATATATCTATTAATAATTAATACGAACAATACAAAATGTCTGTATTTTAAAAGAAAAATAATATATGATCGTGTTTTATTCCTGGAAAGTATCACAAAACTGACTAAAGTGAACCAGACAACTGATTCCGATCACTATTGATTCGGGCAGTTCGGGTCGCTATGCAAAATAATTTGTTACCCATCACTATGGTTTATGAAGGGTTTATGCATGTGTGGTGTGTGTGTGTGTCGCCATGGCCGCCATTTTGCATCCAGCCTAATGTCAGATGACGTCATCCTTTGATGGTCTATTGGACCATCTATCTACCCGCGGTCGTCAAGTGCCCTTAAGGGCCCATAGATTGGGAAATAAATTTTTATTATTTCACACACTGTAACGATGTGATTGATGGTCTGTCTTTCGGTTCCACAGTTTTGCACCCAGGGAAATTTCGTCCTCCACATTTTTGTGAGAAATCTGCTCACCTGTCGTGTCCAGTGAGGATTCGAAAGTAAATAAATACTCTAGGAACGTACATTTTTTAAAAATAAATGTTTATATTATTTAGCCCAATACTGTACGCATGAAAGCACGAGTTTAAGTCTAAATCTTATATATAAAAATGGAGAGCTATTTCCCGATGTCATCGCATCACGGCTAAACTGCTGGACCAATATCGCTAATTCTTTTTTTGTCGTGTAGGCTTTTATCAGTACATGGTTGGTTTAGAAAAAAAAAATAAGAAAAATGCAAGGAAAATTAGAAAATTAAAGAAAACTCTACGTAGGCAATCTTATTAGTACTTTACCATACAATTTTTATTCCAATTTTGAAATTTTGACAGGAAATGTCAGCTGTTAAATAGTTGGTGCGATTGACAGAATACGAATGGAATATGCATGGTTTAAAACAGAAGCATCAGTCGGAATTATAATTGGTCAAATAATACTTAATTAATTCATCACCATTCAAATTCGAATTTAATATTCATAGTTAGGAACACAGGACAACGTCTGTCGGGAATGCTAGTATTTCAATAAAGATACACAAATTCTATGTAGAATTTCCTGCTTTCGAATTTGTTGCCATGGCAAAGGACACGTCTAAAGGATTGTAATTTATAAATAAAAATAGACGATTAGATAACAAGCTATAGTAGGTAGGTACGTACTAAAGAGGGCTGTCTTCTTGTATTGCCTATATACATACACACCTTCAACTCTATTTGTAGGTATATGAAATAATATAATATTTATATGTTAGTGGATGAGTAGGTATGTCTGTATATATACATATATAGCCGGTACAGACACAACATTTCAATTATCTACTTCTTTCTAACATGTCAGATCTTTTGATATTTCTCAGATCAAACAACACCTAAATAAGAATCCTTAGAAAGTAATTTTGTTGAAGAGTTATTATATACTCGAACCTTCACGACATGTACACATATAGATCCATATTCGTACGTGAATAATAATAGATATATTTATAAGATAATAATATACCTAGAAGCTCTGAAAAAACTTTTTATATGTAGGTAGGTACCTACCTATCTTCTTACAAAATAATATTGCCTAATAATGTAGGTAGGCAAGATTCGTGCTGACTTGTGGAGCTTTATATTTCTACTAGCGGCAAAACCTGTCGGACGACATCCATAGAAAAGGGTCATTAATTGTTTGATTGTCCTAAAGATAAATTAGATAGTCCCTTGAGGGCACCAATCTTACTTTTCCACGCTAAGAACGGCGGACAATTTGACATTTCTTCCAGTCGAACAAGTCTTGTTTCTTCGATATAATCTTTCCCCAAGATAAGTATATGTTTTTATGAATTACTATAGCTTTCCCGACAGACATCTTTACTATGAATTTGAATTTATATAATAATACTTTAATTACCTGTTTAACCAATATAGTTCCGACCGATGCATCTGTTTTCAATTATTTTTACCCACAAAACTTATTCTGGTAATCGCACCAACTATCAACATTTTGACAGATGTCAAACGCCAATTAAAATTCAAAAATAGAAAAGTTTTATATTGTCAGAAGCACTAAGAAGGTTACATAATTAGGGCTTTCTCTAATTTTCTATTTTCCCATGCATTTTTCCTAATTTTTTCTTTCATAAGAATCTTCTCCTGATAAAAGCCAACACGTCAAAAAAAAAGAATTATTGAAATCGTTCCAGCTGTTTAGGCGTGATGCGATGACCACGCAAAATAGCTCTCAATTTTTATAATATTAACAAATATTGTACAAACCATCGACCGAAGAAAATTAAGCATGAAAAATATTTCCCGTATACTTATATATTATTTTGCTTATCATTTGTTTATTTGTATGAGAGATATTTCGCGTGGGGTTAGGGTGTTTTGTCGAAAATATCAGGTAACGTACGAACTTAACTAATTATTATATCTATTTGTTAGTCTCTGGCACGTATGCTTTTCAGGAAATGGGAGAATCTTTGTATTTCCCAAAACGTTTCCGAGCGTTTTGAAAAACAGATTAATTTGTATATAGGTAGGCCTATAAGTACGATAAGTACAGACATACCTACTCAAAAGGCAGGCAAAAAAAAAACACTTAAGGCTCAGGCAAACGCCATAGCAAGGAATTGCTGTTGTTATCGCAAATGACTATCAGTATGGCACTCCAATAAAGTAAATGAATATTACAAGGAACAAGTCTGTACCACTGTACCTGACAGCCAACTTGTCTTGACTTCAACAAAAAAACCACAGCCTTTCTGTGTATGTAGGTACGCTAGTATTGTTCAAAACGGTTATAAATGAATAGAACACTACAAAATGTATGCTAAAAATATTAAGCACGCTTTTTTATAACGCACAATTTTTTTTTATCAGAGACCTACGATCACGAATGGTGCGCTATTTAAAAATAGCGCGTTAAAATAACATGCTATGCGGCGTATATTTCGAATAATATGTATTTAAGTATGTCCAGGATGGCCAAATAGTGGCTCTGGCTAAGCATTGGCAAGTAGCAACATTTGGCAAATATACTTGTACACCTGGCTACACTTTTGGCCCAACTCTGACAGCTGGCACGAGGCTAGACTGCTACACAATGTTTCTATCACTGATTTATTGATTAATTCTTGCTTTTATTCATCATTTTACATTCTAATCTCCAATTATTCACTGTATACTATCTGAGTGGGGACTTTCAAGAGAGTTTATCTCCCTGAGCAAAAAGGATATTTTAATATAATTTCCAATTCACAAATATACACAATAAAAACATTCATAATTTTATTAAACCTAACCTTCAATTTTTATTGATGTTTATTGTTTTGCAATAGGTATATATTTATTTAGCTCTTACAGGTTAATTTGGACTATAACATTAATGAAAATAAAAGATATGGATAAAAAAAAACAAGAATCATGGGTACATTACACCATACTCGAGTGGTTTAAAGGAAGCATCAACCACCGTCTTTGCCGTTTGCGTTTTTCATTATTTTTAATAACAGAAAAGCAGATGCCGCATGTATCACTGTATAGGATGCTGCAATTAATGCCATAATATGATATTATCATTGTCAACTTCTATTATTTTATCAGGATTATAAAAAAAATGTACAAAACACTATGAAAATAACAACATGGAAGACATGACAGCTGTCAACATTGTTCCAATATTGGTGAATACTTGCGAACTCGATCGACAAGTAAACAAGTGTAGCGTTTATTTGATAAGGAATTAAATTAGATTCAACTAAGAAGGTAGGCTACATAAAACAAGTGTGTTAAATTGGAAATGTTTATTAAATAATATGATAAGTTTGGCATGAACAAATCACAATAATGAGCCCGCTACTAATACGCGTCGTATAAAAAAGAAAACGCGGGAAGTGGTGGAGCTTGTAAAACATGCAGTTGTATGTACGACTACATGTAAAACTACTAGCGCACAGAAAACATTGGCGCCAGTGAGTAATCCACGTACCGGGCGACAAGCCGGTAACGTAGGAATCTACAATTTACTATGTAGGTAATTACCTACTTACATACTTATGTTATGTAAGTAGCCACCTACATTGCTCCCCCTGAAGAATGAACATTAAAAAATAATAAATTTTATTATTGTATACTTACACCTTTAAACATTAAAAATATAAGCAATTAAAAACTACTATACCCTTAGTACTTATTGCACAAATTGTATGTATTTAATGATAATATTAATATGATCTAATAAAAATTCTTAATCCTCCTTTAAATAACCTTTAAACATTATACAAACAGTTAAAATTTGGTATGTGATTTATCAGAGTTTTTCTTTTACATTTTCAAATTTAAATTAGGTATACAGTTGCATATATTGTATGTATCTACTAAATTATAAAAATATGATCTTATAAATTATAATAAGATTAATTCTATGTATGTACTTGAATAAGAATGACAACCTTTCAATTCACATTAAAAATTTTAAAAAATTTAATAAAAATAATATCTTATTTTAATTTTTAAACGATGTGAGTTAATTTCTTGGTTACTTCTCACTGGTATCGTTTAGGTTGTTGTACTGCCCTTCGTGAACGAGTTTTTAAAGTTGATGTCTGTGTTGAAAATTGTACTTTTTTTGTCTTTTTCAATAGGTCAGCGTTTTGTTCTGTCTGTATTTTTGTTTGAATTGATGTTGGTTGTGTAGTAACATTTGTAGTCTCGTCATTTGTGTTTGTTTGCATTAAAAATGCTGGTTTTAGCCTATCAATAGTAATATTAACGTCTTTATTGTCAAGGTCTATTTTATAGAACTTTTCGTTGCGCTCTAGAACTTTAAAAGGTCCTTTGTATGGTGTTGTCAGAGATCTTTTAACTTCGTTTCTGATAAAAACATGTGTGCATGTTTTTAATTGTGGGTGTAAAAAAATTTGTCTGTTACTGCTATGTGAACTCGTGGTCAGCTTTAAGTCCTTAAAAGAATCTATTAACTGTCTTGTATAATCAGAATGGTTTATGTTAGTCGTAGATGTTGTAAAATAGTCTCCGGGCAGGTTAATAGTCTTGCCGTAAGTCATCTGTGCTGGGCTGTAGTCATTTTCTTTTGGGACTGATCTCATTCCCAAAAGAATCAACGGTAGATGATTATACCAATTGGCGTTATCGCTGCATTTGGCCATTATTGCTGCTTTCAGTGTTCTATGCAGTCTTTCAATTTTTCCGTTGCATCTCGGATTGTAAGCTGTTGTCCTCGTTTTCGTTATTCCAAGTAGATGAGCAAGTTGGTTGAATAGATCAGACTCAAACTGGCGTCCTTGATCTGTTGTTATTTTGGACGGTACACCAAACCTCGCTATCCAGCTTGTGACTAATGCTTTAGCTACCGTTTCGGCCGTCATATCTCTGGTTGGAATAACCTCTGGCCATGATGTTGCTCGATCAATGAATGTTATGCAGTATCTATTTTCTTCTGATGGTGGTAATGGGCCTATAATATCAATATGGACATGTTCGAATCTTTCTGATACATGGTAGTCTGCTAGCGGTGAAATTGTGTGACGGTGAACTTTTGCTTTTTGGCAGCTGACACATTGTTTTACCCAACTATTTACATCTTTGTTCATGTTGGTCCATACATATCGCTGTCTCATTAACTTACTTGTTGATTTTGCGCCCATATGACAAGTATTGTGAACTGTATTGTATGCACTCTTCCTGTATTTTTCTGGTAGGTACACTCTTACTTGATTTGTTGACACATCAAAAATAAGTTGATTATTCGTATTTGGCATTTTTATAGTTTTGAATTTCAAGTTTTTGTTACTTTTCATCAATTCGGTTAACTCTTCATCTTTTAACTGATCTTTAAACAGTTCATCGTCGTCAAAATTATGTGTAACGTTTATTTCTGCTAGCCTTGACAATGTGTCAGCCACGATGTTGGTTTCACCCTTGATGTGTTGTATTTGGGTTGTAAACTGTGATATAAAATCTAACTGTCTTAATCTTCGTGGTGTGTCAGATGGTGTCACCTTTTTACTTAATGCGTATGTTAATGGTTTATGATCAGTTAAAACGGTGAGCTCTCTTCCTTCAATAAGATACCGAAAATGTTTTATTGCCAGATATATTGCTGTCAATTCTCTATCATACGTACTATAGATTTGTTGAGCGTCGCTAAATTTCTTCGAAAAAAATCCTAATGGCTTCCATTCATTCATATCCCATTGTTGTAAAACGGCTCCTGCGCAGGTTCCTGAAGCATCGGTCATGAGAGATAAGGGTACGTTTGTGACTGGGTGCGAAAGTGTAACGGCTTTTTTCAAACCATTCTTACACATTTCAAATGAATCTGTCGATGTTGCTGTCCATTGTATTGGCGTTTTATCTTTTTTCTTTGAATTATGAAGATATGCATTCAACTCTTTTTGATGATATGCTGCATTCTTTATCGAACTCCTATAAAAATTTACCATACCCAGAAATCTTCGTAACTGTTAAATATTTTCTGGTCTAGGAAAATTTATTATGTTTTCAACTTTTTCCTCACTTGGTTTGATACCATTTTTATCGATATGATTGTTGGCACAAGGGATACAGCGCCGTAGAGTTGCATGACTCTATGTAGCATCCATTATCTATGAATTTTTGTATATCCGTTTCCCTTTCTTCAGCCATATTGTAATGGAATAATACGTGTTTATAAACGCTCCTCGCATTTTTATTTAATTCAAATAAATTACCCCAATCCTCAGCCTTAACATGGTCACTTCGAGCCTGATTAAATATAGGATTGGGGGAAAATAAAAATTTAAAATAATAATATGTTTTAAATAGTGTTTTTTAAAAGTGTTGATGTGAGCAAACATGTGGCAATGGAGGAGCAAAAGGTTACAAAAAATTAACCACTAAATTAAATAAACAAAAAGTACGTACTGTGACGTCAGTCGTACAAATAAAAGTTGTAAAAACTACAATTTAAAAATTAAATTAAAAAAAGTGTTAAAAATATAACACAAATAATAATTTAGAAAAAAATGTGTGAATGTTTAATATAACATTTATCAACAAAATTAAAAAAAAAAAGTGTTTAAAATATAACACAAAAAATAAATATAAAATAAAATAACTGAATGTTAAATGTAACATTAAGATTATATAAAAAAATAAAACCATTTATTAAATAAATAAAAAGTAAAAAAAAAAACAGAAGAAATAAAAAAAAAGATATTAATAAAATGGCGTTGGTAGCCCAGGCGAATTTTGTAAAAGAGCGCATAAAAAAGTTGAAGAATACGATTAATGAACAGTTTTTCCAGACAGCTAACTTTCAAGATATTAGCTTAAGAGTCGACAGACTTCTGTTTCTCTACAAACAATACAACAAGATAAACATGGAGGTTATGGATTCGGAAGGTGAATCATTAGTCGATGAGATGTATTTTGAGGCTATGGACAAACTCAGAACAAAAATGGCGCAGATGGAGGCTGAAAACGGCGTGATGCCGCGGGCGCATATGTCGAAACCTGGATCCAGTCAATTGAAGCTGCCCCATCTCTCTTCTGGAAAGCTTACAGAATCTAATAATTTAATGCCACCAAAAACTGTAATATTGGCGAATGATAATTTTAATATACCTGTCAATATACTCTGTTCAAATATTTTCTTACAGCCCCATGATAGTTGCTTGGATGTTGATGCGAGTGCCATGAAGACAGTTCCGACTCAGTTGGACAACGTCGTTGCAGGGAGCATCCAAGAATCTGCTCAGCGGAAGACACTGAACCTCTGCTGCCGGGATCGTGAAGATGACATAAATCTTCACGTGTCACGGGTATGGCAGCTGGAATCTGTACCGGAGGTTTTCTTGGACAAGTCTGAGCATGAAAGGGCTGAAGAGGTATTACTTGAAAATATTTCTTTGAAAAATAATAAATTCAAGGTTAAGAAACCATTTATTGCGCCTTTACAAGAAATTAATGAATTTCTTGTAGACCCGCTACCATTTACATATAAAAATCTAAATAATTTAGAAAAAAGATCAAAAGGCAACAAAAATTTGTTTTTTGAATACAAAAAAATCATTCAAAACCTTATTAATTTAAATCATATAAAATATTATGATGTCAGCAATGATGCTGTATCATTTTTACCTCATAACCCTATCATAAGGGAAAATATACTTTCAGCGAAGCTCATTGTAGTCTATGACACATCCATGAAAACCTCAAATAAAGTTTCGTTGAATGATTTGATGATAAAATACGGCCTTGTGGTACAAAAACAATTGTCTTTTATAATATTATTATTTAAGATAATAAAATATTAGATAGTATTTGCTTGTGATGTCATGCAAATGCATAAAATGTTCTTGTTATATTGAAAAAGAGCATGAACTCTTATTTGTGTTAACTTAATATTTCTTATTTAAAGTTTTCTAACACTTATGTGGTCATAAAATCATTCAATTGGACTTGCAGATATTCCAAAGAGTTTGCAGTGTTTTTTGTGTGCTCTGTAGATTTGCCAGAGATGGATGCTGCCTGCAAAGTGGCGTGCATGGCATCCGTTCCAACAAAATTGTATTTCAATATTTTATAATAAAATTAAATGTAATGTAATATGTACTGCAATTCAAAGGGCCACAAATATGTCTGTTATGTATACACAAATGGGAATGATGAACCTCTATATATGAAAAAAAGAAATTAAAGAAAAAATACTTCCAGACATAATATAAAAAAATGTATAGAATATGTGAGGCTTGTATCATAATGTCAAATTAATTAGAACATAAGAAAATTGACATAAATAAATAAAATAAATTAACTTTATTAATTTATAAAAAAAAATGTAAATTCTATTTATGAAAATTGATTAAAAAATAGTATACAAATAGGTATATTAATAAATAGATTCTAACATTATATTGAAAGTGGTTGAATATTTAGAAACTTATTTTTTATAGATGGATTATTTTGTTTGCACATCTAAGGCCTATAAATGCCTATTTATTTAATTTTTAGAAATTCATTTTGTTTATAACATAATGATTAGTTGTGGAAGGAATATATGTATCTTTACCCGCTTTCTGTAAGGATTACTAAGACTCTTCAAAAGGTTTGTTTGTTAATAAAAATTACTTGTTTCACAAGTTATATAAATAAATTGAAAAATTCGTTTTGTAAAAAACGGTATATATTTTTACCTATATTTAAATGCTTACAAAAGCCAACTGTAAATGTTTTACCTTACGTTGCATAAGTAACATAAATATAATAATTTTAAGTTTATATTATGAAATAAAAAATGGATATTTACTTACTCTCTTATAAAAGGATATACATAAATAAAATGTTCCAACTTTATTATAGTGGATTGTGTAAATATATTATAGAGAAATATGTTTTTATGGTGTGAATTGTTTTGTAAAAAAAAAAATATATTTTTTACTCATCTACAAGGCTTATAAATGCCTACTGAAAAAAATATTAGCCAAAAGAATACCTAGTTGAATAAATTACATAAATAAAATAATTTCAATTTTTTTATTAATTATTAAAAAATGTAAGTACAAATGTAATTCTTGTAAAAATGCAGGTTTATATTAACCAATCTATATGGATTATATTTCTACTTGAAATGAGTTAGTAATAAAAAAATAACATATTATTAAGTTACATAAAGGAAATAGTTTCAACCTTTTGAGTTGGTGTCAGTACTATATATTGTATAAAAAAAAAATATTTTCATGTTATTAAGAAAACTTTTGTAGAAAAATGTGTTTACAATTTGACAATTCCTTTATTTTATTTGGAGGCTTGCAATAGCCCACTTATAATTTGTTAATTGATAAAAATAATTAGTTGCATATTTTTATTTACATAAAAATAATAAAATCAACATTAGGTATTTGCATTGAATGGCATATTTAGAAAATTTATTTAACATAATACTAACTAGGTATATGAAAAGAACTTGTCTAATCAAAGTAAAATTTTGATTATTTATTTAAAATTAATTAATTGTGCTAACAATGTTAATTTCGCATGAGCACATAAGTAAAGGTTGTCTGTTTTCTTTTCAAGCATTCATCATCAGGTTCATAAAATAAAATACAGTCCACTAATGAAAGAAACTGATGACGATTTGAGAAGAGGGCTGACGTATGCTGTTGTTCTTTGTCTTCTGCTTCGGGAGTATGTTGGCACAAGGGATACAGCGCCGTAGAGTTGCATGACTCTATGTAGCATCCATTATCTATGAATTTTTGTATATCCGTTTCCCTTTCTTCAGCCATATTGTAATGGAATAATACGTGTTTATAAACGCTCCTCGCATTTTTATTTAATTCAAATAAATTACCCCAATCCTCAGCTCAACAATGATAACCTAAAAAATGAATTTTTTCTTCGCCGAAATTGCACTTGTCCACATTGATGGTTAGCCCATACTCGTCTAGTCTTTTCAGAATTTGATGGAGATGATTTGTATGTTCTTCTTTATTGGCTGAAGCGATCAAAATGTCATCCAGGTATGCAAAAACAAAGTTGAATTCTCGCAGTATTGAGTCTAAAAATCGTTGAAAAGTTTGAGCTGCACAACGTAGACCAAAGTTCATTTTTGTGAATTCAAAAAGCCCGAAAGGAGTTATAATTGCTGTTTTTGGTATATCTTCCTCGGCAATTGGTATATTGTGATAAGCACGTCTAAGGTCTATCTTTGAAAATATTTTTTTATCGGCTGTAATCATTGTAAAATCTGTCAGACGTGGTAATGGATATCTATCAGGAGTTGTGATGGCATTCAATCGCCTGTAGTCTCCGCAAGGTCTAATTTCTCCAGATTTCTTCAAAACGATATGTAATGGATTTGCCCAATTACTTTTTGATGGTCGACATATCCCAAGATTAATCATCTTTTCAAATTCTTTCTTTGCAGCTAAAAATTTTGTCTTGTTTAATGGTCTAGCTTTTTCATAGACAGGACGTCCGTTTGTTATGATGTTATGTACTACATTATGTTTAGTTGTGTTTTTAAAGTTTTCCGATCGTAGTAAATCTGGGTAGTGAGTTGCCAGTAAGTTATGATATATGTCGTTAGAGTCGATCAGTTTTACTGTAGGTGCTGAAACGTGCGTAACATGAGTAATGGTTGACATGTTTGTAAGTTCGTCAATAAGCCGCTTGCCATGTAGGTCTATTAGCAATTTATTGTTTTTAAGGAAATCAGCACCAATAATCGAATGTTTAACGTTTGCTATGATAAATGTCCATGTGTATGGTCGGCGTAGTCCCAAATTTAAGGTTAATGTACGCGTCCCATATGTATCAATTTTAGTAGCATTTGCAGCGTAAAGAGTGTATTTTTCGTCCTTATGTTGTTTCTCTCGGTTGTTCCTGGGTGGAATTACCGAAACATCGGCCCCTGTGTCCACAAGAAACTTTTGGTTTGTAACTTTATCAAACACTTCTAATCGGGATGTGCTATCGACATCGCTTATCCCGTTTGCAGATGTCGCATTTAGTTTTCCGCCTCGTAAGAGCAAGGTTTTACACATTTATTTGCCTTTTTTCCGAATTTAAAGTGGTACCAACAATTTCCCCGTGTAGTCTGTTCTTAACTGCTTCATACTTCTGTTTTTCTGGTGGTTTTTGAAGAATATCTGTTATTTGCATTAGCTCATCTTTCCCTAGCTTTGCGATTATAAGATAATATTTTGATTCGTTACTTTCTTTTTGAGGTTGTAAGATGGCCTCGAACTGATGAAACCACAAGCGAGGTTGATCTCGCCAGAAATCGGGTATCTTTGAGCCCAAGGAAATCGCGGGCACAATTGATTGCGCACTATTTTCAGACATATTTTCTTCGGTGTTCAACATTTTAAAAGGCTGTTTCACTTAAATTTGATTTAACCACACAAAAGAAAAAATATATTCACAAAAAACTTATAACTGATTTGAAAATTAACACTTCCTGGGGGTCACCAATTATGTAGCGTTTATTTGATAAGGAATTAAATTAGATTCAACTAAGAAGGTAGGCTACATAAAACAAGTGTGTTAAATTGGAAATGTTTATTAAATAATATGATAAGTTTGGCATGAACAAATCACAATAATGAGCCCGCTACTAATACGCGTCGTATAAAAAAGAAAACGCGGGAAGTGGTGGAGCTTGTAAAACATGCAGTTGTATGTACGACTACATGTAAAACTACTAGCGCACAGAAAACATTGGCGCCAGTGAGTAATCCACGTACCGGGCGACAAGCCGGTAACGTAGGAATCTACAATTTACTATGTAGGTAATTACCTACTTACATACTTATGTTATGTAAGTAGCCACCTACACAAGTAACGGCCAATGTCGCTTCGGCTAATCCGCAGCGGAGGTGTGCTAACGGGGCCAATCAGAGAGCTCAGGTGAAAAAATACTCCTGCTACTAGTCTAGCCGTGGCTTTACCCAAAAAAACCATGTTGGCTCTCAGGTATACCTAATACGATTTTATAAGAAATTAGCTGACCCATCGAACTTCGTCCCGCCTTAAAGTCAATAAACTATTGCTGGGTAACATAACATAGCTAACATACATGACTGCTCATTGTGAAAAAATCAAAAGTTATACGGTTAAAATATTATGAAAACTCACCCATTTATATATAAGATATCTATATTGAATTTTCATCATCTGGCTTATAAAAAAAGTCTAAACAGACTTTTTAATAAGTCAGATAGTCAGAAAGCCATCTGTGGAAACATAGGGATAACATTGATCTATATAACCTTTCTACCAAAATATCAATCTACCGGACATCTCCCTATTTCCTAGATGGCGGTGACAGTACCGATGCAATCCATTCCATACAAACTTTAATATTACATTTTACATAATTTATTTTCCATTTATTCAACTTTTTATTAGTTATTCTGTTATGCGGAGCGGAGGAGAATCCAATAAATCAAACATTAGAAGAATCTGTTCTGCCGATCTCGAGTTATAATGTTATCATACGCAAGTACGCATCCCTACCTGATGGAATTCATTTCCAAAATAGGTAATAGGCGTATTTATTAATTCATTCATTGCAATAATTGGAAACATTTGATTATTAAGTAGGTATAACTCGTTGAGCTGTTTTAGACAGAGGCTTAATAAAGTTGATTTGATTTCGTTGATATACCTTGTAGGTACCTATAATAAATAATAATAATAATATGGTACCTATTCATCAAATAACTTTAGTTTGATTGGATGAATTAACGAAATGGTATTTTCAGTCAACAACGCTTATTTTATGATCCGATTTCGATCAATCAATATTAATTGAGTTTATATAAATAGGCATGTAGGTTCTCAACAATTCATTATAATAGAAGTACTGGAAGCTCCCAGTTACCTTTGTATGTAGGTATATAAAAATAAGGCTTTCAACTATAGGTATACCTAATCACATTTTTTTTAAATATTACTATCATATAAAAAAAATCAATCACATTTTTTACAAAAAAACATTCTCAATTTGGACAACCCTGTCTTTGAGAAAATGATTTGAAAATATTATTAATACTACTTATACACGGTGTAACAGCGATAGTGGATAACCCAAAGCAGGGAGGCAGAGGACATCACTACCTATCGATTTGACCCCCATGTATGTTCAGCGATATTGGGTGGTTCAAAAGTTATTTACGTTTTTGTGAATTTTGAATAAATTCCAGATTTCAAACTAAAATGTGGCCAAACCATTGATCATTATTTTTTCTGAGAATGGTCCGATAGTGGTAGTGTGCTGTGTTATATCTTTGTAAGCTCTTTGTAAGTACCCGATAGCTTTTGTTTAAAAAAATCTTTTCTTAAATTTTTCTTCCATGCTAAATTTTTCCACAAACTTTCAAGGATTCTAAGAGCAAATTTTCACATAACTTTTTTTCTCAGACTTATCTTAAAAACTGCCACTATTCATGGAGAAATAACCCTGAAATTTTATTCGGCTGGTTTAATGGGATCTCGCTAAAACGCTCAAGTAGGTACTTATAAGAACATCAACTTCATAGAAACAGAATGCTTTTTGAAGGCGGTATAGGTATTAAAATGGAAGGTGGAGCTAGAAATGCCGGGATAATTCCTAATAGAAAAAACTTTGTATACATCAATCAATCAATCAATTCTCCCTTTTACACCCCACTCAGGGGCATAGGGAGGCAACAAGAGCTTTCCATTGCGCTCGATCTTGCGCAATGTTTATGACCTCCTCCCACACCATATCCATGTCCCTCAGTTCTGCTTCGAAGGAGCGGAACACAGTGTGAGAGGGTCTTCCTCGTCTTCGGGACCCTGATGGGAGGAAGAACAGCGCTCTCCTCGGCCAACTGTCATTCGGCATCCTTAACACATGTCCCAGCCAAGTCCATCTCTTCCCCACAATGGAAGAGGTGATGGGCTCACGCTGGGTGCGCCGGCGTATAGCGTCGTTCGTGATGCGGTGGTACCATCTTACGCCCAGAATTTTCCTTAGGCACTTCATTTCAAAGGCTGAGACTTTTTGTGCCTGGGCCTTGGTATACATAGGTATCAATATTTCAAATATGACGTATCCATGTAATTGTTTTTGAAAGAAAATTTTGAAATAGCGCTCGCTCATTCTTTGACCATAGAACCTTAATAATTTTCAAACTTATTTTTTTTTATAAAAATGAATCAGTGCTCATTCGAAGTGAACACTAAAATACACTCTTGACATCTTTCACGCTACGCAAATGCTTGTGTCGTGAAAGCGGAAATGGTCGGCACGGCCGGGATTCGAACTTACGACCTCCAATACGCTGAACGTACGAAAGCCGCCGATTGATACCACTGGAATACCACCATTCCACGTTTTGGTAGAATTTCGAACATTGACCGATCACTAGCTACTTTATTTATAAACTGCGATCAGTGGAAAAAATAGCTCAACGATAGAAAATCATGCGATCAAGCCGTGGTCGTGGTAGATTCACCCATATCGCTTGATTGTTAGCTAATCTCTGTAGATTCTGAACCACCATGTTGGATTTTACGTCAACTGACAGTTGTTTCGAGTGTGCAAGAACGCTTTATGTAATAATTACACTGTATTTAAGTTTTTTCCCCGTCCAATTATGTGCTCATCATGTGGTAGGTATATCATATATATTCATATAGAATATCATTTTAATAATAGAAAATTTAAACAAATAAAGCAAATGTGCATTCTTATTATCATTCGAGGGCTTACAACCATGATACAACAACAAAATTTTTATGAAAGATAATGACGTTTTGAAGAAAACAATCAATGAATATTTTTTAAGTAGGTACAAATAATATTCAGTATAATATTAAACATTATGGAACAATTTATTCTAAATTTTGCGAAAAAAACTGTAACTCTATAAATAAATAAATAAATAAATAAATAACACTCTTCTATACATAGATGTCAGTATAGCCGGCGGAACTTAATGCTTGAAACATTCTCTACCAGTCAACCGGTCCCGTCCAATCTGAGACAGGATTCCAACCCCGAGTAGAAATTTCAAGTGAAAAAACACATTGAAAATTTCTGACCCGACCGGGAATCGAACCCGGGACCTCTTGATCTGAAGTCGGAGCCTTTGCCACTAGGCTACCGAGGTCGGCCTTGGTTGTATGAAATTGTGACTTAATCGCAGCGGCGTACCGTGGGCTTTCGGCGCCCGGGGCGGTAATTTGGCCCCCCTCCCCCCCATAAGGTAGGTTTATAAGTTGAAAAAAAATATATAACACTTTTATACACAAGGTGTCAATATAGCCGGCGGAATTCATTACCTGAGGCAATTTCTCCATTCAACCGGTCCCGTACAGGTTGGCCTGTCTCAGATTGGACGGGACCGGTTGAAAAACTCTGACACGACCGGGAATCGAACTCGGGACCTCGTGATTGAAATCCACGCAAGGTGGTACTTTCAACTAGGCTACAGAGGTCCGCAAAAAACTGTCCAATATTAAAAACTAATTATTTTACAAGAAAATAGTAAAAAATAAGTACACCATATAAAAAAGTTAAATATACCTACATATAAACATTGTTTACCAATTTGGTCGTATTTAGTATAGCGTAAGCAAGTTTTGCCGCCCTCCAAATAAAGGCGCCCGGGGCGGTCCGCCCCTCCGCCCCCCCCCCTCGGTACGCCACTGCTTAATCGTGAATAAATGATAAAAAATAGGGTACCAATTCTGTATCAATAACTCGAAATCATTCAAATCTGACATAGCTCATCTTGGTTGTTATCATTAGCGTTGCCCGGCTACTATTTTGTCTGTTCACAAAATTTAGTGATAAATGTCATCTTCATACATAACAGACGCGGATCAAATATTTTTTATAAATAAATTAAAAATTTATCAGACGTGATCATCGTTTTTTTTATAAATAGGACTGTAGTTATTTTAAATATAATAACGAATTTTTCATTTTGTGGTGAGTAAAGTTTCCTTTCTCTATTAAAGATAAAATGAGTGAAATTACAATCTGGTGAGAACAGAACTGAATATTGATTATTACCTCTGATCTTAAAGTCATATGAGAGTTCTCCTACTTAAGCCTCTGATTCTGGTCTTATAATCTTTTCTTACTATAAGTAAGTAATCACTGATACCTTGCTTTACCAAAATTCTGATCTCTGAAGTATGAGCACTTGCACACAAGACCCCTACATTATAATAGCACATTTTTACTAATACTATTATCCATTCGTTCTCTCCATGAGCAGTTTTTATGTTCCATGCAGGACGAAAACCACATGTATGAAGGAATACATACTTGGCGTGATGGTCCACGAAAGATTTTTTTCCTTTGTTACTTCTTCAATTATGGTATTAGTGTTAGAAAGACTGTACTGATTGCTCAATGTGATTCTATGTGATAAATTTAGGAAATATAATATTATTTATTAAAGTGGGGGATGAAAGACAAGTCCCGGGTAATTTATCACGAACAAAATATGTCAGGATTACCTTTTAAGTTAGTTGTTTTACTCTGTACTGTGTTCCCTCGGCGTTCATAAACTCATCACAACATAAGGTAATTAAAATTATGTATTTAAACCAAATATAAAAAAGCCACGTTGTTAGATTACTTACTCATGACGTCGGAGTTTATTCCCATATACACAAACATACTATCAATCCTTAAACCCTACTCTGGGGCATAGGGATACAACAAGAGCTGTCCAATACGCTCGATCTCGCGCAGCTTCGATGACCTCCTCCCACACCATATGCAGATCCTTCAGATCTAGCTCGAAGGAATAGAACACGGTATGAAAGGGTCTTCCTCATCTTCGAGTGGAGGAAAAACGACGCTCTTCTCGGCCAATTGATGGCATTCGGCATCCTCATGTCCAAACCATGTTTATCTTCTTCTTCTTCTTTGTTTAGATCTACGATCTATTTCCAGCTTTCTCTCCATCTCTTTGGGGGACGTGGCCTGGTGGCCGTCGTCCATCTGGGATCCCTTGCATCACGACCTTGACAATTCTGTTGTCTTTCATCCTTTCGACATGGTCCCTCCATGTCTATCTCCGTTCTATAATGGTTGAAGTGATGGGCCTATACTGGGGCTAGCGTATAGCGTCGTTTGTGATGCGGTGATACCATACACATTTTTTTTGGTCAGGTGACAGGACTCACACCCATACAGGAGAATGGGCAACTCACACGCATCAAACAGCTTACATTTTGTCTCGACATAAATTGTCTTAAATATTTTGAAACTTCTTAGATCACTATCAGTAATCAAAATTCTCGAAAATCGCTCATCTTTTGAATCCAAAATTCGTGCTCTATCTCGGAGAGGTATTTATGAGTATAGGTTGGTTCCTTAATTCAACTGGTTCGAAGGTTTTCAGTTTGAGTTAAAATATATAATGGGAAGTTTTCTGGGCAGCTTCCGACAATACACACTAGGTGGCAGAACTTCTAATCAGCAGCCCGATTCACGGAAAAGTTTAAGTCTAAGTCTAGTTCGAAGTTCGAACGAAGTTCGATTCAAACTTTTCCGTGAATAGGGCTGCTGGTAATAATAATTGTAGGCGGCGACTATCTACAGTCTATGTACCTATTCACGGAGGGTTTGAATCGAACTTCGTTCGAACTTCGAACTAAACTTAGACTTAAACTTTTTCGTGAATCGGGCTGCTGGTCTATTGTCAAATTGTGACAGCTGATGTCAAACATACCATCTAGCATTGACTGATAAATATTATACTAATATATTTCCTCTCCTTTTGTTTTCTCAATTCAACAATTTAACGTTTTAATTATTGATGATTGCAAAAGTGGCTTTTTCTAGGAGGTAAACCATAGTATGTCCTTTTACACTACATACAAACAAAATCACTAGGTATGTAGTTGTCTTCAAGAGTGAACTTTCAGTCCCGTTCTTTGAGAAAAAAATCTCAGTGCTGCTGTTCTGTATATATTCTTGTATTCTGTTACGGTATGTTAGGTTGTATTTAGGTAGATATATAAAAAAATAAAATAAGATAAATAATTGTATTTGTAGTATGTAAAAAGTATGTAAAAAGAAATGTACAATGATTATTCTAAACGTATTGTTATCTTATTATAATAATACATAAGTTGTTTAATTTGAAATAAACTAGAATGATAAATTGTTTTTTTTTCATTTTCACTGTAACACAAAGTATACCTAAATAAAAAAATTAAAGTATTTATTTACGAAAGACAAAACGGACCGTTGAGGTTATAAACGTTAATTTAACCAGTGTTGCCAACGCTGTTCTTCAAACGCAAAGAAGCCCAACTTAAAATTTGGTGTGCGGTCATTCCGAAAATTTTAGTATCCGAAGAGAGGTGGGAGTTCACTAAAAAAAGGTCATTTAGTATCCGGAAAGGTGAAAACTCGCTAAAAGGGTAAGTAAGTAACTAAGTAAGTAAGCAAGTAAGTTCCAAATAGCCCAAACGGCAGTAAATCGCCCCCTTTGGCAACACTGAATTTGACAATAGACCGGATTAGCTATAGGGCGCCTCTAGCGGCACAGAAAGGAAGAAAAACATCCCATTGGATGAATAAGGATGTTCTTTTTTTTAATTGTATCTACCCAAAAAAGTTCATTTTCCAAAAATATCTAAGTGGTAAACTTTACTAAATGTGTGTAGGGTAGAGTTATTAATTATTTTTGTGGTAAGTAGGTACCTACCTACATATTTTCCGTCGGTTCTGTCTAGATTAAGAGCTGGGTCGAATTGCATTGGAATTGTTTGGAAAGTGAAAACGTCATGAGAAGACAAATGATAGAAAAACAGCGGAATGACTCAACTCAGAAGGACCCCAACAAGGTGATGGAGATATCTTATTAAGATTGTGATAAATGGTCTTCGTGTAAAACTACTTTCTGAGAAATGTAGCCGACGTTGTAGGGGCTAATCTCCCAGTGACAATTATTCATAGGGCACTCGCTTACACTTCGATACCTGCCATGTACTGAACAAAATGGCCATAATTGTTCTGTCAAAAGTGATGGGTTAGGTACGATAGATTGGTCAGGCGGTGGTCATAAGCAGTCTTAAATAGGTACATTGTCATTGGTACCTAAACATTGAAAAATGTTTAGGTACCAATTTAGTATGCTTTAGGAATGACGAATTATTTACCTAGACATTGTCCACTTTTTCAGAATTCCGCTAAGTGTGTGCCGCGTTACACCTTGGTCATTTTTATGTCAATCAATCAATCAATTCTTCCTTTACACCCTACTCAGGAGCATAGGGAGGCAACAAGAGCTCTCTATTGCGCAATGTTTATGACCTCTTTCCCCACACCATGTCCAAATCCCTCAGCTCTGCTTCGAAGGAGCGTGAGAGGTACATGGATAAAGTATTTAAAAAATATGTATTTTATGTACCATGGATAAAGTATTCGAAAAAAAAACTTATATGAGTAGGTAGATATTAAATTAAAATTGGGTTTTTCTCTTTGGTGAATCTCCAATTTGGTTTGTGCGTCTTGAAAACACATGAGATTACCAGCAGGTTTGTAAAACGACTGTACCCACCCATATCCTGCATTGATTAATTAAGAAAATATAGGCTGCATACTTGAAAATCATAATTGCATGCATAATGCACATTCAATACTTTGCACCGTAATTCGATTAGTGATTCCTATTTTAGATCTGTTGACATGTTATTAAGAGGTGGGGTTGGCCTCTTGCGAGGTCGACTCCAGCTGTTTATTTACCTCTTTGGTGATCTGCCTGCGAGTCGTCTTCCGTATGTATAAAACTTTATGTTTGAAGCATTCTATACTAGTCAACCGGTCCTATACAATCTGAGACAGTAGGTATTCAAACCTAGAGTAGAAATTTCGTGAATTCACAGAACACGTGCAAATTTAATGACCCGAGCGGTAATCGAACTCAGAACTCTTTTAAGATTTTTTTTAAGACGATAATGCCTAATGTCAGTATCAGTTCCACTATCGAGGTCAGTAATCTTGTTCATTGCCTATCCCATCTTATTATATGCGTTTTCAACCTCGCGTATTTCCCGTATTTCTTGTTGTTCATCTCTGAGGGTCTTCCTAGCAATCATCATTGATTATTGAAATGAACTAGGATTAATTAAAAATTCGCACTTTTATGTTCGAAAGCTGATTTCATAAACTGTCGTGAACATTTCTTAGGCCACCATTCACGATCACCCCTTCTGTCCGAATGAAGTAATGACATCCCAATAAATGGCTGTTAGTGGGAACAACCAAATGGATGATGTGAAGTACCTAATAGGGTGAGTCGGATAACTTGTTCTTGGCATGAATGCACTGAATTAAAGATGTAGCACTGAATGAATTCGAATTGTTATGAATGTAATATGGTTGATAGAGTTTTAATTGTTTTTAGTATAATTTATTTTTGGCTGAAGGTATATTGCATGAATATTATAGCCATAGTATTGTAAGGGCGGATCCAGAGGCTGGCTCCAGGCCTTTACTTTGAAGTAAAGCACTTACATTTATTAATAAAATACCTACTTTTCTATCATAATTATAAGTTATTGTGGTTCATGACCCCCCCCCTGGATCATGGAAATGACCTTTTATTTTAGGAAAAGTTTAGTTTCTAGATACCAAATTTTGGAAATGACCTTTTTTTACTATGTCGTGACCCCCCCCCTGGCGCCAATGCTGGATCCGCCCTTGTAATATTGTCATTTTTATTGCTTTAATAATTTGAATTCAGATTGTATGTAATTGTATTGTTATATGATTTTACATTGTTTTACCCAACACCACCTATATAAGAAGGCCTTAGTGCAGCGTCACATCGGGAGGCCCACCGTTCGCTTGTCTATATCTGTATGTACTTACCTGTACACTATGATATATGTCTACACGCCGGCAGCCGTGACGCGAGAGGCCAGCACTAAGGCCTTCTTATATAGGTGGTGTTGGTTTTACTATTGATTTTTTTATATTTGTTTTAGAATTGTTAATTGTTGCCTACTCTACTATTTTTATTATGATTTTATTGTAATTTGTTACGTTGTTGCTCATTTCTATGTAATTACTGTTAAGAAGGCGTTTACGCCCGTTTATGTTTGAATAAATAAATAAATAACCATCAGTCCAAAATTCAATCCCGTCAAGTCATTCGTTCATCACTCCAAACGGATCGTCAATGGGGAAACTCATTGTCAGTGTTAAAACTTGGTCCAAATTTGTCTCATTTTGTCATCATCCTTCCACCAGGGTACATGTGTTACAGTTTTTTTGTAATACATAATGGCAAAATGCGTATTAATATTAACATAGTGAAATTTCATTGTAATGATTGAAAAAACAAAAAGCTCATTTTTCACATCACTGCACAATGGATGACATCCATTTGGAGTGATCGTGATGAGGGGCTTAAGATTCAAAACGATCCTGCATAATAATATACTAGATAATTATTTCTAGTAAAAGCTGCAAGCAAAAAACACGCATTTAAATTATATGATTCTCGCATTCGATACGTATAGACGTTTTTCATACAAAATGTATCGCCTAATAGTCACTTTTTTCAAGTGAATACCCTACACTTGCTACATAATAGGGGTCCTAAATCAGTAGCCCTATATAAGTTTTCGATGATCGAATATCGAAACGATCATCGAAAGAGTATCGAAAAATTTTCATACTAAAATGATCGAATGATTCGATCGTTTGATTTTAGAACACAAATTGCACGCTAAAAAGCGCTTATTTGCGTGCAATTAGCTTTTGATAAAACTCGTACTAGCCCCACAGACGGGAACCCTCATATAAGAACTTAATCAAGCTACCGAGGTTGGTTTTATAATTCATTTTATGTACATCGAAATTGTATTGTAACGTTTCTCCAGCTAAATGAAAAAAAAAGCTGTACAAGCTATTTTCCGCTTTGCAATTATCAATTAGCGTTTCTGCAGAGAGGGGCAGCTCAGCAGATAAGTCCCTCCCAACTATACCGTGCACATGCAGTGGTTCATGTTAATCTCAAGTGTCACACAGGGCTGCTGAGCATTACAATACGCGAATGTCGATCAGGGGTGGGTCTTTGTTTGTTCGAGGTCCGACGTAATCTACACACAATGAATACTAAATGTCTTTGGCTAGTGACTCTGGATAATGACGACGTGCTAGGAGCACCCCCGCACCCCCCGCACCTGCAAGCACACAATGCACACAGCACACTCCTTTAATCACTCTCACAATGCACCCGAAGGGGGTTACTGCTACATACGTCTGTACGTCCTTCTACCCTTCCCCCTGTCGTTTATCTAAATCTCCAAAGCTTAACACGAATATTTTAATACACTGCTACTTTTTTGTATGAGAAACAAGAAACTGCCATTTAAAATTATTTTTTACATACGGCAATGCCATTTACATGTTTATTAGTTATACATGTATATAAAATAAAATATGACAGACACAATAAAAATACATAAAACAAACTTTAAATTCACATCCAAAGAATCACAGATAAATGAAATAATAAATTGTTGTTATCATAACTTAGGCTTCGGCACAAGAATTTTTATATTTATAGAAGACAACCAATCCGGTAAATTGACACGCTTGGAATAAAGAAACAGTAGTGATTTCGAATTTGAAAGCAAATTTCTGAACCTACCTACGGTAGTAGATAATAGCTATGTAGTTATTTCGAGATAGTTCAATCTCTCTCGAATTTGGAGTTGTTGAGTAAAACAAAAAGTTTAAGTAAGTATTTATTGATTGAAATCAAAATCTGCTATATGTATAAACGGGCTTTTACAGCGACCGGAAATAATTTTCATGCAATATGTATCTGCAACAGTGATATCGGCCAGTGAGGCCAGCCAGCATTTACGGCCACATATGCAAATATTTGAAGAATTCTTTATTTTTTTGTATGAGATAAGAACACCATAGATGATTGTTAATTTTGGAAATGATGGACAAAATAGAGAACGAAGAAAACTTAATGAAGAAATGAAGTATTCAATACTAATAATATAAAGTTTTTTTTTTCAAAATTACAATCTCTAAAATTTAACGCTTCAAAAAAGGAAAATAAAAACAACATTTTAACAAAATTATTCTATGATATTTTTTTATATTTTATTTATTTACCTATTATACTATTATTTAGGTGTCAGTACAGCAGCCAATCCTGTCACCGTATTCAATACGTCAAAAATTCCTTGCCGCAGACAGAATTTGTCCCTGCGTCCCTACTTTATATACATCAAAAATATAAAACACCAACATAAAAGTGTCAGATTTGCAATAAAAATAATTTTTCGTAAGCTTTTAAACCTTGTACAAGACCAAAAATCAATATGAGATCATGATATTTGTAAAATTTACTGTCTATGTAACTGTCCAATTTTTATATACCTAAGTGTCTTTGTTTGGTTTGAATTATTTGTTTAGAGGTGTTATCTAAAGATATAAAAGAAAGTCGGGTTAGTGCGAACACTTATAACTCGAGATCGGCTGGACATATTTGGTTAATTTGATTCTTCTCCGCTCCCGATAACAGAATTAGGTACTAATAAAACACCGAATAATTGAAAACAAATAATATTAAATATAATATTAAAGTAAGTAAGCAACTAATTTCGATACAACAAAGCCATCTGATGTGAAAAATTCTGTTGAAACACAATTTTTATTTACATTGATATTAAAAATACCTCTGTGCACGCAGATTTTTGATGGATTTTTTTCAAACTTTTTTCTAATTTATTAACATTGAAGCGCATTTAAAAAAAATAAACGAATAAATCTAATTTTGAAATCAAATTGTCGTTGTTTGATAGTTGGCGCGATCGACAGAATTCGGATGAAAAATATGTGGTCTAAAATACATTGGTCAGAATGACATTGATTTGAGTCATTTTTATCATTCATTTTAAATTCGAATTCAATATTCATAGTTAGACCACAGGACAACGTCTGTCGGGAAAGCTAGTATAAAAATATAATCTAATGCTAATCGTGGTGTTTGCTAAAATTGTCATGTGATACAAAAATATGCAAACGCATCGTAATGCCATACAAGCAAAGATGGTTGATATCAGCTAGACAGCATACCGTTTGACAGGTTGCAGAGCCAGCTCCGTATGATTGTGTTCCAAATTTTCGTTTGAACTAAGGTTGCACGTCTGAGCACCCCTTAAGCCACGGCCAGACTATGGGCCATGTTGGCCAAATAGAGGCTCTGGCCCATCATGGGCAAGTAGTGTGGCCGCTTCACCAATGACCAATATCGCCCAATATTTGACATTGGCCGTTACTTGTTTACTTGTCGATCGAGTCCGCAAGTATTCACCAATATTGGGCCAATGTTGACAGCTGTCATGTCTTCCATGTTGTTATTTTCAGAGTTTTGTACATTATTTTTAAACAATTAGTAATTACAATCGATATCAATACAATAGACAACAATATAAATAAAACAGTATACGTAAAAAGACAGTAGGTTTAATATTGTGTTGCCAAATAATGCGTCCATTGGTTTATGTTGACAAAATAACAAAATAAAACAAGATTTGTCACAGAAGAGCAAAATAACATATAATTTTTTAATAAATCACTAATTTGTTTCTTTTATTGTACTTTAAACTAAAGAATATATACTAAATATTTACTTTGGTCTATTTTAATATACAAAACACGCTCAAGATGCGTTCACGATAACCTAAAATCTAAAATTTGGCGTGCGTACCACGTACCAGCTATCAAAGTTGGGCCAATAGTGTACAAGTGTATTTGCCAAATGTTGCTACTTGCCAATGATTGGCCAGAGCCCGTATTTGGCCATCCTGGACCAGCATGGGCCATAGTGTAGCCGTAGCCTTACCTATTGAGAAATGTCGAGAATAAGTACAGAATTATTATTTATTTTGGTAGGTGGCTAGTAAAATGAAAAAAATCACCGTCATTTTTATTTCTTTGTAAACTCTTTACGGTCGCAATGTAACTAACTTGCAGGAATGATGCTCTTGTATCTATACGAATATTATAAAGCCGGAAACTTGATTGTTTAAAAACGCTGGATCAGGAACAATCAATTGGATTTGGAATATTTATTCTTTTTTCATTTCAAATTCACCTGAAATATTCAATTGTAGGTACAACATACAGTCCTAGTTCATCTATTAGTAAAGCCATTATAAAAAAAATATAGGCTCGTTTTTCAGGAAATCTATTATTAAATAACTTAAATAAAAAAGTATGTTTCCTTCAATATTAATTTATTATTACAAAATAAGTTAAATAGCCGTGGGGCTGTCGGCTTAGAATAGCACCTCTGTTCTCTTTCGTGGGGTTGACCACCTCACACCCTTAAACTCCAGCGGTCAGAAAAGGCAACAAAATTAAGCCTCAGACGCCTGGGCCCCACCAGGGGGGGGGAGGGGTTCAGGCAGCTAGTGTCCCCCCTGTGTTATCGAGCGCAATGGAGAGCTCTTGTTGCCTCCCTATGCCCCTAAGTGGGGTCTTAAGGGAGTTTGGGGTTTGGGATTACAAAATAAAGCAGAGGCAGAACAATAGCGAAGGCTTTCGGGCGTATATACCCATCATCAGTGCCTACTAATCACGAACTAAAAAATATATAAACAGAACCTATGATATTTTGGATGGGTAAAATACATGTCGTGTGTTTGGTATGGTGGGATTCCTAGAAGGACCGGGTGTGTCTTCAGTCACATTAGCTATTTCATTGTTATCTTATTAAGGAATATGGGATTGAGGGGTGAATGCAGTGGAGGAATAATTCGATTAAGAAGTTTTTTAGTCTGTAGGTTTGACAAATTTGCGATTTCAATGAATTCGAGTAGATTAATTACATGTTCATTGTGGTGTCTTGTCTATGAGGAACTTACCGACGTGTTGTTACTGATGTAGTAAATAAAGTTTTTTTATTCATTTGAATTATGAAAACGAACCTTCATAAAGTTTCCACAAGAACCATCTCATTTCATGTTTTTCTTTAAAATATTATTTATTAATATATTTGTCTATTATTTGCCTTTTCTAACCCTGTAATCAATAAATCACAGCATAGGAAAGCCACGAAGTGTTGAGCTGTTTAGATATTATGAATCACAATCAATCAATCCGTAAGTAAATTGAATTTCGAATTGTTCAATTTTAAATGTAGGAAATTTATATCATTATTTATTTTAATTTTGTTCCGTAATTTACGTATGTATTGCTTACACTTGACAAATTATGGTATAGATTTAGTAAGGGGAGAAAGGTCTCGTTGAGGAATGAATTCCTGGCGATTTTATGGTACACAATTTTTTCTTTTACAATAAATAATGTGCTTATTGTGTGATAGCAACGTCTCGGATAACAGCTAGTTATTTGTATGGAGAGCTTATTGCGTTTTGATAGGCAACCATTGTAAATAATTTTACCGTCCTAGAGTTGCAGCCATGAGCCATCTATACCTAATAGTTGTGAGTTGTTTTATTTTATAGACCATTTCCATTCCAGCCAGACTGTAAAGTCACTCGGGGGAATCATTATTTAAACGTTTCATTCATCTTCTATTGGCGGGACACATTTTATTTTATTTAAACCTAGAAATTGAAAAATGTATTGAGCGCCATTTTCTAACTATAGGTACTATTTTTTATTACTTCTCTATAGATGAGTTGTGTTTCTTAAAGAGTAACCTAATGACTTTCCTACATTTGTATCTAGTATTTTTATTCATAAAGTCCCATTTGAGATATTTGGATTCGTTGTAATCATTATTCATTACGATACATACATATACGTCATTACGATACATGTGTGTTCCCCATTTATCCGTAGGTACGGCGGAGTCCTTGCACCTGATCAAAGCCCATGCACAAACATTATTTGCATTTGAAACGAAATATCTCAGGAGATATTTCATTTCACCCAGCGCAGGTCCATCACTTACACCATTATGGGAAGGAGATGGACATGGCTGGGATATGTGTTGGCCGAAGGATGCTGAATGGCAGTTGGCCGAAGAGAGCGCTGTTATTTCTCCCATCACAGTCTCGAAGACGTGGAAGACCCTCTTATCACGTGTTGAGGCAGCGTTGAGGGAGTTGGAGGAGGTCATACGCAATGGAGGGCTCTTGTTGTGTCCCTATGCCCCTGAATGGGTTTCAAGGAGAGATTGTATGTTTTTGTATGTACAATAGGTACAAAATATACCCTTTAATATAGTGGATAGTCCAAAATAGCAGAAATGCATCTCGTTATAATGTATAAAAAATCAGTTAAACAGAATAAGATTAAAAGTGTTCACATTCGGGGAAGCCTATGGCCATGGGTAACAGATAACAAAAGTAAACAGGAAGAAATGTAGGTTGGTATGGACCTAGGGATTGCAATCCGGTCTCATTTTGAATCCGGCCGGATCCAACCGGATTTTCGTCAATCGGATCCGACCGGATTGAACTAACCTTGATGAATTAACATTTTTAACAATAATAAAGGCTTAAAATAAAACGGTACGTATACGAAATTAATTTAATTAAGGTATGACTTCTTTTAAATAGTAAAAACTATAAAAAATTTAGTTTTTTTAAAATAAAGTTACAAATTAGATTACTTTTTATAAAATTCAAATTGAAATTCATCGAAAATAAGTAGCATATTTATATAACCTGCTTGATTGATCATGATTTACGATGTGCAAACTAAAACCGACACAACGAAAAAGAAAGATTCTCAAAAAATCACAGCCCATAGTGGAATAAACCATTCAAGGCAGAGTAAGAAACTCCAGATTCGGAGCTTCTGCGGTATCGAGAACGTCAGGCAATGGGGTAGAAATAGAAGGCCTTATTGGAAAGATCACGTCAACAGAACGGATCCGGTGATTCTGGTAATTATAAGAGGATGAAATCACATCAACCAGCAGATCCTTGTACGAGCACCAAAGAGATGGATGAGCAGTTGGACATGCGCGTCCCAGGAATAATACCTATAACCGGGAATAATCAGAGACACTTCTATATATTATTTTTTTTTTTTATTTATTTATTTTAACAAAACACATTTCAGATGACAACTATACATTAAAAGTAAAAACAATATAAATTTATGGCCTTAAACTAAGTTGACCTCCATCGAGATGTGTCACATGTTACAAGAATAAGTCTTTGAGAAATTATTTCAGTTTTATCCTTGAATATAAAAGCACACACATTGTGACAGATACTACCGAACTAATCTAATAAAAAGCAGACAATAATCACAAGTATTATTTTGCTTTTAAAAAGGTTAATATATATTTTATTGGCTAAATAATAGTTTAATATTCTCACCATTTTTCTAACAGGTGTCTTTCATTCGATAGTCAATACTTTCAATACGATCAGTAAACACTAGCTTTATAATCCTACATTGGGTACAAGGAGGCAAAAGCAGCATTCCACTGCACTCAGTGTTACGCATTTGCCTCCTTTTCTCTTTTTATCTTTATGGGTACCCACAATTTTACCTAAAATGACCCTGTGAAATTGCTAGGGATACGGGTTCGAGCTCTGTCCATGTTGAGTTTGTTGAAAAATCCTTTGATATGATAAACCGGATCCGATCTCCGGATCCGTCAATTTGCGCCGGATCCGATATGAGAATTTTGATGCCGGATCCGCCGGAATACCGGATCCGGTTTTCCGGATTGCAATCCCTATATGGACCGTAGAACGACGACCGCTGGAGCATATTGTCAAACAAGTAACAAGGAGAATAGAATAGAGGGAGACCAAAAAATTCTTGGGTAGTGCAAAGGCGTGATCAGATGCAAAGATGTGGGGTGGGTGGAGTGGTTCAGCAGAGAAGAATGTACAGCCTGAGGACAAGGAGAGCTGACCCCAAAAGTCTATACAAACGTCAAGCTGGGAGCAAGTCAGGGAGAGAGCTAAACAGAATAAGAAATTGATAAAATTTGTGATAGCTATGAGAAAAATCATTATTATGTTTGTATAAAATTATGCAAGTCTGATGATTCATTATAGTATGATAGAAAGCAGATTTTGAGAGTATTTGGTATATATTTAAAGAAGATTTTTTTGTATACCTAATCCGATACTACGTAGATGATCGTTAAACTCTAAATTGCTGCAACGGATTTGAACAAGCGTCCAGTAAACTTGTATTGCTATCATTTGACATAAGAAGCTAGCACAGTAAACTGCAGGCTTGATCGTGTACGGTCGGCTTTAGTTATTTCTTACCGTCTTACTCATAAAAAATTCGTTAATCGTAAGATTACGTATAACTCACCGACCAGTTTTTACTTAATTTATAAAAATATATTTTATCCGAGTTTGTTATGTATGAAGATGACATTTCGTTAGGTCCTTATAAAATCACACGAAACCTTTATGTTTTGGCCAAAATGAACTTATTTATATGTTTGATCACTTCAATTTTAATATTTGTACCTACTTTAAAAATACCCTTTGAATATTTTCTTCAAAACGTTATTACATTAATCATAAATTTAGTTAGTGGATCATGGTTGTAAGACCTCGATGATTACGGGATTGCAATATTTGCTTTTTATTTTTTATTTTTTTTCTAGATTACCGGCGACTATTGGGAACGTATTGCGCCGTGGTTTAAATTAAATAGATATTAGCGAAAGAATAGACAATATTCATCTCCAAGAGTTAAGGAAAGACAAAAAAAAAAGTTAAAAAAAGAATCATATTAAAATCATATTTTGTTCTACAAAATTTAAAAGGGTTTTATAAATATTTCGACAATTAATACTAAGAAGGTGGGCAATATTTATCGGATATTGGACATCAGGGATATTAAAGTATATAGGTGATGCGTCCCTAATAGGGCAACCCAAAAAAACATGGTCCATCAACTCCACGTCCAATCCGCACTCACACCATGGAGACGACACGAGATTAATTTTGAAAAGATGACCATCCAATCTGTGATGATTGTATCTCATTCGTGATAATGTCACTACTTGCTTTTTATTAAATTTAAGTCCATGATACCATGGCTTTCGTGAAATGCTTAGTTTTATAGAACGGTAATAACTGCCCTTAGAATTACTCTCCAACTGCCAATAATCACTCCAGTCAGAAAATGCTCTAAATATTTGCTTTATATGTTTAAAATTAAGATAAACCAAAACAAAAGGGACCAACATAATATGAAGGGAGCACCTAATTGGACGGGAAAAAAACTTAAAAACAGTGTATTTATTACAGAAAGCGTTTTTGTACACTCGAAACCATTGTCAGTTGAAATAAAATCCAACATGGCGGGCTAAAATCTACAGAGCTCTATATAATATCTATTCTTGGTAAAATATTGTAATTAAAAAAAAAAATCTTTTTTTTTCTTTAAAAAAACAATGAATCTGTGCTCACTCAAAGTGAACACAAATACACTTTTTGACTCTTTCACAGTAAGCTACATAGATCTTGTGTCATGAAAGAAGAAGATTGTCGCCACCTGGGATCGAACCCACGACCTCCGATACGAAACAGTACGATACAACCACTTCAGTTATCAGTTATTTTTAGTTCGTCATTATTGAATATAGTTTAGTAGACCGCAGGATACATAGTACCAAGTTGCAGTTTAGCAATCTTAATGCCAATATAAAACTTAGAAGATTTTTCCAGCTTTGTACAGGATACTCTTAAAATCAAAATTTTCTTAGGCAGCGGTGTCACCCAACTTTAATTGTTATATTTTCATTCTGCAGAGGGTGCTTCCGTAAATTGTGGAGGTGGTTAATTGAGCATTGGTATAACCCAAAAGGGCCGGGGTAGGTGAGGGAATTTATGAGTGGAAATAAATCCAGTTTAAAATGTCGGCGAGATTTATTTTAGAGACATTAGGAATAAATTATAATGTGTTTTTCATTATAATTGTATAAATATTTACACTGAATTTTGAAAATTGTGCGAGGAAGGAGGAGGAGGGATGCGGGAGACGCGGGACGTACTGAGGATGTGTAAATATAATAAAAAATATAAAAGAGAGAAATAACATAAAGGTGCGAGGTGGGCATGTATATGTATATCAACACAATAAGGCATTTTCGCATACTAAATAAGAATCATGTGTAAGCTTAAGAACAATTAACATTATGTAGATAAGAATGATACAACAAATTGTTCAGAATGAAATTCTTAAAAGTGCTGAATTCTACCCGATTTGGTTAAAATTTGCACTTCAGTCTTATTTTGGGTGAACTGGATTGACACATAACTCATATTTTGTGTGTAAAGGCAAAGAGGGCCAGAAGAGAATGAAAAAGCAGAGGACGCGTACTCTCGGGGCGGCCCGGCCTTGCAATGAGGCTTAGGTCCTCCTGTGACGTAAGAAACGAAGTAGGGCTGAGGGAGGCTGTGAGGGGCGGTGCGCGCGCAAGGTGGGCGGGGGCGGCGTGCCCGGCGGGCGGCAGTCCGGGCCTGGAGCCAGGTCGATACGCGTCACGTCCGAGCGCTCCTTTACTTGCCGCGTGTGTGTCCGTGCGTGTGTGAGTGTGTTGGCGGTATGGCCCCCCTCTAGGAGCCATGAGGGCGGGTGGCCCGCTTCTGTTGCTGCTTCTGGCGGCCCTGGCCCCTGGGGCCCTGCCCAGACAGACGCCTAAAAGAGGTACACATACCCTGCCCCTCGCCCCTACCTACCACCAGTCCACAACATGTGTCCACTTGCACATGTCTTCACTATCACATCTGTTTACTCAATCATCCCTGCATGTCCCTTATAAATAACATCTTGATGACAACTGCATATTATGACTGAAAAGCCGATCCTGAAAACCCTTTCAGATATAGGTTAGCGGGAAAACCTTCCTACGAAAGCCGGTCACGTGAATAAGCTCTCGTATATACACACACATATACATACTGAACCCTAGTTTCAAAAGCCTTAATGTAAAAAATATAGGGTCCGAAATTCAAAATGAATATTAATATCTTCATTACATTTTAAGCCTTTAAAACCTCCCTAACGGATATTTTCACTAAAATGACCAACCTGAGCAAATTATTTTTGCGATTTTCACGAAATATATGCTATGTTTTTACTGCTGATAACTTCACTGACAAATACGTGAAATCAGAACAAATACGTCATATCAATTTTCACATTTTCAGGACGACTTTTGACAGAATCAACGTAATAATATACAACACACATTAATACAATTTTCACAAAGTAAATCAACTTACATGTAAACAGTCTGACTTTCAGACGAGCCTACGAATGATAAAGATAACAATGTTTTATTTCAGTCAACCAAAAAAACGTTTGATGTTCCTGTTAAAACATCGAACTTGGTGTTGTCAAAAATTATTTGAATAAGTGCTAAAATATTAATGCATCTATGAATATTGTTCTATTTTCATGTCTTTTAAAATTAGTATCATAACCGCGTATTCGTTCTTAAATTTGATTTTTAAAATAGAGTGTTCGAATATGTGACAGTTAGTCAAGAAGATATTGTTTTTAAAAAGATTGAGGTTAAGAGTGATAGTGTATGTTGTTAAACTGGTAGCCGTGTTCCCCAGAGAGATAAGGAATGGAGAGTTTGCGCAGAAGAGCTCCTGAAGCATGGCGGAGACTTTATTTGTCACGTGGAGCATTACATTGAGACAAAATGATAACGTACTTGTCATCCATGAGTTCCAAAAAGGATCCGCAAATATGAATATCAAAAACATTTTCAAACCAATTAAAATGTTTCGTTTAATTATTACTTACTAAAAACATAATCGTTGTGAGTAAAATCCGTTTTTGTTATGGGTTTTAATTGTATAATGAATAATATAAATTGAAAATGAACTATTTTGCCAAAACTACATACATAAATTAATGTCCTTTTACGAGCAGAGGTGTAAAAATATGCAAAGTACTTCCAAAACATGTGTTATTGTGTTAACAACATATATTTATCACACTTCATGATATTATAATGTTACATAACTTTTTCCATGTTGTGGACTGGTATTTTATGTAGTAAATTTTTGAATTTGTTTTAAGTATATTTAATTTATTATTAATTAATTATTTTATTTTCATATTTGAACATACATACGTCATTTTTTTCTTTAAGTATTCTAAAAAAATTGCTTGATATATAAAACACCTGTTTCAACCACCGAACCAATAAAATCCGAAGTTTTTAGATAAAAAAAAAATACATATTATTATCTAAAAATGATTCAATTTTAAATAAGCATGACAAAATCAATGTTTCTTATTTTTTTATTCTGGAAGTAATAGTAAAGAACTACAATTATTTTTTTATTCTGGGAGTAATAATAAAGAAGTACAATTATTTTTTTATTCTGGAAATAATAGTAAAGAACTACAATTATTTTTTTATTCTGGGAGTAATAATAAAGAAGTACAATTATTTTTTTATTCTGGAAATAATAGTAAAGAACTACAATTATTTTTTTATTCTGGACGTACCTAATAGTAAAAAACTACAATTATTTTTTTTTACCCATCACGCCGTGTCCCGTAAGGGATAGGCAGAGAGAACGGACCTCCACTCTTTTCTATCCAAGCATACTTCTTTCGCTTCTTCCACCGACATAACATTTCTCATACAATTATTATGCTTATAATACCTAATAATTTCATTTTTTTTGTGATTATGTATAAAATCAAAACAATTACACAAAAATCAGAAAAAGTCTACGATTTTCACCTATTATACATGAATAATTTGTGTGCACTAATATAAACACATAGTCAGATTTTAATATGCCCAACTTGGTAGGCAAATTGTCTAGGTGCCAATATTCTGAAAAGGAAGCAACGGGTTAGATTTTCGTTTGGATGAGAGTTTTTTTTAAAAAATGCTTCAATGAAAATTTCTATACTGACTGGAAACTATATTGCCCTAGGCTATCTATACTGCTAATTTTGATAACTGGTTGAGCCTTAGCGGCAACCAAAAAGTACGTCCCTACGGTGTTCGTTCAGTATATCAAAAGTTTTTCAAAATGTGTGTATGGCTACGTACCTATTTAAAAATTCTTCAAATATTTTAGTTGGTATTTTTTAGATATGCAATTCTAACATATGTAAATAAAAACACCTTGCACATGTGTGTTATCTAAGCGTTTCATTAAAATTTGTTAATAAATGAGTAGCCTTTCGTTGGCTAACGCACATCACTTTTTTTAATTTCTCAGGGCCAACCCATGAGTTACGGCTTTTTTACTAACCGTTAAGCAAGTTAAAGATATCGGAAAAGGCTTAAAATCCAATTTTTTTTTGCCTTATTGGCTTTAGTATAGGAAGCAATGAGATTTAGAACAATGTACAAAAAAGTTTCAACTAGTTATGATATTAATATGTATTGAGTAAAGAATAAAAGGAGTAGGTACCTATATTATCGGTTGTGTTTATTGTATGTATGAAGAAATTATTCTACAACTAGGGATTATCCGTCAATATTTGACGACTTCGTCGCCCGTTTTTACATTGATTTTCGATTCGAGGCGTAACTGATGAATGTATGTAGCTACTTAGAGATCTTGTCTACACAAAAAATAGAATTGATTGTAAAATATTCTTTTTTCAAATTACCTTTCTTTTCTACCACCGGGGCGTTAGTTTTATATAGAATTCTTTGTTATAACATTCTCTCGTTGCCAGGATGGTTGCAAGCTACCAATGGTTGTAGGTTACTTAAGCTCTTGTGTATATTTTTTTACTATTAACTGATCCAGTAGTTCTTGTATGGAATATACGTGTGTGTATTTTCAAAGCACAGAACTCACGCACCACTGCATAGTTAGATGTGTGCATGTATGGCCCGTGTGGGTATTACTCACATCGGGTAGGCGCCGCGCGCCGTTAGTCAATCAGTCAGTCTGTGTTCTGGGCTATTCCATTCTTTACCTTACCTTTCAGCCTTCTTCTTGTGTCCAGAATTGAACAAAGGCCTCCCTCTTGGACTTCCATACATCTCTGTCGGACGCCACCATCTTCCAGTGCAGGCCCGCCACTCTTTTAACGTCGTCGGACCATCTTGTCTACCCACGTTTCTGCGTCCTATTCTAGACCCCCAGTCCAGCAACCTAGTCCACCTGCCATCAGACATACGCGCCACATAACCTGTCCAGCTCCACTTCTGCTCTGCGATTCTTTGGGTCACATCTGTTACCTTGGTCTTTTCCCTTTCCCTTATCCAAACTAATGTTTTTTCGGTCCCTAAGTGAAATATTCAACATCGTTCTCTCAATTGCTCTTTAAGTAACACAAAGTTTGTTCATGATTCTTTTAGTTAGAGCGGATGTCTCTAACCCATAGGAGAGCACCGGGAGTACACATGCATCGAATGTTTCCTTCTTCAGATGGATGGGAATGTTTGGAGATTTTTGGATATTTGATAACTTTCCAAATGCGGCCCATCCTAAAGCTATTCGTCTTTCCAGTTCAGCTTCTAGTCTATTCTAAATATATTGATTCTCCCTATAAAACAGGTAGATAGGGAAAATTCATTCATCGCGAATCTCTTGGTGGAAATATAGCACAGCTTATAAAAATTGTCAGTTCTGCTATTAACAGAGTGATAATAGGTAAAATACTTAATTACAATTTAGCACAGATTATAGTACGCGAGCATGAGCTTAGAAATTCAATTAGTGATTCCAACTAATTGATCCTAGTGTTATACTTAATTATCTCTAACTGGCTGATTTATGGGGTAGGAATATACAAACAGTAGTAAATATTATACGATAAAAGTAGGTAGATATTACACTACTAGATATTACATATAGTTAGAGCAAAGGTCAGTGTTTGAGCCAGTAGCATGGACATTAGCAATAATTGAATTGAAAAACTGATTTATGGGATTGCGTTGAAGTGGGATTTAATAAATAGAATCTATCTCTGTCACCCATCCATATTTCCTATAGTCCAAAATTATTGCCATCTCTCTCTCCTTAACCTTGAACCTGCAATGAATGCAACGCAACGCTATCTTCAGTAATTAATTACGATTATTCCGGAACGCACGCATTGCGCGTATATTTCGCTTATTGTCGCATTTTTATCGCTTCGCTAATTTAATCAACCCGCATAAAATTAATTTTTCTTAACAATCTAAATCCGCTTACTTTACTTTAACATAATAAATATTGCATTGTTTGTGTTGTAAATAAACCAGTGGAATCAACGAAGACATCGGGGGATCCATCTATGCACCAGTTCCATCACCAAAGGTAGGAATTTGTTTATTAATTCTCACCATATGTGCAAACCTTTGATGAGTTTTTTGATTCCATTAAAACCGCATCCCGCATATACAGTCCGCTAATCCGCTCAAACATTGAATGGTCCATTACGAACCGGATTAAATTAGCTTTTTCAAAATAAATTTATTGCAAATTTATTTAATTTCGAAAAAATATTGCATTTTTTCGGAACACAAAACCGCAGTTTGAACAAGCATTGTCGATAAATTACAGATTAATTTATTCATTCATAGTATTAAAATATTATTAATTAATATTTTCGCCGCATTTAAAATAAATTTAATTCATATTAAATTTAGAATAATTGTTGTAACGCATTCACAAGTATTGTTAAAATTGATTGCTGTTCGCTAAACGCATAGCAGCGCTAGGTACTTACTTGTACTTGTGAATTGATACATACAAAAAAATTAACGCACCTTAAGTTATTTATATTAAACATAATGATCCAATCGAACTGGATAGAAAAATTAGATTTCTCAAAATAAATATAGTGCATATTTATTTAATTTTCGAAAGATATTGCATTTTTCGAAATACGAAATCGTTTGAACAGGCTTTAATAATAATAAGGTTAATTAATTGTTCTTTCATATTCTTCAAGTATATTATTTAAATATATTTCCGCTTATAATAATAATATACTACAGTTCAGATATCAAATTTGGTATTATTGTCATAGAATTATTCACATCGCCTATCATAAGTACATTCGTTGACTGATACGAGTTTGAAAAAATAATATTATTATCTCGCAAATAAATATATTTAATATTTATTTAAGTATAGAAAAAATATTACATTTTTTCTGAATACCTAAAACGCATTTTGAACATTCTTAATATTATCTAGCAAATAAATATATTAAATATTTATTTTAGTATCGAAAAAATATTGCATTTTTTCCGAATACTTAGAACGCATTTGAACAGACATAGTGTAGTGTTATATTGTTCATTTATAAAGTAAAATATTAATTTACCGCAACGATTGAAATATTGTATTTTTATTAGAAACTCTGTGAAGAATAATTATTATTATTTGGTAAAAATTCGCTCTTCACGGCGTTTCATCGCATCGCTTAGGTTCATACTTACATATCTATTAGCTGTGGTACCTTTCTGTTGAATACAAAACGAGTAAAAATACGTTCATTGGGAACTTAAATCGCTACAAATTATAATTAATAGTATTGATTTATTGAGAAGTCGTTTTATATTGTTATTAATTGCATAATAATAATTAGTGATAACTACTCGCTGTAAATTTATATAGAATTTCGTTCGTTTGTTTATAGAGAAATATTTTTCGCTATATAGTAAATAGTAGATACATTGTTATTTATAGTTAACTTACAATAACATAATGGTGGACCGACTTAGTATGTTGGAGGCCTTAAAGGACAGCATAGAGGAGAGAATCAAGTCTCTTTACGCAAAGATCGCAACACTGGTTTCGAATACCAGATCGGCCTCGCAATTTTTGGTTGATTCCTCGACATTAGAGGAAGATTACAAACAATTTAATGATACAATGGAAACTATTGTCTTATTAAAAATTAAACATGTCGATGATTATATACCGTCTTTTGAAGGTCTAAATGTTTTCAAAGATATGGTTTGTTCAATTAAATGTAAACGGGATGAATTGCTAACAGAAAAACAAAAACTTGTTTCACCATCTGTGTCTGTTACTGAGAGTACGAACTCAAAAAATCGCATAAAACTACCAGTTTTGGACATACCTAGTTTTGATGGAAATATTCAAAATTGGTCTATATTTTACGAGTCATTTAAAACAAACATTCATTTAAATACTTCGCTTGACAATTCCCAAAGAATGCAGTATCTCATTGGGAAGTTGACTCAATCTGCTCTAAATGTCGTTGTCGGAATAATACCTACAGGTGAAAATTATAATAATATTTGGAATAGTCTGGTTAAAAAATATCAAGATGATCGCACTTTAGGATCGTTTTATATAAATAATATTCTAGACATATCTCACTCACGTCATGATTCAAAAAGTTTAAATCTCTTCATTGATAAATTGTCTGCAGGTGTAGCTGCATTCAAGCAATTAGCCATTAAAGATAATTTGGATTTTGTTTTGTTATGTTTCGCTCTAAGAAAATTAGATTCTCAAACTGTAAACGAATTTGAAATGTCAGTTAGAGAGAAGGAAATGCCCTTGCTAAGTGACTTAGTAAATTTTGTAAAAGATAAAATAAAAATAATGGAGCGTACTTCAAACAATAATAATTTGAAGAATTATAATAATAATAATTATGGAAATTATAAACAGAAAATTAATCATCGCAATGTTTCAAAGTCTTTTATGACCAATACCAAACAAAATACTTGTTCATTATGTAAAAATTCCCATAATCATTTTTATCAGTGTTCTGAGTTTAAAAAACTCAAACCAATAGAAAGGTTTAATTTTATGAAATCGAATAATGGGTGCATAAATTGTTTAAGTTTAGCCCATAAAAAAGCACACTGTAGTTCTACAAATTATTGTAAACATTGTAATAAAAAGCATCATACGTTGTTGCATTTTGGTAATGAAAATGTAACTTATAATAATAATAATAATACTGAATCAGTGATGATTGCCAGTACGTCAACATCATTGCTCGCTAGTAATAATAATAAATTACATACAAAGGTAATTCTTTCTACCGCACAAGTATACGCATATTTGAATGAAAATAATAAGAGATTGATTAGATGTCTTATTGACAATTGTTCGCAAAATAATTTAATAACGCTCGCCTGTTGTAAAAAATTAAACTTACGAATTATCCCTTTACACAATTCGGTCATCAAGGGTGTGGGAGTCAGTTCTAAGCCAATTTATGGTTATACATCGTTGAAAATACAATCTCGCATTAATCAGCACTCATATGAGATTCAATGTTTAATATTGGATCAAATTACTGAGGATATGCCTTCTGAATTTATCGATACTGGAAATTTTCCCAAATTAATGTCAGTACCTTTAGCTGACTATACTTGGAACGTACCTGGAGATATAGATGTTATTTTGGGAGCTCAAATCTTCCCTCACATATTATTGGGAGGAAGAATCAATGTAAATAATTTATCTCCTTTAATTGAAACTACATTAGGATATTTAATAATGGGAAATTTACCTAACACATCTAATAATAATAAAATTAACAGTGGCGTCTCGCATACAATGTCGATGATTTCTCTTATCGATCAATCAGATTTAGAGACATTGTCTTATTGTACCTATTCTAACAATGAGTTGGAACAATCTTTACATAAGTTTTGGCAATTAGATGAAGTACCTAATGTACAGCATTTAAGCCCAGAGGATGAGGAGTGTGAAAATAACTATTGTTCTACGGCCATTAGAGATGGTCAAGGGCGATTTATAGTATCTCTTCCATTTTCTAAAGAACCAAATTTATTGGGTAATTCGTACGCCACTGCTCAGCGACGTCTAATGTCTCTTGAGAAAAAATTCAGAATAGATCCCACATTACGCAATCAATACAATGATGTCATTAATGACTACATAAAAAATGGTTATTTAATTAAAAGTCCCTCTCAACATGACGAAGAATATTTCATGTCACATCGCGCTGTCATTCGACAGGATAAATTAACTTCAAAGTTGAGAATTGTTCTCGACGCTAGTGCAAATACGCACACCGGTGTTTCGCTAAATGATATTCTACACACTGGAAATAATTTACAAGCAGATTTATTTTTACTTTTACTTAACTTTCGCTTATTTGCTGTAGCCATTACCGCAGATATTAAACAAATGTATTTAAGAATTGGTGTAACCGAAGAACATCAAAAATACCTAAAGATTTTATACCGCTTCAATGATGAAGAAAATGTTCGCATTTTTCAATTTAAATGTGTTCCATTTGATTTAAAGGCAAGTCCTTACTTAGCTATGCGTACAATACGCAAGCTTGCAGAAGCTGAGGTACAATCCTTTCCAAATGCCGCTAAAACCGCAACTTCGGATTTCTATATTGACGATTTAGTCAAATCAGTTCACGCCAGCTCCGGGGATCGAGAGGCTGCGAAGCTGATTAATGATTTGATATCTTTTTTCGCTTCAGGAAACTTCGAGCTAGTAAAGTTCGCCAGTAGCTCAAAGGATCTAATCGCTAAATTACCGCCGCAAAACTGTGCTAAGGTTGTATCACTCGCACGCTTAGAGCTTTGCTCTGCGTTATCGCTTTCTAAATTAGTTAGAATCGTCTATGATTCTTTCAATCCTCGATATCCTATTGAGGAAAAATACGCTTTGTCTGATTCCACGCTCGCTTTATCGTGGATTCATTCATTCCCGCACCGCTGGTCTATATTCGTAGCTAATCGAGTAGCCAAAATTCATGAAAATTTAGATTGCAAACATTTTTACCATATAGCTGGAATAGAAAATCCAAGTGATTGTTTATCTCGTGGATTGATGCCTTCGCAAATATTGAGGCATGAGTTGTGGTGGAACGCACCTAAATGGGTCTCGACTGCGCCTGACTCTTGGCCTTTCAAACCATTTATACCCACTACTTCAACAGACATACCTGAATTTAATTCAAAGACTTTAAATGTCATTGTACCTGAACCGCCTATATTATACCCGCTGATCACTCGAATATCATCATGGAATAAATTACTTCGCGTCGTAATATATAGATTGCGATTTATTCGCAAAATATCAGCTGTAAAAAATATTCAAGTTGATAATTTGGATCTAGCCGAAAAATATGTTTTGCTAACCTTGCAACAGGTACATTTTGGCAAAGAATATGCAGCTATTTCGCAGGGTAAGGAGCTACCTTTACCTTTCAAAAGACTTGATCCTTTCATAGACAAGGAAGGTATCCTTCGCATTGGAGGAAGATTGTCTAATGCAGACTTACCTTATGAAAGGAAACATCCCGCGCTACTTCCAAAATCTGATCCCGCTGTGGATCTATTGGTGGATTATTACCATACTTTACAAACCAGACAGAAATGGTGCACTAAAGATAAACCCATTGAAGTGGGTACTATCGTTCTTATACATCTCGATGATGTTTCAACCCTTCGGTGGCCCCTAGGAAGAATCGAAGAGGTTTTTCCTGGCTCTGATGGAGTCAATCGTGTGGCGTTGGTTAGGACGAATAATGGAACGTTTAAACGTCCAGTTGTAAAATTATGTCCTTTGCCAACCCAGTAATCTATCTTACAAGTATTCTTAGTTGTAAGTTTAGTTAATAACAATAATTCTAAATTTATTAAATATTGGTTGCTAATATAGTAACTTGTTTTTCTTTCTTTTCTTTTTTTTTGACGGCTTGTTCAAGCGCTTTTTTGTTCATGTTCACTTTGTCATTATTTGTTGAAAGCTTCGTACGCTTTAAGCTTTCAAGGTGGGGAGAATGTTTGAGCCAGTAGCATGGACATTAGCAATAATTGAATTGAAAAACTGATTTATGGGATTGCGTTGAAGTGGGATTTAATAAATAGAATCTATCTCTGTCACCCATCCATATTTCCTATAGTCCAAAATTATTGCCATCTCTCTCTCCTTAACCTTGAACCTGCAATGAATGCAACGCAACGCTATCTTCAGTAATTAATTACGATTATTCCGGAACGCACGCATTGCGCGTATATTTCGCTTATTGTCGCATTTTTATCGCTTCGCTAATTTAATCAACCCGCATAAAATTAATTTTTCTTAACAATCTAAATCCGCTTACTTTACTTTAACATAATAAATATTGCATTGTTTGTGTTGTAAATAAACCAGTGGAATCAACGAAGACATCGGGGGATCCATCTATGCACCAGTTCCATCACCAAAGGTAGGAATTTGTTTATTAATTCTCACCATATGTGCAAACCTTTGATGAGTTTTTTGATTCCATTAAAACCGCATCCCGCATATACAGTCCGCTAATCCGCTCAAACAGTCAGACTATTTGAGTAGATAGAGTAGATATTGAGTATTGTTTAAATAAAATTGTTATTTAGAACATATCTAAAAAAATGACAAACATAAATAGAAGATGAAACAAACTGAAAATTTGTGACTTCTTTACAATTTTGGTATGGTAATTTTAACACTAATAAAATCTCTTTTTAAATGGCTTAAGTGATACACATATTATATCAGACACCCTGAATCACGTATTCTTTAATTGTAGCAGGTTTGATAATAAAAATTTGTGTTGACTTTTAAAAATCTTGATGTCCCGTTTCCAACTACCATCCTGTCTCTGCTAGCCCTCCACTGAAATGATGTGGATTCCATAATTTTGGCGCATTTCTTCCTCTCATCAGGGACTCAAAGACGGGGAAATCCCTCTCATACCGAATTCCATTCCTTCGAATCAGAGCTGAGGGATTTGGACATGGTGTGAGAGGTGTTAAAAATTGTATTTTTGTGTTCACTATTTATTTTTTGGGTCAAAATTAATTGATTCATTGAAAAGATGATCGGTTTTTAATGACTCAACTCACATTTTCGTTCAAACGCTGTCTGTCATTGGTGATCTTAAGTTTGAATACACATAATATTCAAATTTTACGATAAAATATCCGAATATTAGTTTAATACGAAGGGCGCAAGGCTATGTAAATATTCATATTCTTTATTTGGTTCCGAAATCCTTTATTACTACATAGTGAGTGTTTTCCGTGTAAATAATTGTCCTCTACGATTATCTGATAACGGTTTATGTTCTTTGGACCGTTAAGTTAGCTAGTTTCACCGCCTGTACCCGTCTCTTTCCAAAGACATTATCACCGTCTTTTCCAATACCGGTTATAGCGCGCAGAGGTGAGATCTCTACGCTAACACTGCCTTAACTACCTACCTACCTATCTTTAATATTTTTAACGAGAAAACTTATATTTTTTTACGTTTTACTTTGTCACCGAAGACGCTCTTGTGTAGAACTTTATAAAAGTTTTGATCGTAGCTACCAATGTGTGTATGTGCTATATATACAGGTAGGTAGGTACTTATAAGTGTGTTTGAGGGCAGACGCCACTTATTACAAAGATATTTAATTTCGCCCACGGCTTTCAGAAATGAAATGATAATTTTCGGAGTTTTCTCAAATGTCTTAAACTCGACGAATCACTTCAATGTCGGGAGTGTCGAGATTTTCTTTCCCCAAAGTATAATAATTAATAATAAATAAGCTGAACAATTAAATTTTTCACAAGTAGGTACCTACCTAATATTTATTACTGATTGTACGTATTGTGTGGTACCTAATTAGAAGATTAACGATTTGAAATATTCGAACGAAATATTAAAATTTTAGTATCTACGTGAATGCATGTCACAAGGTGCAACAATAACTGTCAAATGTGGGTTAGCTTAGAAGAGGATATAACCCATGCGTATGGAGAGAGTATAAATCCCAAGATAATGAGCACCTACTCGTATCACAAAATTTGGAGCAAAGGTGCGACGTGAATGATATGTTTGAGGCAAATGACGAAGTAATTGCTGCTTATGTATACTGGATGGGAAATGTCTAGTTTATTAAATATAAAAATTAAGTATAACTTCTACACATTGAGTATAATTCTTGTTCCGCCGGCTATACATACACCTATGGATAGAAGAGTGTTATATTTTTATTTATTCTACCAAATATTATGACCACGAACCTCGAGAGAAGTAGTTATAAAGTAGCTTCTCCGCAAAATAATACGCGATGGGCTACAAAAAGCTTATAACAAAAGTTCGTGAAAATATTAATTTAAGGTAAAGTATTTTCACACATAATTTCCGATGTTTTGTTATTGTTTCTATATCGTGAACTAAAATAAATGGAGTTCTTCCTTCACAGTTAATTGTTAAGGTGAAAGTATAAAATATAACGTGTACTTCCGGGTGTGAGCTATAGGTACTGGGACTATTATAAGCCCACTCGTGTGACATTAACTTAAGTCCGTCGGTACATAACCTTAAACTGCATACAACGGAAGTCCTGAAAAATACCTAGTTCTTCCACATATGTCTATAAAATAGAAGGAAATACCAAAATTTTCAACATAAATTAACGTTAGTAACGTTAAAAGCAATAAGTTTTATCGAGAGGCTACGTTCGAAAAATTATACATAATAGAATGTTACACTAACTGGTATGGTATTTTATTTTATTTATTTACCCATCACGCCGTGTCCCGCAAGGGGTAGGCAGAGAGAACGGACCTCCACTCCTTCCTATCCAAGCATACTTCCTTCGCTTCCTCCACCGACATACCATTTCTCATACAGCTTCTCCTATTTCTCTTACTTCTTACCTGGCCTTCCTTGAGGACGGAATCGATGTGTTCGATCCACGTCATTCTCGGTCGTCCACGCTTTCTTACACCTTTACTTTCAGCTAGGGAATCCAATCCCGCAAACTGCGGATCCCGCAAATGCGGGATCCCGCACCTTTTTTGCGGGATCAGAAATGCGGGATTTCTCATGCGGGATCCCGCACGTTTGCGGGACTGAAAAGGAAAAAATAATAACCAATAAGAATTGGCTCAGATGAAGTTCTGATTATTTGTTAGATCATGTACAACCTCATTAATGAAAGATTTATCAACTTTCGCTGGAAAAACGGGACTTTTCTTTGAAATTCATATGGAAAATAATTATAATTTCAGTTTTTAAGTTACAACTAAGTAAGTTTTGAATTTATATTTTGTGTTGTGGGAATCCTGTATCGAAACGGAACAAAATCAATGTCATTTGAATTACTCTATGGCAAGGGATTCTCCCACGGTAGGGGATTCAGTATGGGGCGTAGTAAATTGTCAAAGAAGGTTACTGCGTGATGCAATGTTAGTTAATGCAGAAACCAAATTGATCGACAAAATACCAGGATAAGCCAGGAACTTATGGTGTCGCTATCTCGTCGGACAAAATAACGCCGTACATCAATGGCCGTAATATAGTTGTAAATCCTGGCATCTGACGAAGCCTCAACAGAAGAAGATCCTTAGTGTTAAGAATAGATTTCTGCGACAGATTTTGGGGATTAGATGGTACCACTATGTCACAACAGCGAATCACCTCAGTGATCCAGAATCGCAAATTGAGCTGACTTGGCCATGTTCTCCGCATGTCTCCCGAGAGTCTTGAATATGCAAGTCTTTACTACAATCCGGATGGGACAAGAAGGCCAGGCAGGCAGAAATTAACAATGATTCGGACATTTACTGCGGTTCTACGAGATGCTGGACTGAGCTGGGATGAAGCTGTGCAACTGGCGAGAGGCTTGGTGGAACTTCGTGGCGTCCACATGCTCCACACTGGGAGCGATCGTGGATTAAGTAAGTAAGTACATCAATGACTGCCGTAAAAATATCTAGAAAAAGATTCAAGATCTACATACAAATGTGGTGGACGTCAGACGCGCGGGTCCAACAAGAAACTGAATACCAGCAAGTTGATGACAACGACATCAACGACGATGAAAAAGGCATACGTTTAACGAATCTGTTAAATGATGATCCTTCGCTTACACTAGAAAATGAATGAGAACGTAGTCTCCGTACCGAATGGATAGCTGAGTGCCTGCATCCGTAACCACTCGAGATAATTCTCTTGATCTGATGTGGAGTCAATAGAGGAAAGCACTTGGATGTTGTAAACGTGGGAATAACGGCTTAAATTCATAAACTTTATAGCAGTTTCATAAATTTTAAATAACGTTATTTTTAAAGTCTTAAAGCTTTTTTATTTCATTAGTATCCGGAAAGACTTTACTACAAAAAAATCATTCAGAAAATTTGATGTCCGTTGGCGGTAAGGTATAATTTCGCTAAAAAAGTCATTCAGTAAAGTCATAACTCTGATATATTTACAAATATCGTTTAATACGAATAACGAGAAAAAGTTATTTTTATTTATCGAATATTTTTATTAGCTTTCGTTATAACGCTCACCTCTAGTTGGAAACTGCTTACAATTATGTAAAGTCAATTCCGTCTACAACGTTTAGACACTTTATGATTTCTTCGGAAATATTATCAGGAAAAAAAATAACTAGTTTTTGTGGCTCTTAAATCAATAAATGTGTTCATTTATCAATACGAATCACGATGCTAAAAGCTTAAACGTTCAAATGTTGTATTATATCTTTCCTTAAAAGAAGCGGATTTTTCATACCTACCTCTAAAATATCATTATTTTCAATTGCTAACACTTCTAATAATTAAAAAAATTCATACTTATTTTTATTTCATTATTTTCAATAATAATAACCTACTTCATACAAAGAAATGTCAATCCCGCTGATCCCGCAAATCCCGCGGGATCCGCGGGATTGAGGTCACCAATCCCGCAGGCTTGCGGGATCGTGAATTTGATGCGGGATTGGATTCCCTACTGAGTTTCAGCCTTATGAATTATCTTTGTCATTCTGTTTGCATCCATTCTTTCCACATGCCCAAACCATCTCAACTTATTAACTTTCATCTTTGTCACAACACTTACTTCCATACCACATTCTCTCCTAATATTTTCATTCCTTTCCATATCCCATAAAGTTTTTCCACATATTCTTCGTAGAGATTTCATCTCTACTGCATTTATACTACATTCTTCTTTTTTCGTCCATGTCCACGTTTCACAACCATACATCATCGATGGTAGCAGGATTGCGTTATGCACTATTGCGGTATGGTACATAGAGGAGATAATTACATATTGTAGCTGCTCAAAATGAATATAGGATGCTCCTTTTTTGATTAGGAATTTTATTTTATTTTTCTGAATCTCTGTACATTTGGGATAAAAAAGAAAATTTAGTTGGATATGATTGATCGGTTGATAAACAATTTATATGGGCCAACAGATAATAGTTTGATATCTCAAATTGAAAAAAGAAACCTTATTCAAAAATGGAACACTCAATATAAATTTTGGGTAAGTATGTATTCACAATATTATGTTTCAAATGATCTCCTCTATTTACCATACCAGCTTGTCTAATGTTCTATCAAACACCATGTATATGAAAATATTCAACTGTTTTCATCAAGGTGCCATAAAAAAAAGACTTAAGTCAATCGTTCATCCGAGAAACTAAAACAAATGGTACCAATCATTTCCACATCTGGTGACTTAAGATAATCGGATGATCTTTCGATGGTAGGTATTTATCTTTATAGCGTTCCCTATATTTTGACGATTGATCGATGTAGGAGTATGAAATATTTTATTCGAGTGCGTATTCTTCTGTTTGATTTCAAGTCTTGAAACATGACTCAAACTTGGGCACAAATTTGTCTGATGGGAGAATTCATTGCTTGAAGACTGTTGTCAGAATGCTTTGTGTTTTTCAATTAACGTCACAACACTTGTGACAAATATAAACCAAATCTATTAATCCTCCGTTTAATATGAAGATAGCGGTCATCTTAAATGAATTGTTGCGAAAATAAAAAAAAAATATGCGAATTTGAATAAGATATTACTAGGCTAGATAGGAGTAGATGAGATTAACACAAAATATGGGAAACTCAAACGTTAAACACCATCATCTCACCTTAATAACTCGATCCTAATTTAAGTTTATAAATGGCTCTATCATTGTGACATCATTGTAACTCTTTCACACGTCATTGTCTTTAAGGGGGCGTTCAAGTATTACGTAACGCAATTTTTGAAGATTTATGACCCCCCCTCCCCCATGTAACGCGCCGTAACGTTTTTCTGTACCCCCCCTCCCCCCCCCTAAATGTTACGTAACGCCCAAGAGACTATTTTTTTACTGAACTCTCGTAAAAAAATAAAAGGGTTTCAAAGGGTTCCTTTGCTAACTTCGGAGAAAAAAAAATACTATTTATATGTTCCATAAATTTATCTTTATTTTTTCTTTTGCTGTTTTCCAAATTTTGGCATAGCTGCGTTGGCAAGTCCAGTTAATGATGTAAATCCCCCCTTTTGACCACTAACGAATGCTGACAACGAAAATAAAATAAAAATGACGTAAGTATAATACAGTCGAGGGATTCCCCGTAAAAAATAAAAGATTTGCTAACTTGGGAGGGCGAAATAAAAATTACATACAATGCAGTCGAGGGACTCCCCGTAAGACTTAAACGAAAAAGGTTCCTTTTTTGCTGAGCGAAAAATTCTTACGCTTAGGGTGAAAACACGTCGAAAGCCGATTCCGACCGGCGCAAAGAATGTTGTCTATGGTTTCAATGTATTTAAATGGGCATGCCGGAAAGCAGGTTTCTGCTTTTGCTGTGCGTATCTCCATTCAACTGCATAGAAAAATTCTTTGCGCCGGTCGGCGCGGGTCGGATTCGGCATTCTACGTATTTCCACCAAAAGCTTTAACATCGGAGAACAAAATAAAAACATTGTCGAAAAGGGTGCCCAACTTCGGAGAAAAAAAAACAAAAATGACGTACAGTACAATCGAGGGATTCCCCGTAAAACATAAACGAAAAGTATTGCCCAACTTGGAAGATTTATTTCCCAATTTTTTTTATTTAAGAAAAAAAATACCGTTACGTAACGAGTTGTTCAAACCCCCCCCCTCCCGCCCTCGTAACGCACAGTAACGTTTTGCAAGACCCCCCCTCCCCCCCAAATTGCGTTACGTAATACTTGAACGCCCCCTAACGATTAAATTAATCCAAATCCAAATCCAAACTCCCTTAAGACCCCACTTAGGGGCATAGGGAGGCAACAAGAGCTCTCCATTGCGCTCGATCTTGCGCAATGTTTATGACCTCGTCCCACACCATGTCCATGTCCCTCAGCTCTGCTTCGAAGGAGCGGAACACAGTGTGAGAGGGTCTTCCTCGTCTTCGAGACCCTGATGGGAGGAAAAACAGCGCTCTCCTCGGCCAACTGTCATTCGGCATCCTTAACACATGTCCCAGCCAAGTCCATCTCCTCCACATAATAGTAGAGGTGATGGGCTCATGCTGGGTGCGCCGGCGTATAGCGTCGTTCGTGATGCGGTGGTACCATCTTATACCCAAAATTCTCCTGAGGCACTTCGTTTCGAATGCAGATACTTTTTGTGCCTGGGCCAGAGTCAGGTGCCAGGACTCACACCCATACAGGAGAATGGGCAACACACACGCATCAAACAGTTTACATTTCGTCTCGACACTAAACGCCGACGCCTTCCATATCTTGGTCATGTTGTTGAAGGCGCCACTTGCCATACCGATACGTATCGGGAGCTCAGCCCCGAGGTCACCAGTGGTGGTAATGGTTGCTCCCAGGTACTTAAATTTATCCACCCGGGAGACCTGGTGACCATCGATGGTTATCGGTAGCTGTTAATCGGGGCAGGCATTATTTGCCATGAGCTCCATTTTACTGGCATTGACTTGAAGGCCGAGGCGTGCTGTTTCGTCGCAGAGTCTTGAAACACTGCGCTGTAATTCCTCCACTGTCGTACTGAACAACGCTAGGTCGTCCGCGTACTCCAGATCGCACAGTTTGCCCATTAGACAATCTCTCTGTGTTATCGGTATACCTCTTGCTCCTTGCATGGACTTTCTCAACAGGAAGTCCATGACAATTATGAATATAAAAGGAGCCAGTACGCAGCCCTGTCTGACTCCCGTGGTGATCCTAAAAGCTTCAGTAGGACCACCTGGCGTTTTCACGCTACACTCGGAGTGTTCATACAGGGACTGCACCATTTTAACTATTTTCGGAGGTATACCGTACAGAGCTAAAATTTTCCATATCGATGGTCTATGTGGGCTGTCGAAGGCCTTTTCAAAATCTATAAAGCAACAAGCGACTGGAGAGTTAAACTCCTTGCACTGCTGAAAGATGCACCTGGCACATAAAATTGGGTCCGTGCAGGACCTTCCAGGTACAAAGCCGCATTGTTGCTCTCTCAGGACAACCATGACAGGCCCCCGAATGCGGTGTAGTAATATCTGAGATAATACCTTACCGGGAACACTCAGCAGAGTAATTCCACGGTAGTTTCCGCATTCAAGGGGGTCCCCCTTTTTAAATATTGCGACGACGGATCCATTCCGCCAATCTTTTGGGCACCTCTCCTCTTCCCACGCCATTTTAAATATATCTAATAGTGGTTGGCCAAGGGTGTCTATGCCTTGTTTGAGGAGCTCTGCGTGAATTCCATCGTCTCCTGGCGCTTTGTTGTTCTTAAGTCTCATCACGGCCAGCACCATCTCACTGTATGTCGGCGGGTCCTCACATATCCCAGTTGCCTGAGGTGTATTCAGACCAGCCAACTCCTCCTCAAAGTTGTAAGGTGAGGAGGGCTCGGGACGGTTTAATATTGACTCAAAGTACTCCCTCCATCTCCCTTTAATCAGTTCGGGGGCAGTGACAGTGGCTCCACGAGAGTCTCGTATTGCCGTCACGGGTCTTTTTTGACCCCTGCCCCCGACCTCCCGGGTGATTTCGAAAAGTGTCCTTGAGTCATTTCCGAGTGCAGCAGATTGCGCTCGCCGTATCTGAGAGTCCAGGTGTCTTCTCTTATCTGTTCGTACAGAGTGCTTCACCTTGCGGCTCAGCTCTCTGTACTCAGACACCAAAGCAGCCAGTTTTTGAGGGTCTTTTTCGCTGTCTCTGAGGGTCTTAGCCTTCTGGTGATCTTCGATGAGGCTCCAGGACCCATCGGACATCCTTATTGGCCTCTTTTTGCTCTTATAGCCGACAGAAGAACGTGCGGATTCCATAACGGCGTCACGGAAGCTATTCCAAGCTGTCTCAATCGGAACAGCTCCGTGTGAATCCTGCAAGGGGGCAAACCTGGTGCGTAACTCAACCTCGTACGTATGACGACACTGACCACTCTTTAACCTGCGTATGTCCAGCGGGCGAGAGGCAGACGGTCCCTGCTGGAAATTGGTAAATCTGAATCTCAACGAACCCACAAGGAGTTCGTGATCAGTATCCATGTCTGCCCCTCGGTAGGTGCGGACATCTCGCAGGTCAGTTCGGTTGCTGGCCCTTACCAGAAGATAGTCAATCTGGTTTTTTGTTCTCCTGTCAGGCGAGGTCCAAGTATATTTATGGATATCCTTGTGGGGGAACAGAGTTCCCCCTATTAAGAGTCCGTGGAGTGTGGCGAAACCAATCAGACGGCTTCCATTATCATTTATCACTCCCATGCCATGCCTACCCATGACGCCTGGTCCATACTGGGGGTCACTGCCAACCTTGGCATTAAAATCCCCCAGTACAATTAAGCGGTGGCGCCTTGGGACATGGGACACAACCGCATCCAGACTGTCATACAAACAGTCCTTGGCAGCCGCATCCCCATCCTCAGTGGGAGCATAGCATAGGAGGACCGTCAGTGTTTCGCCTGTCATCTTGAAGGACGCACTCATCAGGCGGTCAGAAACAGGTTCCCAACCAAGAAGGCGAGAGAAGGCATATTTACTTAAAAGTAGAGCGACGCCACGCATCCGTGCAGTTCGGTGCCCAGAGTGCAGCATGACATAGTTGCCAGCGTCACTCTGCCCCGTCCCTGGGATGCGTGCCTCGCTCAGCCCCAGGATATCCAGTCCATAATCTCCCGCCAACTTGGCAGCAACAAGCTCCCCGCCCGCCCTCAGAGTGCGGACATTCAGGGTCCCGATTTTCAAGCTCTTGTTCCGAGCCGTGGTCAACACAGGGGGGACACTAGCTGCCTGGACCCCCCCCTGGTGGGGCCCAGGCGTCCGAGGCTTAATTTTATTGCCTTTTCTGACCGCTGGAGTTTAAGGGTGTGAGGTGGTCAACCCCACGACCCCGATCTGATTTTTCGATTACCTGCCTCTTACAGGATGCTCGAAAAACCAGCAAAAAGAACAGAGGTGCTATTCTAAGCCGACAGCCCCACGGCCACATAGCTAGTATTAAAAAAAAGCAAACACTATGAGAAGTGTTTCATATGAGTCAATAATCATACCACAGCGTGTACAATAATAATATTATATATCAAGTTTCTCTCGAATAAAAAGGTAAAGAGGATGGTGCCCATAGACCTTTATACTAAATTTAGAGCTACCCATTTATATATACCTAACTTTATACAAAAGTAGCCTTTCCTCCTTTTCGGGGCGAATCCACTTATTCGAATTAAAAAGGTGGAAATTATAAATATTTGTATAGTCGGACCCCGGAGTAATGTTCATAAATTTCATTACATTATACTAAATTGAGTATATCCTGAAAGGGTAATAATGCGTCCTAATAAAACATTTGACGTCGTTTTTTGGTAAAGAATAAGAATAACTATTTTCATCTCTATACAAAAATGGAGCCCCTGTCTTAAGGTAAAGAGTTGAAAAGTACTCACATAAGTGGTTTTCGATATTCCTTACGACGTTTATAAGACCTTATATTTAAATTCGTGTAACCATCATAACGGTTAATTATACTTTGTGTTTAAGACTATCTAATAAAAAACTCGTATAATATGTTGACCGACTCTGTATACCTACGACTTTTATAAGACTTCTAATGAAAGTCGTGTAACTATCCATAAGGTTATTAAAAAACGTTTTTAGAACTGACTTTAAAATAAGTCGTATAAGTAGTTGCCGACTCTATATACGACTTTTATAAGACTGTCTAATAAAGTAGTCGTATGAGTAATTTTACGACCAATTATATGAAATTTATTGTATAACAATCGTGAAATAGTGGTAAGAAACGGTAAAAGACTTAACTATAGGACTTGTCTTATAGACTGGTCACTTATGACTAAATTTTATGAAAATTACGAAATGAAATAAAAATTAATATTGTGTTGTATTCGAATAGATTTTGGAGAGCTCGATCCCGGTACTGAACATCTCCCTCTTTAACTTTTTCTTTGGCCAAATTAATCGAGTTCATCTTACATGCTTTCCAAAAAAGCGGTACATTTTCAAAGCGTGACGGGACGTGGGACGAATTGTCAAAAAACGGGAAGTTTGGTGACCTTGGTGTAAATAATAAATAAATAATTTCATCGACTACATAATATACATTAAGTCTTTTCACTTTAGAAACGGTGTCTATATTGATTTAATAAAATAAAAAAAATAAAATAAACGATGTGAGAAATTACTATTATCCCATATTTCTGTTTCAAGAGCGTAAAAGTCTTCACAATATTTGTTAAGAATTAATTCAAAATGTTTGACAAAACACAGATATTACTGTTTTAATTCGATTTCAGTTTCAGAAACACGAGATCTTTCTATGTTTCCAAGAAAGCGCGTGCCTTCGTAAGAAAATTTGACAAGTTTCAATTTACTGTAGTACTTATAAAATCAATTTAAGACATGCTATACGTAGTTTTAGAGAGGCAATCAAATTATATAAGTGTTTCATAACAATTTCATTTTATATAGATATCTAATCATTTTAGATTAATTATTTGATCTGATTGTCCTTATTATGTATATAAGCCTTAATATTATAGTAGTCCAGAACAATGACCGACTAACGCTATGACGTCATATCCCCAAGCCACACATACACGCATATGTTAATATGCGTCATTTCTGTTGTTTGAAGCGAGCGGATACACACTAACTACTTTACGGTACTTCGGTGGCAGAAAGTGAACTTGTGCAGGCAATTTTAATACACAGTGCTTTATCATTATTTTTATCACATCACGCCTGTACGGCTGGATCGATTTCCATTATTTTTTTTATAATGGTCAGAGAAAGGTAAATGGAAGAAAAAAATAAGAAAGTTGGGTAGAACATTAGAAAATTTAAGAATACTTTACAAAGATAACTTTCGTATACATACTTTTTTTATTTTCTGTAATTCCACCCGCAATTGAGTGATTTATGCAGGTAATTATAGTACAATAATAAAATAAACGACTATAATACAATATAATACAATAGTAAGATAAATTGTTATTGTGTATATAATGTGTATTAAAACTCTGACAATATAAACTTAATTCTAATTGACGTTTAACATACATAACTCCCAGTTGTTTGATGTATGATTCTATTTTCAAAATATGGCCTGTAAACATAGTTTAAATCAGATGTTTATATTGTTTCAATATAAACATCTGTTTATTAACAGTCTATAGGGAAATCAATTGGAGGTATACAGTAAATTCTCACTATATTTTTTTAGACAATACATTTAGATAGGTACCTGCAGAAATCATTCATGCACAGCATTTTTATTGTTAATCATATGTCAATAAATTTGATGTTAACTGTCAGTGTACTGTGCAATCGTAAAAACGGGCGACAAAGTCACATGTTGATGGGTAGCCCTTAGTCTGTATATGTACCTTATATTGTAACAGTTTCTATACGAGTCTTTTGTCTTTGAAATTAAGTAGAGACTTCCTCGTAGCTATAGAGAGGAGATATTTAGTAGGTAGGGAGTATGTATGTGTATAATGTAATAACACTTGTTCATATTATAAAGGGGACGACGGAGGTATCTCCGGCTAAAGGATTTATATAAAAAGTACAAAAAGACGGCGGCGGTGTGAGAGCTAATATCTTTAAACTCGAGAGGTTATCTTCTACCTGAACAGGCTCTCACCGTCTACCCTGTGTATGTGTATACCAACATATACCTACCAGCATTCAAAAGAAAACTAAATGTGTGAAATAGGTCAGTGCGATATACTTGTACGCAAGAAGGTAATTTTGAAATAAGAATAGTTGTCGAATTGATCCATTGCAATTTGAATTCCAATTCGACGCGTAAATGATGGCCGTATCCGCCCGTTTTAATCAACAGTTATACGCACTACTACATACAAAGATGAATGGGCAATGAATCGGCATCTCCGATAATGTGGCTAAGAGTAAAAGGACCAGCGGTTTCCCTTGCAATGGTCTGTGTTTGATAAATGTTCTCTTGTGCCATATTTTTTGTTGAGATACCTTTTCAAAACGTGTTGTATTTGCCATCTCGCTTGAAATATTTTTTTTAAAACAAAATAAAAAGGGATAACAAATCATTCGAATAATATAACTCAGCCTTATTATATTCGCTACGATAGGGCACTTGCCTAGCATATTAGCTTTACAGACAAACATTTGACTTAAAACTTCTAAATTTTATTTCTAATGCCGTATACCTAGTATGAAGTGCATATAAATCAATCAAATGAATTCCTTTTTTAAGGAATCTTTATTTTTCTCTAAATGTGGAAGATTAATTGAGTAAAGGCATAGGCACAGGTCCTGCATGTTCGCAGATGACTATGAAACTATTTGGGATATTAAATAATTTGTGGAATATCAAATCAATTGTTTTATTTAAATTACAGTATTTAAATAATTCCACCAAGAAATGCACGTTCAATACGTTTATTTTATTTATTGAATAGTTTTTATTGAAGAAGACGATATTATTATATCTGACGATAAATTTTGATTCCTCGAATAGACACAGTCAGAGATAAGGTGGTTAAATCTAACATGAACGGGTTAGTGGAAAGGTGGAATTTATAATAATATTATGAACATTAGCATAACTGCCATAGCTTCAGGTGGTGAACGGCATTAATTTTCTAATTTAAGCGATGCGGATTATAATGCTCGGCACCGCTCCACAGTCGCCTGGCTGGAGTGCAACGCTGAAAAATAATTAATTAACCAATTTAGTTAACAACTCCCCCGCTAGTTATAAACCTAATTAAAGAATGCATAAATATAAATCAGCGCTTAATTAACTTACAATCATAATTTTGATGCTAAAATCCTTGTTACATTAATCTACACCCAGGTCTAAGGATTGTTATTATTATTCGATGTGCGGACTACTTTTTTAAATGTGGTTGGCAGAATTCTCGTGAATGCGACTGCGGAGCAGATAGACAGACGGTGAGCCATGTTGTGTTTGAGTGCAGCCTCAGATCATGCGAGGAAACCTTGGAGACTTCTACACACTAAACGAGACAGCGACTGACTTTTTGAAAACAACTAACTTTAAATTTTAAATACCTACTGTCATTTTTTTTTTGTGACACTGCTCTTAATATAAAAATGGAGAGCTATTTCCCGATGTCATCGCATCACGCCTAAACGGCTGGACCAATTTCGCTCATTCTTTTTTAGTCGTGTAGGCTTTTATAAGGAGAATGTCTTTTAAGAAGAAAAAAAATAAAAAAAAATGCATGTAAAATTAGAAAATTAAAGAAAACTCTACGTAGACAACCTTATTAGTACTTTTTACCTTATCATTTTTATTCCAATTTTGTTATTTTGACAGAAATTGTCAATTGGTGCCAGTGACAGAATGCGGATGGAATATACATGGTTTAAAACAGACGCATCATTCGGAATCACATTTTTTTTTATTGATATAAATATAGAACATAATTATTTACAAAAACAAGTATAATACTATGATTGAGTCACGCCAAATCTAAAGATTTGTCGGCGTGTTCTCTTTAATTGTAAGTACATGATACAAAGAAAGTTTACTTAATCTACTACTACATTAAAAACATATATAAACCATAATTAAATTTAAACATTAATTTAAATAGTTAATTATATACAAATCCACACTTTATTAACCATTCCTTGACTAACTTTTTTGCAATATTTTTACTTTTGCATTCCTTAATAGATGCCGGCATCATATTAAATATCTTTGGCACGTTGTATTCTAATGTTCTTTTGCCGTACTTATGATAATTAATTCACCACCATACAAATTCGAAATCAATATTATTCATATTTAGGAACACAGGACAACGTCTGTTGGGAAAGCTAGTATACAATATATCTCAATTTTGTTTGTTTGTAATTAATTATGATGTGATGTAATTGAAAACCATACGATAAATAAATAAATTATTCGAAAGAACTTTTTTCGTACATGAATTCGAAAATAGGTTAAAAACCTAAAGCTAATTATCGCCTATAAACGAAAATCCCAGGTATTATCAATATTTGCCAATTTTATAATTTACATTAAACATACCCATCTTTAAGCCTGTTTTATTATTCATAATAATATTATGCCTACACATCGGCCTTATTTCTGAATATATAGATGTAATTCTTCAACTAGGGTCAAGCCCTAAGACAACCCATGTAATCCCACGAATAAGTAACCTTCCCTCTCTCTTCAATACACGTTAGAGTTGACTGACTGTCTCTCTCTCTCTTCACCAAAACCTCTAATAATATTATGTAATGTCATAAGGATACATGGACTAAAGGATGTGATGTTAGTTAATCGCTAATTAATTACTATTCCTTACAGGGACGGACTCCTCATTACGGGCGAGTCGTTAAGTATTCAGACGGAGGCCCTAGGCTCCTACAGGTATTCAGATGACCTTAATATAAAAACAACGATATAATTAATTAGCGACCCCTCTGCAACGTATTGCGTTGATGTTTATCTCGTTATATTTTGTTTATATCCGACATTAACGTTGTGCGGCTTCCGTCTCGTAAAAATGTAACGTTGTTATTGTATTTTTTTCATTTCCTTCCCCTATGTGATAATTGTACGTAAACAATCAAAACCAAAACAGGAGAGTCTGTTAAGCATTTCTAATAGCAACAATTATAATAATAATAATATCACTATACCGTATGACGAAAATTTGATAATTAAATATAATAAATAAATATCTTGATCTTGCTCACGAAATCAAGGATATGTGGCATACACCAACCACTCATATAATACCTATAGTGATATCGATGAATTGAGTTATTCCCAAGTCTCTTAAAGACAATCTAGGGAAACTTGGCATCTGTTGTGGTCTCAGATATGCCATCCAAAAGGCAGTTCTGTTGTCCTCATGTAGTATGTTAAGAAAGTTCCTTACTCTGTAGTTCGAAGATCTCTCATGATTACATTTCATCGTGATGTATCATGAGAGATAATACCGATATTTTTATATTAAGCATAAGTATAGCATTGTCCCGAAGGGTCAGGGTCCCGAAGACGAGGAAGACCCTCTCACACTGTGTTCTGCTCCTTCGAAGCAGAGCTGAGGGACATGGACATGGTGTGGGAGGAGGTCATAAACATTGCGCAAGATCGAGCGCAATGGAGAGCTCTTGTTGCCTCCCCATGCACCTGAGTGGGGTGTAAAAGGGAGAATTGATTGATTGATTGATTGAGCATTGTATTTAATTTTAATTTAATTTTTTTATTAATTTTTATTATACAATGATGTATGCTTTATATGATATATTGTGATTTAATGAATAAATGATTTTAAATAATAATCATAAGTATTTTTATCTGGTAAAAAAAAATGTTACAAATGTAATAAATGATGGAGATATAAAGAAACAAATTGATGTTGTGTTGCTATAGAATTCTTAACAGAAGGCGTTGTTTAAGGATATTCGTTTCATAATAACATTAATATTATATTTTATATTTTTTCCATTTATCCATTTTTCGTTGTTTAATTTGTTATTCTATCATCCGGTGCGCAGAAGAATCCAATAAACCAAAAATGATAAAAATCTGTTCAGCCGATCTCGAGTTTTAAGTGTTCGAACTAACCCGACTATCTAAAGATATATAATTTATAGATTTCGAACGTATGAAGTAAAGTTTTTAGTATTTTTATTTTATCGTAAACAAGATGACCCGTCAAACATCGTCAAAATATCTGCTCACTACTTTCTGAAACATCGTGGTAGGTAAATAAAAAATGACAAATCAAACAAACAAAAATAAAAATATAAATCCGATGACAAACTGCATAAGCTGACAACAATCAATCACACTTATCTTCCTCTTTTTATTCAGTTATCACGTTCCAATTTTTATTCAAACTAAAATCAGCTCTCTTTTTATTGAGTTTCTGCCTTTTAAACTATAAAAAAAATATTCGCTTAAAATATGTTGGAATGTATAAAAAAAATATTTCTTAAAGCTTGAAATAAATTCTATCAAATACTTCGTACCGTTACCGGTGTTTTGAAACTCAATGGTTATCGTAAATAAAAATTGTGTTATGGAATTTTCAAAGATGGCGTTGTTGTAAGGAAGTCCGTTCCATACCATCTTTAATATTATATTTTTATATTATTTGTAATAAATTTTTCAATTACCTAGTTATTCTGTTATTCGGAGCGGAGAAGAATCCAATAAACTAAGCATCATAAAAATCTGTTTAGCCGATCTCGAGTTAAAAGTGTTCGCACTAACCCGACTTTCTTTTATATAAGAGATATAAATACGTACATAGTTAATTTCTAGAATAAAATCGTTTTGACGCGTTACTTATGGCGCTTGGTAGGTACCTACCTAAAATGTGTGGTCCACGGGAAATCGCTGGATATAGTCATTGAATAATGCAGTCATTTTTCTAGGCGATTTGTACATAATAATTTTGATTTATCAGGATTTATCGTTTTCTTATAATTTTGTTCTTAGATTTGTATTTTCGTAATTTTTATTACAAAAAAGTAAAAATGTGGACCCTAAGGCAGTCCACATATATGTACGTAGATGTATTTATATACATGGAGGGTACTCATGTTGCAACCTTGACATGTCTAACCTGAATGCTGAAACTGTGTTATATTTTCACAAGACCTACCCTCATGTGAGTCTTAAAATAGCGACCCTCTTTTTATCTGAATGGCTACAGGGTAGAACAATTATTTGTTTGCTTAGTAAGTTGCGTTAAGATATTATAACTTTCGTTTGCACTTACATGAGGCACTAGATGAAGTTGGGACTGATATTTTTGTAAATTATTGTTATTTAAGCATGATTTCAGATAATCGTATTTAAGTTTTATTGAATAAATTTCGTTAGTGGAGATATAATTTGTAACAAGAAAAGGTTAGTATCTTAGTATCATCCCTAGTTTTGTTTGAATTCAGATCACAACGAATTCACTTAAATAAAGTTTTTTAGTTTTTTTTTTAAAGACTTTGTGTCAACAAACTGATACTTTTTAAATATATTTGACAGCTTAACAGACAGCGATGATACGAAAAATAATTGCAAAAATTGTATTGACAACAAAAACACCGGTAAAGTAAATACGCAAACATTAACAGAATATTTTAAAAATCTTTTCCATTATATCTGACAAGCAAGCAAACAGGCTTGCGCTGATTTTGGAATATAAATTTTATTATTTTTGTTGTTTTTTATTATTACTTTGTTCTTATTACTTTTTATAATATATTTTTTTTCATGATTTATCTAACTACTGACTAAGCGTCAATCTAAGTAATCTATATTATTGTGTTCTAAAGATGCGAATTTCTATACGATCATATACCTATGACCATACGACAAATAAATAAATTAACAGCGAGTAGGTAAGAAATGAGACAAACAACAGAAAAAAAACAACAACAAAAAATGCAACAATATATGCAAGCACAACTGGCGGTAAAGGAATGAAGGCCAATGGTTTGTGATAGGAAAAAGAAACACGAAAGGGGCAAGAGAAAAGTAAGAAGCAAAATGACAAAATAAGTTATTGCTTTGAGGTCAGGTGTGTTTGTTCTTATATTTTGCCTGGAAACCGAGAGAAATGTGTTATTAATCTCAATGTTATTGAAAAATTTATCAAAAATACCCATAAAACGGTACAAGAATGAGTTCTGTGCAAAATGGTCTATTTTCCTTTCCTTATCATAACGATCTCACAGGACATCGAGGCATCATCACTGAGAATATTGTTAAAGAAGTTGCATTATTACAGGCGCAAGATTTTATTTACATCTTATGAAATATCTAAGTCTCGTAGTCTGTCAATAATGATAAATGGATTTATAAGATGAAGATTTCTCTTATTAATTTAAGTGTAGCTATTTTTGAAACTGTCAATATCTTCTTTCATTGTTATTATTATCTTTGATGGCAGAACAACAAATAAAATCAATCGTTCTGAATGAAAATCCAGTTTGTAGTTACACAACACCAAACAATTTATATTTGTATACATAAATATCACCTGCGGAGTACATATTTGCCTTGCAAATGCATTCTGACTTCCCGAATTCATTTGATAGAATTCAAAGCTTCCAATAAACAAGAGACGGTCTAACTATCTGCGGCACTTCATGTTCGATATAACCCCCCGCATAGATTGACATTCGGTGCAATTTACCAGGAGAATACTGGTTTGCTGAATGCAGTACAGTTCACTGTATTTACTCAGATATAGAGTTGCTTATCAACGAACGTTATGGAATTCGTTCTACAATAGTAATTTCGCCACCCCAATTTCTCCATTGCTTGTTTTACTTAAATACGTGTTGTTAGAATAGATCGATGTATAATATTTGTTTTATTAAACTTGTTTTGTTTTTTATTTATTCGATTGTATTCCCTTTAATTCTGACCAGGATCTATGCAACATACAAGTTCACAAACAGTATTTTACCAAGTTAATGCTCTCTATACCCTATTTCAAAGACTGGCTTAGTGTGATTAGTAAACGACACGCATCAAGAACATTTTAAACGCAAGGATTCGAAATGTATTAAATAAGAAACTGAACAAAACTCTGCAATGTTGCCATAGTTTGAAAATCTACTTCTGTATTTAAAAATAAAATTATTGTTTATACTTTAGCACTTGACAGTTCTGGGTTAAAATCATTTGCCGGAATCATTTGTATAATAATAATATATGCCAGGATACGATTATCTCGTGTAAAAATAAAAATATAATTAGTAGAAATGAATAAAACTTGCGACTCAACCTCGATAAAAAAATATTGCAATATTATATTACAACTTGTATGTCAAAAGAACATAATGAATTTGTCATGAAATTGATATAAAATCTGACATAATAACTGATTCTATTTCAGTATATAGACTCGATTAATCCATTAAATGGCAATCAATTTGTTTAATTCCAGTAGAAACGTAAATATAAAATAAAATAGTCAATTAAATGGGCGAATTAAAAAACTTTTGCAATAATTTAAAGCGTTATTTTCTGAAGGTTAATCTGAGAGACAAAAACACCATAAAGAGAGTTTTTATTGAAGTTTAAAATAATTTAAAAGGAGAATATTAAAATGTCTTTAATTATATTTTGAAACCACTTGCTAGGGTTTTTTATTAAAATGGATTTGACCTTGAAAACTGGATGTAGCGTGATTTTTAATATCTCTGATGGTTAATGTACCTATACCTACTATAATTTAAGTACCTATTTGTACCCCTGGTATTAGTTTTCGATGATCGAATATCAAAACGATTATCGAATGAGTTTCGAAAATATTTCCATACAAAATGATCGAACGATTCGATCATTTGATGTTACAACACTATTTGGATGCTAATTACAGCTTTTTAGCATGCAATAAGTGGTTGGTAGACTGGTGGTTACAACGCCGGCTTTCGTACTCTTTCGTGCGGAGGTCGTGGGTTCGATCCCAGATGCCGACCATCTTCCTCTTTCACGACACAAGCTTTAAGTAGCTTACTGTGAAAGAGTCAAGAAGTGTATTTGTGTTCTTTTTGAGTGAGTACAGATTCATTAAAAAAAAAGCTTTCGATAAAAATTATTGTACTACCCTACAGATCTCTATAAATAAAAATGGAACTTATTTCGCGAATTATGTTACGTTATGTTAGATCTTACCAGGGGAAGGTTTTATGGAAGAAAATAATTCAGAAAGTGGCGCGGGTCTTTAGAAATTTTAAGAAAACTTAACGTAGTTTACCTTCTTAGTGCTTTTATTAATATATTTTTTTTAAATGTTTGAGTTTTAATTGGTTTTTGACATCTGTCAGTTGTTTTATAGTTCGTGTAATTGTCGGAATGTGACCTGTTTACATCGTTTAAAATACATTGGAAATTGGTAATTAATTTATCACTACACGAATGTGAACAGTAAAGTTAGGACTATATTTTTGTATGGGTAAAAAGGTGAGCATTTGTTTCTTAAACGACATCACAGAATATACACAATGACATCATTTTTTTATCCACTCTCGTGGTTATACATATAGAAAATATGAATAATGAATAATTTTAATGTATAATTTTTACTGACCACAATCTTTGTACAAGAATGATATAAAGGAAAACTTTTATAGTACAATCCTTAGGTACTATTATTTGATACTGATGTTATTACCTTCAGCATTTGCTACGTTTATCTATACTACTTGCTAATACAATAATAATTCTCTTTTAGCTTTGAAGATAATTTTGATATTAACGTTTGTTTCAAAATGCATTTTTTGATAGAAAAACTCATTCTTGCACTTCGAACATTGTTCGTGAAGAACTTCAGCGATGCTTATCATAAAGAACAAAATGATTAAAAAATACATAAAGTTGTTTGAATTCTGTAAGTTGAAACCATTAGTTCTCTCGATAAAGTTTTGTATGAAACAACATTGATTTTGTTTCTTTTGTAGAATAATTCTTAAGTTAATACTACTCCTCATTAGTTGAAAATCATTAGAATTACAAAAAAATATATAATACTAAATAAACTCTTTGTAAAAATATAAAGCTAAAATTCACCACCACAAAACTACGTTTTTAACCTTTATGACGATTGAATAAGCAATTAAGCATATTATAAATCAAAACAACTAATTATATTGTAATTTCTACAACATATCGACAACCCGTTAAAAGAATGAATGCATAGACTAAACCTACACGCTAATAAAATGATCATGCGATCAAATGGTCTATGCGTTCGAAACGTCAAATTCAAAAATCGTAGGTAGGCGCTGTCATTGAATAATTTCAAATTGTTGTGAAATACGCGGTATTATGTGAGTGCGTCTGTAACTTTCAGTTCGGAGTGTTGTTTGAAATCATTTAAAGGATTTAACGTGTGAGTTGAGAGTTCCGTCAGTGGGACATTGGCAGTTAATTGTTATGATTATGCTCGGAGAGTAATTCCAAGTTTGTGTAACTAGTCTGTAGTACGTAGAAATTAACATGCGTGTTTATTACGGCGGAACATTGAATAGGTGAAGTCGTAGTAGAAGGTAGTTGAAGTTTGTAATCCTCATAGTTCTGTGGCGGTGATGGCTGTTGGCAAGAGTTCTCGTGACCTGTTTCAGCCTGCCACAACGTCAAACTTTCAATTAAGATGGGTACGTTAAGTACACACATCCACCTTACCTGCTCTTTACAAACTACAAATAATTGTTATGAAATTAATATAATATACAAGTTGTTGCCGAATTTCATAGACTTCCTCACTGGTGACTGCTTAAAAGGTAATTTTCATACTTGTTAAACTAATAATGATTGTAGAGTTAATTTATGCCTGGGTTTCTTTTAGGTACCAAAATGTCGCATAGTCGCGTTTCATCATTACGTATTTTAATAATAAACATTTTTTAAGAACGTTAGGTTGGCATTCCGAACTATATACAACCTGAATTTAGTATGAATATTAAAATTCTTATTTATGCCCTACAATAAAGTAGCAAATACCAAGCGTCTGATTTTCTTTTAATTCAGCTTAAGTACCTACTTTATTAGTCTCGATCTGTATATAAGAATATGTATATCTGTATATAAGAATATGTATATCTATACTTCTATACTAATATATAAAGAGGAAAGATTTGATTTTTTGTTTGTTTGTTTGTTTGCATCGAAAAGGCTCCAAAACTACTGAACCGATTTGAAAAATTCTTTCACTTTTGGGAAGCTACAATATCGGCGGTGAACATAAGCTATATTAAATTTCCAAAAAAAATTGGGTAACCTACGAAAACTTCAAAAATGTAACCCAAGGTTATTTTAAAGAAACAAAATATTTAGTTTTTTCCACAATTTTATTCAGCTAACCGGTTTTCGAAGACCGTACGTCTTCTTCGTCAGGCTAGTAGATGTTAACTACGGTCTTCGAAAACCGGTTAGCTGAATAAAATTGTGGAAAAAACTAAATATTTTGTTTCTTTAAAATAAGTTCGAAGTATGTTCCACCAAGTAGCCACGGTCGAAAAGATAAATTATCGTAACCCAAGGTGTAAAAAATTTACCTAAAATATTCTTTTTATCGCGAACGCTGTGAAAACTAATGATGATAGAATAAAACAATGTACAACAATTTTGTAGAAGACATCATTATTTACAAAAAGTATCGCGACAGCATTTATGTCTAACTATTATAGTTATGCCACAATAAGTGTTTTTTTATTTAAAAAAATCAATAAAATGTCACCTCTAGAAAAGGCTCTTTATTGGTATCTTGGTATTACTCCTTATTAAAATAAATTAGTTCATATTCAAGTCTGCTTCAATATGTTTGTATAACTTTTTGAATTATTCAATTCGGACATTCCATTCGAAAGTTATCACGAGTTTAAAAATGTGAGTATTGGAAAAAAAAGCATAGTCTCTTATCATCTCAACTTATCCGATGCAGAGTGCGTACGGGAGCGGGAGGGGACTGAGGGGAGTCATGTCAAGTTTAGTAGAAATACCGCGCATAGTAGTCACGGTGGTACAGTGACGTGACACGATACATTGCAATGCAATTATTCCAGATTAACATATATGCTATAAAATATTTTGAAAACCTTAGGGATCTGTATGAAAACTAAATTATTTTTAAGTATCTATCTACCCGTGCGAAGCTGGGGCGGACCTCTAGTCTGTATATAAGAATATGTATATCTGTATATAAGAATATGTATATCTGTATATAAGTATCTGTATATACAGCCCTATTTTGCGTGGTCATCGCATTACGCGTGAATGGTTGGACCTATTTCGCTAATTCTATTTATGTCGTGTTTGCTTTTGTCATGAAAGGGTTCTTATTGAACAAAAATTAAGAAAATTGAGAGGAACATTAGAAAATTTAAGAATACTTAAAGTAGGAAATTTCCATAGTGTTTTTTAAAATATGATTTAATTCTAATTTTGAATTAAATTGGCGTTCGACAAAAAATGTCAGTTGCTTGATAATTGGTACAATTAACAGAATGCGGATGGAAAATATATATGTTTTAAAACAGATGCATTGGTCGGAATAAGATTGGTTAAATGGGTGATTAATTTATCTTTCCTACCTATACAAATTCAAATGTAATATTCATAGTAAGGACGACGGGTTAACGTGTGTTGGGAAAACTAGTAGGTAGGCAGTAAACCTACTATATGAATGAAAAGTTTTGCTTTAAATAATTATAATTTTTTTCTTTATATGACTATTGACTACTTCAATTTGTCTGCTATACACAATTTGTTTCTTAATCATTCAATGGTTTTTGACATGCTATCTAATCTGTGTCTCTTTGAGAATCTTCTTTGCGTAGTGAGATCGCTTTAAGTGAGCGATTTGCAAATAAGAACGATATATTATCGTATCCATTTTTAGTATTTTGTTGTTGAGAATTTTTCTTAAACTCCGTTAAAATAAACACATCAATTTACCATAAAATAGACACATTTCACGTACCTATATAAAACTTTGTACGCTTCTAAATTATTCAAAACTCAGCCACACTTAACACTTACATCCGTGTGAGGGAATAAATTATAAAAAAAAAACTATTCAATATTCATATAAAGCGACTACCTACATAGGTACTTATTGCATTTTCGATTTCGAAAAACATATATTTCCATGGCCTTTCAATATCCGCTAGTTCTATTCTGTGACGTGCTTACTCCCGTGCGCGTGAATCATACAAACAATACATGGCAACATTTAGACGGCATTTCTCGACACTCTATGGCTATAAAATAAATGTCAGTGACAAAATAATATGGCGTTGCGTAAGGTTCGAAACTATGTACAACTTAACTGACTACTACACTACTAAGAGTCAGTAATACACTACGAGATGACTCCGTAGACTTCGTATCGCCTTCTAAGCCTATCTTCTCCATTTATAGTCACTCACAATAAAAAAATGACGATTCTTTGGAGTGCTTCATCATAATAATTTACATTATTGTAGTACCTAATTTAGAATGTGATCTTTGCCTCTAATTTGTAATTTCTTAACACCGGCGCCAAGATGCCAATTCTATTTTGCAACAACATCCAAATCAGGACGAGGAAAGTTTGTGTCCGTGGGCACTTCTATGCCTGCCACTCTTGACGATCCAGCGCCTTTTGCATGCGTGCTTGACCCGCATTAGATCATCTCTCCAGCGGAGTTGAGGTCTTTTGTCATTTATTTACCTATAGCGATTCAAAATTATCATTTCGTGGATTGAAGACACCTTTAAAGTGTTTTCGATTGGGACTAATTTAAGAGTTCTGTCTATTGGGAACACTTTAAAAAGTACTTTTTGCCGATAGGGATCACTTAAAAACTAGAAGTAAATATTTCGATTTGATTTCTTCCACGTTAGATAAAATCTCAAAAAAAAACTAAGTGTTATCTAATTTTTATCATAAAACTCGAGGTTTAAATTGTTTAAACGTTTTTATAACAAAAAGAAGAACAGTGAATTAAGGAAAATGATGCAAATTAGGTCATAAGTTAACCGCGCCATCTATTGTACGACAACAAAGTTATTAGATATTCGCGAGGGTGATGCGGGCTAAAGGCACGCTCGTGACCGGAATCCAAAGATGGTGACCTTTGTTACCAACTTCCACGCCCCAAATTTTGACCCAATCCCCCCGAACCCCCCCATTAGAATGAGTTTGAAACCATTACACGATTTTGATGGCTCCGGAGTATTTGATTGTGTCGAATGATTTCTTTGGATTAAATTAATTTTGTGAGAGGTATGTAGGAATTAGTGCGATAATTTTTATCTTTTCTTTTGTGTCTTCCCCTGTTCCATTATATTATCTGAAAAAGATTCCGGTATTTTCATTACGATGTCAGCTATTGCATAGAATATCTCGTCATCAGTTTATGATAGTGTTTGTTCTAATAATAGTTCACCATAAATATTTCCATTGAAAACTTTTCATCGCAAGTATTTAACAAACGATGTTCTCGTAGATTTATTTTCATTTTATACCTTGTTATATTTTATTATGGTATCTTACCTATACAATTTGGGATAGTCAGCGAAAGATAAGCAAACAATGCGATACGCTAAAAAAAAACATAAGAAAAGTACAGTCGGCTGTACTTATATTTTTGCATGGAGTGTTTAACTATTTGATCATTGAAATTCCTTCGTCCTGCTTCGATTTCATTTTCAGAACCTTCTGAGAGTGATCCTTCGAAAGAATACAAGACGCACTATATCTTGAGAAGTTGATTGTATATATTATTATAATGTTGATTGTATTCTAAGCAAAAGACATCCGCTATAGGAACACTGAATATTCTGTAAATTTGGATAATGTTTAGATTTATTTATGCTGTTTTTTATCCTGTTGGTGTCTTTAGTTAATAAATTGGCAAAACAATTGCATCAAAATAAATAGTTGATTGAAATATGACCAAAAAAATTCATATTAAGGTGTTATCAAATTCAATGGCGTAATTCTTACAAGAATATTGATGATCCTTATTTTCGTAATGATTTGATTGGTAGGGCCTAATCAAGTAACCCCCTCCCTCGTCCCACCCCCCCAAACGTCTCCATTTGATTCCAATTTGCTCAAATTACGAGAGAACCCAGAATTAGTTAATGTCAACAATTTACTTATTAATAATAAGGTTCTATTAGGTATAAAACCACATAGTATGTATTACCATTATTATTAGTAGGTATTACCTATTATGTATCAGCAAATGCAGTGTGGCAGAAAAGTAATGAGACTGGCAACAATGCAAGCTACTTTGCTATCCTGCGCAGCTGTCCTTTGTAGACCAATAATAGCTGTCCTGACAGACGTTGTCATTTGGTCCTTCCTAACTATGTACATTGAATAAGAATTTGTATAGTGATAAAATAGTCATGGACTTCCTGTTGAGAAAGTCCATGCAAGGAGCAAGAGGTATATCGATAACACAGAGAGATGGTCTAATGGGCGAACCGTGCGATCTGGAGTACGCGGACGACCTAGCGTTGTTCAGTACGACAGTGGAGGAATTACAGCGCATAGTTTCAAGACTCTGCGACGAAACAGCACGCCTTGGCCTTCGAGTCAATGCCAGTAAGATGGAGCTCATGGCGAGTAATGCCTGCCCCGATAAACAGCTACCGATAACCATCGACGGTCACCAGGTCTCCCGGGTGGATAAATTTAAATACCTGGGAGAAACCATTACCACCTCTGGTGACCTCGGGGCTGAGCTCCCGGTACGTATCGGTATGGCAAATGGCGCCTTTAACAACATGACCAAGATTTGGAAAGCGTCGGCGTTTAGTGTCGAGACGAAATGTAAACTGTTTGATGCGTGTGTGTTGCCCATTCACTTATATGGGTGTGAGTCCTGGCACCTGACAAAGGCCCAGGCACAAAAAGTCTCAGCCTGTGAAATGAAGTGCCTAAGGAGATTCTGGGCGTAAGATGGTACCACCGCATCACGAACGACGCTATACGCCGGCGCACCCAGCGTGAGCCCATCACCTCTACCATTGTGGAGAGGAGATGGACTTGGCTGAGACATGTGTTAAGGATGCCGAATGACAGTTGGCCTAGGAGAGCGCTGTTCTTCCTCCCATCAGGGCCCCGAAGATGAGGAATACCCTCTCACACTGTTTTCCGCTCCTTCGAAGCAGAGCTGAGGGACGTGGACATGGTGTGGGACGAGGTCATAAACATTGCGCAAGATAGAGCGCAATGGAGAGCTCTTGTTTCCTCCCTATGCCCCTGAGTCAACAATAATTATTACATGCATAACGAAATAAATTATTAGCTAAATTTCATTCAGTTTTTATATCATAAACTGTATTTAATTCATGTAATTAGTAAAATTATTTTTTTATTCTGGATTAGGTCACGGGGATAAGTTCGACGGGCGGGTCAGCTAGTTAAATTATAATTGGCTTACGAGGGACATTCTTCATCCCAAGCTCAAGTTTTTCGTAGGCAAAATCAATTTTGGGAAGAAGAGAACACGCGGATGGTTAACTCCGTTCAGGGAAACCTTCTAAGTACTTCGAAAACTGACTAAAATATCAAACATTATTTGAGATCAGACTATCGAAGCATATTGATTGAATAATGTAATTTGAAGGCTGTTCTCAAATGCTCAGAAAAAGATTCGATTTGGAGATACGTTTTCGTGATAAAGCATCAATAAACTTGTCTCATTGGAGACAATAAGTTTACCTTACGCAAGACTTACAAGAGACAAGAACCTTACGCAACGCCATATTATTTTGTCACTGACATTTATTTTATAGCCATAGAGTGTCGAGAAATGCCGTCTAAATGTTGCCATGTATTGTTTGTATGATTCACGCGCACGGGAGTAAGCACGTCACAGAATAGAACTAGCGGATATTGAAAGGCCATGGAAATATATGTTTTTCGAAATCGAAAATGCAATAAGTACCTATGTAGGTAGTCGCTTTATATGAATATTGAATAGTTTTTTTTTTATAATTTATTCCCTCACACGGATGTAAGTGTTAAGTGTGGCTGAGTTTTGAATAATTTAGAAGCGTACAAAGTTTTATATAGGAATTACAGCGCATAGTTTCAAGACTCTGCGACGAAACAGCACGCCTTGGCCTTCGAGTCAATGCCAGTAAGATGGAGCTCATGGCGAGTAATGCCTGCCCCGATAAACAGCTACCGATAACCATCGACGGTCACCAGGTCTCCCGGGTGGATAAATTTAAATACCTGGGAGAAACCATTACCACCTCTGGTGACCTCGGGGCTGAGCTCCCGGTACGTATCGGTATGGCAAATGGCGCCTTTAACAACATGACCAAGATTTGGAAAGCGTCGGCGTTTAGTGTCGAGACGAAATGTAAACTGTTTGATGCGTGTGTGTTGCCCATTCACTTATATGGGTGTGAGTCCTGGCACCTGACAAAGGCCCAGGCACAAAAAGTCTCAGCCTGTGAAATGAAGTGCCTAAGGAGATTCTGGGCGTAAGATGGTACCACCGCATCACGAACGACGCTATACGCCGGCGCACCCAGCGTGAGCCCATCACCTCTACCATTGTGGAGAGGAGATGGACTTGGCTGAGACATGTGTTAAGGATGCCGAATGACAGTTGGCCTAGGAGAGCGCTGTTCTTCCTCCCATCAGGGCCCCGAAGATGAGGAATACCCTCTCACACTGTTTTCCGCTCCTTCGAAGCAGAGCTGAGGGACGTGGACATGGTGTGGGACGAGGTCATAAACATTGCGCAAGATAGAGCGCAATGGAGAGCTCTTGTTTCCTCCCTATGCCCCTGAGTCAACAATAATTATTACATGCATAACGAAATAAATTATTAGCTAAATTTCATTCAGTTTTTATATCATAAACTGTATTTAATTCATGTAATTAGTAAAATTATTTTTTTATTCTGGATTAGGTCACGGGGATAAGTTCGACGGGCGGGTCAGCTAGTTAAATTATAATTGGCTTACGAGGGACATTCTTCATCCCAAGCTCAAGTTTTTCGTAGGCAAAATCAATTTTGGGAAGAAGAGAACACGCGGATGGTTAACTCCGTTCAGGGAAACCTTCTAAGTACTTCGAAAACTGACTAAAATATCAAACATTATTTGAGATCAGACTATCGAAGCATATTGATTGAATAATGTAATTTGAAGGCTGTTCTCAAATGCTCAGAAAAAGATTCGATTTGGAGATACGTTTTCGTGATAAAGCATCAATAAACTTGTCTCATTGGAGACAAGTTTATTGATGCTTTATCACGAAAACGCTTAAAAGGCATTTCCGAGGTTCCCCACCCACCTATTTACTTCATCTCGGTTCCTGTGGCTTTAAGCTGTAAAATATCCTCAAAAAAAATAGTGTTACAGACATCTTGAAGACCATATCGGTTGAAGACTTCCAGCACTGCTTGCAACAGTAGGAACAATGTCTCCATCAGTGTGTAGCTGCCCAAGGGAACCTTTTCGAAGTGGATGACATTTTTGTAGTGGATAACATTTTTGTAGTGAATAAAATGTTTGTAGTGGGTAACATTTTTGTAGTGGATAATAATATTAATGTTAAAAAAGAAACATTCGTTTATAAAAAATCAACCTCAATACTTTTCTGCCACACTTCGTACTTTCGATAATAAATACCTACTTGGAAATTTAAAATTTGTTTTCGCAGATATTAAGCTTAACTACATGTTTAAATATCGAGCGTTTTTCAGCCTGAGTCGCTAATAATTTCATTAAATAAACCATTTCACTGCTAAAAGCTTTTCTTGTTCCTATCTTGCTTGCCTCAATGACATTTAATAACTATGCTTCCCTACATACATATGACATTCTCCCATTAATCGGAACGAAGGGAACCACAAATAATGCTATTTTATAGACGCTGAATTATTGTAGAAGGAAAAGTGAACACAGAATTCTCACTGGGAATATTTCTTTTACTGTGTGTTTTGAAGATTCTTTTTTAAAACCTTAATTAAAACTGGTTTCATTTTTTATACTTATTACCGAATATCTTACATAAGAGTAAAAGTATAAAATATTTCTTTATTAATACTAGTGGTCGACCAGTGCTCGAAATTCGACCATAAGTTATTAAAATTACAAAGTTAAACTTTAATAAGATTCCATTGTCAAAGAACGAGAGAGCGCTATTTCAAAAACAATGTCATGAATATGTCAAATTTTTACAGTCGATATGTACAAAGTTTTTTCTATCATTATCAAAGACAAACAATATCAATCTATTCTCAATTTATATCCCGCCATTTCCAGCTCCACCTTCCATTTGAATATACCGCCTTCAAAAGCTTTCTGCACCCATTATGAGCCGCTTTTAATTTTACATTTATTTCTATGAAGTCCGTGTTCTTATAATTAGTCTGTGGAAGTGTGTGTGAGTATCAAATTTATAATGTTTTTTTTTATTGATTTATTCTTTTTTATGCATTATTTAAAAAAAAATATTAGCATTCGCCACATTCCTTCTCTATATAAACTGTGCGAACTTTCATACTCCTCCGTCGGCGCAATTTTCGTATAAATAGTCACAGAGTTTTTCCTTCACGTATTAATCTTTATTAATGTCTGTGCTTTTTAATGTCTGTGCGAAAAACTAACTGGCGACATGTTAATATACTATGAATGACGAAAAAATCATTTAATTAGCTACTGACAGTGTGAAACAATTATTATTCTAAGCTAAAAACTAAAATTCAGAATATTCGAATAAAATACTAAAATGGGCGAAAAAAATACAGACTAGGCGAACACGATTAATACTAAGTGGGTGGCCTATAACCTATAAAACCGATTTGAGCTATAGTTACACTGCGGTTCATTGATGAACATGACGTGTATGAATCACCTTGATTGATTTGCATAGATGTTGAATATGATGTGAGCTGCCATTCATTCGCATAATAACTATTTTACTTCTCGTTCTGGATATCTCGTAACTCAAAATGGCATTTTCAATCGTTGTTTTCACCATCAGTCTGTCGCCCACTCAGTATTTCAGTATCCCATAATCAGTATTTTTGATAGCCGTTTAAACACATAAATACATATATACTCAATCCAAAAAGCCGGCCCCGGACAAATCAAGCCCGCCGCGGATCCCACCCAAACCAACCCACAATGCGGGGACCCTTAGCCCCACTCAGGAGCATAGGGAGGCATCAAGAGGTCTCCATTGCGCTCGAAGGCGTCCGAGGCTCTTTGTGCCTTTTCTGACTGGTTGACGTTTAAAGAGGTTTGAACATAACCTTTTGTAAATTCACGATATTTTCTAAGTTGTTATATTACGTGTTATTTTGTTCTGCTTTGTCGATGGTTACACCAAAAAATGTGGAACACTAGTTGGAACTTGTGTTTCATATTCTTTAATGTCGAAACAAAATTCATCTTCTCAAGTATAAACAATATACCGTGCCTTTATAGGGCAAGTTTATTTCCCTTGGAAAGATAATGTGTATTAATTTTGAACTACAACAATATGTCGTGTCGTATACGAATATTATACTTTTCCGTATTTACTCCCTTCACAACAATGGGCCAGATTACAGCCAGAAAAAAAGTAAAGTGTACGTATTATTTTTGTTTGCCGAACTTAATATTTGTTTTCTTAAAAATCGAGAACAAAATAATAAGAAAATCAGGGACCAGAAGTCTTCCAGTTACAATATTATTATGTTTGTAAGACAAAACTTTGCGAGTAGGTGAGATCCGCATAAAAAGACCTCTTCAAAAAATAAACATATCTCGAGATAAAGAGAGGAGTAATGTGTTGGAATGCCTCGTAACTTTTTACTTATAGCAGAAGGTATTTTATAGCTTTGACTTACTTCCCCATATATTATTTTGGCCAACGATGTTATACAGAGCTGGCATTAAAATATTGCTTCGATTGTATGTAATACCTTTATTTGGGCTAAACTGACGCGAGATTCAGGCTCTATGTACATTTTATTAGTCATGAACATTCATCATAGTGATAAATTATTTATTATTTTCAGTTGGGATTGGTTTATTTCTGATTTGTTTCTAATTGACGATTATTTTTTTTTGCTTTTGAAGTTTCGGGCGTTAATTGGAAGAATATTGCCTCTTTTTCGTAACCACAATTTTTCTCTATAAACTGTTTTTGCCTGGAAACCAGTACAAGATGGTGTAAAAGACGAATTACTATTATCTGTATGTTTTCTAGAATGGTGTGAAATATTTTTGGCAGTAAAAAGGTGGTTTTGTGGATACCGGTTAGGTAGATTGACTACTCAAAGGTTTTTGGTTGGGTTAACTACGATATTCGTGAATTTTTTAGGTAGTTATGTAGTTTGACCTACTTAGCTGGAGTTCGCGATACAGTATTTTGCTACATTCTCTCTGATACTTGTATGGCCCAAGCGAACAACAGACAAAAAAGATTCCTGTTTTACCCTACTGTTATGGCATACCTTACATTTTATATTTTTCTGTAAAAATCTTTATAAAATATGAATTATATGACTTCTACTTATATTTTTTGTATTTTAAATCAAATTTCAATCCTTTTATACATTTTCATACTGTAATGCTACAGTTCTACACAAAATTTACACGTATAATTTTGCTTTTAAAACATGACTGTCTCATTAATTGAAATTTTTGTATGAAGATATTAAATTTTTAGAAATTTGTAAATAACATTAAATATATTTGAGAAATTGGAAAAAAATTATATCTATGATTACCATAAATATATCTGCAAGGATCCACGATGATTAAAATCAAATCCAGAGTGTGCGGTTTATGTGTGATGTGCCAACATACGAAAATAAATACATACATAACTGAATTATTATGTAGATAACTCGACATTGCTTTGAAAAAAAAACGATTTTTATAAAAAGTCTGACAGATCCTTTTAACATATTTTATATAAATAAATTGATATACTCACGAAACAAAAAAATAAAAAAATAAAGCTATGCGAGATACGAGCGGAGAGGGTGTCAACGCTCAAAATGTCAGGAAAATATTTTAGAAGTGTTAAAAGTTTATATAATATTAATATTTTTCTTTAAAGTAAAAGGTGTCTCCTAAAAATGAATAAAGACTTTTTTTAATAATGGGACACTGCCTAGTGCCTACCTCCCTACATTGAATCGTAACTCTTTTATACAGCTCAATTTTAATAAGGTTTTACAAAATTCTCTGCGAGTGAAATAAATTCAACATCAGACCTAATTTTAATAAATTATAATACTTTTAAATTTGGGGTAGCTTCATAAGACTATAGATAACAGTTATTGTGTCGTTTATATTTGAAAGTAGATTCCCGTCAACAGTTTTGTTATCTCTAATATAAATTAATGTCGGGTTAGTGCGAACACTTATAACTCGAGATCGGCTCAACAGATTCTTCTGATGTTTGATTTATTGGATTCTTCTCTGCTCCGGATAACAGAACAACTAATAAAAGGTTGAAAAAAAATGGATAAGAAATTATGTAAATTACAATATTTAAGTTAGTATAGAGCGGTAACCTGCGACGCGCCCACGCCATCGCGGGTAGTAGCCTCTTATTCTCGCATACGTGATTGTAGTACAGTAGCCCATCTCACTTACTCCACCGCAAAATTTTCATACAAATTCAACAAGATTATCGGGCACATTCGTTTTAGCACTTACTTCATAGGCGAGGTAGGGTGTGTGCGCGAGCGCATTATTGTCACGTTGTTTCCGCCAGAGCTTTAAATACGAATGAAATATGGATGTTTTAGAATTAATATTTTAATGTTATTATTTTATTAGCTTAACTCAATCGTATTTATTTTGTATTGTTTAATGGGGGCGCAGTGCACATTATGTACATATTAACGGGGCATTTCGGGCTAGAACCACAGGACAACGTCTGTCGGGAAAGCTAGTATACAATACAATGCAACGAAGCTGATTGCCCGTGAGTCGATCATGAGATGCACAAAAAGGTTAACGTCTGTATTCTATGCCATCTTGTGTGAATGTATTGTTGAAAGACAGATCCTGCTGCATTCCGAACACAGGATCTTCGCTCCCTCCTTTGGACCTCGCCTTCTCTGAATCTCAGTTCCCTGAATTGCAACGATCTTTCCATTTGTGAAAAATTCTATAGATACACAGTTTTATTTACCTGAAAATAATTGACATTAAAAATATTAACACGCTGATTTTTTATTGATTTTTTTCAAGCTTTATTTTGATTTGTTAACATTGAAGCGCATTTTATTATAAATTAACGCGAAAAGTGAATAAATCTAATTTTGAAATAAAATTGTCGTCTGACACAAACTGTCAGTTTTTTAATAGTTGGTGCTATAGGCAGAATTCGAATGGAAAATATGTGGTACAAACAGATGCATCGGTCGGAATGACGTTGATTAAAAGTCATTTTTATCGTTCTTTTTAATTCGAATACAATATTCATAGTAAGATCACAGGACAAAGTCTGTCGGGAATGCTTGTTTATAATGAAAAAATCAAAGAGCACTTAAAAACATATCCGTACTTTTTTATTGTCATATCGACGTCCATGGATTAGCGTGAATAGACCATTAAATGATGACGTCATCTGACATTGGCTAGTGGGACAATGGCTGCCATGGCGACACACATACACCACACATGCATAAACCATAGTGATGGGTATCAAAGTATTTTGCATAGCGACACACTCATACCAACATTTAAACTTTTTGTTTATGTTTATCCATCCAGGCTAATGTCAAAATCCACGTGGCCGTTAATGGTCTATTACAATTATTTCTAACATATCTATAGGTACTTACGCAAAATCAACAAAACCGCCATGAAGTTCTGGGTACTAGATAGGTAGGTACCTGCGTGCGTTACATTAGAGACGGAAATACATAATCTTATGTTGATATTAATTTGGAGTTTCAGAAGCACGGAAATAGACGCACAACTCAGGTGTTCTAAGAAAACGTTTTTGTGATTGTTCTGATCATAAATCTTAAAACTAGAATGGTTCTAAGTGTGTAATCCTCCCAAACTGTGGGAGAAGCAGAAGGTATTCACCGATTCGCGAAAATATTTCTTCTTATTTTGACATTCGCAACGAACTTACCGATGTGAAGATTTATATTGCGTATTATTATGATGAGCTTCGTACGCACTTTTAAAGAGAAAAGTTTATATTTGAAGATTTTCAGAAGACACAATAATAACAATTGTAATGAAAAGCGGACTGATATGAGAATAACTTTTAGACGATCTGTGTTCTCCTGAAATAGATCGTTGTTACCTCTGAAAAGAGGATATCATCGGTGAGCTGGCAATTCCTGCTAAGTCCACTTTAGCAAATTTTTCAGGAGATAAAAAAACTTCCTGGAATACGCATTTTTCAACTTTTCGAAAATGTAATGACGCAAATATTCTTAAATTAGTGTACTTGAACATCTGAATATGCTATTTTGTAATAAATATTACTGTAAATACTGAAAACTGCACATAGCTGATATTGCTTTCTGAAAAATGATCACTTAGCAGCTATTGTTATAAATAATCCTATATAAAACTAAAATTTTCTATCAATTCAACTCTCCTAAATCAGTAGGGTTATTCTCGTAGCGGTCTTAATACGCTCCTATCTTGATTGACAATATTAAAATGGCGGATTGGTGTTCACAAAACAGATATCTAGCAGATATCTTAAAAATTCGTTATGTTTGAAATATTAGTATAAAAATGCTATGTAATCGGCTTCCCGTAACTATCTTACAAACGTCAAATTCAAGGGCGACCTGATTGCGATCATGTCTTAATCTTATCGTTAAGTGATTTTTAAAAGCGATTGATTACGGGAATAAGGCTCCTGATTTCTTTTTAAAAACATCGATTTTATGCAAGATTGCAAAATTAAGAAATGCATTTGTCATTATGTTATTCAATGAATTGTACAATCATTTGAGTTTTAATCTAAAGGATGTTTTTTTTCTGCAATATAATAGTGCTCCAAGTGATCGATAAAGCTGGACACAAATAATGTAGACCCTGAGACGAGTCAGTTTCTGTAAACCTAACACGTACATTGGATGAGTGGTCTTTCTATTACAAGTTCTGATATTTATAATACAAAAATACCAATTCGAGCAATGGCAAATTTTAGTTAAAGAGACTTTTTCAGAGAGTCCTTCAGAACATTGTAAATAGTAACACTAACCAGTAAATATATTTGGGAATTCCATAAATTTGCTTGTATGTTCACAATATCTTATTTCATTGTGATTGTATTAAAAAGAATTCATATACCTATACCTACTCACACAGTATGACACGAAAAGCCGAAGAAGAATTCTGACTGTCTCAAATATAGGCAATATGAGAAACTTTCAAAGAGAAGAAAAGATACGAGGATACGAGGTATTTCGTTGGAACGTCCTCTTACTCTGTTGACCACATGCTGAATAACACAAAATCATTATTTCACCTTATTCAAAACTTATATTTGTGTTTCGTTTACCTTTTTTCATGGCACCTGCGATCGAACCCACGACTTCTAATACGATAGGCACAGTAAGAAAGTCGACGTTGGAACCTCTAGGTTGCGGAACCTTCAGTTGCTTTAAATGAAGTTGAATATTGTTTTATATAAATATTTCTTTCAAGCATTTTTGTTTCTTGTTTTAGATTCTTTTTTCGTAATAAAAAATACAATCTCAATTCATAGAATTAATAATTATTGTGGACGAAATTTTTATGGCATTGGATGGCAAAAAATGAATTGGTGATTATAATTATAATTCTCTTGTTCTATCTTGTGTTGTGTCCAGATCAACTGAAATATTGTCTCCTATGTGTATTAATCAAACATCGTCGTTTGCGTTATTATTTTCATACTTGACGTACAAAAGAATTATCAGTTTTCATTTCAGTGAAAATATTCTAATACGGAATTCATGAGATACGTCAATAAACTTCTATCGCAGACAGTTTTTAATGTTTTCCTTGTAAACATCGATATTCAATATGTGCGATTCATTCACTATACTGACCTGATAACATTTCATGCCAAAAATTAAAGCAATTAAAAAAATAGCCTTTTCCCTATATATTTGCAGGGAAAACTGAGAGATAGCAGGTATCGTCATGCTTTTTATCAGCTGCACTTATGGCAGCTATTGTTTTTATTAAAAAACACTAAGTTATAAATTTTTTTTTCACTTAACTGATAATGTAATAATGTGGCGAATTCGATTTAGAATCGAATAATAATAATAAACATTTATTCAATAGAATATCTCAGTACAAAGTGTAATATGATAAATCTACCCACTAGGCCAGAGAGACTTAAATATAATATGTAGTAGGTACTTTATGTACAAGAACAATAAACAAGAAACACATGGCACAAAAAAACCAATACAAAAAAAATTCAATAAGCCTTTATACAAAAATATGTATCAAAAAAATAAGAATGGAACCAAAAAACGCATTTCCCAAAAAATGACAGATATAGCTGGGGGCCTAGACAAAATGCAGTTGGCGATCGACTACAAACGAATTCTTCGACAATGTAGAGTAGGAAGAAAATTAGCTGTCCACTTTTTATATTTTTATATCAGTGTCATTGCTTAGTTCAAATAATTGTTTACTTGTTCCAGTGGACAGATAATTTTTTCGCACTATACATTGGCGAAATCTTCGTTTGTAGTCGAACGCCAGTTTGAATTTGTCTACGGGGGCAGGTATTGTCAGCTCACCGTCGATATATTGTGTGTGCAGTGTGTGCACCTGGTATTATACCTAGGGACACTTCTGATCAAGAAGTCCTGGGCTCGATTTTTTTTATATACTCTTTATTCATTAAAATAATTAAAATAACAATACAATTTCTGTATTCAAAAGTGTGACAATTATTTATTGTAATACATAACAACGCGAGAATGAATAGTTTATATTAAAAATTTATAGGATGCGATATGTACCTTTGAGTCTTTTTAAATGAACGTTTTACCAAATTTCGGTCCCTGGAATACCGACTTGTTACGAGTGTCAAGCCTTTTTATAATCAGCCTACATGACTCTCTTGTTGGTTGGACTTAATTATTCTTGCAATGTTCGCAACCAGATTTCTCACGTTGGCGCATATCGAATGCTATAATTTGCACAAACAAAAGCATTGCTAATTAAAAACGTAATTATTGATGTTCATTTTAGGTATATTTTCTAGTTAAGAACACTGGTTATGACAAATAGCATTAACGCATTCAAAGCTGCATGAGGTGGTATATGAACGAAGGGAAACAGCACGCCACTGTGGAAGCAGTATGAATATTTCATTAAAATTAAAGCATGCTTTGGTATCAAAGCTACAGCGAACCGTAAATAGTTTAATTAAATCATAACAATAATAACAACTTTTAAGTTTCTTTATTTAATTAAATTGTCATGACTCATTTGCGGTGAAAATGTTTTTAATTATAACTTTGTTAAAAAGGTTGGTACAAATTTTAACCTACTTTGCATTTCACTTCAAAGCGTATTTATGTATTTTTGTTCCATTTTTCAGGACTAGATCTGGAAAAAGACAATGTGGATAGTAGTTTAGGAATAATTCATAGAACGTTGTGTTCAGCATAGTCGATACACTTGAATTTCGATAAAATTAACATCTCGACGCCATCTTCTATCATCAGATGCTAATCAAATATGGGCGCTGTAATGCTCTCACCATTCCCAACACAGTTCTAATCATTCTCACAATTGCCTTCTAATCAGTTGGTCCAGTTGCCAGCGTCTCTTTTTTGGTGGACTAGGAAATGCAAAATAACCGACTTTGGAAGTACTAACTGATTAAGTAGGTATACACGATTTTTTATATATTATTATATCTGTTATCATAGCAGGTATAACCGGCATTTAGAAAAAAGTGTTAAATCATGAAAATTTTAAAAGTGTTATAAGACTCTTCTCTTGTTTCATTGTTTTTTACTTACTATCGAGGTATATAAAATACGCAACAATTTTATAAAATATACGATCTTAATAGGTATAGTTGAAAATAAAAAAACAAAAAAGACCGTAAATTTTGTATGCACTTGTGATTGCTGTCACTCTTTCGCATATGCGACAAAGAGACAGGAGTGCGTGAGTTCACTGTGATCCTGCCTTCAGGCCTGGTATATGAAAATCGCTATTAATTCTGAGCAATCAAACCTGGAATTCACAATTTTATACAGAAACATCAAGTGAAAAACAATTCTTATATCAACAAGGTTTTCACTAATAGATATGAAAACAAAGAGCCATAGTTCAATTCTCCCTTGGTAAGTTGGTATGTATCATCAGCCCTACATATTTATCGGGTTCTGATGTTAGGAATTTATCATCTTAGGGTGAAACACTCTAGAAAAATTCCTAGTAAGTTTTAACTATCATTGCGAACAAAAAAAGATGAAATGGTCCGTAATCCTTTTTGGGTACATGGTCATACCAATACAAATACTTAATATTAGGTAGTTGGGTAATCAAACAATGGCACCTCTAGACAGCAATCAAAAGATTTGTGACGAGAGAAAGGAACGTGTCTAGGAATAATATTGGTATAAATCTCAGCTCGTTCGGCGTTATGAACAGTGATGTCTCGCATAACGAACACAAAGACTTTTTAATAATAATAATAATAATAATAAATTTATTAATCAGAATATTTACAACAAGATATGTAACATAAAAACATGATTGATACAATACTTATCACAGTGAATTTTGTCACCTCACTAGACCTTAGGTCTGTATCGAGGTTGACAATAGGTAATCATGAGAGAATATACCCAAATATAAAATAGGGTCAAATATTAGGTACTAAACTAAGCAAACAAAATAATAGAACAGAATAATTAATACATGCGATCGAACAAATTCATGTCAATTATCAAATATTTCACGCCACTTACATAAAACAAACCAAAATTAACAAAGACAACACAATTACCAGGTGCAGAAAATGATAGAAGCACGTATGTACATTTACGCGTAATGTAATGTGGATCAATTTTGCGGATTTCAATCCGTCAGTCCTAATCAGTCTCCGTCTCCACGCCTCTATGTCGTCAGCAAGCACCTTTACTCTGCATACCCAGACCTGCTATACTCGAAGCCCCAGAAACAGCTATATAGATAGATACACGTGATTAGAGTCTACAAAGAGCAAAGCATGCAAAGTAGACCTGGGTGCCGAATATTGTAGCAAAAACAAGTTACCTTCTTGTACAATGATTGTTTTGAATAGTTGCCGTTTTTATTCAACCCTGCACAGCACTTCGTCCTCTGTGATACGTCCCGTTTTCTTTTGTCCATGTTGTCCATATTTCACAGTCATACAGCACCGCCCTCCAGACAACAACCAATTTTGGGATCTATGTTAGGCGATTCGACTTTTTTAGCATTTGTTTCTACTTTTAATGTCGGCTGGAGATTTTTCCAGGTCGGTTCCAGGTTCGTAATCCACGACCTCAGGTACGTCGCTACGAAAACCAGTGATGGGGCCGCTATGCTTCTTCTCGCCTTTTTCTCAGGGATATTCTTGCATTGAATTTACACAAATTAACAAAAACAAAAAAAATCCTGAACGCGGACTCGGAGGATCGCAACTTGTGAGATATTTTTTTCTGAATCCATTTTTACGTTATGCGAATAGCTCGTTTATAGAGGTATGACTGTTAGAATTAATATTTAAGAGGCTACAATCCATAGAATAAAATACGTTCGGTACTTGATTATCTGTGATCTCAAACCCATCACTTTATATACTCGCTGGTTTACTTACAAACTATTATATAGCTAGGTATATTTATCCAATTACAAAATGTTTATTGAGCTTTGAAGGAAATTGACGACGATGATACTAATAATTATAATTAGAGGTGGGAATAACGGCTTAAATTAAAAAACGTTGTAGCAGTTTCGTTAATTTTAAATAACGTTATTTTTAAAAGCTTAAAACCTAAAAGGCTTATTTATTTCGTAGCGTATATTAAATATACCTATATAGTTGTAAAAATTAACAACTTACCCCCCGAAGATAAACAATCACACGATCTATTAATTAAGACTCAATTTTAGGTCAAATAATTATAAAGCATTTTTAATAGAAAAAAACGAATTTTGTATGCGATAATAAAATAATCAGAGAAAAGCAACGACGAACAACGAACCAAACCTATACGCGCTACAAACGATACTAAAAAAATAAACAAAAGTTCTCAAAAATAAGTTAATAATAATAACAATAATTTCATAATGTTCATTCATAGGGACATTCACGCGCCTTTCGTCTCTAACAAGGTCAACCTATTTTGTAAACCTCGCACATCCCGATTTTGTCGAAAACGGGTTTTTGGTGCAGTTTTAACGTACCTCGTATCCCTCACCACTAGGTGAAACTCTCACCACTAGATGAAACTCTCAAATCAATATCACTTTTACTTAATTTTTTCATATTCTTAAATAATTATCTAACAACTAATATGACTCTAAAAATTCATTACTGATTCTCGATTTTTGAATGGAACAAACCACCACGGGCTTACGACCGTCTTCTACTGTTGTTTCGAAGGCTGGCTTAGTGTGATCACTTTACATTAACAACGTTCGCCATTGGGTGGTAATGTTTGAGTCTCCGAAACTCCTAACAATGAAAAACTCGCTAAAATATTCATATTCACCAAAATGAAAAACTCGCTAAAATAAATAGGTATAAGTGCGTCATTTATGAAAAATTATCCCGGCCCAGAGAAAAAAGTAATCGATTCATCCATAAATTACAATCTACTGTTAAAGATATTTGGAAAATCAAATTTTCTCAATCCTTTAGAAGCACTTTATCACTGCGAACAATCCGTATTTTAATTTTAAGGAGAAATTACCAAGATTTGCAGGAGGTGAAAAAGACCACACCGAATCCTAGCCTATGATACTTTTTATTTTATTTTATCAAAATAATAATCCGGCACAAAGTGCCTTTGACAACAGTTCAAAAGAACAATAAAAGCAGCAAACAAGTATTAAAGAATAATAACAATAATTTATATATGTAATAGGAACAATATTTACATAAAATTATCAACCGTACAATTTTTCCATTTTAATTTTTTATTACTTTTTAATATTATTGTTGTATAGAGAAAGTTCATAAATCCTGGTTCAGTACTGCACAACTAATAGTGAAAAACTCAATATGATGAATAATAAAATAAAATAAATATTTTCATATTATGTTGGTTTAGTCGTCAAAATAGTTATACTTTATATTGAAAATAAACAAACGTTTTAACCTCATGCAAAAAAATGGACTTAGGAGAGTTACAATTAATTGCTACAAGAATATACAACACTCTATAATAGTCTATAGTAAATCAAGGCATACACACACACACACACATAGGTACCTACCTACCTACCCACACACTTTCTTTTGTACCCGGGAAGTTGCAAGGCCACGGCAGAGTGGCAGTGATATGTATACGCCTATTACAGCCACGTTAGAGAAATAACGTTAAGGCGCAAAATAATAGTTTGAATATTTTAGACGGCCACGTTAGAAATCAGACGAATGACGTAAAGGCGGAAAATAATAGTGGATTATTTTTAATAGGCGGATATCTAGGGGTGCAAAATAATAGTTTGAATATTTTAGACGGCCACGTTAGAAATCAGACGAATAACGTAAAGGCGGAAAATAATAGTGGATTATTTTTAATAGGCGGATATCTAGAGGTGCAAAATAATAGTGGATTATTTTTAACAGGCGGATATATAGAGGTGCAAAATAATAGTGGAATATTTTAGACGATTATTTTGAAGGTATAAACTTTTTTTTTTGAGACATTATTTTTGTTAGGCTTATTTTCACAGCTTCTTCTTTCTTCTTCTTTCTTTCACAGCTTACGAATAACGAATAAGGTTTAATATGAATAACGTTAGAGAGGTTATTTTTTTTTATCAAATATTTTTATCAGCTTTCGTTATAATGCCCACCTCTAATTATAATGTATAATTTGAATTTGTTTACCTATTTGCCGGTATTTCTTCTATTATCGGAGATTAATTAATTGGAGGAAACGATTATGCTAATGAACCGTACGAATTAGATATTAATTTTAATTGGCGTCTCATTCAATCTGACGGCATAATTTAATTTCTGCTCAGTAAAGCATGTATTCTCTTGTTTGAATTAAGAATGTCGCGATTTTTGAAAAACATTTTTTCTCAAATTATTACTAATAAACTAACCTAAATAATATTATTAAGAAAAAAAATTGTTAGTAGGTATTTTTTTTTTACCCAATACGCAGTGTCCCATTGAAAAGTGATATTCACTCTTTTCTATCCAAGCACACTTCTTTCGCTCTTCCATCGAAATACAATAAAATTTGTTCAATCCACATCCACCAGTTTTGTTATTGATAATGACACATTTGGTGCTGAAAACATTCTAACGTTTAAAATAAAACAGTTGAAATTAACAATATTTTTAATAATTACGTTTTCTTGTACCTTTTCTTTTAGCTTTATAAATGTGAAATGAAGTGGTGCTGGCTAGGGATTGCAATCCGGTCTCATTTTGAATCCGGCCGGATCCAACCGGATTTTCGTCAATCCGGCCGGATCCGATCAGATCCGGCCGGATTGAAATAACCTTGATTAATTGACATTTTTAACAATAATGAAGGCTAAAAATAAAACATTACATATACGAAATTAATTTAATTAGGGTATGACTACTTTTAAATAGTAAAAAGTATAAAAAAATAGTTTCAAAAGAAATAAAATTACAAATTAGATTACGTATTATAAATGGAACATTTAAATGTAGCGAAAATATTTATTTTGACCTGCTTGATTGATCATGATTTGAAAAGAAAGATTCTCAGAGAACCGACACCACGAAAAAGAAAGATTCTCGAAAACTCTCCAACCTATTGTGGAATAAACCATTCGAGGCAGAGTTAGAAACTCCGGATTCGAAGCTTCTGCGATATCGAGATTGTCCGGCAATGGGGTAGCAATAGAAGGCAATACTGGAATTATTACGTCAACAGAACGGATCCGGTGATTCTGGTAATTATAAGGGGATGAAATCACATTAACCAACAGACCTTTGGACGAGCACTAAAGAGATGGATGTGCAGTTGGACATCCGCGTCCTAGAAGTAATACCTATAACCGGAAATAATCAGAGACACTCCTTATCGAGAATAAGTGTTTGAGAAATTATTTCAGTTTTATACTTGAATATAATTGCACACACATTATGACGGCTAATTTTATTGCTTAATGCTCTCACCACTTTTCTAAGAGATGTCATTTCATTCGATAGTCAATACTATCAATACGATCAGTCAACACTACCTAATCCCACTTTGGGTACAGGGAGGTAAATAAAAGCAGTATTACACTTCGCTCAGTGTGACACATTTGCCTCTTCTTCTCTTTGGATCTTTATGGGTACCTAAAATGACCATGTAGAATAATTGCTAGGGATACGGATTCGAGTCCGGTCCGTGTTGAGTATGTCGAAAAATCCCTTAATATGATTAACCGGATCCGATCTCCGGATCCGTCAATTTGTGCCGGATCCGATATGAGCATTTTGGTGTCGGATCCGCCGGAATACCGGATCCGTTTTTCCGGATTGCAATCCCTAGTGCTGGCCTGGTTTTTACGAATGTTACGACGCCGATTTTCATACTAGGTTTATACATACTGGGTTCGATCCTAGGTGCCGACCATATTCTGCTTTCACGACAAAAGCTTTGTAGCTTACTGTGAAAGAGTCAAAGAGTGTATTTGTGTTAATTTGAGCACAGATGCATTTATTGAAAAAAAAAATGTTTTTGTAATAATTATAATATGGTTTATTCTGGTTTATTCTAGACCATAAACATTGCGCAATATCGAGCGCAATGGAGAGCTTTTTTCGCCTCCCTAAGCCCCTGTGTAGGGGTTTAAAGAAGTGTGTGTGTGTGCGTAATTCTATGTGCGTTCATTCTTTCAAATTTCTCAAACCATCTCAACTTATTAACAACACTTCCTTCCATACTCATAGTCTCATTCCCCATACCCCACATGTTCTTGGAAGAACACTCATCTATGGTGCTCTAAATTAAATGCGTTTATTTATCTGTTTCCAACGCTTTCCATCCTTTAGCCATGCTTTTAAAGAGGTCCCTTGCTGTATCAAAACTTTAGCGATGGGTTTCAAAACATGATGAAATAATAACGAATTAAAAATTTACGTTATTCTAACAATATATCATACAATTCCGTTTAATGTGAAATCGGTATGTAAACAAAAAAAAACATTTTATTTACAAAAGCAAAACAGGTGCGTTTGATTTCGTTTATAGGTTTGTTACGTTCGGATTGAAATGTTAAACCCAAATCACTCGATGATAGGTTAAAAGGGTTAAATGGCCAAAAAAACTCATTTACAAAATAACCTCATCGGTTGAGGACTGATGTTAGGTCGGTACCTGATTTTATCACCGAAAATATTTTTTTCCACTCAGATACAATACCTATTAGTTTGGTTTGGATTTAAAAAAATAATATTTCTAACAAATTTAAAATTTGACATAATCTATAATAATAAAGGAAAGTGCCTGACTGACTGATTGACTGACTGACTCATCAACGCACAGCCCAAACGGCTAATCGTAGAGAAGTGAAATTTGGAAATCAGGTAGGTCTCAATACAAAACCTTCCACTAAGAAAGGATTTTTGGAAATTCCACCCCTAAGGGGGTGAAAAATAGGGTTGAATGTTTTTCAAAGTATGCGAATATCTCGGAAACTAGACATGGTACGAACTTGAGATTTGGCATATGAATTCTTCTATAGAAATGAGTGTTAGCGTATTCGGCAATTTTTCCAAAATTTAACTAAAAGGGACGAAAAAGGGCACATATAAAAAGGGATGATTTTTAAGTGCCTCCTAAAAAGTTTAAAACTGGTTTTATCGAAATTTCAAAAAAATGATTTCTTCAGAAAGAGTCAAATTATACTATTTCGTTTTCAAAAGATATCATTAATTAGAGGGGAGGGGGTGAGGGGCACTTTTCCAACGTATATGTGTGTGTATCCGTCCCCTCTTTATAACTTTTGATTCGCTTGATGCACGGATCCTAAAATTTCAGAAAATATTGAATACTTTAAGCATACAAAATTTGTATACTCAGAATTTTGAATTTTTTTTTCAGTCAGGGGTTATCAACCTTTGAATTTTTATTTAATTTTTCCATATATCTCGAAAACCATGAAATCTAGAACCCTAAAATTGTGTATGTATATAGAAAAATACAATATCTAAAATTTAATTTAATGAAGAAGTTCCAGGATTTCTCAAACTTTTTTTATAAAGAAAAATATTTTTTTCATGACAAATTTACGAGTTTCAGTGCCTATATTTCAGAATTTTATAAAAATATCGAAAAACGCTGAAACGCTACAACTAGATAATTTATTTTTCTATAAAAAATACATACATCATAGCAGTACATCTCAAACTTTTCTTAACAATTTTTGTAAAAATTTAATTTATTGACGACATCGTTTCTTACAATAAACATACCATCAGAGTTTGAGTGTCGTAACTTTGACCTTGAGACCTACCTAACGGTACACGTGCTGCCAGCTAATATTTGTACAGTCCCACCGCCAGTGGCTTTCAAAATTAAAGAGTTTTTTTGTGAAATTTAAAATAAGTTGAAAATATCCATTGTCAAAAAAAAAATAATAAAAAGAGATAGGTATTTTTAGTAGGTATGAGATATTTAAAAGTTTCCATTTTCACCACAAAGTAAAATAAATAAATTAAAAAAAAAACTTAAATAATACAGGAACGTGAAAGGTCTAAAAACAACGCAAATATTTTTTTTTATTTTGCGGTTTTTAGGTAAAAAAAATTTTTTTTAATTTTTTTTACGGGAAGTACATGGGAAGAACCTGGGTTATATAATAATTCGTTATTTCTTGATCTGTCAAATTATTTAAAGTCATTTTAGTGAAAAAAAATATACCCATTTAATGGAAAAACTAACTAAATGGTTATAAAAAAAACTATTAAAAACCTTGCTTTGAATTTTTTGCGTAATCCATGAGTATAGGTAATATTGAAAAAATGTAAATCGAATAAGTCAATAGATTATTTAATATAAAAAATTGTAGCTAATTTGAAAATATTACATTTTAAAAGTATCTACAAAATAATCATAAATTTAGGATAGATCGTAAATAATAATTTTGGAACTGCAGAGGGCCTACCTACATGCAATTGCTTGAACGACGCAAAATTAAGGCCTGGTTCACACAAGCGCCTATTCAACGTGCGTTTAAAATGCGTTGAAATAGAACAAAAATACATTCACAAGTTTATGTTCTCAAGTCAGCGCTTTAAAAACTCTTTTTTAAAACGCTTTTACCGCGCAGAATTATATTTATATTCATAGTATAGTTGTATATCTATAATAATAAAGGAAAGTGCCTGACTGACTGACTGACTGACATACTCACTCATCAACGCACAGCCCAAACGGCTAATCGTAGAGAAGTGAAATTTGGAAATCAGGTAGGTCTCAATACAAAACCTTCCACTAAGAAAGGATTTTTGGAAATTCCACCCCTAAGGGGGTGAAAAATAGGGTTGAATGTTTTTCAAAGTATGTGAATATCTCGGAAACTAGACATGGTACGAACTTGAGATTTGGCATATGAATTGTCCTATAGAAATAAGTTGTAGTTTTCTTGGACAGTTTTTCCAAATTTTCACTAAAAGGGACGAAAAAGGGCACATATAAAAAGGGATGATTTTTAAGTGGCTCCTAAAAAGTTTAAAACTGGTTTTATCGAAATTTCAAAAAAATGATGTCTACAAAAAGAGTCAAATTATACTATTTTGTTTTCAAAAGATATCATTAATTAGAGGGGAGGGGGTGAGGGACACTTTTCCAATGTGTGTGTGTGTGTGTCCGTCCCCCCTTATAACTTTTGATTCGCTTGATGCAGAGATCCTAAAATTTCAGAAAATATTTAATACTTTAAGCCTACAAAACTTGTATACTCAGAATTTTGAAATTTTCTTTCAGTCAGGGGTAATAAACCTTTGAATTTTTACTTAATTTTTTCGAATATCTCGAAAACTATAAAAGCTAGAACACTAAAAATGTGTATGTGTATAGAAAAATACAATATCTCAAACAGAATTTAATGAAAAAGTTCCAGGGTTTCTCAAACTTTTTTTATAAAGAAAATATGTTTTTTATGACAAATTTACGAGTTTCAGTGCATATATTTCAGAATTTTATAAAAATATCGATAAACGCCGAAACCCTCCAACTAGATAATTGATTTTTCTATAAAAAATATATACATCATAGCAGTACATCTCAAACTTTTCTTAACAATTTTTGTAAAAATTTAATTTATTGACGACATCGTTTCATACAATAAACATACCGACTCAGGCCATCGACAGTTGGATCTCATTTTTACATGTAACTTTTTTTATAAAGTAAAACATTTTTTATGACAAATTTACGAGTTTCGGTGCCTATACCTATTTCAGAATTTTATAAAAATATCGAAAAAAGCCGAAACGTTTAAAACTGGTTTTATCGAAATTTCAACTGCAGATAGAGTCAAATTTTAAAATTATAATGATTAGGGTGCGTGGTAGTTTTTTTCGAAAAACCATATCTCTTAGATAAATTAAGTGAGAAAGCTGTAAATTAATATACAGATTCTTACTTTAAAATAAAAATCGACCGGTTTCATTGTTTTGTCAAAGATTTATTTTAAGCAGTGTTATGGTATGATAAAGATTTTTGCAACAAACAAAATAATACTATTGAGATCCTAAGCTTGAAACGCGGCACGATGAAGTTACACGTGCGGCTAGGTATATACATACTTCATGTACCTTATTGTAATGCCCAGAACAGTGGTTTCCAAAATTAAAGATTATTTTTGTGAAATTAAAAATACGTTGAAAATATCCTGTATCCAAATAAAATTGTAACTTATTTAATTAATTTCGCTAAAACGATCAAATTTTATTTCGAATGCAAAAACTTCTTGCATTCTTTTTGCACTGCCATGTTTTTGAGGTGATGGCAATACCAGTACTTCATTATTTTGTAATTGAACAGCCTGGCGAATTTTTGTATAATAATTCCTTATTCAATTTATATTTTTTTATCCTTAATCTCGGCATCTACAAAAAATACATTACAGCTTCAATATTTCATTGATTTGATAAAAAATAACTAATTGTGCAAAAATATTCACATACAGGAGGTATGGGGTATGCCCGATACCTCACTCAATGAACTGTCCGAAACCTCCACCATGAACAATAAAATGGTAAATGACATAATTTAAAACAATAAGTTTTAAGTTATGTTAAAACAATGCGTTAATATGACGAATAATTATCGCAGGTTTAGGAATAAAACATAAAAATAATCTTACCTTTGGTTTACTTTCCCCCAAAAGGATGGGTTGTAAAAGGTATACTATTACTTTTTATGTCGTCAATGATTTTTTACTAAACGTACCCCTATATACATCGTTTGACAAGTATATGAATATATAACTGCGCCAAATATTAATAATACGAGTACTGTCCCATACCTCCACACTCTCCCCTACTAAATTATTCGTCACTCGACTAAAACACTCAACCAACGTAAACTACCCTACTGTGAACTAGGCTAACGTACCTAACTGTATTAATTGATCACCAGTATTTCTTTATCCTTATGTAGGTACCTACATACGTACCCGGTGTTATTTTTATAGCAACACGAGCACGCCTCATGGCCGTGAAAGCCAACAAGGACACTGTTCTGTTGTGTAATCGGGAGTTAGCTGGGTAGGTAGGTAGGTACCTACCTACCAATGACGTCATTAAATTATTTTTATGAATAGGTACGACTTTTTCCCAAACTGTAGGTAATTTACATACGGCTGTTATTGTGTGCTATAAGTTTGCCTATATTGATGGTACCTACATTGAAAAAAAAAAGAATAAATGCACGTGATTTTCCCAAAAGGCGCCCCTCTTCCCTGGTTATGTTTCGTGATTGTTTTCTTTTAACAAACTCCACCGTTTACGCCGTTTTAGAAATTTTCATACAAAATCAACCGAATTCTCGGGCACGTTCAAATGTTAACTCGCAGTACTGTAGTAATATTTCATAGGCGAGGTATATTTTCTCGCCTATTTGTTCCCACCTGGGATACGAATAAAATAAAATATGGATGTTGTTTCCGAAATATTTTAATGATGATTTTAATTTATTAGTTTAAATAAGACGAATTAATAATGTATTTTTAGCAGGGAGCACAGTGCACATTATGCAGATATATCAACGAACCGCCTCTTCGTTAGTTTACTCACGATACATACAAGAGTTATCTTCTTTGACGAATTAGAAAATGCTGATACACAGTGAATGTAGGTGTCAGCGTTCCCCCAGTTTAGGAAGAGAAACCAAAAAGCACGTGAGCGAAGCCACGGGTAACTAGCTAGTATGATATATACCTCTTATGTACTTTGAAGAAGCTATCAATGGAAGATTTTCTAGGGAGCTTCCGACAATACACACTAGGTGGCAGCGCTTCTAATCAGGTCTATTGTCAAATTATGACAGCTGTCAAACATACCATCTAGCATTGACTGATGAATATTATGCTAATATATCTCCTTTCTTTTTTGTTTTCTCAATTTAAACAATTTAAAATTTTAATTATTGATGATTGCAAAAGTGGCTTTTTCTAGGAGGTTAACCATATGTATGTATGTATATATAAAATAAAATAAGATAAACAATTTTATTTGTAATAGTATGTAAAAAAAAGTACAATGATTATTCTAAATTATTCTGTTTAATTTGAAATAAACTAGAATGATAAATGTTTTTTCATTTTTACTGTAACACAAAATATAAACAAGTTTAAAATATTTATTTACGAAAGACAAACCCGACCATAACACAGTGACACACACGGACGTTCATATGGTTGAGGTTATAAACGTTAATTTGACCAGTGTTGCCAACGCCGTAATTTAAACGCAAAGTAGCCCAACTGAAAATTTGCTAGGTATTTTAGTATCCGAAGAGAGGTGGGAGCTCACTAAAAAAAGGTCATTTAGTATCCGGAAATGTGAAAATTCGCTAAAAGGGAAGTAACCCAAGTGGCTACCTGTCGCCTTTTAAATTTTTTCGTCGCCTATTCTCGTTCCAAATATCCCAAATAGAAGTAAATCGCCCCCTTTGGCAACACTGAATTTGACAATAGACCGGATTAGCTAGGGCGCCTCTAGTGGCACAAAATGGAAAAAAACATCCCATTAAAAAGTACCTACGTGCTTTTGTAAATACTTTTTCATCGAACCATTGTGCGTTTTTAAACTATCGCAACTAAACTTTTAAACTACGAAATATGATGACACGCCATGATCTACGCTATAATAAGCTAGAGCGGATACAACCAGAAGCAAGCACATACTCAGAACACCCGAGATGAAGACGTTGAGATGTATAACCGGCAAAACTCTAAGGGACCCTGTTAGGAATATGAGAGTGCGAGAGATTTGTCAAGCTGCAGAAATCGTCAGAAGGTGCAGAAAGCGAAGGAGGAAATTGTATAACCAACCATGTGCAAAGAATAGATTATACCAAAATCCCTTACATTGCATTACACAACCAGCCACACGGAACTCCACCTCGTGGAAGACGGTTTTCAAAGAATCTAAACACAATTATTTGAGTAAATCTTTCTCATTTTCAGAATATTGATGGAAGGAAAAAAAAACAAATAAAATAAATAAGAAACCGAATAATTCATAAATAATATGTAAATTAAATCTTAATATTTAAGAAAATATCTGAATTTTCGTTGAAGGTAGGTACCTATTGATTATTTTGATGTTTCACATAAAATTCGACAACATGGAACAAAAATACAAAATCACTCAAGGAATAAATTAAAATTCTAAAGCAAGACTGTTTTCTTTGACCTAAACATACATAATTGAAATCTTCCCGTTGGAAAAAAAATATTAATATGCAGACGGCAAATTTATTTATTGAACGAAAACTGAATTAATAAGTGGAAATAAAACGAAAAATGTTTTATGTTTGATATTCAAATTAATTCTCTACCTTTTTTTTCTTCATTTAAACAGTGAATTCATTTGGAACACATTTGAAATACGAATATATTTGATCTCTCTCTCTCTCTCTCTCTATCTCTCTCAAACGAAATCATTTCGATTCATTGGTATCAAATATCGATCTTAATAACTTGAATATTTCTGGTACCCTTCAGTAAATACGGGCAAACGGTTACTCTCTTGCATATTGGAGGTGAGGTTCTGTACAACTAAGGGTGGTGATTTATACCTAATTTTAGAAACTTGGAGCAAAATGTATGAATTTGATGTGAAAATGTATGTATGATATTATCTTTAATAAATTTAAAAAAAATCGTTGTGTTTATCTGTCTATGGAAAAAATAATGTAATAATATTCTCGCTGAATATACCTACCATACATACAACAGTTTTCTTCTTCCAATAATCTTATATTCCTATAGGAGAAGGACTTGGACGGGACATGTGTTAGATGCCGAATGACAGTTGGCCGAGGAGAGCACTGTTCTTCCGCCCATCAGGGTCCCGACAAGGTAGACCCTCTCATACTGTGTTCCGCGATTGGATATGCCTATCCAAATATATATGTACAATGTACATACTTATGGTATATCACCGAAAGTGAACACAAATACACTCTTTGCCTCTCTCCCAGTAAGCTACCATCTTCCTCTTTCACGGCTTGTGTCGTGTGTATATATATATATAATTGTATATATATATAATTGTATATTATATATAATTGTATAATCTATCTACTCACACACACTAGTAGAATTTCACAACCACAAACTATATGAACAACATCAACGAATTTTTGATAAGGATTACATCGTTTAAGTTCTAAACTGCCTCACACGAAATTCCTCAACGATATAAAAGCCTACCAAATTTGAATAAGAAATAAAATAAATTGACATGATTAGAATGAAAACAGTACGGCTAGTATGAGTTTAATCAGACATGGCAACACTGATCTGACAAGGAAAGGTTTAATGTTTACACTGTCTGTGATTATAATTAAATTAAATTCGATATTTGCATTTAACTAACAGTGAAATATATGAAAGTGAAGTTTACAACCTAAACATCATCAGGAAATAAACCAGTGAGACTATAGGAATCCATTAACATTTAAAAACATAATTTTAAATCACTTGATATTATTGTTGCAACATGCCTACATTTACATGTACTGGATGCAATAAAAACGTCTCTAAAGAAGAACTGATACAGTGCTCAAAGTGCGAAAGTCACTACCACTACTCGTGTGCTGGCTTCACCTTAGATAACTTCAAAAAAATGAGTGCGGCAAGCAGGGACTCCTGGAAGTGTTGCAAGTTGAAAAAAAACAACGAACTTACTGATCTTATGAAGACGTTGAAGGGGGACCTCATAGCAATGCAACGGGAAAGCAACGACCGAATCTTCAAAAAAGTGGAGGAACAAACAGCTATGATGGCATCCCTTCTCAAAGAGAATGAAGAAATAAAGAAGACCATACAATTTCTTACGGAAAAGTATGACACACTCCTCATAAAACTCAATGCACAAGACGAATTGGAAAGGCAGGTGCAAAACCTTAAGCAGGCGAACAGGGACATGGAAAGAAAGATTGAGTATCTGGAGGAGAGAGTGGACAACGAAGACCAACTGAAGAATAAAAAAAAGGTGGAAATCCGTGGAATACCTTATGTCCCGGGTGAAAGACTTGAGGATGCAATTATAAAGATGGGAAGTGTTGCGAATATGGAGATGCGCAGAGAGGACATAGAAAGCGTCAAGAGATTCTCCTATACAAGTAAAGAAAAAAACGTTACTAATGTAGAGCCTCCAAGTATTGATGTGGGACGACAAGGGAACATCACTGCGACTTTTTCATCGGCTACATTAAGAGATAAGTTTTTAGAGGCTATTAAGATTCACAACAAGAGCAAGGGCAACAAGATGCAGAAACTAAACACGGCTGATATTGGTATGAATGTTAACATACCCATTTATGTACAAGAAGCCCTTACGCCTAGAATTAGGCATATGTATCTAACAACCAGGAGATCGGCGAGAGAAAAAAGTTACAAGTACGTGTGGGTCAAGGAAGGAAAAATACTGCTGAGGAAAGAGGACTCCGGAAGAGTTATACACATAAAATCACTGTCCGTTCTCAGTGCATTATGAAATATGAAGGCCCGTACCACAGGTGGAACCTTGAACTTTTTGATGTGTGAACTTGCTTGTGTTTCTTTCATTCTTATATTTTGCAAAAAAATTTTAATTTTTTTACTTTTGATTTTTTTAATCTTATATTTTCGTTTTTTACTTTTATTTTTTTATTACAAGATTATCACACTAAAATGTGACATTTGCAGTTTTATAGCAGAGTCTTTAAATCGGAATGTAGAGTTTGAACGCAAACACTTTTTATTATACTTTTTTACTATTGCTAAAACTTTGTCCTATATTGAAATAACATTTTTTTTGCAGTGTGATGTGGGAAGCGGAAAGTATTTGCATGTGGGGAGGCGATGGTGTGCAATTCTCAGTGCACGTTTTGACATAAATGGACTTGCTCTCATGGCGGGTAGATTAGGATTGATAAGTGAGCGCGGTAAACGTCAATTAATTTTCGCTGTGTCAGGTGTGTTGAGTTTGTGTACATCATCACAACAAATTAGTTTTTTATACCGAAATCGTGAAAATGATGCGTGTATCGGTGAATAGTTCCGTGTGCTGCGGACGGCTTGTCGATCCTGCTCAGTGCATCTACTCGAAAACGACTAATTATATTGATAACACTGAAAAGATTTTATGTGTTGACGGGAGATGGACAATGTTTTGTGTTGGATGTTTCATGCTTGAATTTAAAATGAGGCAACTATCGCCTGTGTATCTTTTTTTAATGTGCGGTACTTCGGGGTCGTGTTGTGTCTGTGTGTAGCTAAGAGGCGAGCTGTAGGGAGCGTTTCGCCATTGTTTAAGATTTTGTTTACAATCTGCGGTCACCGCCGCCATATTGATAGTTCTTGTTCTCATGGGGACTGTTCTGCTGGTAAATGAGTGATGAAAATTGTTTCAAATGTTTATACAGTGATCGAATGAGTTGTCTTGCTGTAATGTGCGTGTGTGGGGATGAATTCACACACCATTCATTGAGTGGCGGGCTCGGGGTGAGTACATTAATTGATATATCTGTATTGTTCTGGTTACTGTCTGTATTCACGGTGTTGATGTTTTTATTTCATAACATGAGTAGTGATGGGCCGGCGTGTTTTGGTCCGGGGAAAACTGATTACACTGTGTGTTGCATTTTACTACAATTCCAAGAAATAAATTATGGATATACCTAACTGTGTATCATGTGGTAGATTCTCGTATGCCCCGCCGGGTGGACAGAGCTCTCTGTATCAATTGTCATTACTGTGTGACTTTTTCTTTTTTCATGCCATTGTTTGCACTATAGGGTTATTTAATAGTACCTATAATGTTGTTTTTTATATTGTCTTTTTTATAATTATTTATTATAATGATGGTTTGCCGTAATATAGGTAAAAACCTATGTACCTACTCTATACTGCGACAACTAATAAACAGAAGGCGCGAATAATCCATTGGAAGTTATAAATCTTGAACAAATAACCACCCTTATTTTGCCTGCCTGGAAGTGCTCGGATATGGTCAGTGATAAATCATCCCTAAATATACTGCACTGTAATATTCGAAGTATTAATAAGAATTTTGATGGACTTATGGCTTTAATTACAAATATTGGCATTATTTTTGATTTAATTGTATTGAGTGAGTGTTGGTTGAGGGATGGTATTGTTCAACATGTTATCGAAGGTTATGAAATGCATTCCACTACAAGACATTTTAAACAAAATGACGGAGTTGTGATGTTTGTGAGAAAGTCTATGAATGTTACAATCGATGAGCCTATATTGGCCGGTGCAAACTGTCTCAGGTTGAACTTGAATGGGGAAGTCACCATACTAGGTATATACAGATCGCCAGCCAACTCTAATATAGGGCCGTTCATTGAATCGCTTTCGGATCTGTTCGATAGTGACGAGGGTGGGGAGTGTGTTATGTTGGGTGATATCAATATAGACATTTTGCGAGCGGACGATGCGCGGGTCAATGATTACCTTGGTCTTCTTGCGGAGCACGGAATGTTGTCGGCTATTAACAAACCAACTAGGCTGGAATCTCTGTTGGACCACATATTTATTAGGACAAAATATGATACTTCCGATGTGAGGGGTATAATATGTGACAGTCTGATAACAGACCACTACCCGACTATACTTTGTTTGAAGCGGGACGAATCGCGGGGCATGAGTGTCGTAGAAAGGACGCGTACAAGGATTAATTACGAGGAAATTGGTAGGGAGGCAAAAGGGGTGGATTGGACCCCCTTGTATGCCATGTCCGACGTAAATGGTGCAACAGAGTTCATTGTCAGCACACTGAACGATATCATACGGGCACACACGTCCACTGTGGCTATACCACACTCCAAACGTATCCTGAAACCGTGGATGACGCCGGGTCTCCTCCGTAGTATTAATGTCAGAGATGCACTGCACACAAAAACAAGAAAGTACCCTCACGATATTGGCATGAGGAATGCCTACATTAAGTTTCGTAATGCATGTAAATCTTTGTTGATAACCGTTAAAAATAAATACTATACTCGGAAATCCAAATCAGTATCCACAGACACTAAGAAAACGTGGGAATTGCTGAACGAGGTTGCCAATAGAAAAAAATCTAAGCACACGCTGGAAATGGTAACCATAAACAATGAGACTTACAAAATAGAGAGTGAAAATAGGGATATAGCAACCAACTTTGTAAATGAATACTACATAAATGTAGGAAGTTCGCTCGCGCAAAACACATTGAATAGCCTAAACAAAACTGAAAGTCAGCTTCAGCGAATGGAATACGAGGCGGGCCCGACAGATCCGACCCATACGATGTACAAATTCGACCCAATAAGCACCAACGAGGTAGAGACAATTGTTAAAAACCTAAAGGATAAGATTACTGTCGGAACGGACCTTGTTTCAACGAGAATAATAAAAAAGTGCATTGATAGCCTTAAGACGCCAATTCAATATGTCACGAATATCAGTTTGGCAGAAGGTATCTTTCCAGAACATCTAAAGAAGGCCGTAGTTTGTCCGATATACAAAGGGGGGGAAAAAGATGACGTGGGATGTTACAGACCCATCAGTTTATTGAACTCACTATCAAAAATAATAGAAACAGCTGCCAAGAGAAGGTTATTAGATTTTATTGAAAAAAATAATGGATTGTCAGACAATCAGTTTGGCTTTCGTAAAAATAGGGGAACACAGGAAGCCATAGCCTTCCTTACTCAAAAAGTTGTCAATATATTGGACAAAGGCGAGAAGTGCATAGCGGTTTTCCTCGATCTCGCGAAAGCGTTCGACACGGTATCTCATGGTTTGCTCCTGGCCAAACTGTATAGGATGGGTGTCCGAGGATCGGCACATAAATGGTTCTCGGACTATTTAACAGACAGAACGCAGAGAACGAGAATTGGAGGATATTTAAGTGAGGAGGCGCGTATCAGATTTGGGGTCCCACAGGGAAGCGTGCTGGGTCCAATCCTCTTTCTAGTTTATATCAATGATCTGACCGAAATTAGTATGGTTAACGGGGATGTTGTTTCTTTTGCTGATGACACGGCGCTGATTTTTCATGCATGTTCATGGGATGAGGTCTATGGCAGGGCTGAGGATGGTCTGAGGCTTGTTAAGAACTGGCTGGATACAAATTTACTTACTCTCAACGTTACAAAGACCAACTACATGACGATCAATATAACAAACAGAGACGATGACTATGTTAGGGACAAAACAATTGGGATACACAACTGTGACCCTGAAATAACTGTCATCTCACCTTGCAATTGCCCAATCATAAAAAAGGTTAAGAATTCCAAATATCTAGGCGTACTCATTAGTGAAAGACTCGACTGGAAAGACCATATTACAGCCACAGCAGATAGACTTAGAGGAACCATGCACGTGTTCAGGGAGATAAGAAATATGCTACCCCTCAAGACACTTAAAGCAATATATTTTGCTCTAGTGCATAGCATAATATCCTACGGCATTCTAGGTTGGGGAGGAGCCACTGTGACAGCATTGGATCCTTTAGTTAAAGTACAGAAGTCAATTCTGAGGGTTATAAATAAAAAACCATTTAGGTTTCCGTCGGAGGTCCTTTTCACTGAATTTGGCGTGTTGGATATAAGACAGACATATACGAAAACAATAATACTGCACTACATCAAACACAAACACCTACAGACGGAAATAACACATTTACTGACGACAAGATGTAGAAACAAACAATACTTTAAAGTGCCAAAGACGAGGACAAGATTCGCACAAAGACATTTTACATTTCTGGCACCTAGATTATTGAATAAAATACAAGACAACGTACTGACTAAAAGACAAATGACGTATACACCCCTAACTAAAAAACTCTTAAATGACTGGTTACTAAGAATTGGACGACACGAGACGGAGACCATACTAAACTACATACCTACCTGACATGACTATTATACTCCGCCAAAGACTGTTCCTTGAGCTCATCTTGAGCTTTCCTCGCGTCGTTGCTGGGCACTGCTAGACGGGGTGTGTGTGTGAGAGGTGTGTGTGTGTGAGGGGGTGTGTGTTGTGAGGGTATGAGGTTTAGATAACTGAGTGTGTGTTGGGGATGATACCGCTTCCTGCTTTCATGCATTGCATTATTTTATTTTTTATTTCCTGCATGCATTTTTTGTTATAACCTGCATTCATCTTTTATTCATTTATTTTTATTTATTTATCTTATTATATTTTTATATATTTATTTATTTGTAATGAAATGAAAATGAAATGATTTTTATTCCAAAGATAAATATAAACACTATAATCATCAATACATGACACAATATGGGCATACATAAATATAATTTATTTATTTTGTTATTTTCTTTATTTATTTTCTTTATTTATTTTTTGACTTGTTTTTTGATGTATTTTATTTATTTATTTGTTTAAATTCTTACAGCACAACAAATAAAACAATACCCTATATGATTGAATGTAAATATACATATATATACAATGTTAAAGAAAGAAATAATAGAGTATATTAAGTAGTACATAGTGGATGATGAGGTGTTGTGCTTTGGCGGGATTATCGTTGAGGGTGATCTCTGGCATCCGACCAAAGATTTTGCTTTTGCCTTTTTACTTAAGCATTTTACTTTTTTTCTATTTAAATTTTGTCTATTATCCTTGTTTAGATCCTTTATTTCGCTAATACTTAAATAAATAAAAATAGTTGCTACAGGTCTACCTTGGTACGGGCTTTGCTCAGTTAGGTGGATTCAAATACTTGTAAAAATTATTGTAATGCTATTATCTATGAATAAAGAAAGTTATTATTATTATTATTATTATTATTAATCGAAAGCTAATTGCACGCTAATAAGCGCTTATTAGCGTGCAAATAGTCAAACGATCGAATCATTCGATCATTTTTGTATGGAAATTTTTCGTAACTCTTTCGATGATCGTTTCGATATTCGATCATCGAAAACTTATACTAGTGGTACAGCTTAGGAGATCGAGAGAGGGGTCAAATGGTTGAAGTATTTTTTTTTTATGATTATTTTAAACAAAGTTGGACTCGCATAGTGGACAAAACTTCCAACTCTTTCAAATGACAAGTGCGAGTTGCCACTAATTATATTAAAATAGCCAGTAAGCTGGTGAATACTAAACACTATACAGCGAGTCAACTAACCACGTTCAGAGCTTTTAGCTAGCGGAGATACTAACTGAACAGTGAACACGCCATAGCATTGTGTACTGTGTATGGTAACAATGATTTATTCAGGCATCGCATGGAGGCGACACATTAATTACAGCGCCAGAACCACTGATAAGGCGATGAATTTTTAATGTCTCTCGATGGCGAAATGTGATTTTTATCATTCCACACTTAAAACGCAAAATAAGAATCAACATAAGTTAATGAAAAAGTTAAAGCTTTTAAGTAAATTGTTGTTTTGTAAAAAAACAAACCTTTTAATATGATTTTCTTAATGTGTTTGGTTAATGTATTCCCCTGTTCAGTTTCATAATATCGTTTTGTTAAACTGTTTACGTTACACCATACAATTATACAATCATCTTCGACTGTTATTACGAAAGCTAGAGTTAACACTGTGCTAAGTTTGTAAATTTTAAGAAATCATTGATTCACTTCAATAACATTGTACAAAGTTTATGAGTTTTAAGCTATCATATAGATTCACTTCAATAACATTGCACTAAGTTTATGAGTTTTAGGCTATCAAATATTCACTTCAATGATATTATTATATGGGTTTTTCTGCCAGTTTCACTCTGACTATCTTCGGGGCGATTCCGTAATAGTTCCGTTAAAATTAAGCATCCGCTAAATTTTTAAATATAACGGATAGGTAACGATCTATGTGAGTTCGAAGTAAAATTATTGTCAAGTAATATAGCGAAATGCTGTCCTTGTGTCCGGTTTTCTAGTACGGGTCTTTGTTGGTCACGACAGGGTTTTAAGCCAGTAGGGCTATTCTCGTAATCAATCGCTTTTTAAAATCACTTATCGATAAGATTAAGACACGATCGCAAGCAGTCGTATTCACAAAACTATCGGAATCTAATCATAATCCTATCTTGAACTGGATCATTTCAAACATAACGAAGTTTTAAGATATCTACTAGATATCTTGTTTTGTGAATACTAATCCGCCATTTTATGATTGTCAATCAAGATAAGAGCGTATTAAGACTGCTACGAGAATAAGGGCCCAGATCCAACAAAATGGATGACACACCGTTAACAATCGTGAAATTTTTGATGTTATGAGATGTCATGAGCTGCGAAAAGCTGTGTCAAATTCCGATATAAATTTGACATTCACGTTCGCGGCCTTTTTATTTGTTATATTAGAAATGAAAAATCACGTTTTATTTTTGATAACCATTAACCGGTTTTCGAAAGCGACTGATTTCTTCCTCAGATAGAGATAAGACTAAATACAAAATTTAATTTTAAACAAAAGAATACAAATCCACAAAAGTGAGTAGTTATATAAAGAGAACTGTAAAATTTATGTTATAGTAAAAAACACTAATACAGATAAAGGATTATAGGTACAAATTTTCTAATGTAATGAATAAATTCCACCAAGCACCTTCGGCCCAAACAATTGATTACTTTTTATTTGATTTGAGTCGGTCTCCAGGTCGTGAAACGAAATAATTATATCTTCGTCTTTATGTGGCATATAATATCCCCCTTTCGTCGACTAACACTTAAAAATAGGTCTCTCAATGTTGGGAAGTTTTGAAATGCTTCTCAAAGTCTTAATCTCGTCCACTCTCGGGTAACCATCAACTACGATACCCATCTTTTCCTAACACCTTGTAGACATTCAATTTTTACTTTGATAATCAAATGTAATAAGGCGTTTTTATTTCCTTCCAGTATATTGTAATAATCTAGAAAATTAAATAAAAATATTAACATGTTTTCAGACTCAGACTGTGATATTTGATACAATCTTGGTCGTATCTCAGGAAAGTTTTTCGAAGGCTAAGAATCTCCATCGGGTTTGAGCGTAACTCCACCTAGAGAGGTAGAGTCTAAAAATAAAGTGAAATTGGATTTCCAGCATTGGGTTTCAATGCGACAATGCCAAGTCGGTACCGCTGTGTGTAATTATTTTGTTTGATGTCGCTGTATCTTGTATTACGTATTGTTGTCTCTATACGCATGACTTCAAATATACAAACGTACGTAATGATTCAATTAAATTTACGTTTGATATTATTATTTGCTCTATGGAACTTGTGTATTAAATCACAGCGGAATATAATATTTTATTGTTGTTACATACACATATGTATTGTTATACTTCAAAAGACTTTTTTTTGATTTGCGACGTTTGTCATCGTGTGTTATATTTCCTTTTTTTTTCATAATAGATTATTATAACGTCGAATATGGTTTTGTTTACGGTGAAATATTGTATGCAATTAAATAATATTATTATACGAAGCTAATTGTACGATTTTTTATTGTTTCAGGTTTGTGGTTTACCTAGTTGTTTTTTTTAAATATTTTCGGAAATATCATTTGGAGTGAATCACGTCTTTTAAAAATGAAACTCGTTAATGGTAAGTGCCAACTTTTGTACTGAAATATAAAACTTCAACAAGATAAAAATAGATTTAATGAGATAGAAAGAATACATTTTTCATTTCTATGTACTAAAAATAACATATCTATTCGCTTCTAGTAGCTCTTTGGTATTTCATATGAGAAAAGTTTTTTTTGTCATCAGATATGGAAAAACGATCAAAGAGGTAACATTGCATTTACATCGTAATTCCGATTCAATTGAAATCTCAATAACGATGTTATGGTGTTCAGATTTGTCGGATCTGATCCATAAGATGAGATGAGATTGAGATGAAGAAGGAGTACTGATTTCTTTTCTCAAGGTCAAAAGATATTGGGGAAAAATGGTCTTTATCAGAAGATGAGAAACTCTCTTATGAGTTTTGGCAGGAATAAAAATATCTGGAGTACTCACCAAGTTTCACTATTTCTTTATGAACTAGATTAAACAGTAAAGGAGGAACTCGACTAACTACCAAAAAGAAACTCGATTTTTTATTATAAAAAACACAAACACTATATTAGAGAATTCAAATAAAGTATCACAGAAAAATATATTTTAACTTAAAAACTAATTACAATAATATGCACTGGTAGGTTCTGAAGGAAAGAGTGATAAAATTGTATACTGAAAAAGCTTTTATACTAGGGTTATTCACGCAAGATCTTTTTTCCAAAATAGGTGGTGTGTTCTCCCTCTGGTGTGAAATATCCTAAGTTAGTTGACTTGGTACAGACGGTGATGAATCTACATTGTTGATAAAATACGAGATGTATTCGTCGTATTCCGCTAGATGGCTCTTTATTCTGGATGGTTCTATATACCTGTCGTCATCAGATAGAAAAATAAAATGTTGCTGAAAGTTCACTGCCACACAGCCTCCCGCAAGAATTTATGGCATGCTATAAATTCTGATGTTGATCTGGTGATGGAGTGTGGAATGGAACTCTGCAGTCCTCTGGTTGAGCGGTTTGTAGGATGGTACGTCTGGATGTTGACTTGGCTCGACTGGGCTGGTCGTTGTAGCGACTGGAACTTAATAGAAGTTGGACAGAGTGTTCACGACGTTAGTGCGGTTGCACTGGGGTAATATGATGGCTAATAGGTTAAAACAGCGTTGATGTGTTTTACCATATGAAGCGGCGATGTTGATTTGCGCTCGGCCATTAATGCAGCAGCGATGGTGTTTGTGCTGTAGTAACTGGTTGATCCATGAGGTCGGTTGACGAGCAAGGAAAAATGCATCAGTTGTTTTCAGTGGGGTGTCATCGTGGTGTGATGTACATCTGCCACTGTTGAGAGAGAGACAGTAGTGGGGCAAAATTCGTTAGAGAAGTTTGGCCTCCGAGCTACGAAGTCTGTGAGACAACTCGTATAGTCCGCCTTTGCTAAGTACAGCAGGTGAAGATTGCTATCGTAGGCTTCCATCAGTTGGATTGTGGTGAAGTCCAGCGTTGGTTGAGTAGTGTCGTGATGAGATAATATGCAACATATAGAATAAACAAAAAAATTTACAATAGAATTGGTATAAGTATATTTGTTTTAGGGTGGTTCTTGAATTTAAAAGATTGTGAAGTAAATTTTAAATTTGAATTTGAAATTAAAATTTATTTGAGTATATTATAAACAAATGTTGACTTTGAAAAAATTTACAAGTTATATTTTACTAAGATAATTGTTCTAGGAAAAATTTTCTAAGTGTAGTGTTTCAATGTTGTTTTCTGTTTAATATTCAAAATAAAATTAGGAAAAATTTATTACAAATGGTATTGAGTAGTTATGGTTCACAATTGTTATATGTTTAAATACTTTTTCCATAATGTTTATGAAGTGAAGTTACTATGAGAGATCCTTTATATATAATAAAATTTGTTACCAATCTGGTATTAGCAATATACAGTTGGTGGTTTTGTATTGGGATCTGTAATCATTTTGTAAAAATACATATTAGAATTTTTATACAATAAGTAAAAAGTAGTAGGTAGACATGGCAGTATAATTGTACATAGTGTGTTTGAATTAAAATTTTTCATAATGTTTTATTTTGTCAATGTATGTGTGTCAACAATGTTAAATAAATGTTACTGGTTTGGGAAAATGAATATGACACTTTTTAGAATTCTGTTTTCAATGGTCTTTTGTATGAATGTAAATACATTAATTGTCTTTTTCTTAACTCGTTGAGTTGTATATTTGATGGTAATAGATTATACGTATGACGCTGTTGTCATGTGTGTATAATATGGACAATACGTATGACATTATGGTCATGTGTGTATGCCTTTGGTAGACTATACGTATGATGCTATGATCATGTGTGTATGTCTGTTGCTCAATCACTACAAGAAAGCTTTGAGATGAGAATCTCTGCTCTTGTGTGTATGTAGTTAGCCGACGAAATGGGAATTTCGGTCTGAACATGCGCGGTGCATTGTACTAGACGTGGCGTGAAATACATAGAGCTTTTTTGGTACATGTGTATGAGTACATGTGTATAAGTATTAGGCCGTATTTGCATATGTAAGTTGACCTCGAATTGAATTCGGACTGAGATTCTTGAGACAGAATTTCTCTAGTCGCGGAAAACGTTAATAGCAATTGGCTAGTAGATGGTAATATAAGATGGTAATTTTACATTGACAATTTAGATAGAATATTTTTATAGACCATTGAAATAATTGTATCGTTGATAAGTTGATACATAATTAATAATTTATTGACCAGAATAAAATAAGTATTGGTAAAATATGACTGAAATGTTGGTAAGATATTAACTGAAGGAGTCTGAATGTCCTTTATGTGTTTACCAAATATCAATATGACAATATACAAATGTACCTATGTGAAAAATGCGATTTAAATTTCTTGTTTTTCTTTAAAATGCAATAATGCGCCATGAAAATCTAATAAAACTGTAGGTATTTGTTTCGCTTGTTGTTTATGTAAAATATAAAAAGGTTACCTCAAGGTTTGGCAACATAAAAACAATGTACTTGTAAATCTGCAATCAGATAATTAAAGGTTATTCTTTTGTAAAAAAATCATTTAAATTTGCAATTCAGCATGCGATTATAGATAGTTAATGTATTAAATTAAGTTTTATCAGTATTTAAAGACATGAAAAGTTTTATGAAAAAATCTCGATGTGACATTGTATCGTGAAAAAATTTTAACCTACAAAATTTATTGTTCGCAAATTTTAAGTTTTTTTCTTTTTTTGAAGATTTTAATATCGATTTCACAGCGTTTGTAAGGCATTATTGATTAAATGTTTGTAATAATAAATAGAAGGCAGAAAAACAAGAGGCTTTTAAAATAATCCGATGGGTTGAAATTGTTTGGAAAAAATTATGCGCTGAATGTCGTTTTACAATGGTATTTTTAAAGATTTTACTTGCCTGTGACCCATCGGATGACTCATCCCTTCAGAACCAGTTGAATTTTAGACTTTGCACATGATTTTACCCTATATTTATATATTTTGTCTAAAATTTGAACATATTTATCGCGAACAAAGCGGCTTGTAATGTTATTTTGACATTTGTACTCGCAGTGGAGTGAAGTTTGCGTCGAATGGTAAATGTGAGAGACGCGCTTAAAATTTGAATGTATTATGTGAGATGAAAATTTTAAATTGTGGGACAATATTATTTAGATGGCTTTGTGAAAGAAATAATTCGGAATGAATGTATAGAGTGTTAAATATTTGATATGGATTAGTGGATGAAAGTGTACATGTGACAATTTTGTTAGAATGATTGTTGAGAAAAATTTGTTTGAGAATGTTGATGGATTGTTGGAGATTATTGGAAAATGATGGATTAAGTAGATAATTGAAGGGTGTTCGAAAGTCGCGGGGTCACCAATTTATGATGGTAATTGGTAGAAGGGTGTTCGAACGTCGTAGGGTCACCAATTTATGGTGTTCAGATTTGTCGGATCTGATCCATAAGATGAGATGAGATTGAGATGAAGAAGGAGTACTGATTTCTTTTCTCAAGGTCAAAAGATATTGGGGAAAAATGGTCTTTATCAGAAGATGAGAAACTCTCTTATGAGTTTTGGCAGGAATAAAAATATCTGGAGTACTCACCAAGTTTCACTATTTCTTTATGAACTAGATTAAACAGTAAAGGAGGAACTCGACTAACTACCAAAAAGAAACTCGATTTTTTATTATAAAAAACACAAACACTATATTAGAGAATTCAAATAAAGTATCACAGAAAAATATATTTTAACTTAAAAACTAATTACAATAATATGCACTGGTAGGTTCTGAAGGAAAGAGTGATAAAATTGTATACTGAAAAAGCTTTTATACTAGGGTTATTCACGCAAGATCTTTTTTCCAAAATAGGTGGTGTGTTCTCCCTCTGGTGTGAAATATCCTAAGTTAGTTGACTTGGTACAGACGGTGATGAATCTACATTGTTGATAAAATACGAGATGTATTCGTCGTATTCCGCTAGATGGCTCTTTATTCTGGATGGTTCTATATACCTGTCGTCATCAGATAGAAAAATAAAATGTTGCTGAAAGTTCACTGCCACAATGTCATTATGATTTACTTCTTACTTAACGAGTTCGATTACCCATTATTTTGAGTATTTTGACAGCTTGACAATTTTAAACCCAGTATTTTGAGTATTTTGACAGCTTGACAATTTTAAACCCAGTATTTTGAGTATTTTGACAGCTTGACAATTTTAAACCCAGTATTTTGAGTATTTTGACAGCTTGACAATTTTAAACACGATCGGTCGACATTGAATCGGAATGGAATTTCAACAGGATATCAGGATATCAAGACATCAGGACAGAATTTCAAGACATCATCAGGATAGATTTCAGCCATACATGCCTATGGATCTTTAAAAAGATAGGTCTATGACAGTTATTAATCTTGTCATATCTTTTTTACTATTATAGTGGCATCATAAACAGTAAAGTTTTATCATTGCTTTCTTCTACTTAATATAAATTTTGTCCGTGACTTCTTTCTTTGTGCAAATGTACGGAAAGCCATTGGTTTCATGACATTTAGCCGACCATTTGAGTTTGTGCCGGAATTTAAGTTTTGAAATATTTTATAGAATGTAAAGTAGTTCATAGTACCTACCCTAAAAAAGGTGAAGGTATAAAAACATTAAAATTAGATATCATTGTTTCAAGATTTTAATCCTTTCCAAATAGAAGTTATCCTTTTTAAGAGATAATGATAAGATAGAACTATCCAAAATCCTTCGACTCCGGGTGAAGGTCCTTAATAATAAAAAAAGATAGTAGTAATTGTATGACAGACCCCTATTATTGGAATAGTCAGGGTTCATCCAATTCCTTACTATTAAACTAAGTATTTAAAGAAAAAATACATTTATGGGGTAATCAGAGATTGCACACAGAGAACTAAAAAACATCATGCAAACGTTTAAACATATTTTTTTTCGTAATACACGTGAGAAAATAATAATGTTCTTAACTTTCAGACTGAAAAAAAAAATGTTTATATGCAATGTAATAATAAATTGATCTAAACCTAAACTTAAAGTACAATTGCAAAAAAAAACCAACATATCATAGCAAGAATAAGGATGGTTGTATTGTGTTACTGTTTTAGCAGCGTGTATTAACTCGTATTTGTTGCCCTCCAAAATACTGAGAGGGCCGTTCGCAGAATGAGAGAGGAAATAGAAAAGGTAGTCGTAAGATTTAAAAAGCAAGGGCTCTATAATAATCCAAAATGTCCCAAAATAAACGAATCGTGAAACGACATTAAAATATTTGAGAGAAAACGGTTTCACGTTGTTAAGCCAACAAACAAGGGAATGTTATTCATGAAATGCGACTAAATCCAAGCTTATTCATTTCGCGAAATTACAATATTTGATTCGACAGTCACGGCTAATAGTGATGGACGCGCTTCTCTGTGTTTAGCCTAGTTCACGTTTGTAATTTAGTAGCTAAATTACAAGAACTGTTTTTAAATGAACAGTCCTCAAATAATATGCAGGCTAGTTCAAAGATATCGTATTATAATATGGAGCAGGGGTGCAACCAGCACTTGATGTAAGAATGTCAACACGATCTCAACTGTGTGCCATGATTGAGGAGTGGCTTCAGTTGTATCAGAGCCCTTGAAAAGGACCAGTGACATCTGGTTGAAATGTCCGAGCAACAAACAGGTAAAAATAGAAATATATTTGTTTCACTCTAGCGCAACGCCATTTTAGTAACTACTAATGAATTTGACCAAAACTATAGGCTCCCACCAGCGTGGTGGGCGGCGCTACTCGTCCAAAAATAAACAATAAATGGATAGACTCGACTAAGCTGCCGGCTAATGTACTCGACTAAATTATAGGTGTTCAGAAGTACGAAATATTCAATCAATGTGCACAAGGCTTTATGTAGTGTTGGGTTATATGCACGCCAACATCGCAAACATAAATTGGAAAATGTACTTGTATTATATTTTTTGATCTCAAACTACCCGAGTCACTAATTACACATGCAGCTACTGACGTCATGACTCACCCTGTCATGTTGCGGGGGATGAAGGCTGCCTGGGGGTGGGGGTGGCCTACATCTCTATAAACACACCCCTATCCAACACACAGGTACGTTTCACACATATTTTATTCGGATTTTCTACATATTAAACAGTGTTATGGAAATGTGAAAAATACGTTTTTTGTAAGAAAGTTTTATAATCTTGTTAACTCGGAATTTACGATGCATAAAAATCTTTTATTTATTAACGTTTCTTCATTCGTTGGCTCTTGTTGGCTCTTGCTGATGTTTATTTTATTTTTGTTTTCATACACTCTCTTTTTTTAAAGACATGTCAGTAGCTACATACTGATTGAAAACAATCAGCGTAACAAAACAATGTGACCTATGGAAAAATCAATGATGGGACTAGCTCTCAGAGATGGAGTGACAAATGCAACGGTGAGAGATATCTCAAAAGTTATAGTTATCATCCACCGTTATGCATGGAAGGAGAGAGGGGAGGTTTTCTAACAGTAGTAACAGTTGTTAAACTAGTAAGCACAGTAGAACGAATGAAAGACAACAACAATTTGGTTAAAAATAAAAACTTAAACCCAAAACAACAAACACCTACTCACAGTTTTGACGAAGTCTACACAGAAAAAAAAAATATCTCAGGTCAAGAGGATTTCTCTTAAGTTGAGAAACTACAATTTCATATATAACGAAAAAATTATTTTCTCAACCTTAGAAAATTTTCATCTTCGTTGAAAAAATTATAATTTTCAGAACAAGATTTTATTTCTCAATTCAAGAGAGATATCATTATATAAGAAAAAAAAATCTCAAGAAGAAGAAAAAAAATTTTAGTTCAAGAAATTAAAACTCTCAAAACAAGTATTTAAACGTAAAATTCTCAATTCAATAATACATATTTCTTCATTGAAGATATGAAATTTCTCAAAATAAGCTACTATTTTTTTAACGTAAGAATACATGCTCTTCATGAAAGAGTATTAATTCTCGGAACAAGTAAAATATTTTCTCAATCGAAGAATGAAGTTTCTCTGAATGAAATTTAAATATGCTTAAAGTGAGAGAGTCATATCTTAATCCAATATGTTAAACCTCTTTATCAAAAACTTTATGTTTCTTCCTAATAATAAATAATTTTTTGATGTACATAAGAGTATTATTTTTTATTTCAATTTTAAAGGTGGCTACATACCATGCAAAGTTGTCAAAAAATTTTATTTACAATATTGTGAATATTTAAAGATGGTAAATAAAAAAATCAACAACTATACATGATGTTAACATGTAGCTACCTTTAAAAGTGAAATAAAAAATAATATTCTTATGAACATTAAAAAATTATTTATTATTACGAACATAAAATTTTTAATAAAGAGATTTAACATACTAATTGGATTAACGTAATATGTGTATCGAGCCTGTAAGGAGTCTGTTAAAAAAAAAAACAATAAATTTTATTTTATTTATTTATTTTTTCAATTTAAGGCGCTAGCCATGTATGTATTTATACATATTTTTATACAATTCGTAAAACAACAAAGCTTTGACAGACAGATGGAAGTGTAAAATAGTTATCAGGAATGTAAAATCGCATCGCCATTAGTATTCCAGTCGAAAGCGATTCTACTACATCCATCGTCATTTGTATAAAATTTTACGACAGTAATAAGCCCTCCAATTCTAAACATTCACACAAAAATATATTATTTAATTCATTATGGATATATAATATGAAAATAGTGAAATAATTTTTGTCAGATCAAGTGAGAAATTCGATTAACATGTAGATATAATGATATTTAAAAAAAAATTAAGAATGTCTAAATATAAGCAGGTCAAGTAAACATAAATTATAATGCAGTAATGATAGTGATAGTGAGTCAGTTAGTAATTAAAGTTAAGTTAAATAATTTACTTTATCAAATTATTTCAGTCAATAAAGGTAGAAAGTTAATTATAATTAATTAAAATCAACATTTGCAGTTTCAATAAAATGTAAGTTTTTGTAGATTCTACAGTGTACCTACCATCAGTTCTTAAATGATAATCATGCTAAAAAAATACATTTGAATTACATCTACAAATTAATAATTTTACTGAAATATAGGTGTGCTTCACTGAGTTAATACAAGAGTATGTAATTTATGATATTTATATTTTACACCATTAACTGAATACCATTCAACATAACTTTTTCTTGACAATTAAATTTTTTTTTAAATTATGGAGCTTCCAAAGAAGATATTCCTTCTTCTTCGATGGCGCTACAGCTCAAATCGAGCCTGGGCCTCCTGAAGATAATTCCTCCTGTCCTCTACTGCAGACCGCCAATCCGTCACCTGCATAAGCTGTGCCGCACCCTTCCTAATATTGTCTTCGCATCTGAGCCTAGTTCTTGCAACTAATCTTACACTTGGATGACACTCGAGGAACCTCCTGGTGATGTCATTCTCTGCAGATGCCCGGCTCACTTCTTCTCGTTATCTGAAAAACAATATTCCATTACTATGTATCTCAATAAGATCACGGCCTGCTCACGAAGATAAATGATGAAGATAATATTTTTTACTAGAGTGGCAAGTTGTACAATTGTAATTTTTTTACATTCTTTATAAATTACAATACCATTTATTGTTATTATATAATATAGGTAATATTTTAACTGTCAGTAACAAAGAAAGAGGAAATTGTGAAGTAGAAAATGTCAAGTGTAATGACTTACCAACACGACATTACTTCTGGGATCCTCCAGAATGGGTCATTGACTCAAAAACGTTGCCTCTGTTTTATCAGTTTATGTTCTTCGAAGTTGAAATGTTGATTTCCACTTTCTAAATACTTCATCCCATGGTTCTCTCTTAAATTTAAACCATATTAAATCTTCATCGTGGTACGAATCTAAAAAATAATAAAATATATACATAATTTGTAGAAAATAGAAGCAAAGCCGTTTATTGGCAAATAAATAAATAATAATTACTAACCATTGATTTCTTCGAGAGGTGATAATTATTGTTTCTGGATTCGGCAGTCTGATTCAGCAATCTTCATCACACAAGATGTTTCCTACATTGTCTATAAGCTTGCTCTAGACTGCGATGTACTTTCTTCTTATTGCCTCTTTGATTGGTCTTGCGAAGTATGACCTCTCTGCTTTTTTTGGAAATTAATGGGTAGTCCTATGACTTTTATATTCTATTCATCATTTATTATACGGCTGAAACGACAAAATAATTATTTAACTTAACATGTCTTATAACATAGAAACCACTATGTCAATGATTCATACTCAAACGGGCTCATACAAATTTTAGGTTAGATTGTCCAAAACCGGTGGTATACGCTAATACATACTTGAATGAACATTTTTGACAGTATAATATACAGATATACACTAAAATAAGTCGCAAAAGGTAAAGCTTTAGTTGAGTCATTCCTAACGATTTCAAAGTTATTTTATATACGATCTGAATAGGTTAGGTTGAAGGTTGGTACGTAGTTAAAAAGTCGGGTTAGATTAGGTTAGTAAAATAACTAAACTAAAGTTTTACCTAGCAAAAGTACTAAATTATACCATAAATACATTCATATACATTCTATAAATGAAAAAAAAATCGATTACTTAACATATTTTTTATGATTGACCATTGAAAAGTTTTAAACATACTTACATAAACAATGTATTCAACCGACAAAAATGTTAGTGCTTTCTCTTCCGACACTGAAGACTTTAAATCATAAAACACTTCGTCGTTCGGATTAAACAAATTATCACTCTTCCTTTTACAAAACTTCACACCGATTCGCACAAAAAAAAACTAGATTTATAACAAAAAATAATCGTACACCATCATAATACTTTCTTGACAGTTGAGGTTGACGACAACACAATGACAATACAATATCAAACCCGAGTAACGACACGAAGATTGCCGAATGGTCGGAGTATCGTTAAAAGCCGAACTATGACATTCCTGCGAAGACGCGTCGATGCCGTCGCAAAACATACCTAATGGAAATCCCCGTTTATATGGATAGCGGACACAAAATAAATTTACGCTCGGGGCTCGGCTCTTCATTTGAGACTATAATTTCTTGAATCAACAAAACGTTTTCTTCAATGAAAGTTTTGTGTTTTTACTTAATCCAAGATATTCAAATTACTTAGAATGAGATAAAATCTCTTAGATCAAGAAAACAATGTTTATTAAAATGAGAAAAAAAATTCTTTGATTGGAGATATGTGGTTTACTTAATTCAAGGAAATATTCTTAACTTAAGACAATAAACTCTTGAATTGCCTGAGACAGTTTAAATTCTTAGATTGAGAGAATAAAATCCAGTTGTTTTTTCTGTGTACATAGATGTTATATGCAACAAAGTAAAATAGAGAGACAGTAGGGCAATAATAAATAAACAACAGGCATACTGAGTTAAATTTAGTGAAGAATCATAGTATAATGATAACTTTATGTAAGGTCGAATATTTTATATAAATTTCGATTTGTCCTATTCTGAATGAATCTAAAAATAATCAATCGGACAATTTTCGATGTTTCCACTGACAGAAATACATTTCTACGTCAAGTCTTAAATTAAGACGAATCAAGATTATTTCCATTTAAGTTGTTTCGTCCCAACCGAATGAGATATTATTTTAGTTTACATTTTATATAAAAAATTTGCTAATAATATTAATAATAGTTAAATGAATTCAAATTTGAAATAAACACCTATATTTTACATATGTAATGAATGAGAACGTTTTCAACAAATTTAGTTATACCAATGGCAATTCGTTATAAATGTATGCTTCCCATTTCTCGTCCATCCAATCTAAATTCTATTGGCATTGATACGGCTTTGTCAAATCTGTTTTCCTTTAACTTTGATTCTCGGCTGCATCCTTTGCATCATTTATCAGCTGCTGTGCTCCAATACTTTCGTACGCCGATCTCGCTCACTGCATTCTGCAGCACCTCCAAGATAAATGAACTTGCATGCAAGTTTATATTAGCACTTATCCTGCTCCATCTTTATTTCAGCCTCATTTAGATTCACGTGCTCTCTTTCTCTGTCACATCTACAAGCATAATGCAGTTTGTTGATGCTCTGACTGCAAAAATCCAGCAATTTAATTTCGATAATTTATATTTAAAAAAAAATATGTAAATATAACTTCACGTTTTTAGCTACAGCTAATTTGTTGATATTTAAGCAGTACACAATGCTTTTGTGTTGATAAAAAATCTGTCAAAAAAGTGAAATATGCGATTGTGTGTTTTCTCGGTTGGAAGATAAACTGGGAATTATTTCTTGAAGGCAAAGGTAAATTATGGCATTCAAGTTGGTGAAATGTTGGGAGAATTCTCTTAAATCGTCTTAGTATCACATCGTATTTATTGCTCCATTCACTCTATTACTTTAGTCAGTACCCATTTCAATGTTTCCCTTCCTATTTATTTCAATTAAGCAGAAAAACGCTGAAAATCTTCAATAAACGAAGCACGAAAAATATTCATTCGATCAATGAGATGTTATTTTTGCTTACATATTTTTTTATTATGGTATGAATAATATGATAATATAATATTATGATTCACAAATATTAATATATTATCTTTTTACTTTCAAAAAAAAAAAAACATTCTTTGGTTATCCAATGATTTCCTAGAAAACCGTACTTGAAAATTAACTGTCGTAATATAAAGAATAATTTAATTATCAATTTTACTAAGAAATATTGCAAACGTTTTTGAATTTAAACTTTTAAAAATTAGTTCATGCATTTTATTTCAGAGCTTTAGAGGAAAATTTATATTGTAATCTGTGAAAAGTTGAAAATTTTCTTTAATTTTTAAGGGCTCTTCTTGTAAAGTATGTACACGTACGTATTCAATAATATTGAGAACATAAATTACCCTATAAAATATGTAGGGGAAGAAGAAGGTAGGTGGCATATAGCAACGATCAGTCTTACACCATCATTCATTTTCTCGAGGACTTTTAATAGATTAAACATCGGTATTGCCTTACCGTGTGCTTAAGAGTGTAAGCGGGACCACTTTTAATGAATTAAAAGGTGTCTGTATTTTAGTTCTTGGACAAAGTAAACTATAGAAGAAGCGCCGATCGGGGTTGTGTTTGTTTTGTTCTAAATAAAGTGGTCTTGACGGAAGTGGTCTTGGCGATGAATTTGTGTATACTATTGGACAAACAGAAAACGAATATTTTGAACAGCTGGTTTAAAATGTTGGGAAATATAACAAAATATGATTTTATAATATAAAAGAAAGCCGGGTTAGTGAACACTTATAACTCGAGATCGGCTGAACAGATTCTTTCGATGTTTGATTTGTTGTATTCGTACGCTCAGGATAACAGAATAACTATTAAAAAGTTGAAAAATGCATAAGAAATAATATAAAGTATGATATTAAAAAGTTTGTATGGAACGGATTTCTTACGACGCCAGCACCATCTATGAAAAAATCAATCACAACAAAATTATTGTATACCTACCTGACAACCATTGACATTAAAAATATTGGTACGCAGATTTTTGATGGATTTTTGTGGAGCTTTTCCCAAATAATTTTTTTTACATTCAAACATATTTTAAACGTATTTTTGTAAAAATAAATTACAAATTTGAAATCAATATTCATAGTAAGGAGACTACAGGACAAAGTCTGTCGGGAAAGCTAGTTATGTATGAATAAAATAAAATGCTGGTTTTACGGACTGAGAAACATATTTACACTTTTTTCAAGATTTAAAGTGTGGTCTTCAATATACAAATCAAAATTTAATCAATATTTTATTGAAAAAACTGCTTTAAGACGTCAATTTCAAGGCGTGTAAGAGATTCTGGTTCATTATTTCATATTACTTTCTTTTACATTTTATAGATATTATTGTAAATGAAAGTATCTAATGCCAATAGTCTTTCTATGGTAGGATTTCAGATTGTTCATATTAATAAACGTCTGAAATATTTCAGGAATACTCCTATTTGTTTAGAGTTATCGGTAATATGATTTTATGGATGTCGTATGCCACGGGGGTAGGGAAACACTGGAAACTCTATTAGTAGTGACCGTGACAAGTCAGAGGGTGGTAAAATCTGTTGGGGAGGTTTTTGTATAGAGCAGGGATGCATGTTTATATTATATAGGTATGTATGTATTGTGTAACAACACTCGCCATAATCAAATTGGAAGTCGGAGTTATTTTAGGAGTGTAAGAGTATCTCACTTGAATTACTTTTCACCTTGCATTGCATAACAATACCTATGTAAATATTGATATTCGCTTCCAATTTAGAACCTTTGACTTCAGACTGGTCAGGCACGTCAAAATAGTTTTAAAATTGAATATTTTGACTTTGACTAAATGTATACTGACCCTGTAATTATTGTACTACTAGCTTTCCCGACAGACGTTGTCCTGTGTTCCTAACTATGAATATTGAATTCTAATTTGTATGGTGATGAATTAATAATTATCATTTGACCAATGTGATTCCGAAGGATGCGTCTGTTTTAAACCATGTATATTCCATCCGCATTCTGTCAATCGCACCAATTGACAATTTCTGTCAAAATTTCTAAATTGGAATAAAAATTATAAGGTAAAAAGTACTAATAAGGTTGTATACGTAGAGTTTTCTTTAATTTTCTAATTTTCCATGAATTTTTCTTAATTTTTATCTTTAAAAAGGAAATTCTCCTAATAAAAGCCTACACGACAAAAAAAGAATTAGCGAAATCGGTCCGGCTGTTTAGACGTGATGCGATGATATCGGGAAATAAATCTCCTTTTTTATAGTTTTCTTAAATTTTATAATTTCCTATGCATTTTTCTTAATTTTTTTGTTCTAAAAGGATACTCTCCTGATAAAAGCCTACACGACAAAAAAGAATTAGCGAAATCGGTCCAGCCGTTTAGGCGCCATCCGATGACAACGCGAAATAGCTCTCCATTTTTATATATAAGATTGACATGCTTCTTGTATCTGACGTCCCTCTTGTCTTACCGCTATTGACTTGGTTTAAATATGTTCATTTTTATCTCGTTGTTTCTTATGTGACCATATTAGTACTTATATTCTTTGTGATTTTCTCGATGTTTGCTTTATTTTATGACTGACTATTTTAAAAATTATAAATTCATTTATTTTTCTTAAATTTATACAATTGAACCGATGTTATCTAAATATAATGTTATGTCTTTTTCTAATTTTATCCAACATTATGGAACATTTAACATGTAAATGACATAGGCCGTAGATTTCATAAATAAACTCCTTCTTAGGGTCTGTACACATCTGAACACGCGCGGTAACGTGCAATGTATCGAAATTCCATAGTACGCGGTGGTTCGTCACGTACTATGGAATTTTGATACGTTGCATGCAATGTGACATTGGTTACGTTGCCGCGCGTGTTAAGATGTGTACAGTGCTTTATTATACGCTGGATCAACTACGAGGGTGATATATTGCTATTATTTAAATATTATTCAACAATATTGATTCTTATTTGATTGTCGATGGTTCGGTTTTGATTTAAGAAAACAAAAACCAATTGTTAACATGAATTTTGGATAAAGTTTTTACTGCCATCTGCTTGTTTTGCTATGTAATTTTCCCTTATTTATTAAAGGTACCTAACTACATCTTAAATATTTTCAGGCTTTTACAACTTTTAAAGTCCAATGATGATTACCTATTGCTTAAAATGATAACAATCAACGAGTAGCTAAAAAATACATAAAAATAGCTCAAAATCAAAAGGGTTTTAAAAATATGAAAGAAAATAAAGTATTAATGCAGAAGTTAGGTATAATATTTTACTTTTTATAATATTAATTCATTCATTCTTCATTTAAACCTCACTCAGGGGCGAAGTAGGCAACAAGAGCTCTCCACTGCGCTCGATCTTACCCTATTACAGGTAGAACACCAGCTGCCTGAACAGGGGTTCAGGCAGAGGCGTCCCTGGCTTATTTCCTGCGCCTTTTCTGAGCTTTTGGGGTTTAGGGACGTGAAGTGGTCAACCTCACGGTCCGATCCAATTTATAAATTTCTTGCCTCTTACAGGATGCTCGAAAAACCTGTAAAAAGAACAGAGGTGCTATTCTTAGCTGGCAACCCCACGGCATGAGCATAATGTAACAAAATGCTGTTTTATTTTGAATAGAAATATATATTTCTTAACTTATTAAAACAATTTAATTTGATTTTTAATTTACTCAATTCACTTCCTGATTCATTATTTAATAATAAATACCAAGATATGACTTCAACTTCCCTTAAGGGTATGTTGTATGTATAGGTATAAGTCTCAATGTGTTAAATTTTCATATAATACCTAGTTTCTGTAGGTTGGTTTATGCCTTCCACGAATAGTCCGTGATCGTCATATTATATTATGATGGAATCGTCCAACCTATGAATAATAATATCATCAGTATGACGATGTACTTTTATGCTTCAATACGTTTGACGTGATTGTGTTGTAGATTATCTGGCATCTCGGGCAGCCAGTAAGAAGGTACCGAGCTAAAATTGGTTACGGTATACGGAAAGGGATTATCATGTACTATAATATATTATTAGGTCTAGTGCCCAACGGTACCTACTTCTATGTTTTAGATGAATAAATGTAAAGGATTTCCAGTTAGTTTGTAGTTTATATTCAATCAAAAACTATTTGAGTTTTGATTCGTGTGTTAATTTTTTTAACATTGCTTTCTAAGCTTAACGTTAAGACAGAATAAATATCACAACTGGAGGGCAACTCTTGAAATTATATTTCTGTATCAGTCGAACGATCGGGTTCAGATTGTCAGATTAATCAATCGTGAACCAGTAAACTTTTCCTTTTGTGAACGTAACCGTTTATTGAAAAATCCAAATATTATTAAATATTGCTGTCGGCAACGTTACAAAACGAAAATATTATCATAAACTTACCTATTTTTAAATTAATAATATACCTACCTACTTTGTTTTTCCATTTTGAGTATATTTTTATACTATTCATGAATGAATATAAATAAAATACAAAAAAAATTAGGGAAAATATGTACTTGCATACTGTGGAACTCTTTTCATACTTTAGCATCCATAACGGCATGTATAGTGTATTGTATACCAAGGCGAGCAATTACTGCAATTGTTTGGTCTTTATTTCGCAGTTAGCCAGAAAAACTCCTTTTAGGACATCCACAATGGGTCTGCAATAACAGGCCCTGCTAGTACGTATGCTATTGTAGCTGGTAGGAGATTGGAATATTTCAGACATAATTACGGTACCACATTCTAGTAGGTAGGTACTACACATTATGCATGTCAGTCAATAATTGCAATTACACCATGCGTACAATAGGTACGTCACATGAATAGTTATTAATGTTCCATAAGGTTGTGACGTCATATGGTTTGGGTTTTGTACAGCATATAATCTACTAACATACCTATACACCATTATAATATTCATTCAATCATTCACTTGAAAATGCCATCTCCCACAATATAGGGTGAGCGGCTGAAGAAAGCCTACAATAAAGGGTATGCCGGCTGAAGAAAGAGGAATATGTATGAAAAAGAAAATGCAAAAAAAAAATCACCAAAAGTTCACATCTTATATATAAAAATGGAGAGTTATTTCCCGATGTCATCGCTTCACGCCCCAACGGCTGGACCGTTTTCGCTAATTCTTTTTTTGTCGTGTAGGCTTTTATCAGGAGAATGTCTTTTAGAAGAAAAAAATTAAGAAATATGCACGGAAAATTAGAAAATTAAAGAAAACTCTACGTAGACAACCTTATTAGTAATTTTTATTCCAATTTTGGAATTTTGACAGAAATTGTCAATTGGTGCGATTGACAGAATGCGGATGGAATATATACATAGTTTATAACAGATGCATCGTTCGAAATCACATTGGTCAAATGATAATCAATTCATCACCATACAAATTCGAATTCATATTTAGGAACACAGGACAACGTCTGTCGGGAAAGCTAGTATTACAATAAGTTTGACCAAGCTTGCGGTCGAAAAGATAAGTATTTTTTCCCCAATACATGTTATTTCTGACTTTCAATGTGATATGGATCAATGATAGAAAGTTTAACAGTTTAGTTCTTTTTAGGTTTAAAGTTGGTAAATAAATTATTTAAGGCTTTTGATTTTCCATAATTTTTTCATTCCGTTTGGAAAATAAGTTTCGCCGGCTATACTGACAACTTTCTATAGAAAAGTGTTATTTATCTACTATATAAATTAAAGTCGGGTTAGTGCCAACACTTATAACTCGAGATCGGCTCAACAGAATCTTCTGATGTTTGATTTATTGGATTCTTCTCCGCTCCGGATAACAGAATTACTAATAAAATGTTTAAAAACTGGATAATAAATTATGTAAAATACAATATTTAAGTTTGTATGGAACGGTTACCTATGACGCGCCCACAACATCGCGGGTAGTTCCCTCTCATTCTCGCATACGCTCCTACAGTAGCCCATCCCACTTACTCCACCAACGCGTACCGATTTGAGCGTTAGAAAATTTTCATACAAAATTAACAATATTATCGGGCACATTCGTGTTGATAATAGGCGAGATAGGATGTGTGCGCGAGCGCATTATTCTCAAGTTCTTCCCGACAGACCTTTGAATACGAATGAAATATGGATGTTTCAAAAGTAGTTTAATAGTAATATTTTTTTATTAGCTTAACTCAATCGAATTAATTTTGTATTGTTTTACGGGGGCGCAGTGCACATTATGTACATAACGGGTCATTTCGGGCTAGAACCACAAGACAACGTCTGTCGGGAAAGCTAGTTTATTTATAAAATACTAGCGTTTTTTTCATACAAGTTGAAATCAAACAGCAATCGGTTAGTTCTGTTTATATAAATCTGTTTTTAATGAAAGCTTTATGGACAGTGTTTTCAATGAACGTGAGTCCACTCTCTTTAAAACACAACTAAATTTCCCACTCAATTTAATGTACATACGAATGTCGGTAACCGAAACGCTACAAACAATATAATTTTAGAAATTTTTTAGTATTATTATCTTGATTTATGTGACTTTATTTAGAAACCATATGCGAGGATGATACAATAATAATTTATACCGCCAATTTGTTTCTCTGTTCTTATAATTATTCGAGATAAAAAGGGAGCTGTTTCCTTATTTGCTCTAGTTACAACAGAGGATTTTTTTTCATTCATTACGTGTTGTATTTTTCCTGAAACGAAACACAGAAAATTACACCCTTTTGACACATTGTGCTCTCGCCGCTTTGAGTGCTTCATTAAGATATAGGTATATATATTTTATACAAATTTCTATCACAAACAAATAAAAAAGGTTTCCCGAATTGTTATGGTTAGAAAAGAAAAGATTTTATTTTATTACCCGAATTCTTCATATTATTTATATTTCTCCATTGGTAGCTTAGAACAGGAACTGTCATGAATATATTTTTTATAATATATATTAAGTTTCCATCTTCTTTCTCTTTGATTGGATCTGTTGTTCCTGCAGCTATATGTCTTCATGGGAAGCTGTATGCCAGCTATATAAATACCTCAAGCATTAGGTAGGCTGCCTGTTACCTTCCTATTTGTTTTCCGCAGCTCTTTTGTTTTTTTTTTTTTTTGAGGCATTGTCATTCCAGATCCTACTCTGTCGTCATCATTTTATAATATCCTCACTTTCACACACACTTCTCACTCTGAATTCTTCCCCAAATGTAAAAAAAACCCTCTCAATAAGATCTAAAAATTATTGTCCACACCATGTTAAGTTTTCAACACTTGGTATTCGTTCCCGATTTTAAATTATTATTTTTCATTTTTTAAACGTATGCTGTTTTTTTTTTCATACATAGAAATAACCAAAATGTCGCAAGAATCATGCTTACTCACGACGGAAAGAAATGATACTTATATGGTAAGAAACTTATAGATTTTTTAAAGTTTTATTCCAAATACAAATACATCGACCATCGACCTATTTCAAAAATCTGGAATGAGAGAGAGATCATATTAAATCTTTGTCTGTAGTATAAGACGCCATTATTTGGTGTTCATATTATACACTGAGATTTTATCTAGCTTGACCTTCTGACCATTGTGTCCTAAAAGCCATGCAATATATTATTGACCTCGGCGGATAGTGGTGACCCATGGGCCAACGTGGAAGGACGTCCTCGCCAACTCGCTTGGCAAACGTGACGTTTTATCACGCTATATAAGGGAGGCTATCATCTAGCACTCTAGCAGAGATGGTTTTAGCTATCGAAGAAGAAGTGAGAAATTTCATATCAAAATAAAGAAAACACAATTTATGTTTAGACGAATAAAAATATTTCAACTGCTTTTGAGTCATAGTGATATTATGTATCTACATTGTATAATATAGGTACCTACATATCATTGATCGCGTGGAGCACATTATATTAGAATAAGTTTTAAAGTTGAACTTTGCGATTAAACAATGCCACGCTCGGTGGATTAATAAAGAGAGTGATTGTGTTGTCTCAGACTAAGTTCTAACTTGCTCAACATCTCATCAACGAGTTCATTACTGAATATATCTACTATCTATTTTAGATTGACGGTGTAAAGCCTAGTTCACACCGAGTAGCGAGTAATTTAGTTATTTACAAAACGTCTGAAAACCTTAAATTTCGTCAAAAGATTATGTAGCCGGCAGTTTATTCGAGTCGATCCATTTTGTTTCATTATTTGGGTGAGTATCTCCCTCCATTAAGCGTCTCTAGCCGCTGGGTCACTTGCTAAAGGTATGTGAACCAATAGATTTAGTCGAGTTCATTAGTGAGAATATAATGTCTTAATTTCTGTTTAACTGTAAATTGGTTATTAAGAAGAACAACACAAATCAATCATCTGTAATATATACAATGTACAAGACAGCGGGTTTGCATAAAAAGTGATGCCTTCTACATCATTTCGCGTTGTCCGTTGTAAAAATCCTCTTCTCGATTTTTGGCCGAGTAGCGAGTTATTAAGCTACTTAATTACTCGCTACTCGGCCTATTGTGAACTAGGATTTAGCGAACATAGGTGGCTTATTGTGTAAAGCGATATATCGAGCACACCTGCACACTTGCTTACATGTGTTGCGAGTAAGTAATATGAGCCTACCTAATATTCTATTGTTTTCGACTCACAAAGACATCTGACATGACACACAAAGTCACAATTATTACAAGTTGACATTTTCTCCACGTCAAGATGTTACAATATACACAGGTAAGGGTACAATAACCTGTATATTAACACGCCGACATATCCTATCTCATGTCTGTGTTTTGACAGTAAAAAGTCTTTCAATATCGCAATATACGGGGTGGTGTGACAATAGCAATACGAGTTATTTCAAATCAGCGGAATTTCTGTTCATGGAAATGTCTCAAAAAATCAAGTGAGAAACGAAAACTCATTATAAGATTGTTTATATACAACTAGCAATATCAACTGTAAGTTTTCCTGTGTTGGATTGTCGTTTAAAAAAATTGAGTTAAGCGTTACTAAAAACTCAAATACGAGACTATTTCTCTAAAACGTTGATGTAACTTCACTTTGAATTGTTAAACTTATACCTTCCTAATATGATCGACTATTTGATGCTAATATTGACTGGTATTCTCAAATTTACGTTCCAACTCAACGCAAGAAGCTCTTCCTTAGAACTTAATCGGTTGCCAGTAGTAACGTAACTAATGTATTGGATAAAACATTTTCAGAATACAGAAATGTCAAAAGTCTCAATAAGAATTGGATACGACGTGACTCAATCGTCTGTTTTTCATTTCAGAATAATAGTCATAATATCTATACTAGCTGACCCATCGAACTTCGTCCCGCCTCTTTAAAGTCAATAAAATATTGCTGGGTAATATAACATAGCTAACAAACATGACTATTCATCGTGTAAAAATCAAAAGTTATGTGGTTATAATACCGTATTATGAGTAAGTTATTTCAAAAGCACCAAAACTCACACATTTTATATATTAGATATTTACAATGATTTTTTTAAAGTCAGATGATACAGACTTTTTTATAAGTCAGATGATAGTACTAATAAAACAATTGCACAAATTTTATGCACAAAAACACCCGAAAAGCATTCATTCAATGGTGTTAAGTACAAAAATATGCTTAAATATGTTTGAATGTTAAAAAAAATATTACTGGAAACTCGAAAAAATCCATAAAAAATCTGCGTACCAATATTTTTAATGTCAATGGTTGTCAGGTAAAGAATAATTATGTTGTAATAGAATTTTTATAGAGAACGGATTTCCTGCGATAGCGTTGGCATCGCAGGAAATCCGTTCCATACTAACTTTGTATTTTATATAATTTGCTATCCATTTTTCAATTTTTTATTAGTAATTCTGTTGTCCGGAGCGAAGAAGAATCTAAATCCAACATCGGAAGAATCTGCTCAGCCAATCTCGAGTTATAAGTGTTTGTACTAACCCGACTTTCTTTTATATTATAAGATTACAGAAATACATTCTTTGCTATTTTTTTTTGTTAATAATTTTTTACTTGGTGTTGCTAATGACAGTATATCTAATGCCTACGACCTATTCCCACAATACAGTATTATAAAGCGATGCCATGTCTTGAACAATGTTTAGTTTACTTAATATTTTTTTACACTGTTCCTGCCAAGTCTATCTCCTCTCCATAATGGCAGAAGTGATGTGCCTACGTTGGGTGCTCCGGCATATAGCGCCGTTCGTGATGCGTTGGTACCATTTTAAACACAAAATTCAGCTGAGGCACTTAGTTTAAAGGCAGAGACTTTTGTGCCTGGGATTTGCTCATATGCCAGGACTAACACCCATACAGCAGATTATTATTATTATTTTTTTTTTTACCCATCACGCCGTTTCCCGAAGGGGGTAGGCAGAGAGTACGGATTTCCACTCTTTCCTATCCAAACAAACCTCTTTCGCTTCTTCCAAACGCATAACATTCCGCATACATGCTCTTCTATTCCTTTTACTCCTGACTTGGCCCTTCTCTAAAACGGCACCGATATGATCGGACCATGTCATTCGAGGTCGGCCTCGTCTGCGTGCACCCATTCTTTCAGATTTATATATCCTTTTAGTCATTCTATCTTCGTTCATTCTCTCTACATGCCCAAACCACCTTAATTTATTCACTTTCATTCTAGTCACTACACTAACATCCACTCCACATTCCTTTCCTAATACTATCATTCCTCACCTTATCAATCAGTCTCTTTCCGCATATCCTACGCAGTAGCAGATTAGCAGCAGATTAGCAAATACAAAAAATAATAAATATTTGTAACCTTTTTATGAAATTCAAAATATTGTATCTAGGTGAACATCTAATATGTTTAAAAATACTCAATAAATAAATTTCTCATAGTAGGTATGAAAATAAATTTATAATTTTCCCGTAGAAGCGGCGAAAGTAAACAGACTTGGATAAATTATGCGAAATAATGGAAAATAACAACATAAACTTTGCCAAGTGAAGTCAAGATCATTTTCTTTTTATCAAGAATCGTATGTACCTAGTACAAAACTTTCATCTGCGGCCAAATATTTCTAATAACATGTCTATTTATAGTTTTATACACGACGCGACGGCCCGGATTGAAATATGAAAAATATCAACTAAAGGTAAATATGTAAATAAATAAGGGTAAATTAATAAATAATGATAAGGTAAGTACGTTGAACGTTGTGCACCAACAAAGCCAATAGGCAATAAAGATGAGACATTAACAAAAATTGATATATTCATATCCTGGCACCAAATACATGACAGCAGTCGCAGTCTTTAAATTTTGTTGCTCTCTTGTTCTCAATAATTTTCAACTTTTATCTCTATATTTCATTTATTATAAAATAAAATTTTTAATCTTTATTATTGTTTTAACTGTATTACTCATAGTATATGAAATAAACACGAGTCTTGTGATGGGATTTCAAAAAAAAAATAGATTTCTTAACTTCAGTGGGTCCCCCTTAAAGTAACGATTAATATTGAATATGTAGTTCTAAAGCAGGTAATAAAAAGCTCCAATAGTCGATATCATTTTAAAGTTTCTATAATAATTCCAAGGATAAATTCATTTTAATCGTAAAATTATGAATTTTTATGCAAAGATATGTTTTACACGAAAAGTCTGTTATGAGTTACTATGTACTATGAGTTCTGGGCTACCCTAGGTTAGCAGCTTTTTTTATGATTGTGTTCGATTTTTGTCATATTGTTGCTATTTTTGTTTGTTCCCTTTGTAAATAAATAAATTACATGTTTAAAAGCCGTTTACGCTGTGGATGATTTAATAAATAAATATCTACTTGTTGTATACATGGGAATTCTCGACATGTTGAACATGTCGAGAATTCTCATAATTAGGAGTTTCGGAGTCAGGAATAGATTGATATTTAGTCCAAAACACGCGGTTTTTTTTTATTACGATTTAATATCTGCTGAAAATCCACTTGAATAACACTTTTTTGAATATACTCTAAGGTTTTCAAGTCTGGCATTAATAGAGGAACAAGAGTGTTCTATTTTTGGCACATCCGCCCCTCAAAACGGCTATCAAACCGGAAATTCATTGTTTCTCTTCATACATTTATTTTGATAAAATATAATATGTAAAGGATGAATAATGATTATTTTTTAAACCTTTTCTTTGGTTTTAATTAATTCCAATTGCATGGACCGAATATGGTAGGTGCTTATTAAGGCAAAACTTTCTTCCGTGGATGAACTCTAATCGTGGTTCCTTGGGAATCCTTTAACAAAATTTTGTGTAGTTACAATCTGCTGATTGTGGATTGGGCACTGTTATGTGGCTTTGCATCTTAAAGGAATATGTGTTTTTGAATCACCTTTGTGTGTTTGCAGATTGGAAGATGAAACAGTTGACCATCTTTTGTTTAATTGTTTACGTTTTGACAACACCTTATTTTCATTGCCTTAAATTAAAAGATTGAAAATTACTTCACATATTATCAGTGGCGTACCGTGGGTTTTCGCCGCCCGGGGCGGGCGCCGACATTTGGCGCCCCCTCTAATAAAATTTGGCGCCCCTCTCCTATAAAATTTGCCCCCCCCCCCGAAAATAAATCTAAATAATTAAAGGACCTAAAGATATTTATTAAATAAATTAATATCATTTACCTACACTTACATCTCAACAATATAGTACAAAAAAAAAACAATTTTAGGACAGAGCTAACTTCTGACAGATTTTTCTACCTGCGGATTTACCGCGAATGTTTTTTTAAGACCTTAACCCGAAATTAAATGTTATTTGTAATCAAAATAAAAATTCTGATTTTATCAATCTGGTCGTGAATAGTATAGCGCAAGCAGATTTTGCCGCCCACTGAATAGAGGCGCCCGGGGCGGTCCGCCTCTCCGCCCCCCCCCTCGGTGCGCCACTGCATATTATACTATAAGTACTTCTGTCCCAAAACTCAATTTGAAATTGACGCATGTATTGCAAAAATAAAGCTAAAAAGGTTTGATTTATGTTTATAGCCGAAGTGTCGAAATTTATAAAAGTAAAAGTATTACTATTACCTATATTCATACTGTATTCATGAGTGGCTGCATTCATGAATTTCTTACCCACATTTTATACAAACATATTATTGTAATTTTGGAAATGTCTTTCTCTCTTTAAACAGTACTTTTTATTCGTTTATTTTATTTTTTATACTACGACTTGCAAAAATCACTAAATTGTGAGTGGAATTGCAAAAAAGAAAGAATATATTATTATATAAAGAAAAATGAGTTTAGAAATAACTATGCCGGTCCTGACAAACTTATTCCGATTATATCACGACAAACTTATTACATTACTTTCTGTTTTTACAAAAGGTATCAGAATCAAACATAAAAAAATAACATGATAAAGTCATTTTTCTTTATTCCTTTCAAACAGTTTCAAAAAACACGTTAAGTCTTTCAAATTCAAAACTTTCTGGCAAGAGATTAAATCTCATTCCGTCGTCATTTCGGTATGTTTCTTATTTATATTAAGATATTATTCAACTCGTTTTTTTATAAAGGTGAATCGCTTTTTGATGCGAGATCAAAGCCAGGATATTTGTGAAATAAGTTATTAGGTATTCGCGTGTGTGTGTGTATTTGTCAGACGTTTGAACTCTCAAGCAAGTAAAGGTGCTAAAGTAAGTTACCCAACTTTGAAAGTGCTTTAAAAGTAATTAAAATTTCTCTTATGGATTTAGAATGTACGTTGTAATACCTAAATAACACCAACCATTATTAAAATGTATACCTACATATATAATGGATACGTAGGTATAAACATGTTTTAATGTGTTCCCAGTATTAGGTACTTACCCATTTTCTTCCACAAAACATTCACGTCTCATACGAGTTGGTTAAAGATTTGAAACTACATATACCTACTTACTTTATTTATTTATTTTAGCAGGTTTTATCCATTGAATTACCTATTATGTATGTACCTACTAGGAACCAACATGCGGAACAAAAATTAAAAAAAATCAGGACATAATAATTTATAAAATTCAATAAATGATGAACATGCATTTCTTGGTGGAGTTTATTTGAAAATAAAGTTCAAATAAAAGAATGTATAACTTTTCCACAATTTTTATCATCCTGACTAGTTTCGTAGGCACACATCCTACATGGTCACAGTTTCTTAGTCTTCTGTGACCATGTAGGACGTAGGCCTACGAAACTAGTCAGGATAATAAAAATTGTGGAAAAGTTATACATTCTTTTATTTGAACTTTATTTAAATAGTAATTTGCTATGTTTATTCGAACTATTCTCGTCTCTTTCCATCTTTTTGTTTTAAATGGGATGTTTTTTTCCATTATGTGCCACCAGAGGCACCCTTGCTAATCTGGTCTATTGTCAAATTCAGTGTTGCCAAAGGGGGCGATATGGTTTACCTCACACTATGGTTTACCTCCTAGAAAAAGCCACTTTTGCAATCATCAATAATTAAAACGTTAAATTGTTTAATTGAGAAAATAAAAAAGAGAGGAGATATATTAGCATAATATTCATCCGTTACTCTTAAGTATACTGACTGTTGACATTTATTGTTTTTACTATTTTATTTATTCCGTTGCTCTTAAGTATATTGACCTACAAATCACTCTTTGAGGGTGGAATGCCTAATTAATAAAAAAAAAAAGTATATTGACTGCTAATCATTATTTTTACTATTTCTTTTATTCCATTGCTTTTTTATTTATTTATTTATTTTTATTTATTTAGATTATGAAGTTACAAAAATTACATATTTTATAACTTAAAAATAACAATATTATTCCACTTATATTATACAGATTTAAGTTTGTTGATTGCGAATCATTGTTGTTTTTAATATTGTTTTCATCATTGTATCTGTAAATGGTTATTTTAACGAGGTTCCTATTTTTTTTTCTATTCTTTTGCTACATTACAATGGCTTTGTTTTGCTTTTTTATTGTGATTTGATTTTGTTATTATTTTTTTTTATTTTATTCATCACGTTGTATATGTATATTTGACTGTTTTTACCGTTTCTAATATTTTTTAAAATTATTATTGTCATTGGAATTGTTCTTTTTGCTTATTGTATGCTGTTATTTATGTCGCTGTATATGATTTATCTTGTTTAAAGGCACATTTGTGCCGTGAACTTAAATAAATAAATAAATAAATAAATAAATAAATAAATAAATAAATAAATAAATAAATAAATAAATAAATAAATAAATAAATAAATAAATAAATAAATAAATAAATAAATAAATAAATAAATAAATAAATAAATAAATAAATAAATAAATAAATAAATAAATAAATAAATAAATAAATAAATAAATAAATAAATAAATAAATAAATAAATAAATAAATAAATAAATAAATAAATAAATAAATAAATAAATAAATAAATAAATAAATAAATAAATAAATAAATAAATAAATAAATAAATAAATAAATAAATAAATAAATAAATAAATCAGTCAATGCTAGGTGGTATGTTTGACAGCTGTCATAATTTGACATTAGACCTGATTAGAAGCGCTGCCACCTAGTGTGTCTCGTCGGAAGCTCCCCAGAAAACCTCCCATTATGATGACAGGGGAGATAGAAAAAAAAACTTTTTTTACCTACCTAATTGTATTTTATAGAAAAATGTATCTAAATAAAAATAGCCTATAAATCAATATATTTGATAATGCAACGACCTTTTCTCGAACACAGAACATTGCGTAGCATATGATTGTGATTAAACGGTTTCTATTTCATAGACTCATTTTATGAAAAGATGCCGCTTCTATTAGGTGGTAAATATAATTTAATGATTATATCGTAAAATTAGTTTTGCTTTATATAACGTATAAATACGTTAGGAATTTGAATACTGCATACTACTGTTGACTAAAAATGATCAAACAAATGATTTAATCAACTGTAATTGTCGATAAAAAAATTTGCGCACGGTAGATCAAGAAGAATTGGATTGAATAAACTGCGGTCGTCCACACCTCTTCTTATGTTCTCCTAATATAATACTTAATCTGTAGGTGACTCTTTCTCTAAAGTGTTTATCCAACATAGCAGAATCTGCCATGGTTTCAATCCTGTGGATTGGTTGGCAGCAAGCGCGAACAGCTCCTCAACCCCTCTCGGCTTTCTCCTGTTCTCTTTAATTCGACGTATGAACTGCATTCCATATCCTGGCATAAAACATCTGCTGTAGATTGTTCTTGCGCGGGCGTCCGTTATCAATCGAACTGTTGACCATTACCTGAAATATAAGTACCTACCCAGTAAATTTTATGCCTCTTTACATGTCCCAGGCATGGGTCTCACCGATATAGTGTTCATCATTTACTACTATGGGTTATATTTTCTTATAGCCTATCATTATAGAAATATTGTGACGAGGAATTATTTGTAGGTACCTACCTACCTAGTGAGTTTAATAAATAGATAGGTAAGTCATGTTTTTCTCAGAAATATAATTCCACTTAATCTGCCTTAAAACGACGAACAAATGTACCTACAAGGTGGTAGAATTAAGATATCCTGAAAAGTTTTGAATTCGAAATGCGGGATTTGGAAAGTTTTGTAAATAATGTAAACGAAACCAACTAACAAGTAGTACCGCCGCGCTGTAATGAACGGAACGGAGATACCTGTTTATCGCGTCGGATATTTAAATTATTATTATGACAGAGATCTTACCTTAAAATTAGGTGCAAAAGCAACATAGAAGACAATACAAAAAAGTGGAAATTTATCTATATTTTTTTTTAAATGAACCTGTGCTCACACGAAGTGAACATCTTTGACATCTTTCTCACTAACCAAAGGGTTGAGTCGTGAAAGCGGAAAATGGTCGACACGGCCGGGATTCGAACCCACGACCTCCGCACATTATATTATACCAATCGATATTTTATTAATACTCATACTAATATAGGTTTCTTTACAGTTTTTCTAGCCTATACAATATACATACATAGCTACTTGTGCCTACTGTGTCTTAGGCATTCGTTATTTTTTTTTCCTTATTCTGCACTTGCTTTTTGCCAATAATGAAAATTGTATAACCAAGATTAAAAACAGTGTCAAAATAGGCAAAATAGTGAAATAAAAACTAAAGTTTAACAGTTTTTTTACTATAAGCCAACATATTATAATATTGTTTGGAGCAAAAACCAAGTGCTTTCGACCACTGATGGAAATACTAATTTTTTCTACTTAAACAATAATAATAATTGTCCAAAAGATCTTATTTGTAATTTATTTGGCTCGAAATTTATTTTCTACATACAAACAGTCGTGATTGTAATGTTTTTTTTATCAGCAAGGAGTTTACTTTGAAAAAAAATGCACCGTTTTTCATCTAAAGATTCTCTCATTAAGTTGCACGAACCTAGACAAGCATCTAGCTAGCTAGACTAATGAAGAATAATTGCTCAATATAACGTTGCAAACGTAGCAGGTACCTATTCAACACCTGGAAATTTGACACTACATATTATTATACTCCAAGAAAAAAACTTTCCGCGAGACATTCAATTCTAGTTCTTCTTCATTATTTGCAAAGAGAACTATATCGTCTGCAAATCTGAAGTTGGTTAAATACACTATGGATTGACAGTTGAGGTAAACGTTTGAATTTAGAAAGGTACTAAATTATTATGTAGATTTCCAACATGTGCTTAAATATTTGTAGGTAAATACAAGATAGTAGCTTAAATTCTAATACATATAATAATATAATTTTTGATATAAACACAAAAAATATACAGAGTCGTGGCTAATGGAATTTCCCCTATCGCGAGCTGAATTTTATAACAATTTCAGTAGAATGTTTTAATATTCCTTCGCTCTCTTCACAATATTCTTTTTTCTTTCTCTCTTTTGCGCTTCCGATACATTTTAATAGATTTTTCATTATTCTTATGACACCATTAAAAAGGTTTGTCTTACGTAACCTAATGTTCTTCACTCGATTGATCAAATTTCAATATCCTGCGATGACAAGTCTATTGAAAGGCTGTGTAGCTCCGCACAATGGAAACTGATACGACCACGGCTGACATTTTTATTTGTGGAAATGAAAATTCATATTACACGCGATCATACATTTTGTTTGTTTGTATTTTCTAGCGCAAAAAATAAGCCTGCCATTGTCATTATTTTTGTAGTAAAATATTTCATATTAAAAAAAAAAATAACAAAACGTTATATTTTGAAAAGGCGATAGGTACTGAACATAGTTTTTTTTTTGTTTTCAAATATGAGGAACAATAAACTGTCTATTTTTAAACTTAACTTATCACAACTTTTTAAATAAGGATAGGTATTTTTTCAGAAAGATAAGATTGAGTCTGCCTAATTAACTATGCATAATAGCCATACGGGAGATACCTGTTATTGGATCACTGGAGATTCTATGTTTTTGTTTATGTTGAGTGTTCTGAAAGTGTCTCTAATGAATACGTAAATAAATAAAGATAAGAATGCAGACAATAAAAATGAAGTTGATATTATGGTAATTTTATAATCCCATATACCTAATGGTTGATAAGTTTGTCCGTAACTAGGTGTTTTTGATTAAACACTTTAATTCTCCAGGTTCCTAGACAGCGGTGGGTCTGACGACAAGACGGCTGTTTTTGAAAATCGCGATAATGTTTTTTGTTACGACGGTAACCGCGAAGACAATTTCTACACTGACACATTCACCGCTGTTTATAACAGTGTCGTATTCCTAGGAAAACAACCCATAACCGCACGCGAAATATAGGTACTTCGTACAAATGGCAAAACCAATCGAACTACGAATTATATTTCATTATATCCTATTTTTTAGTTATTTTATCCGTCGGAAAGTCGATATTCGTTGCAATAACGATAAAAATGTCCGCGATTCCTACATACAACTGTTGCTACGGAAAAAATGTAAAATTTTCGATTGTACTCAAGGCGGTAAAGTATTTAACTGATTTATAGGAAATCAAAGAACAATGACTTGTTTCTATGTCTGTCGTCCAACAGGTAATTTAACGTTACCCACAACTATTTTGGAACATAAATAATATATTTTGAATTTTCGAAGAAAAATACCAAATTTTGTAGTAAGTATTCTTTGGCATGAGTTGTTTTTTCATCGTCTTAGAGAAAAAAAAATATAAAAAATTCCTAAGAATAAGGTAGTTAAACAATAGGTATGGGTAGGTACAACGATCAATGTCGAAACATTCATTTATACAATTAAACGAAAAGAAATGAACAAGAGCTTTGCTTCTGAGAAACATTGTCTTACTTGTTTATTTAAAAAGAAATGAAAGAAGAGAAAGTAAAATATTTTATATCATTTTATTGTATACCTTTCTTGCTACAACAAACAATTTAATTCGTCTATCTTAAATATTATTTTCTCCGAAAAAAAAAATCTCGTTTTATTTTCATTTTGTAGCGTTGGCGTCTCACTGTACGTGTATGTATATAGGTACTTGTTTCCTATAGATGGGGCTACCAGCGAAATTCATTTCTTTTTTCATTTTTTATGACTTCATAGACCACTGAAGGTAGACCAAATAAGCATTTCATAACATAGTATTGTATCAAGCATCATTTTTTTCAGATTGCCAAAAAAAATTAATGCACATTTAAAGCAATAATACTTACGTTAAATTTTATTATAATTTATGTCATTGTGGCCTTATACAAAAGTGGATGTAAGGATAATAAAAAACTTTGTACAAAGCCCTAAAAATAAATTTCGGAAGTTACACTACATGACGGAATAGAAAATACGAAAATAGGAATGAATTGATGAATGAATGAATGAAATACAAATTAGTGAACATACCTACTGAAATACTGTAATTCCCTAGACATGACAATATCCACAGACAACTCATCAAATTTCCACAAACCGAACTGTTTTAGTATTGTACTTTGGTCTCCAAGTACAATAATTATTGAATTTCTGCTTTTTATTCAAACAAAAGATTTTTTTTTAAACTTCAAATTTATTTTATCATTTCCACAGAAAATGCAAAATTATACCCATATGCTTCAAATTTACCTTTATTAGTATTTAATTTTGGAATGAAATCATGCGCTTGTCCGAAAAAATCAGGATTTAACTTTTTGGCTTTGAATCTGTGTTTTTTTTTGTAATTAGAGGTTTTAGAAAATATGTTTCCCTTGTTTTATTAACTTTAATTTTTGTACAATGACGGGAATTAATAGATAAATAAATTCTCGGACAATAATGTTGTCTCTACTATTATTATTGACTGTTTATATTACCTATATTATAAGAGTGCATTTCAACCAAACGAACATAGATCTAGAGTTGGAAAATAGAGTATATTTTCTTGATCGTTGATATGGTCACCAAGGAAATAACAACGAGAAAAGACTGTCATCGCACACTTATTAATTAGTGTCCAGTATCAACCACAAAATAAATTATGCTCTGTTTTTAGATTCGGTTCTTGTTAGTTTGGTGTAAACTAATGCAAACCTCTGGGAAATCATAGTAGATTAATATAATGTGATAGTACAGGTTTCAAGTAGTGATGTAGTATGAATTAGAATATGAACAGAACATGATCTGAATCGTTACAATAATTGATGGAGATTGTTTGTCTGGGATAGGAATCTTCCCTAATGACTTGTGTCGTACACATCTGGGGCTGAGCTGTTATGATTGTCTCAAGTGTTCCTAAGATAGGATTGACATCGTCTAAGTGTCTCATTTAAATCAGTCGTCACACTCATTAGGTTGTTTCCAATCAACAATACAATTAATGTTATAATTGTATTGGGATTGCTGATTATTATAATCCTGTAACTCTATATTGTCTTTTTTTGACACTCATTTCTTACCCGAACATGTCTATTGAATCCTCAATGTTTTTTCTTTGTCGGCCTTATTCATTCATGAATTACACAAAATGACATGTTAGGGCATGAACTACCCCAAATTCAAGAGGTGTCTCAAATATTAAGCTATTTCTTCATGATGTCGACACCCGGTAGCAGCCTGCCACATTATACAAAGCCGCACAACTATCAGTCACCATCAAGTCTTCATAGAGTGGACATAGAACACGTATCATCCGTCTCGCGACGCGCATCGCTGTTCGCCACTCGGCGTCCGCGCATTACCACATATATGTATTCTTCATTCTTTGTAATATGTTCTTTCATCAATAAAACCGATCAGACCTACAAGACCTTCTATCTTTGCAAACCACCAAAAAATCCCAAAATGTTTCCAAAAACTTTTATTTCATTGGTTCGAAGGAGGCTTTTGGTTGTGAGAGTGCCGGTTTTCCGTATATCATAACAGGACAGACAAAACAAACAACGAATTATAAAATATTGCTGCTAATTGCAAAACAACCAGTTTAAACAAATTTATGAATGGACTGGCGTGCAAGCATGCTGTGTGTAGATTCGTGTCGGAGCCCCGTGCTTCGGTCAATCAATTTGATATTACGCTCTCGTGAGGTGTCGGGTTCCTAACAAGAAAATGTAATAAAGTAAAGAGGCAAAGAAAGGTGTTGAGTAGAGAAATTCTTTGATTGCATTTTCATCACGAGCATAATATAATATATTCTTGATTGTTGTTGTTTGTAAATAAGTTTATTTAAATTGCAATAAGAAACACGTCAGTATAATAGAAATATGTACTTTTTTTTAATACGTATATCAATGTTTGTATGCTTTCTGTATTCTGAATTTTAATATTGTTTTAACATTTTATAGTTTGATAAATACTTATTTGATGATGTAAAGTTTATAAGAATAAATTAATGTTATCTATATACCTACTTATAGTTCAGAATATACAAATATCATGCATTATTTTAATCCTTTCAGCCAAATCGAGTTTTTCCGCAAATTTCGTTATCGTTTCTTTATGCATTTGATATCCCGATCCCGATCCTTGAGGAAGTCTTATGGCTGTTTCACATCACGCCCCGAATCTTAAATTCTTTCATTTTCTCAGTCATAACGGAAAAAACCGTATAACTAACTGTACCTACACTAATTTAATATGCGATAAAAATAACCTCAAATCTGATTTTAAAAATTCATTTTAAGTATAAGAAAATTATAAGCATTAAGTATAAAAATTGCATTATGGGACAGAACAATTCCATTTTTTTTAAATTCAAATCGATGATACAATGTCGGCGATGAAAATGAGATTGTAGGTATATGAAATAGTAAAATGGGTGAATTTTAAACATTATCTTGGAATAAATGGCTTAAGATTAAAACTAAAGAAACCCGTCATTTAAGATGCGCTGCCATGAATGCTGGGGTTATTATTTTCAAGATGCACTACCTACCTAAACAGAAGTTATGTACAGTTGGAGCGAGCACACACCCCGAATTATTGGACCGCGCAGTGCTCTCACTGCTGCTAAGACAAACACTTGAAATATTCTCAGAGTTGACGGGCAGGTCTATGTGAGCAATTCTTGGACGTCAAAATGATACATTGCGGCATTACACTTACATCGTATTTGCTGAACCTGGCATATGCAGCTTTACTATTCCTTGAAACATTTTCCAACACTCTGCTAAATATTCTTGTACGGGTATTTTATAAAACGACATGTAGGTATATTATAACAAATGATATAAAATTTGGCTGCTTGTTCGCGTTTTGTAGTATTTTGTCTGAATTCAAACACATTTTGTTTAGAACTGATTGATTTATTTCCAAATATTTGCAATTGGGAGCTATAAAACAAAAAATCTTAAAAAGAAATATGATAGTTGAATTGTTTTAAGGTTTTTATTTATTTGGCGTTTTTAGCCTGTCGACAGGCAAAGGAAAAGGTCATGAACTGTTCGATTTTATTGAATGTAATGTGGGTAATTTGACGTTTATTTTCGTAGCAAGAAATAAGTACTTAATACTCATTTTTTTGTAAATAAGAACTTCTAATTATTAAGAATCACATTTCTTCAATATATTTTTTCTGCGGACATTATGTTATTTTAAATTTTCAGCAACTATCGACATACAACTATTTTCCGTAGTTGGTTTGGAAGAGCATACCAAGGCTGCTTCTCAGACTTCCTCAATCTGATCAACGACACGACATAGGAATCTGACACAGTGTTTCTGCATTTATCTTACTCAACATCACTATATTCACCTCTTAAATTTTGACCTAACATCTTCTTCCCAACATTGGTACCTAACGATAAGATTGCTTGTTGAAATTATTATTGAATAAAAGTTAAGAAAAGTGCGTAATCAGTCTAGAATAATAATAATAATACCTACCTAATATCAAAAATAAACTTACTATAGAAATCAAATGAAATTGACAGCCTAGGAGAACTTTGATATTTAAAAGTTTACCTAAAATTTAAACATCTGTTTCAAAACATTTATACTTTATTGATTACCTGCTGAGTTTCAAAACATTTTCATTTAAATTATTGATCAATTTTTAAGTGTCGTTGTTGCTATTGAAACTTACTGTTAGTTTGACATTCCGTGTAATCACTTTTTATGATGTTTCACGGTATTTTAACCTTCGGCTTGAAACTTTACCGCCTAATGTCGAACTTAGTTGATGTTAAGTGATCACTTAAAATAAAACTGGAAAATATAGAAATTAGTACATATTTACTAATGAAGAATGTCAAAGTCGTATTATAACAAAAACAAAATATAAGGATGAAAGATAAAATACGTAATAAATAAAAAGTAAGAAGGCGCGGTCGACCGAAAGTGAAGTGAATCAAACATATCGATTCCACCAACAAGGAAGGCCTGAGGTTAGGAACCAAAGAAATAGGAGAATTTAGAAAAGATGGTGAAAGAAGTGTGTTTGGAAAGAAAAGAGTGAAGGTCCGTTTTCTCTGCCTTTTCTTTCAGGGAAACGGCGAATAGGGTTAGAATAATGAAGGCGACTCAGAATGTTTTATTAAAAAATATTTCAAGAAATTAAATATTTTCTCTCTTTTTGAACGGCTATAACGAATACGAGTCTTATAGAATTAATACTAGATGTCCGTCCCGGCTTCGCACGGGAACTGAGTTGCGCGGTATTTCTACTTGACATGACTCCCCTCCCCGCCCCCCGCTGGCGTGTACATCCTTTCAACATCGGATAGGTTGAGATGATAGAGACTATGCTTTTTTCCATTTTTAAACTCGTAATAACTTTCGAATGGAATGTCCGAATTGAATAATTCAAAAAGTTGTATAAACATATTGAAGCAGTCTTGAATATGAACTAATTTATTTGAATACGCAGTAATTCCAAGATACTAATAAAGAGCCTTTTCTAGAGGTGACTATTAATTACATTTTTTTAAATAAAAAAACACTTATGGTGGCATAACTATAATAGTTAGACATATATGCTGTCGCGATGCTTTTTGTAAATAATTATGTCTTCTACTAAATTGTTGTACATTATTTTACTCTATCATCATTAGTTTTCACAGCGTTCGCTATAAAAAGAATATTTTAGGTAAATTTTTTACACCTTGGGTTATATTATTAGAGTTTTCGTAGGTTACCCATTTTTTTTTTGAAATTCAATATAGCCTATGTTCAGCGGGGATAGTGTAGCTTCCCAACAGTGAAAGAATTTTTCAAATCGGTTCAGTAGGTTTGGAGCCTATTCGATGCAAACAAACAAACAAACAAAAAATCAAATCTTTCCTCTTTATATATTAGTATAAAAAAAACTTTATTGGATAGAGCAACATGTGACAAGCTCGAATACTCAAAAAAAACAAACCGAGATTACCTATAGTTTTCAGCACTAAAAAGATCGTTCAAAAATATAATCCTCAACGTAGGTACTAAGAGATCCATAATACCTTCAAAATGTAGGTCATTTTAGATATGTAAAGATCACACTGAAAGAATGCATCTTAAAAAAGGTTACGATAATCAAACAAATCTGAGTAAGGCTATGTTCTAACTGAAAAGTGATAGCGCGACCATGCGATGAGCGATCATACAATGTTCTTGATTTGAAAGATCCGTCCGCGTTTGAGTGTATGAAACACGTCATCACGTGGATCGCGAACGCTTTCCAGTTAGGACACACGGTAAACTAAAAGTTTGTCAACCTCTATACTTTAATCCCGCAAAAAATACATATAGATCTATGAAAGGAATGAAAGAAAAATGATGAGGTTTAATTTTTTATATCTTATATGAATTGGGAGGGACTGTATTTAGTTTGAGTATTAGAAGGTTGATGGAACCTACCCCGAGACATTATACAACAGTTTCGTACTGAATTAGTTGTGATAACAATAAACAGACTGTAAAGGTGTTTCCACTTTGGCGATACAGAACACGTTCGTATATACAGCCTTATCTCTCTGCATTGTACTCACCCCGTCGTTGATGTTGATACCTCCCCGAGCCTCTCTTTGTGCTGTGCTGTGTGTGTGGAGCGAAGTGAAGGGTTGTTCAAGTGTTGGTATTATGTGGCAACTACTCTATCTTTGTACGTTCGTGTCTAGAATATGTCAGAAGGTAATTACGTATTAAGGAATTCTTCCACAACCAGCTGAACAATGATAATATGTGATGTATTACAATTTTCCTTCTGCACACTACATACATTATTTAAGTAGAGCCCAATGTAAGAAACTCTCCGGTGTTATTACCTATGTACGTGTGTACAGAACATTCAGACGTTCCTCTCACTGCACGAACTAAGGAACAATTCCGTATAAAAGTGTACAACAAGTTACGGTTTTGATTACCGAGATGAAAACCAAGATTATGAAACCTTAAAAAACAACATAATATTATGAAGATGGGTATGCAACTAGTTTAATTTAATTTAAAAAATGATAAATAAATTGTTTAGAAAGTGCATCATTTCTTTTTTCTGCCTTTGTATCGTCCATTGCTCTAAAATTTCTGCAAAACAAGATCAATCAAATCCTCTGCCCAACTTTTTTAACATGTTGAAGTAGCTCATACCCTGGGTAGTATTTGAACTTTCGACCTTTGCTATGGATAGCCGATGCGTAAGTCTCCAGGGCATGAGCTGACGGGTGAATGAAACTGATTCCTTTAAACTATTTTGGTTGATGGAATTATTCTATTTTTATTATTGCTCTACTGTTGATTTAAATGACTTTATGTCGTTTGCATTAGATAAATAAATTAGAAGTCTTGATAACAGAAGGTATCAAGACCATATTATTATGCTCCAACTAGAAAATAAACATGCCGTATTTTTTTTTCTATAAAGAGTCTGAACATCACTATTTACCAGTTGTTGACATATTAGGAAATCAAAAGGCTCCTTTACATTTTATTTTTTGGTATTGTTCTAGAATTATCATTTTATTTATCTTAATACAACCACAAGCCTGCTACATAATAACATAATACTGTCCATATTAATTAGGATTCAGACGTAGGTACTCCTGTGGATGTGGTCTCAATGAATCGGCCAGGCCAACTGGAAATTTAATTTAAACGGACAGATTATCTGAAACCGTGAATACAATACAAGTTAATGATTTCATAAAATAATATTACATATTCTAAACAGCGTAAAAGTCTATTTGTTAATTTAGATCAGTAACTAATATAAATAGATTTATTCGAGCATTCGCTCGGAACAAATTTAGTGTGCGCTCATTTTGATGAGAGGTTTGTATGATGATTTTGTTTCCATCTTTGAAAAATGATTGTTTTATGGTTATCCTAAGTATTTCATTTAAAAATGAGTCGAATGCATTTTGCCAATATCGGGTTGGCCTTTTTTTTAATACTCGGATTCAAAAACAAAAAAAATAGTTCTCATTTCTCTTTGTTGTTCTTCTGATAATTGTATGATGATTGTAGCACAGTTGCCTGATGGTAGTGTAAGGATGCGAAATTGTCTGTTCTTGTTTCTTGTCTTTTGACGATGACTTATAATGATATATACCGAACTATAAAAATAAATACCTAGTTTAAGATAATTATATCACATATTTTTATTCAACAAACTGTTATCAGAAATTATTTTCATAGAATTCAAAATTTGCATTTGATACGAACTTTAAAGATACTTTTTTCATGTTTATAAAACGTTTCATTTGAAAATATAAAATGTTGTTATAAAATTTCTAAAAATAACCGTTTATTTTTTTTCCAATTGTATGATCTAGAATTCGATCCTTATAAAGGAATAATAAGCAGTTAAGTTCAATAACTTAAATGCTGAATTTCTTATAGATAAATTTAACAGTAGTTTAATGTGCTGAGGACTCTCGAAGCGTATTCACAGACTCAATGTTTACCTTCTTGAAGGTTCAGGAGTCATACCACTCCGACATTAATAAAAATATTTTTAAATTATCTTATATTCTAGTCTTTTAAGCCGTTTTTCCATTACAACTTCAGGATTTTCGGGGTCTTTTTTCCGTCAATGTGTCTAGCAACCAGGGCTACCAGGTGTTCAGTATTTTACCGAACTGTTCGGTATTTTAGCACCGTGTTCGGTTATGACAAAAATACCGAACTATAGACTGTTTGTATTTTTATTTCCGATTTATTTTTCTCCCTAAAATAAACCATAAGGTACCAAATTTTCGGAATGATTTTTTAATTTTTAGTGCATTTATTACTTTTGGGATACCAAATTTTGAAAACGACATTTTTTTGGTGAACCTTTTCGGATACTAAGTGGGAACACTGGTTCGGTATTTTTTTTGAAAAAAAAACCTGGCTATACCCTGCTAGTAACATGCCCACTCTTTGCTATTTTAGTGAGTATGCTATAGAAAAGATTTCAATGCAACATAATATCTCTGACCCCCTAGGACCATATCGGGATATTTTTAATCAAATACTTAAGAGTACGACAAAAAACAAGCTCGTTTGTTCCTTTAAAAGAATTATATTAGGTGATTACCTACATACCTGAAACTTTTCAAGTATCAAACATTTCGACAATTCTAGTTTGGACACAAAATTTTATGATCGTCCTAAAAGTCGTTACAGATCACTTGAAATGGATGTGAAACGTTCGCTTTCTTTATGTTTTGTAGAATAACCATCGACAATCAACAGGGGATCAGAATATAAACGAGGGCTGTAATATTAGAAGGGTCTTTGGGGATGACCGTTTTTTTATACTTAAGTTTTCACGTTTTCCATTAAGGGATTCCAAAGTACATTTAGTATCAGCGGACATTGTTGATGAAATTCGACGAAATTAACTAATGACATCCAACAGCATCCTACTTGCCCCTGATTCTCTATGAAATTCTAACATCAACAAAAATGTCAAAAAGTGTTAATATTGTACTAGGGGCACCCACTCACTATGTGACGCAATTATAATTTCGATTTGAAGATAGTGGTTGTAGGTAGGAACCTAAAGCTACAAAATATGGTGAGAATTTATTGTAACGAATTCTTAATTCAAATTTATTGTGTAAGTTTGCTTTTCAGTCACCGGGACATAAGTTTTATACAGCATATTGAAGTTGTTGGAAGACTAGTGGTATCTAGTCTGGAAAGATGTCGAAAGTGTATTTGTGTTCACTTTAAGTGAGCCCAGATTCATTTAAAAAAATTCTAGTTCGCATAACAAGTGTAGGTACACAACATGTATCTCAAGCTCATCTTAGCTACACAAAATTAAACTCAGAACTAACTCGGAATCTGAGTTGTGGGCCATTGTGTATTTTCTTTACATTTTCAAACAACAGAACTCATTCACCTCTACATAAATAGCGGTTGATGTGTGATTTCGTTTCGGGTAGGCGGCATTAGTCGATCAGTCATTTAGTGTTCAGGGCTTTTATAATAAAGATTTTAACAACAATAACAATTAAGAATATTTTATCCGTCTAGCGATGTTTTGAAAGGACACACTCCGTTAACTTTAAAAACACCGTCATAAGAAGCAGAAACAGTTTTATTTAAGTGTAAGTACCTACGAGAACAGCAGGCAGGTAGATCCTTTCATTTTGATACAATATGATAATAGTATATTTTTATAACTTGCTCTCTAAAAATGTAAAATTATAACGGGGACCCTTATAAAATATCCAACTTTTTATGAAATGACTTTTTATATGATATCACCTGCGGACATTTCCCCTTGTCAAAAGTGATACGCTCTGGTATAATTTTGTACGCACACACTACCTACAGAGCTTAAATGTCCTGTGCTGTATACTTTTTTTACGAGCAGCGGTTTAATGTCAACTGATATTGTGTCCAACTGGACGTTGGTCAGTTGTTTTTGTTGGGCGACAATGGTAGGTACGTGGATTTTTTGTTACTTGGCAATACATAGGTAGTACGGGAGCGCGCCGGTTTTAAAGTGTCCTCCAAATGGGTTGGTATTATTTCGTAATTCCCACCTAATGACCGCTGTGGAGGACATTAAATGTTTTGGCGAAAGAAACTTAACGACTATCACGACAAATTAATGTTTTATTTTTCTTCCAATTGAATGTTTCTCTAATGGATTTCTGACCGATTGTTTCATCCTATTTTTATTCTTCTTAAAAATTTTCACCGCAATTCAATTTATTATGTCTTATGTTTTAGACCCCAAAATGATTAAGCACCTCAAAAAAATCTAACTACTTATAGGAAAAGTAAAAGAATAAAGGCAGTGATAGCAGATAACGTAAAAAAAGAAGTTTCTTCATCTGAAAAATGGTCACAATTCTTGAGTAGTGGTTTCAACTTATAAGTACCTACCTAGTAAGTAAAACAAGGTTAGCAAAGAAAATCGAAAATGCAAAAAATGCAATACTTATTACAAGAAAATCCAACAGATAGTTTGTTGGTTATAAAAAAATGATGCACAGTCAATCAATAAAACCTCCCTTACATCCCACATTGAGGCAAAGGGAGGCAACAAAAACTCGCCATTGCGCTCGATCTTGCGCAATGTTTATGACCTCCTGCCATACCATGTCCAGATCACTCGATTTTAAATATTAACATAACAAGTTATCAATGACTTAGATTTAACACACCTGCTCATTTCACATTATAAAAAAACGGGATAACTTACAAAATTAGAAATTGAAAATAAAAATCCAATGAATAATCCAATATTATGATTTTTTTTTGTATTGTTTAAATTGAATACTTACCTACTTGTTATGTTATATTGTTCTGCAAATTTATAAACATATTTTGTAAAACAGAAATTCACATTATTATAATCTCTTGAATAAACAAAAAAAAATGTTTGGAATTAACTTTGTAGCTGTGATAAGCAAATACGCTTTTACGTGTCATTTTTTGTACGTTAAATTACGTCCTAAGGACCGGTCTCTCTCCTGATTTGAAATATTATTTAACAATTTATTTTGCGAGGCTGTCTAAACTTTCGCGTGATATAAAAATATATCGGATATTCCATTTTGCGTGTAGGTACTTTGTGATCTATGTACGAAATTTTCAAGGTTTTTTTTTCATTACAAAAAATATATAAAATAAATAACATTACCGCTTTACCAATTTCGGAACAAAAAATTTGAAATACACAATTAAAACTTTTTATAACAAAATTTACCTATTTATAATTTATTCACGCGAATTGGGATAAAAAATTAATCTCGATTTTTACATAATTTTCGATATATTTTTCTAAAAGAAATTAAAATAATTCGTTATAGTTATTAATATAATTCGTTATTCTACATAAAATTAAAAATATCTTTTCTCTCTCTCTAATATATAAAATAAATTAAGTGTTTTTTTTATGTTTCGCTGGAAGAACCTGAGAAATCGCCTGAGGTAATTTTTCGTCAACCATTTCCATAAGATTTGAGCCAGGATACCCCTAGGTTCATGAATAATAAATTTTGACCTCACCGGAATCCGAAAACTCTTGATCAGAATCCAGCGTCTATTATGCCATTAGGCTACCGAATTCAGTAGATTGTATATTTTTTAAATTAATATATTTTTTGAATTATTGAAATGAAAAAAGTCCGGTTTTAGAATCGTAATTCCATAAAATGAGGTAGATCAGCTAAATAATTTAGCTGATATACCTCATGAATTATTCATACTGTTTTAAATAAGTACTGTGTTAATTGAACAATAGTTCTGAAACCGGTCGCTAGGTTATAAAGTTCATTTATTCCTACCTATGCATTTTTTGAATTTAATAACTTTCAAATTTATCCAGTCAAAAATTTGACGGACTAAGAGAAAACTACGGATTTACATTGATTTCTGAAACTTTTTTGTAATTATTGCATCATAAAGTCAGCACCACTGTAAACAAAGGTTGTCAAACTTTCATAACATTTCGATTCCCGGTGTCACGACAAACTCTCTAAATAAATAGATATTTTTTAACTAATTCTTTGTTAAAAATTGCGCCATTTATTGTGCATTTGAAGTTATGCAATTGACTTCTCCCATCTGATAACGTCTTTCAAGGAGAGCGCACATAAGGTTAAGTTCCAAAGTTCTCGACTTAAGCGCTTTGGCGAAACTTCTATAGAGAATCGCTAAATGTAGGGGTAGTTAAGTGACTGAGTAGGTACTATATATATAACTAACTACACAGGGATGACAGTTAAAGTTAAGTATTGTAATAATATTTGATGAGACATACAATTATATTATTGTTGTTCCAACTGTTTAGAGATTCGCTTGTTATGTTCGTGTCGCTCTGGGGATGAGAATCTAACAGTTGTGCACGACACGTAGATACCTGAATCAAAGCTAAATTACATTTCGTATGTATTGAAGTTAGTTGCAGATTTCTTCGTAAATTGGTGGGAACTTGTGTAAGTTATTGGGTATTTTTTTTTAGAAAAATCGTCAGTATTATTTTACATTCTTACTTACATAATATATACTTAGTTCACGTTCGCTACCAGTGTGGAGTATGTGGACGCCACGAAGTTCCTCCAAGCCTCTCTACATATATTGCGCCAGTTGTACAGTTAAATCGCACAGTTAAATCCGTGCGTATTCAATATAGTAGTAAGTCCACTGGTAGAAGACCACCTGGAAGACCAAGGCAGCGGCTTATAGACAACGTTGCCCGGTACCTGGACGTGCTGGGTGTGGGCGATCAGTGGGAGTCCGTTGCGCAGAATAGGACGGCTTGGAAAAACATTGTTCAGGAGGCCAAAACTCTGCCGGAGTTGTATGGCCATCGGAAGTAACTAAGTATTCAAGATTCTCGATGGACATGCGGAGAACATGGCCAAACCAGCTCAATCTGCTATTCTGGATTGGCTGTTGTGCTGTACTGGCGCCTACGGTCTCATTTGTGACATAGTGGTACCACCTAAACCCCAAAATCTGTCGCAAAAAAACCGTTTCAACACTCAGGATCTTCTGTTAGAGGCGACACTACTTAGTTTTGGTGGAGAAGTTAGTGGATTTCCACAATTTCCTCGTGTTGTTAAAGGATACAACTCGACATTGCAATTCTTATGTAAAGTTCCATTCTTACGAATTCGCAAAAAAAAATAGTTTTTTTTTTTTTTTTTTTTTTTTTTTCAGATTTTTTATTTATTGTCACGAAAGGACGTCCATGTAGGGACGATGTGCCATTAATACCAAGTTTCACAAAAAAAAGAAACAACAATCAATAGCATGTTACAAATTCAAATTCAAATATTTTTATCGAGAGAATAGAAAAACACTCAAAATACATATACACAATAATAAAATTTATAGATTTTTTTTATATACATTTTACCCCCAAAATTAAGCAGAGCTCGTGCTTTGGGGGATTGGGTTGTATTTATTTATTTATTATTTATTTATTTTATCCAAAAAAATAGAAAAAAACATAAGCATTTTACAATGTGTGTGTATATACACACACATTGTAAACGAGATTTAGACGAGATTTATTTACTTTAAACAAGCGAAAATACAAACATAGTAACATACAATAAATAAGCATTACAGAAGACACATGCACTTATATGTGTTGATTTAGCCTTTTTGTATGTGTTTTCTTTTTGCTTCATATATTGTATATTATGTAATAATGTTAATGGCCTATGGCCGTATATGATTTAATAAATAAAAATAAAATAAAATAAAATAAAATATGTGTTATTTTCGTAGCCACAATAATTTTTTACTTTATTCGTTTGCTACATTTCAGTTATTATTTGACGTATAGTATATTTTGTTTTGAATAGCCATCATTGGCCTGGTTTTTTTCAGAGAGACGAGAATCTCAAGGGATCGAAACAGGTCATTTTGCTGGAACAAATTTTCAAAACGGAGGTTGGCAACCATTACTTCGAACTCCTCGCGTTCTTGAGCTAGCCTTACTAAAGCTGCATCGTGCACTATTCTAATTCACTGTCTAGGATTCTTGAGCTACGAAACTCTCTTCTGCGTCATACTCCTTGTTCCCTACATTTTTCCCGTATGAAAGACCTCGTCATTTCAATTCTGGTTAGAGTTTAAGTATCTCGATTCCACTTGTATTATAACACCAATGAAAGATTTCAATAATTCATAAATTTTCTGACATACGGTCGCAACTGAATATAAAAAATTCATCCCTTTTACAGCGACATTAGTTCCGTTTAAAAACTTCTTACACCCTAGGGTACTCGGATGTATACGAAGGGATGCGGAGTATTCCAGTGGCACGCTACGTAAGTAAGACGTAGTCGGGAATAGATTCAAAATCTCAGCGCATGAAAATACCAGCGTTCTGATATTATTTTTCTTCAGTTGCAATCACGGAATTACATTAAGTGTAGACTAAGTGCCGCGTCGAAGGAGATTCTAAACATTTATGAAATACTTGGAGTTTTATTCTACTTTTGAGAAGATTCAAATGATGTAGTAAATGCCTAACAAGTCATCCAAGTCACGATTGGATCTTTAAATGAACCATTAGAAATAGGAATGTTGATAATATAGGAAAACTCTTTCAAAATCTATTATTTTTTATTTTATTAAACAGATAGGGTGGGGCAAAAGTCCCGCTACCATTTTGATTGCATATAACTTTGTTCAAAGAAAAGATAAGTAGGTTTGGTTTTCATAAAAAGTTTATTTGGTCTTTACATTTTTTTCATTATGATTGGAAAATTATATCGGCTAAATGGTGACCGCGATTCGCTATGCAAATTTCGCAAATTGAAAAGGAATTCAGCCCGAGATGTTACAGTTGTCATGAAAAATGCCTTAAAAAGAGCCGGAAATTGCATAGCAAAAGTTTAAAAAAGTTTTTGAAACTCAGTAACACGATACATTTTGTATGGAAAACGTGTATATGTATCGAATGCGAGAAGCGCTTTTGTTTCAAGAAATATCCTTGCGGCGGCGCTATACACATTTTCCATACAAAACGTATCGTGTAATAATCACTTTACTTCCGATAAAACTTAGAATCGGTTACTGCATACTGGTTAAACCACTCGGCCGGCCAAATTATCCAATAGATTGATCATAAGACGTGAATTAATAAGATTCATCATATTATTAAAGTCAAATACTTAACGAAATAAAATCTTAACTTTAATTACAGTGAGCGGTGTTGCGAAATTAACACATCGCCACTTCATGTAACGTAGATTTAATTTATTTACGTTGAAAAAAGTGAAGGCAATTACTCTCTATGTATATGGGAACTCACTTCCTTTATTCCACGCCACATAATTAATTAATCTACGGGACGGTTTTGATGTTTTAATTAAGCTGGTAATCAAAAACTGTGCTGGATAATTATTGTTATAGCTTCCTTCCTAGTGGTACGTCCTCCCTTGCTTCGAGGGCTGAACGATGTCTACCCCTAATAGCTAGCTGGGGGATTTCAAGCTTAAACACTAAAAAAATGAACGAATTTTTCGATGAATTAAATTACTAGCACGAAATTCTGAAAAAAATGAACGTTGAGATATTATGTCTTATAGTGAATCTTTATATGATATTATGTCTTATAGTGAATCTTTATATGAAATATTATGTCTTATAGTGAATCTTTATATGAAATATTATGTCTTATAGTGAATCTTTATATGATATTATGTCTTATAGTGAATCTTTATATGAAATAACGAGCTACAAAAATAATAATAATTTCAAAAGTTCGTCTGTAACTTGGCATTTTCGTTGAAACACTCTAACACAACGCAAAATATTTAAGTATCAGTTTTTATATAAGTTAATGACAAAACGAAGTATAAATGCATTCGAGATGAGATATCTTCGAAGAATATGTGGAAAGACTCTGTGGGATATGGAAAGGAATAAGAAGATTCGGAAGGAATGTGGTATGGAAGTTAGTGTGACAAAGATGAAGTTAAAAAAAAGTTGAGATAAGAATGATGAAAGATACGAACTGGATGACAAAGAGAATAATATTTAAGGATGAAAGTAAAGGTGTGGCCGACCGAGAATGATGTGGATTGAGCATATCGAAGGAAGGCCAGGTCAGAAGCAAGAGAAATAGGAGAGGTGTCGGTGGAAGAAGTTTGCTTGTGTATAGTAGTGGAGGTTCGTACTCTCCGGCCCCTTACGGGACACGGCGTGAAGGGTAAAAAAAACAAACATTGATGCAAACAATACTAAATTTTGAATGATAAAACTTCACCACTATGGTTTTGACTGTTTTTTGACTAGGGGTATCACCATTTTAGGATGATCTGTGCAGTCTTGCATATTAGAATAATTCTAATGTGTATAAAAAAATTTCATTGTTGATCGTATGATTTTCTTTTTATTTTTTTTAAAACACTTCAAAGTGTTTGTCGTGTTGTTTGGTTGGTTGATTTTTACATTCTCTTTCGATGCCTTCTTTCTACAGTAGGTGCCTACCTACTAATTTTAATTTTGGATCAATTGTAATTCAATCTTATAGGTATATTTTGAATCTATGTTGTTAAAGCTTTCTATGAATATAATGAATTGTGTTTTAATTCAATTTATTTTTGTTTTGTTTCAGGTTTGTGAACCTTGCATATTTAACAACTTAGTCTGAGATAGATTTCAGAAAGTCTTAATATATTGTAAGTACCTATATTGATATTACGAGTACCTACATGCAAACTTGTAGAAATTTATATGTTAAGGGAATATGTATTTTAATTGAGTTAAAACGAAATGATATGAAAGTTACAACATAACCGAATAAGTCTCACACCTTTTCTGAAATTATTCTACGGATCACGTGAACGTTTTGTTTTATTTTTTTTAAAGAGAAAGAGAGATGATTGTGGAAATAATAGAAATGGGGTGGTTTTTGACGTGCGCTATAAGGTTGTAAAATGCGAGAAGAAAATGTAGAGCCACATAAAAAACGAAGGGCATTAGTAAAATGTTACCGCATATGAGAAATCGCCTCGCCTGAACTATTCTTAACGACAGCTGAAATTGAATCACGTGCTTCCGGTCATAAATGGGTGTACTTGTGGTAATGCGGCGCAGGGCAGCACCAGATATATTTATCACCGCCCTCATTAAGGCTCATCGTCCTGTTTCTTCCCCCTTCAACAAGAATCACTAATGGGGCAGCTCTCTCCAGCGCACAACTAATTATCACTCCTTTTGTACTGAACGATTAGTTGTTAACTTTAAGCGTAACCTATTCGTACTGAGACGAGCAAACTTTGGATTTTATTGTGTTTTAGTTCGTTTCCCAAATCCAATTTCGCCGTTCTATTGCCACCCTTTAAAATGAGGATTCAGAGCAATATGTTACATATATAATACATACATAACGTTTGTTTAAAGGTTCAAATGTCAATCTGCACAACCATGAGTTTAAGAGGTACCTACAAGCTTATGTTGCAGTTACATTCGCTTAATCTTTCATACTGAACTTTACAAAATAACCGACCTATAAAGGTAGTTTTATTTGAATTTAAGTCTCGGCTGCGACATCTAGTCGATTGTCTCTTACCTTCTGGGAAGTCCTCAAGTTCTCATGAGAAGGACGAGCCTTTTGGTAAAACTGCCTATGTCTAAAAAAGTTTGTGAACTATTGAACATAAATTTAATGGACTATTTTCTTATCATTAAACCACAGTTTTTTTTTGCAAAATTATGACACTGTAAAATAAACCCGGTTCCGACAAAACACCAATAACACTAGAGTTTGTGTGAGGTTTTTAATTTTCCTGAAAATTTACACGGTTATTGATCTATCATCCCAGTTTTTCGAAAATTCAAAGTATTGAATAATTTCATTTGAAAATCGCACCATTCGTTTTTAATTAACTTTAATTTTGAAAATTTCCGTACATGTTGTGAAGCAATGTTTTGTGTATTATTCGGGCGGTGAAATAGTATTATTTCGTTAATAAATCCGGTCCCAAAAGATTAAATAAAAGACACGTTTTTAAGTTCATTGCGAGTCATTGTGAGCCGACAAGCAAGATAATCTGTCGGGCTAAACGATGCCACAAATTGCGTTGATATTAAAGAAATTATTAATAATGTTTTCATTACGGCGCTGTGTAGGGTTCAGTGGAGTACCCGGGTCTCCAGACAAAGACGCCGAAGAACAGCTGCTTCACATAATGCCTTGTATAAATCAACATCAGATTTTCTTTTCCACACAATGGGACACGAAGCTACCCGTTTTATTCAACTTGTAACGCAACTCAAAATCGTTGTAACATTCAGCTTACTTATATAATTAATTTGTTGCTTGTTTTTGTTCCGAGCCTCATCAATCTAACCCGCTACAAATATTTTAATTTTCGCTTTTACATATCGTATTATTAATTATTGGAACTTAGAACATGAATATTTATTAGTGAATTTTTTTTTGTTTTAAATGAATAATGTAATAACAGGTACCTACCTATGCAAATACCTCAAGAAGGTCAAAATAATATGATTTCTTACTAGCATTTCTAATTACCGTAGCATTTATTTTTTTTAACTTTCAGGGTATGAACTCTGAAATTATGTTATTCATTTTGTTAAAATATAGATTTCGCGTAACATTTCAATAAAAATGATTAAAAGTGAAAATAAAAAGTAGGTACTTACCTATATGCATAAAAAATTATAATAGGTTTAGAAATATTTTGAACTAACGATTGAGTAACTGGGATCCAAAAGCGATGTCGGCCGCTTGAACGTCATAAAAAGACATCTTCGTTGTATTCATAAATTTGAAACTGATTTATCAGATTTTAGAATCCATAAAAAGCGGATGAGTGTGATTATTAATGTATTCAAAAAGTGTTATACAGGATCCAGATTTCACAATATTCAAATCTTCGGTATTTTTCAAACTAATTAGGTTAAGATATTTAGAAAAGTATATCAGTAGGCCTAGACAAATTCAAATTGGCGATCGACTACAAACGAATTATTCGACAATGTAGTGGTTGGTGGTCTAGCGGTTACGACGCCGGCTTTCGCACTGTTTCGTGCGGAGGTCGTGTGTTCGATCCCAGGTGCCGACCATCTTCCTCTTTCACGACACAAGCTTTAAGTAGCTTACTGTGAAAGAGTCAATGAGTGAATTTGTGTTCCTTTTGAGTGAGCACAAATTCATTTAAAAAAAATGTAGAGTAGGAAGAAAATTAACCGTCCATTTTATATTTTTATAAAAATGTCATTGTTTGGTTTAAATAATTGTTTATATGTTCCAGTGGACAGTTAATTTTTTCGCACTATACATTGGCGAAATCTTCGTTTGTAGTCGAACGCCAATTTGAATTTGTCTACGGGGGCTGATGGTAAAATTATTTACAGATTAGGGACATTTAAGATGAGGTAAAAGATTTGCAACGACTGTGTATCGCGAATGGTACACACGGGACTTGTGAAGACTACCAGAGAAAAAAAACGCAATTGGATAACTGACATTCTGCTTCTTAGGACAGTAGATCAACGACAATATACAACATCAAGGAAAAAGAAAGAATTATCGTCATTTTACATTGTAAACCTTCAGAACCATGCCCGTATGCACATTTAAGCTGATACGGAATTCAAACAATGAACAGTAAAAAGATAGCTTGATTGAAACAAGAACTCATATGGCAATATTCATCGCAGTTGCTCAAATACACATGCATACCATTATAATATAGTAGAGGCGTGCTTTGAAAGAGTTTCCTGACGTCGGCGTCGCGACCCTCTTTGAATGCTAATGGCAAACGATTGCTTCGGTGAGATTCAAAAATGGGTAAGCGCATCGCTGAAATGCGGGTAATTTGAGAAGATTTCGGATTTTTAACAGCGAATATTTCAAGATCTTATTTTGCGGAACACCATTATCTTCTCACAATGGAACTGCGGGAAATATTTTATTCAGAAAATACGAGATCATTGATTTTACTTACAGATACAACAATAATTCTTTAAATTTTCATGAAAATATACAGATCGCTTTATTTACTTACTTAAAAATATTAAATTGGTTGTCAACTAAAGGAAAAGTATATTAATTATATTGCTAAGGTTTTTGCTGATGCTAATGGTTTTGTATAATTTGTTTGCGATGGATAATTTTTCATGTTGAAAAATTAAGGTGTTAATGCTAATATCGAATATCCAGTGGTTTATCGCAACATCCGGCAACGGAGAACTGAATTCAGACATTTTAATATATTTCACAAGAGGGTGTGTAGTATTACGACGTAGCCGACTGAATACAGCAGGGTAGAGATTTTTATGAAACGGTCTAAAAACGACCTAGTTTCGATCAAATTCAAATCTTTAACCCCATTTTCAATTCTGACTAATCACTAAAACTGGCATAAAATTAAAACAGTGTAACATAGAATGACATGTTTTTTTATATTTGCTGGCAAAATTACAGTTTTGTAGAATGTGGTTCTTTTGACAGCAATTTGGCATGTGCAGAAGCAATTGGTTTTCAAAGTGGTTTTCAATCTGAACAGGCTTACAAAAACAAAAGAAGTCTACGCATTGGCCAATGTATATAATCTAGACGAACTGATTCAATCTGAGAAAGCAAAGATGGTTTATAAATTGAAAACAAACTGATTAAGTCAAACATGGCATTAATATTGACTTCTTTAACACCAGCATCGGCTGCCTTAGGAGGATCACCAAAGAATCCTTCTGATAGTCCATCCTTTGCATGCATGCACTCACCGGAGTCTGCATCTTCAGCCCTTCCTACTTGCCTGTCTTGCTTTTTAGGCTTGGAAAGTCTCTATGTCTCTTATTTGTGGACGGATTCATTGTTAACTTTATAATGTATGTCTATTGTGTTGCCAAATATTTTGTTTTTTACTATATTGTAATTATAAAAGGCATCGGCCGTATAATTATTGAAAATAAAATAAAATAAAAATAAATATTAAACAGCGTACATGCGTACAGAACGAGACAGCGAAATCACTATAGAGCGGAGAACGTTCTAAGAACTGATAGGAACAGATATGGATTTCTTCACTTTGGTCTCCTGATATTTTTTTTTTATTTATTTATTTATTTATTTCATAAAAAAACACAACAGCATATACAAATAACATGACAATAAATTTAAAATATAAGAGAAATAAGGCCAATTACAGTGTTTTTATAATAATAAAGTATAAGGTATTAAATACATAAGACACCCACACGTGTAGAGTATAGAACAGAAGTCAAGAAATTCAATATTCAATGATCTGCCGGAAGAAGTCAAGGGCTGTGGGAACAACGCACTGTTTGTAAAGCATCTTGAGAATTAAATTTTGGAAAGGCGTGAGTGACCTAATCTTGTTCAACAATAGAGTGTTATTTTTAATAAGGCAAAAAAGTACAGCCTAATCCCTGGTGCGGTCTGGGGTTATTTTTGTATTTTGTATTCTTATATTTGTTATTTATTATTACTGGTTTGTTTTTAATAACTTATGATTGTTTTTATACTTTGTAATCCAATCCAAAACCAAACTCCCTTAAGACCCCACTTAGGGGCATAGGGAGGCAACAAGAGCTCTCCATTGCGCTCGATACTTTGTAATACAAATATTTTTTTTTCAATTCGCAACCGACATTTGTAGTGATTCTCTAAAAAATATGTATAAATTAAATGTTGTCGGAATGGGCAAATAATAAGATCACAACGAGATCGTATTTAGACCGTTACGTGAATACCTCTCAAAAACTAATTGGTTTGTGCATGAAAGTAGGGTATAAAACTTTATGCAGGAATTGAAAACGTTTCTAAAAAAAAGCTTTAAGAAGTTATTTTAGGCTCGTATGTTAATATGCGTACCTATAGAGTTCCAAAGGTTAAACGCGTAGGCTATGGTTGGGTACAAACGGGGTGGTTGTTGAAAACCACCCTTACAAGTCTTATACGAGTGGATTTTAGCTCTTTTCTCAAGTGCCTTCTGCCGTATCCCTGCCCCTCGATACTCGTCCGTAATCAAATTTAATGAAATATTCTGATAGAGCCGTAAAATATCAAAAGTTTGAACGAGTTTAGAAGTGACTATTGGCACATGTCCAATACTTGCCAACTCGTGGAGGTCGAGGATGTACGTCGGTAGGCTGGTCCGGCCTCTTATACATTTATTATTTCCTTCGATTCTCCAGCGGAAGAATTCATTATTAATTATAGTATTTGAACTTGGGGGCGACCAGGACTTCCGATCTCTTTTTTGACACGATGATAAAGCTTTCAATATATTTCAATAAAATTTCTTATAAACTCAGTGACCGGAAGTTAAGTTTAAAAAGGAGGAGCTGGTGCGTATAAAAAATCTACACCATTGATGAACCGGAAAAGAAGAAGGGAGAATTGTCATAAAAATTCCAATTATTACTAAAAACAAACAAAAAAACTGTAATATATCCACGACTAAAAAAGGTGCCGATACACTGTAGAGTGATCTGGATAGAGTATACACTATCTACCTATACCTAGAATGCTCTAGAGCATTACATACAGACTTCAAAACTTTTTTTCTCTAGCAAAAGCACCTAAAAATCAGCCTAGAGTAATTTGAATAAACCTTCAAAGTATACACAACACGCCTACACTCTACAGTGATGTCAAAAAGACCAATCTAATAGTTGAAATGTCTACAGTGTATTGCGTAATACTTTTTAAGTAAGTTAAATTTGAAATTCAGTATAATAAACATTACGGAACTAATTGTGTGGTAGGTATGTATGATGCAATGCAACTTTTTATTTTCTGAAATAAAAATCAGGACTTAACAATATTTTGATCGAAAATTAATTATTAAAAAATAAGGTGCCTATTCTACATCAATAACTCGAAATCACTCAAATCTGACACAGCGCATCTTGGTTGTAAACACATGCGTTGCCCGACTACTATTTTGTTTGTTTACAGAATTTTGCGCAAAATGTCATTTTCATACATAAAAGACGCGGATCAATTATGTTTTTAGAAATAAAGTAAAAATTGATCGGCCTATCGGAAGTGATCGTGTTATCAACGATTTTTTTATAAATAAGACTGAAGAAGTTTACATTTTTTTCTCTAGACTACTGTTTTGAAGATCAGTTGTTATTGTATGAAAATTGTTTTTTCTTACACCGAGCATGGATGTATCTCTATGTAGCCACTGTGTATAGAAAAAGGACAAATAATATCGGATTTCACACGACCAAAATTCATAGCACATAAAAGATCGCAACCACCGTCGATGGTACAAAAGCCATTGTTATAAATTTTACTTCCTGGAGGTCCCATTATATCTCGCTTCTCATTGGGACTCAATCCTCTGTATTCAATCCTCTTAACTGTTCGCTCATTATTTGCATTTTGAACAATATTACCAACAACCGCTTTTTTTTTTTTTTTTTTTTCCTTAGGGGATATTTTGCGCTCCGACCTGAATTGGTCTATTGTGCTTCCCCTACTTGCTCATGGTGTTACCCAATTAGAGCTTCCCCACTAATCCCAGACGCTTCAGAAAGTCCAGCATTAGGAGGGGATCCAAGGTGGCGAGGTCCTCCACCTCTATCCTGTGTTTTCCAAAACTTCTTGCTCTCGCATAAACCACTGCATCGCAGTCTGTAAGTAGGTGGTGAGGCGTTTCCACCCCTTCTTCGCAGAATCTACAGGTTCCATCATCTTCGAGTCCCAGCTTCCTCAGGTGTTCCCTAAGTCTGCAGTGACCCGTTAAGAAACCTGTTAGGGTTTTAAGGCCTGTTTTACTTAGGCTTAAACAACCGCTTTACTATATTATTATTATTATTAGACCTCTGTATACTCTATTTCTGGAGAGAAAGACTAAAAAAGTATACGAATATAGCTTATTGACATCTGACGAACAAGCTTTTTATTGGACGATAGTGCAATGAAAAGCCTTGGAGTGCGCAATAAACTTCCCAATTCGTGTATTTTTGGTCATTCCCTCCAGAATTAGAGATTGGATGGGAACTTCAAAGATATAAGAGTCACATATATTTTTTCCAAAATATTCAGTCGCGTATAGTTCGTATTTTGACGATCACATAAATTAATTTTTAAAGAAATATTGAAAACATCACGGGGAATGCTGACATGATAAAGTTCATAATGTAAAAGAAAAAAATCCGTGGATTATAAAAGACGACTCTAAGAACTTTGCAGATATTTATATAAAAAAACAATATTATAGTTTGTGGTATTTATCTTCTACCAAGTTTTTTAAACGATTCTGGGCTCACCCAAACTGAACACAAATACATTTTAGACTTGAAGTGGAAATGATCGGCACTAGGATTAGAATCGATCTTCAGTACGCTGTATGTACGAAAGTTATATACTTATACCTTTGGTCTTCCAAACACTTTCTACTCAGCGTAGGAACCTGCTTGCCTTTTTTGTTTTTTTTTTTAATTAGGTACCTATATTATGACTGAAATTTTGAACGATTGAAGATGAAATAATTGTGGGATTTCTGGTGTCTTTTACATAATTTTCTGAAAGGAAACATAACAATGAAAAACATTTTTTTTTCATTAAAATATGTCGCTTGAAAGTTCGCTTACGCTTGTAGTTTTGTACTTTACGATAACATTTTGAAAAGACATGCTTATCAATTATTTTCCGTTCTATCGATTCTTTCGTTCTCAATAGTTTTGATTCTTATCTGCTTTGCGGGAGGGTGAATAACGAGCTGTTTGTAAGAGCGTTACTCCCACTATATAAAACAATAGATTCGATTGAATTGTTATAAGGATGATAAAAACATGATGTGAAGAGGTGTTTTGTATTTTTTTATGTTGTGGAGCAGTAACAGATTTTCGATCTAGTCTATTCCAAGAAAGATGATCTGAAAAATGGATGATTACTCATTTGATTCTTTGAAACGCAAAAATCTGGTCCATTAGTTTTATTTTAGTTGTTTGTTTGCTAACCGTACATATTAAATTCAACATTTAGTGACCGATATTGCCATTCAAATCACTTATCAGTTTCACGATCTTTTTCGTCAAAAAAAAAAATGACAAGAATAGTCGTCAGTTAAATTAAGTTTGGTCTTCGACCGCACACGGAATGTCGACACTGACATCTGAGTGTATGAACTTGACGTTGACGATACACGTTTTTCTAAAACGATTCCTTAAAGGTCATCAAGTTTCGGCTGTCAGCAACAACTATCAGCAAGCAATCCGCTTGATCCATGCTGATTCCAGCCTTTATTCATTATTCGCTGCGCCTTTTTCGATTTTTCATTCTGGCTTTACACCGGTAGACGATATTCAATTATGTTTTTAGTGATTATCAGATAAATCTCAATCTAGTAGTTAAAAACTCGATATTTTTTGATAATATCTTGTGTTTTCTATATTCTGTATCGTGTTTTAGTTTGAAGACTATCATTAACAACAAAATAAAAATAAATGTATACAAAGAAATCTTGGCTAATAAAACAAAACAAAATATTTTAGTCTCTTAAGAATTTTAACAAAGATAGTAAGACGAAGATAATACAAGAAAGATTATTAGTGGCTGAGGTAGGTAATAAAATATCACAACGCGTCGGGCATTGAGAAGACATTTTTATATATTTTTATTCATCGATGCGTGGCGACTTAAAGAATACAAATTGAAACCCTCTGGGGTGAACATTTTAGAATAAAAATACTTCACAGACGATCTTAATGAAAAATGGGAATACGGGGATGTTCTTTTCAAACATACACTCCACCAAGGTACGAGTAGTATGTGCGCTTCGTTCTGTTTCACCAACAAAATGTATATTAAAATACTGTCTGCCTTTTTTGTCTCCGTATAATACTTACCTAAATATTGTTTAATCTTAAAAATGGATTTTGGAACATTATGTTCTCATCTGATGATTACCTACTAGCAGACCCGACAGACATAGTCCTGTTTTAATTATGAATAATGACTTTTCGAATTAGTAGGTATTATAAATAATTAATTATTTTATCAATATATGGAACTAGCTTTCCCGATAGACGTTGTCCTGTAGTCCTTACTATGAATATTGATTTCAAATTTGTAATTTATACAAAAATACGTACGAAATATGTTTGAATGTTAAAAAAATATTTCTGAAAGCTTGAAAAAAATTCTTTAAACAATCTGCGTTCCAATATTTTGAAACTCAATGGTTGTCAAGTAAAATGAAAACTGTGTTGTTATGGACTTTTTACAGATGACGTTTTTGTCAGTAAATCCGTTGCTTATTAATTTTAATATTATTTGCATTTTTCGAATTTTTAATAATTAGGTGTCCGGAGCGGATCATAAAAATATGTTCAACCGATCTCGAGTTTTTAGTGTTCGCACTAACCCGATTATCTAACATATTATAGAGACTACGAACAATGCATATTTTTTCTAAAAAATATTTGCAGGGCGTGTTCTAAGGCTGCGTTTACACCAAATGAGCCAGATCTGAAAATAGAGGAGTTAGGTATATTTTCTTGATAGTTGATATGGACAACAATGAAACAAGAACTCTGACGAAATGACGCCAGAACTCTGGCGCGTGTTGTCTTTCATCACTTATAATAAATTGGTTCCTGCTGTTGTTTGTATGGTGTCAAAAGTATGCTCTATTTCTAACTCTGGTTCTACGTTCGTTTGGTGTAAATGTACACTTTTAAATGTATGAAATAAAAGTTTATTTTGCCAAAACACTTAGAAGGTTATCTACGTTAAGTTTTTTTTACTAATGTAACGCGCAAGTTACTTAATTTTTTAATTTCATAAGTACCATTTCCCGATAAGAGCATCAAAATAAAAATAATTATTGGTCCAGCCATTCACGCGTGATTCCGTCACCAAGGGTTAGCAGAGATTCACGTTTATATATTCAAATTAATAGTGACTTTCACCAACGGTTCGTAACTTTTAGGTAGATCTTAGCGTTCAACGCACCATGTAAAACGCCAAACAAAGAGCTTCCTAAAAGTTAGAAACCGTTGGTGAAAGTCACCATAAGAGATGGAAAGAGAGTCAGAGAGAGTTAGTGTAGAAATGATCTTGAATGCGCACTTAAAGTTTAGGTATGGTGACCTTACTTTAGAAAGCTAATTAAGTTTATGTACTATATCATCATAATAGTGAGCTGGTTTGGTCCTCTGCTAAATTAAAGCCTCTTCAATTTTGCTCCGACCATCTCAGTCACGTGCCGTCATAATGCAGCTCAGTTCTTTCTAATTAACCTACAAAAGATTATTGTGTCCCAAAACAGCAAACCTACTGTAAGATCAATGTCGCTTGAATCAGCAAATTTGTAAATAAAAAAAAAAGAATTTCTTAGTAAAAATATATTTATTATAAGACCTGTTTATTTACTTATCTTCAAAATACCATTGAACCTGAAGTCTTAAATAAAGTAACAGTACGCTGAGCCTCACCCATTAAGGGATAGGTAGAGGGAACGGACTTCCACTCTTATATACAAATATACATACTTATTTTGCTTCTTCCACAGACGTTTATTTTATCACACGATCTGTCCCATTTCTTTAGCTTCTGACGTGGTCTTCGTTGAAGGAATCGCTGTGTTCGATCCACAAGTCCTTCGTGGTCGACCACACCTTCTTACACCTTTTCTTTCAGCGTTCTTTCTTATTTTATTATGATCTTTTTGTATTCCCATTGACATCCATTTTTCAACATACTACAAATTTCACAATTTATTAACGTTCATCTTTGTGACAACATTAACTTCCATACCAAATTGTTTCGTACTAGCCTAAATACTTTGCACGTCCTTGTGAGTCTTTCAATACGTCTTTTCTTCGTAGAGCTCTTATTTCCAATAGTTCTAGAGTTAATGAAATATCTTCTATTTGTTGTTCCAAAAGAGCCCATGCTTCAATAACGTTTTTTCATCTGTCTTATTACTTGCAGAAAAACTTTTCTTATAAATATTCTAACTAAATGTTCATGAAAATTTAACAAATCGTTTTTTATTTTGTAATTTTTTATTAACAGGCATTTCATGCCGTTTATTGATTAAATAAATAAATATATTTAACAGACGTTCAGACTTGCGAATCATACCACCAACTATTCCTTCTATGCGCCCATGCAGAGGATTCTTAGGGGGGGCAACGACCTCGGTGAAATATATATATATATATATATATATATTTGCTACAAGTTTGCACAAATTCAAAAAAATGTTAAAGGATCAGAACAGCTAGGCACCTTGTGTTTTCTTAAATTATGTTGTGATACGATGATGTTTCCTTTCGCCCCATGTTACAATATTGCATTCATTGAATTTGTATAATTATGTATTTCTCACTGTTTTGTGTCTCTTTTTTGTGTTTAGTTTATTTTCTTTTGGTGTTTGCTTCTTGGCATCACCTATTAGTATTTTTTTAATGTTTTAAAAGTATTTGCGTAGACAAATATTTATATAAAAACACAAATAATATTATAATATTTTATGCCAATCATTTTTACCAGTAAATTTTATACGAATTTCAAAATTGCGACAATCTTTTTATATACCTACATAGAAAATGTTCTACACTGACATATTCATCGCTGTTTAAAGCTGTACGGTGTTCCTAGGAAAACATAGTATTTAGTGTGATCACAACGTTCGACATGTGGGTGGTCAAATTCGTCGAAATCATAATTTATAAGTTATATTTACCTGAAAAAAACTGATGTTCTTAAAATACACTGAAACAAATAATACCTAATTAATAACCGTACGTTTCGTTTTATTTTTTCGGCAAGTAAAAAAAATATTATTACATCGTTAATTTAATGAATATACCTAACAGGATTTTTTTTCTTTGCGCAACATTAGGGAATATGAATTGGAAATTCTGTTTGCCTTGTTAAAAGTTTTTTTTTTGTAAATACTAAAGAAATAAATAAAACGATACAACTTCCTCCCTTACATTGTGAGTTCCGTATTGCATTACGTAGAGCAATATATTGTCCCCAGTCTGTAGTTCAACATAAGTCCCATTTCAATATTTTTGTACATTCCTTCTTTCGAGTATAAACAACACTTGTTTTTTTTTTATTCCTTTTGACTTTATACACACTACACAGTATTCTACACACTCCTAATATTCTGATAATAAATTGTACATTTATGTATAAAAGTTTCGTCGATTTCATTCTGTGTTGGTACGCTTTAAAAAATGCGGGATATTGTTAAGTTGAAAGTAGGTACAATATTTTATTTATTTATTAACTTTTGACAACCTTGTCTTTGTACGTCACCTATAATTATAAAGGTAAGCTAAGGTTACGGTAAATAAAGGTGAAACATTTTAAAGTTTGAGCGCTATGATCTCAGAAAGTTTCCATCAGATTAAAACAACCTTCTTGGATTTGATTTAATGTTTCTTGGAGGAGGATTTTAGTCTATTCAAAATCACGTTACGTTCCTTAGGGACATTTTTTAAAATTAATTACGGAAAAAAGCAAACGAAGTGAAACACCATACATATTTGTTACCGACGTTTATGGTCCTAGAGTTTCGAGACATGCGCGTCTTGAGTGTTTCTGTGTAGGTATTGCTTTATTATGTTTCATGCTTTCGTGATTAAATGAAAAGTAGATAGTTAAATGTTTGCGATAAAAAAATTATTGAATCAGTGCTTCTCATGTCTAAGGGAATGGTCCATCTGTCATCTTTTAAATGTCCCTTAAACATGATATTCTCTCCTCTTAATTTTATTAAAACCCATTTCTTCAGTAAACTAGTGTCTATATATAATTATGAACTTTTACGAGTGTTCCATAATTTATAAAACGTGTTAGTTGAGTAGTCATTCCAATTAATTAATACATAAACAAGAACTAACGCTAGTATAGGTACCCTGAAAGCTTTGAAATTGATAGTTTGTGTACATATTGTATGTTTTGTCTTTGATATTGTTTGTTGTCATACAATATTTGGTAGTTTCTATATTAAAATAATATGTGCGAAAATACGAGTAGTTATATAAATTATACACACAAGAACATAAGTAGGTACGTAATATTATACAGAATGTGAACACGTGTATTATAATTTGGGAAATGAAAATTATTATTATTTCATCGAAAAGGCATATTTATATAGGTAATAAACGTTTAAGTTGTTTTCATGACAATATTAAATACAAGATTACAAGCATTTTGAGTAAACTTATGTACTTGTTTAGTGTAAATTGTGTTGAAGAAATGCAAAATGACACCTGTTATTATTTAGTGTCATATCAAATATCACAGTGTAAAAAATATTTAGGTTTTATCCACAGTTAACTGATGTATACTTAAACAAAACCCCTATATCTCTGGTAGAATTCGACTTTGCATATACCTATTCGTTTTGAACATAGGATATTGGTATTAGGGATTTGGATATGGTGTGGGAGGAGGTCATTGAAACTGTGCGAGATCAAGCGCACTTAAGAGCTCTTTTTGCCTCCCTATGGCCCAAGTGGGGTCAAAAAGAGAGAAACGCTTGACGGGGATTGGAGGTTAATTTTTTTGTTTTGATTTTTCAATAGATTTTTGTAAAAACTATATCTATCCTAATTAAGTACCTACCTATATTTTTAGAACCAATTTTATCACTTTTCAACGATGGAAATAGTTGTGAAAATAACTAGCATTTATTTATTTATAAGAGACACCAAAAGAGCATTGAACAATACAAATAAACAAAAAAACAGAGAATCTCTAGTGCTCCAATAACAGGGTGTCAAAAAAAAACTTGTGAATAGTTAGGTTAATTTCTTGATCTTTTAACTGCTTATTACATTAAAGTCTTTAAAGTCCGGAGCAAAATAATAATGTTTGTTCGTTGTTAATTAAGTCTTTAACGAAAACACTAAAAATATTCCCACGCACATTTCTCGGTTGACGATATAATCTTCACCAAATCCTTAGTGTTTTTTAGGAGCGTTCATAATGTAATGAACCTGTGCGCCTGAAATTATTCAAACATTGACCTTCTTTATTCTCCCAGCCTCTTTTTTCTCTCTCCTTTATTCAGTTTCTCTATTCTCATTTCCCACCATAAATATTATTTCCCGTGAAAGTGGCTTAAAAACGACTCCACGTTGTTTTTATTTTATTACTGTTGTTTTCGATAAAATGGACGCCTTCTTATATAGTTATTATTATTGTTTCATACACACTTTCGTCACATTTATTTAAATGTATTGTATTCTCTTCTCTTTTTTATATTGTTTATAAGAGTTTGAGAGGAATCTTTTTGGGGTATTTCTCTTTTTTATTTCGGTATAAACGAGGATATGAGGAGATTTAGGACGAAAAGGTTCGAAGAAATTCGTCTAAATGTATGAAGTTTTGTTGACATTTTTAAACTACACTTTAAGGTATTTGGGCCTACAAAACAGATCTATTAATTTGTTCTAATAATAAAAAAATTGTAACCCTGGATTAACAATATAAATAAAATGTGTGTTTTTTAGCCTTTACTCGTTTTCGAATGTTATAGAAATGTGCAATTATTTTTTAATATTTTTTTCTATGTTTGTTTTCGTTCTTCAGATACAGGAATATAATTATCATCAACTGACCGAGGTAACCTAGTGGTTTAGTTGTTCACTTCTGATTAAGAGATTTAGGTTTCGTATCCCGAGTTTTTTAAGTGTTTTTCACTTTCCATCAGGGGTTGGCATGTATTAGATTAAACGAGACTGTTTGGTTAGAAAAAAAATCCTCATGAAAAATGTTTCGCCATCGATACTAACACCTTTGTATAGAAAAGTGTTTACTAATATTAATTTTGGTTCAGATTTTTCAGGGTTTGCCTTTTTTCAGAATGGGAATTTGTGCCTCAGGCAATTAGTTACGTCGGATGTACAAAAACATTTGCATAGAAAAGTGTTCAATTAATTTTTACTTTGGTATGGAGTTTTGATCAAATAATCTTCAGAGTACCGAATTGTTTTGGGAGCGATTCAGTTAGAACAACAAAAGTAGGTACCTACCTACTATAGATGCAAGTACTTACAAAATATGATCATAGACAGCGAGGGCGATGTTTATCATAGAGTAGAATCACGAAGTGCACGAAGAATAGGCTTTTGCAAGCATCAACATAGTATTTTCATATAGGCAGTGCTTCACATCTTCCAGTCGTATTTGATAATGCAGTATGACGTGGATTGCATAAACAGCGAATGCACGATGTGACGCAATATTCCGCACTTTAAGGTAGAGACATTTGCATAACAGCCGTCGCTCTCAGATTGTCTAACAAGTGGAATGATATCCGCGTTGCCGCTTTGTGGGCTCTGAATGGCAGGGTTGAGACTATTGAGTTGAAAGTATTTTGTGTTCCGAGACTGCTCCTGAACTGAAACTTCATCATCAGTTCGCCATGAGGTGGTGAAATTTCAAATTCCATAGTCATCGTGAGTGTTTTCAATTACCATGGGTAGCCACTAAGTTATGTTACGAAACTAGTTGAGAATATTAATTTATCATTATCGAAATCATGAGACATAATAATATATTGAGATTTATGAGAACCTTAAGGCAACAAAATTTTTGATCACTCACTACTGAGACAAGACACACCACTTTCATAGTGGTCTATTGGTTACCTACATTGCCTTGATAGAACAACATCAATTTTTTTTATATTTATTTATCCTTTTTCGGACTATATCTTAACAAAATTACAAATTAGATTTCTACTTAAGTATTTACTCTCTGTTGGATGCAAGCTCATCATTCACATACCAGGGCCCTTATTCTCGTAGCGGTCTTAATACGCTCTTATCTTGATTGACAATCATAAAATGGCGGATTGGTATTCACAAAACAAGATATCTTAAAAATTCGTTATGTTTGAAATATCAGTATGAAAATGATCCAGTTCAAGATAGGATTAACATTAGATTCCGATAGTTTTGTGAATACGACTGCTTGCGATCGTGTCTTAATCTTATCGTTAAGTGATTTTTAAAAGCGATTGATTACGAGAATAGCCCCACATGTCTGTGTTCCCCACCATCTTTAGGCTTTCTTTATTATCTTCAATCGAGGAAATTTAAACTATTACTAGTCTTGTTAATTTAAAGCGAGATAGCGATGTTATCTTGCAACTCGCTAGTTTAAGTTTATCCAATGCTTTTTCACACCCCTGCTGAACAGCATTTCATCCCATCCATACACAAAGAGACGTATTATTATTGATACAATTATCTTTATTTGAAATACTATTCGAACGATAGACTTTATCAAACGTTATTTGCACAAAGTTGGAACGAAAATAATAATGAATGTTCAAAACGATTTATAAAGAACACATAAAATCGTACTGTCAATTGCCCCCGGTATTTGTATGAAGATCATATTATTATTATTTATGTACATTGTTTCATCATGTTTCAACTACACACATTATTTTTTAATTACATATGTATGTGATTCAATACTGTCAACTGATTATTTATTGCCAATTACTGATTTTTGAGATTACTGCTAAATTCTTTTTCCAATGATTAGTAATAAATTAATAAAAAAATACTATGAACATATTTGTTTCTGAATCATATTACATTGTTTGTAAAAAATATATTATGAATAATTTTAATCTAGAAAATGCATAGGTATATAACAACTATTTCATTTTAATCAGAGAAAAAAAATCTACGGGTCATTTTGTAAAAACATCGAAATTCTAAAACGTCACAAACAATCGCTAGAGGCGTAATGGGCGGGGTTGCTACTCTTCCAAATTTAAATAAATTACAAACAATAGAACGTTTATCAATTATTTTTGTCCTCTTGTTTTTTTTTTTTATTTCAATACAACCGAATTTGCTGGGGTTGATAGTACTTATCGAAACATTTGTTTATTTATCCTTAGAATAATTGACGTATCCAATTATTAACGTCAGAAGCAGTAGGTAGTTTTGTGAACCAGTACAATAATTTAAGTTACAGACCGCCATTTTGATAATATAGCAAGAATCTACGATTGGTCCAAAAGAAGATCATGGTCTGCAGAGTTATATTCATAGAATGTTTATTGTTCGGTCTTTGTATTTCTCCTTCTTTGTGTTTCGTCAGTTCGCCCCAACTATATGTAAGAATGTCGCCCCGGAGAAGCTTTCTCGGTCTTAAAAGCCTCACAAAAAAGTTCCACATTCATAATCTACTGCTTACTACTGAATATTTTATTATATTGAGCATTGACAGAAGTAAGTGTTATTGTTTCCACATTTCTTAAATCAAAGATAGTTCACCCACTTTTTCTGATCTTACTGACTCCCTAATTTTAAATGAATTTTAAAGATTTATCACCGGAAATGAAAAGCCGAATTTTTAACCAAAGAGACCTACGTGTCATAAACAAAATGGTAAAACTAAAATTCATATTAAAATATACAATTATATTATTCGTTGGAGAGAAATAAGTTTGTATTTTTTTGCACATCTCATATTTCATATTTCTTTAATAAAGTTAAAGTAACGATTTCTTCTGAGCATCTTACCGTACTTTACCAGTCGTTATCCTCACTCTTGAGGGTTCTGATAATCATGCTTCGTGAACCCTGTCATAGACCATTGTGCTCCAGGCTTGCATGGCCGCAGACAGTTGTATGGCGCTCTGGAGTGTTGGACTTTTGTTCTGCTTGGACTGCTGTATTTGGTCGGACTAATGCATCGCCGATACGCCTCTGGGTCTTATTTCAGATGCTCTCCCGACCAATATCAGCTTTTCTGAGCTTTCCTCTCACATGCGAGCTAGGTGAGCAAAGTATTTGAGTATACTTCCGAGAGAGACAGACGATAGTCGGACTGTAGTTCTTAATTCTTATAAAATTGCGACGTTCTTTCTCATTTTTTTTTATTTAAACGACATTAACATGCGAAATGGGTTTTCAGCCAAAGAAAATGAATTTTTAGCATGTGGATGCATTTAATCCAAGATCATTGAATGCATTGAGAAAGGAAATAAGATATATTCGTATAGTATATGAATAAAGATCAAGAAAAAGAAGATCTACTTTGAGTTGAGACTATTTTGAGTGAACGAACATCATACTCTAACCGTCTTATTTATAAAAAAATCGTAAATCGTAAGATTACGTATAACTCAGTGATCACTTTTTACTTAATCTATATAAAAAAAATTTGATCCGCGTTGGTTACGTATGAAGATGACATTTCACACAAAATTTATAAACAAACAAAATAGTAGCCGGGCAACGCGAGTGTTTACAACCAATATGCGCTATGTCAGATTTTGAATGATTTCGAGTTATTGATGCAGAATAGGTACAAACCTTATTTTTAAATAATTTATTTTATATTAAAACTAGCTTTACCGACAGACGTTGTCCTGTTGTTCTAGCCCGTTAATATGTACATAATGTGCACTGCGCCCCCATAAAACAATACAAAATTAATTCGATTGAGTTAAGCTAATAAGATAATAACATTAAAATATTTCTGAAACATCCATATTTAATTCGTATTCAAAGGTCTGGCGGGAACAACGTAAGAATAATGCGCTCGCGCACACACCCTACCTCGCCTATGAAGTGACACCAATACAAATGTGCCCGATAATATTGTTGACTTTGTATGAAAATTTTCTAAAACGCTCGCAACGGTGCGGTGGAGTAAGTGGGATGGGCTACTCTACTACAATAAAATATGTGAGAATGAGAGAGAACTACCCGCGATGGCGTGGGCGCGTCGCAGGTAACCGTTCCATACTAACTTAAATATTGCATTTTACATCATTTCTTATCCATTTTTTTTCAATTTTTTATTAGTTATTCTGTTATCCGGAGCGGAGAAGAATCCAATAAATCAAACATCAGAAGAATCTGTTGAGCCGATCTCGAATTATAAGTGTTCGCACTAACCCGACTTAAATTTATATTAGAGATATAGAGAAGTTCTTATTAAATTATGAAGCCTTAATGTTTCAGCCAAAATGAACTCATTCATGTTTGATCACTTTAATATTAATATTTGCACCTACCTACTTAAAAAGTATTCTATGAATATTTTCTTCAAAACGTCACTATATTTCTTTTCAATTTGGTTGGTGCATCATGGTTGTAAGCCCTCGAATGATTACGAGAATGCATATTTGCTTTATTTGTTTAAATTTCCTATTATAAAAATGATATACCAAAATACAGTGGACCCAAATATAAAGGGGGCACATATTTGGACGAATACGGTGTATTTATTACAAAAAGCGTTCTTGTTTACTCGAAACAACTGTCAGTTGACGTTAAATCCAATATGGCGGATCAATATCTACAGAGATCAGCTCACAATCAAGCAATATGCGTTAAACTATCTCGATGACAGCTTGATCGTAATATTTTCTATCGCTGTGCTATTTTTTCCACTGATAGTAGTTTTTAAATAAAGCAGTTAGAGTTTTTAGTAGGTATGAGACTGCTTTGAATCAGAAACATGAATGAATTCCTACACTCTTAGAATGAGCAGAACATTAATAGAAAAAAAATACTTTAAAAAATTGAAGTTGGATGAATTCATATTCAAGTGACTCTTTCTCTACAGGAAAGAAAACTTGAAGAGAAGATAAAATGCTTTGTGAAACAAAAAATAAAAAAAGAAGATAACAGAACAATTAATAAACGTGTATATAAATAAGCCGTTACCATTGTTCAGGCCGAGTGGGGTTGCGGCCTGTGATATAAAAATAATAAAGATTTTTTTAACCATATAAAACCAGATCTAGGTATTATATAAACTACATCAAGATATATTAACAAAGCATTTTCCCGGAGCTGTCAGGAGAAGCTTCCAAGCATCCTGAAAAACAGCTTCCGTTCAACTTTTGGAGCAAAAAAAAAAAGTTTTATTTCTTTGTTGAGATTACTCATGGTGCTCGTAAATACACGCTCCATGGACTTACAAAAAATCTTCCACACGAACAAATGTGAAATAATTAATGATGATTTTTCCTTCATACACAGTCGGTAATGTGTTTTTAGTAGTAGGTAACTAACTTGAAAGTTATTTCAAGTACCCACCCCACTGACAGATAATATACTCACGCGAAACTTTTTAAATTTTATTTCTCAAAAGACAGATAACCGGTAGTGGTATCACTGTTTTAGAATTATCCGCAAGTACAAAGTTTTGGTTGATGATTTTCTGTCTTTGTTTTTTCTCATGGTTAACATAGTTCTTCCGTATCTTTGGAAGTCTCTCTGGATCCACTCTACCAACATGATCTCTCTCTTTGTTGCAAGTCCTGCGGATATCCTAATTTGGGATTCTATATCGTGTTTTGTGTGTTTGAGTGTTCTGCCTACAATAGGCCTTACCGTGTACGCCTTTGCCTCGACTCCGTACGCTAATATAGATCTGCTACGATAGAAATGACTAAAAATACAGGAGTGTTTAAGTTTGTTTACATAGGAAGTTGTTGAACAACTTTTACTTAAGTTTATCAACATTTATTAGTACATTATTGCAGAAACTGGATGTAGAGTTTTGGAAAAAAAGCTTGAATGATTTGCATTTTTTTTACTTAGATACCACTTACAGTTTGTGCCAAGGACGGATGCACCGACACTCGTCCGATTCACTGGTAAATGATCCTTAATTAAAGATAAGCTACTTACATTTTGTTAGTTTGCTACTGGATTTAACCAGTTTTGTGGCCAAACTCCGTCCCACAACTGGGTTCGTGCGTTCTTACTGAAGTTTTGTCTATGTAAAAAGTTTCTTCTTTTACCGTGTGTCCTAGCTGGAAAGCGTGCGTGTAAGTTTCATTAAATTAAACGCGAACGGATCGTTCATCATTGTATGATCGCTCATCGCATGGTCGTGCGATCACTTTTCAGTTAGGACAGGCCCTTATTATTCATTTCATTTTGATTTAAGACAGTATTATAACGATAGAAAAAAAGTATTTTCTTCTAGTTTGGCACAAAAAGATAATATGTATATACATACATACATACATACATTCTCCCTTTAAGGCTCCCCGCACACCGCAAGCCAACCCGGAGGAGACAAATCTGCAGCAAACCCGACCAGCATGAAACCAACCCTCTAGCCTGATCGAAGCAATCAAATCCAAAAGCCGACTCCACACAAATCAAGCCCGCCGCAGATACCCACCAAACCAACCCGCAATGCGGGGGGCCTGAACCCCACTTAGAGGCATAGGGAGGCATCAAGAGCTCTCCATTGCGCTCGAAGGCGACTGAGGACTATGGTGCCTTTTCTGACCGGTTGAGGTTTAAGGACGTGAGGTGGTCAACCTCACGGTCCCGATCTGATTTTTCGATTTCCTGCCTCTTACAGGATGCTCGAAAAACCAGCAAAAAGATCAGAGGTGCTATTCTTAGCCGACAACCCCACGGCCATATGTATATACCTTTAATTTAAAAATGAAGTATGATACAAAAAAAAATATTAATTCAAATTTTTATCAAATATTCATAAATGAAAAAACTTTTTACAGACAATTACAGATATTTTATTTAAATAATATAGGAAGGTACTACATTTAATTGGTCGGTGAAATCATAATATAGAAAAAACAGAATAATGGAGTTTTATTTTTAAATTTTCTCTGTAAAAATAATATAAACTATTTCGAATTAGAAAATAAAAATAATGAGTCCGCCCACATGCCTATATTTGGTGGTTGTGTGCGGGGCTTTGTGGGAAATTCACAGCCTGTATGACGGCTGAGGGATTCAATGGAGCGGGACTAATTCGAAATTTGGATTTGTGGAATTTTTCACCAACGTTCTTGTTGTTTCCAATCATTGATTGCATAAATTTGAATGGTAAAATTTAACACACCTCTACCGCGAACATTTTCTATCTCAACTGAAGTATTTTGAGTATCTTTTCATGTAGTAAATTTTAGATAGTACACTTTCAGAATATGTAGCATGTTAAAGACACTTGTGATGGGTCAATGGTTTGAAATTTCACCACCTAGGGTGGGTTGTTCGACGCCGCGAGTAATAGTAAAGTATTAGCACAACACTTTACTATCAGGCGTTCTTCAATCGTAAGGAATGTCAAATTAAATGGTAACCGATTAGTAACATGCATCACAACATCACAATGCTTAAAAACATTTTTTCATCATGCAATAACATTATAAAATGTCATTTTTTAATAACTGAAAAGTTGCTATTACTTTGCTATTGCTAACGCTTTGCTTTTACTAAAGATTGAGAAACCCACCCTTAGTGGCGAAAGTTGCTATCGTGGTAGTGCAAATAAGAATAAACTAGAAAAGACTGTTATAATGCACCAAGACTAAAATCACCGATAGCAGGATAACTACGATATGAGAAAAAAACCTTGCTCTAAACAGATAAAATATCGGAGAATTTATTCGAACCTTAACTGGACATTGAATATTTAATCAACACCTTTGACCAATGAACCTAATAATAATAATATAATATGCATCTAAACAGATTCTGTCTGGAATATATGAACTTCCATATCACCTGCTGTGTGTTTACTTGCAGACCATGGCCATAAAACTTGGCTCTTACATCAGTGATCAAATTCAGAACCGAGCCCACTGTAGATAGATCCTAAAATGTATTCGTGGAATAGGAAGATCTCTAGCAGACAATCTATTAACAATAAGCTATAGGATATTATGTTACGAATTGTATTGAAGTAGAAATTTAACCAGTGTGAGATTAATTCATCAGGCATTGGCCGATAGATAAAAATACTGGGAATGTAGGAACTTACTCAATTCTACTAGACATCATGTACTCGCGGGTCGGTGGGAACAATAAACTAAACCTTATCTATGTATATACTAGCTTTGCCGACAGACGTTGTCCTGTGGTTCTAACCCGAGGCGGCCCGTTCATATGTGCACATTTGCACAATGTGCACCGCGCGCCCAGAAAATAAAATATATAATTAATTCGATTGAGTTAAACTAATAAAATAAAAACATTAAATATTTCCAAAACATCTGGACATGGTGTGGGAGGAGGTCATAAACATTGCGCAAGATCGAGCGCAAAGGAGAGCTCTTGTTTCCTCCCTATGCCCATAAGTGGGGTCTCAAGGGAGTTTGGATTGGATTGAATTTCCAAAACATCGCGCAGACATTGTACCTCGCCTATGAAGTGCCGATGCTGCGTGTGCACATATTATGAAAGTTTCCGATAATTTTGTTGACTTTGTATGAAAATTGGAGTAAGTGGAATGGGCTACTGTAAGAGTGGCAATTACGTTTGCGAGAATAAGAGGGAACTACTTATGGCGTCGCAGGAAATCTGTTCCATACTAACTTTAATATTATATTTTATAGTCCAAAATAACTCGAGTCCGGGTGGAGGTCTATAAAAAAATAAAAAAAAGTTGTATTATTTCTTATTCATTTTACAATTTTTTATTAGTTATTCTGTTATCCGGAGCGGAGAAGAATCCAATAAGTCAATCGTCGAGAGATTCTGTTTAGCCGATCTCGAGTTATACCTAAGTGTTCGCACTAACACGACTTTCATTTATATTATAAGATTAATACGTGAAGGATAAACTTTGTGATTATTGTATTCGATACTTACACACACTTACACAGACTACTTATAAAATCATTAAGGGTTGCGCCCTCCCATACCCCTGGATGTTACAGGAACCTAAGTTCTCATTTCATCCAGACTTTATAAGCCAAAAAAAGTAGACAAAAAGTGCAAGGTTTCAGAATAAAGTCGGAAGGACTTCATCTGACGCGCCAAGAACAAAAGAAAAAAAAAATCCTTGCAACAAATTATTTATTTAAGTGTAAATTTAAGAAAATCTTCAGATTGAGTTGACATTTATAATTGAATTAAATTGCGGGAATTTTGAGTTTAATTTGAATTATAACAACCTTTAATGATTCTTCCCAACAACTACACCACAACCAAATCCCACCAAAAAAAAAAACAAGCTACAACACATACTTAAACTAAAAATAAACCCATCACCGGCTGTTACCACACCGCACAAAAAAAAAAGAAATCCAAAAATATGTACCCGTTATAAAAGATCAAAACCCTATTTACAACATTAAAGATTTACTCACGAGAATAGGCAAAGTTACAGAGGTAATGAATTTTCAAACAGGCAACTTAACGAGAATCCGAGACTAGTGCCTCGCTGCAGACTAGGTACTTCTAAAAATCAACTTCATAGAACAAAAGTATGCGCCTCATAATGGGCGCAGAAAGCTTTTTGAAGGCGATATATTCAAATAGCAAGTGGAGCTGGAAATAGCGGGATACTCAAACTCATTGCGTCGAATTGAAAATAGATTTATATTATTTACTATAATAATAATAGAAAAAACTTTATATATAATATCAAAATTTCAAATTGGACGTATCCATGTCATTATTTTTTGAAAGAAAATTGTGAAAAGCTTTCGATCAGTCTCTGACAATGGAACCTCAATAATGTCCAAAATAATATTGGAATTAGTTATGGTCGAATTTCGAGCACTGGCCGACTACTAGTTTTATTTATTTGTTCAACTTCTGGAACAATTGAATATTGTACATTAACAAAAAAGTGGTGCACTGGCACACAATATAAGTTTATTTTGCATTTATTCAAGTTTTAAAACTTTGAATCACGAATATTTTATATAAATTACTCACTCAATCCTGAAAAATGGAAAAATGCAGAAGTCATATTATTATACAAAAAAGGAGACCCCGAAAACCTAGAAAACTACAGACCAATAAGTCTACTATCCCATCCAAAATCCTGACAAATAGATTAACACCTAAGCTAGATTTCTACCAACCAGCGGAACAAGCAGGATTTAGAAAAGGTTTCGGAACAACCGACCACTTACAAGCATTGCGTCTACTCATTGAAAAGAGCACAGAATACAACATTGATATCCACTTAGATTATAAAAAAGCATTCGACTCAATAGCTCAATGGGAAATAATAAATGCACTTAACGATGCTAGAATAGACTCAAGATATTCAAAATTAATAAAATACATGTATGAGCATGCTACTCTGGACGTAAGAATAGATGAAGACACAAAAACAAACAAAATAAGAGTGGAAAGAGGGGTCAGGCAGGGTGACACGGTATCACCCAAGTTGTTCACACTCTTGTACTGGAAAACGTATTTAAAACATTAAACTGGGAACAGAAAGGAGTAAAAATCAATGGAATATAACTAAATAACTTGCGCTTCGCCGACGATATAGTATTGTTCAGCGAAGACTTAGAAGAACTTCTCTCTATGATAAAAGAACTCCATGACGCTTCCCTAAAGATCGGTCTAGAGATGAACATCAGTAAGACTAAAATCATGAGCCCATCCAACAGCAACATCATCATGGATAATAAAACAATAGAAGCTGTTGAGGAATATATTTATCTCGGACATAAAATCAAATTAGGGAAAGAAAACCAAATAGCAGAAATCCCCAGGAGAATAGGACTAGGATGGGCAGCCTTCGGAAAAATGAAGGATATATTAAAAAATAAAGATATATCAATGAATCTAAAAAGAAGGGTAAATGACATGAAAACAATACAAACAAAATCAAAAATCATTCAAGACAAATAAACACCTTAAAGTCCGATCTCGGACACCCTCACTAGGCATAGCCTGTGTCGAGTAGTGTCCTTCTTCTAAATCCACAAAAGGAAAATGATCCAATACATTCTCAATAAAAAACACATCATAACAGAATATAAGATAAAAAACAAACAAAAAATAATAATAATAAAAATGAACAAAAATAAAATTATTTAAACAGTAAAAGGAGTAAAATCATATTGCATCTATAATGTAACCGAAAAAAAAAACAATTGAAAATATCGGAAGTCGTAAAAATTTGTCAGTCAATAAAATAGGTAAAATAGTAAAATTTTGGATAAGATAAGTTCCTAAACATAAGATATAAAATGCAAAAATTCATAAATATATATACACAAAAAAAAATATATATAAAATACACAAAAGTTATAGTTACACCCACTGAACAATAGATGAGAGAATTATTATAAAGAACCATTACGCATATTATAAGAGTTATTAAAGACAATAGTAAAAAAGATAAAATATGAGGGGAAGGAAAAAATTTCAAAATACCGATCGTAAAAATTCGTAAGTCAGTCAATAAAATAAAATAGTAAAATTTTGAATAAAATAAGTCCCTAAACATATATAAAATGCAAAGAATAAAAATTCATATTTATATACAAAACATAACAATTATAAAGCATTAAAGCAACACACAAAAGGACATATAAAGTCATAAAACACAAAAAATATATATATAAAATACATAAAAAATTATACTGACCAGTAGATGATAGAATTATTATAAAGAACTATTACACATATTATAATAGTTAAAGATAATAGTAAAAAAGATAAAATATGAGGGGAAGGAAAAAATATGAACAATGTATCCTCCCCATAATTACTTATGACCCGGAAACCATTACGCTCACTGCCAATACTGTACATAAATTAAAATGCACACAAAGGTCCATGGAAAGACAGATGTTAGGCGTGAGTCTAAAAGACAAAATAAGAAATGAAGAAATAAGACGCAGAACTAAAGTCATAGACATCATGGACCTTGTTGCTAAACAGAAATGGCAGTGGGCGGGACATGTCGCCAGACAGGGAACGGAGCGATGGGCACCCAGAATCCTGAAATGGAGACCGTGGGATAAAAGAAGAGGAGTGGGCCGACCCCAAAAAAGATGGGCCGATTATATTATCCCAGTCGCGGGCAGAGGGTGGATAAGAAAAGCCCAGGATAGAGGAGAGTGGAACTCTCTGTTTATTTTATATTGATTATGGTTTTATTGAGTCATTTTATTGTTTGCTGTGTTTTTTAATGTTATTTGTTTGAATTGCTTGTGACACATACATCTTGTACATATTTTGTTATTCTCAATAATATTGTCAACGATTAATTTTTTTAAATAATATTTTGTAAAAGCATGGAATCTATAAAATAAATAAAAAAATAAATATTCGAGGAAGAATGTGAGGTGCACAGTTTTTTCAAAAGAAATGATTATGTTAGAAGTATGTATTATTATATACCACAGTATCCTTTCCTACAGAGATGTATAAGAAGGAGGGTTGATACCCATCAAACATCCGGTATAAGAATATTATAAAGAAAAATAATAATAATATGTAGCCAGTTTCCAAGTGCTTTTCTTGTTTCAATGCCTCGAAGGCTCTATTTGTAACCGGATGTTCCACTACACCAATCGATACTTGGTTGGCTTTTGACGTTTTATCTTATGTTTCTGTTTTAATATTAAATATACAGAGCCTTTATACTGTATCTATAACCTTTCAATTCAACTCCACTCTATACGAGTTTTATAAAAAAAATAAACTCAATATACTTATATATTTTTTTTTTGTGATAATTTTTTTCACACTCCTGCCATATAAATTATTTCATTTAATTCCGTGATCCTGAATTATTAGGCAACATTTAGGATGCGTATGTCTCAAAACTATGGCTATAAAACTCAGTGACAAATATGTGGTTTTGCACGTCGCATTTCTTCGTAATGAATTTTCAAAAAATGATTGTAAGAGTCCTAACTTATTTTAGCCTTCTCCAAGAAATAGGATGTCGAATTCCGCTAAGGCTTAGAATTCTCTAAAAGTTGTAAGAAAAAAGTGCTTTTTATCCGCTAAAATTATCATAATTCCTATATAGAATGATCTGCTATTCGATCGATTTAAGCGGTACAAAAGAAGAAGGTCAAAAGATATAAAAAAGGCAATAAAAACACGAAAATTCAACATGCGGCATAAATAACATAACGAAAATCTTTTGTTTCCATCATAAACTTTATTGATTTAAAGGAAAGGCATATTTGGCCACCATTACCGGGTATTTTGACATTTGAACATCATTTGGCAATCGTTTGCAGCTTATTTCACGAATATCAATTTCTAACAGGTCAACATTTGAATTATTCCAGGTAGGTACCTATATTGTTTTAAATCATTTCGAAATTTAAAAGTTTACTAAAACTGTCGAGAATCGCCCTATGCCAAGTTAATAAAGAAAACCAATCAGTGTGGTAATACTTTAACGTGCCAGTTATTTTTAAATTCGTCGACGGAAGGAAGGAAGTGAGGTAGGCTGTGTTGGCGACATTAAAAAAAATATATAATTTATTGCGCAATATTTTTTTATTCTACTTATCTTCTATTTTTGGCTGTTAATGTAAAATAAAATGAGTAAATGGAAACAAGAAAAAGTAATTCGATCCGGTTGATTATTTTTAGATCCTGTCTGTAACAAGATTAAGGATTCTTTACAAAAGCTATTGGATTTTGGTGGAAAAAAAATCACAATTCCAGAGTCAAAAGTCTTTCCGTACACAAAGACTACAACAAAAAAGTTGCTAAACATTTTGTGAATGTGCAATTTTATTGAGTTGATCTTATTAGGCATGTTGATCCATTTGGAGTGATAGCCGAATGGCTTGACGCAATTGAATTTTGGATTGGCGGATATCCGACTCTCTATCACCCATTTGATTTTCCCCACTCATAGTCATTTTTTGGAGTGACGTCGCTCCATTTTTACGGATGGAGTGATAGTGAATGAGGGGGTTTAAACGTAATATTTGATTTGATTCTCTGTTTTCATTTTTTCTCATCGCTTTTCGGATGTACACTGTCGCATTGTCTAAATAAAGTTTATTTTTTATTTTGGAAAAAGAGACCCTATTTAAAAAAATGTAGAGCTTGGCGGAAGTTCAAATACTTTTTATACTAATGAAGGCCCTGCCCGGCTACCCTTGTCAACTACTGTTTGTTGTCTTGGAGAAATGGGTTTCACCTACCTGGAATATATTATTTCTTACACGAATATTTTTGTAAATAGAGAAATACATCCAGAATGGCTTTATTTTTTTCAGTTTAGGGTTTTTGTTTTTTTATTTTTTAAGTTTTCTGTTAGGTACACAAGTCGTCTGTTAGAAAACAGGGAAACACGTCATGACAACTTACTCATATACCTTCTCGAGCCTGAACAGTGAACATACTCGTAGCACGTGGAAAGGTTTCATTTTTTGGTTTTGAGAGTGATCAATTAGTAGCTATAATCCATTAAATTTATACATGTTTCAAGATACTCAGATACGTTATATATTTTTTTAAGAATAACAAAAATTACTTATACCGAAATCGGATTCAAGTTTTAGTTTTTGGTTTCTTTTTTTTATATTTTCGAATGGCTTCTTAGTTTAAAAATTTTGTTTTATTTTTACTGATAACGTATGTTTATTCGGCCCGTACCAAGGTAGACCTGTGGCAATACCATAATTTATTTGAACAATTAGACCTTAACATTAAAAATAAAAAACAATGATAAATTAACAAAATAAATCTTCATGAACAAAAATCAAGGAACTCAAGGAGATCAGCCTCCTGATTTCAGCCTACCAGAAAGCGACTGTCTAAAAATAATAGAACGGAAATGTAGAAAGCTGTGGCTTTCAGCTTGGAATCAGGATACCAAAGGCTCTCATTATAGGATGATACAGCCAGATTTACCTTCGCGCCCGTGGTTCAATGCTTCTAAAAGAATGTCTAGGAGTTTCATAGTGAACATATCCAGGATGCGTTTTGGACATGTTCGACTGGATAGTCACTTGTTCAGATTTGGCCTTGTTCAATCTCCATTATGCGAATGCGAATGGGATGAAGAAACGCTAGATCACGTGTTTTTTGGGTGTCCACTGAGGGACTCCTTGGATATTTATTTTCTCTTCAAAAACGTCAGTTTTCCTTTATGTATCATTTACTTGCTTTCTCTTAATTCCCCAGATGTCCATAAAATTTTGTTTAATTTCATAAATAAAAACATGCTCTTGTTGTAATTTTTTTTTTCTTTTTTATGAATTATTATTTGTTTTTGTTTTGACTTAATATGACAAGAATCTGGCTGTATCATCCTTTTTTGGATGCAATGCCAAAACAAAAAAAAAATAAATAAAAAAAAAATTTTAACAAAAAAAACGAATATGTAACATCTAATGACTCTAATAATTCATTACTGATGTTCGATTTTTAAATGGAACAAACCACTACGGGCTTACGACCGTCTTCCACTATAATTTCGAAGGCTGTGGCTTAGTGTGATCCAATCCAATCCAATCCAAACTCCCTTTAGACCCCACTTAGGGGCATAGGGAGGCAACAAGAGCTCTCCATTGCGCTCGATCTTGCGCAACGTTAATGACCTCCTCCCACACCATGTCCAGATTCCTCAGCTCTGCCTCGAAGGAGCGGAACACAGTATGAGAGGGTCTTCCTCGTCTCCGGGACCCTGATGGGAGGAAGAACAGCGCTCAGTGTGATCACTTTACGTTAACAACCCAGCCATTAGGTGATAATTTTTAAACCTCCGAAACTCCTAATCACGAGAATTCTCGACATGAACATGTCGAAAAATCCAACACAAAAAAAAACCAACGCCGCGTCCTGACGTTGGTTGATGCATTGTTTGGATAAATAAATCTTTCAATGTAACTAGATATAGGTATGGGAGAATTCAAAATGCATTCTACCTTTGTATTATCATTGTTATATCACCGTTTCACACAAGCGTCTTTCGCTTTAGAAACGGGTCTATATTGAATTAATAAAATAAAAAAAAAGATAGTTTAAACACTAATAAGAAATATAACGTAGGTATGTACATAATATGACGAGTTTAAATCACAAACCCACAAATCAGCTGTAATAGTCAGTAGTGAAGACGCTTTGGAGTAATCATGTGGGGAGAATGAGAATAGGACACGACAGCATCACCAAAGTTGTCTCCAAAGAAATTCCTGAGGGTCATAGACCACCAAAAAGCTGGAACGTCAGCTGGTCATTGAGTTCCCAAGAGGCGAAACGTGTCTAGAAAAAGCAGGACATTGCCCATAACAAAAGAAAAGGGACTTAATTTAGAAAATATACACCGATAACGGATTTATTTTTAAGTCGAAGTTTTATCGACATATTTTTATTACCTATGCAATTTTTAACTATACGGATATTTTTATTTCTTTCTCCTTTTTGGCATTTCATTATACGGATATTAGGTATATTTCTTCTCCGAGAAATAAATCGAGAATTTGTTTATACATAATATATCAATACATACCTACGTAAGTACACGGATAGGGAGACGTACCCCAACTCTGACGACGTTGTCAGGGGTGTATATACCTGCCTACCTTAAACTTAATTACTTTTTACGGGTGGAAATGAAAATTACATTTTGATTGGGATTTTGTATTAAGTGCCATTTAGTAGCAATACCGACCATGCTAGAAATTATAAATACACGTGCAATATAATGTTACAAACATCACAATATTTTTATATGAGTACTATTTAGGTAAACAGGAGCTGTACCATTAGAGCTTGAGTCCTTCATATTTGCTAGCTGTTTTAGTTGTGATCATTTTTCATATACAATACGCACCATTAGTTACTTTGATTCGAAGGCTTATCGTCTGTTCGCTTACTTTACAAAACCAATCTGTCTGCACCTTTTTTGACTTTCGTTCCTGAAGCAGAGTTGAAAAAAATCTTCTTATTCTTAATTATTTAATTCAACAGATGGAGTTGGCCTCCTGCGAGATCGACTTCCAGTTGTGTCTTTGGTGGTCTAATTAGGATCCGTCTACTATTGGGTTAGCCTTGCAGTGCCATGGAAGGAAGTCGGATGAGACTTTTCTCCACTCTGTCTTCGATCTCGCATATTTCCCTTACCCTCGTGTTTCTTAATTTATTTCTAAGGTCTTCCAAGCAATGCTCCTGAGAGTTTTCAGTTCTGAAACTGTCAGCGCATTTTTGGTCGCATTGGTATCAATCATCCTTGGACTATATCCCGTACGTCATGACAAGTCTTGTAAATATTCATTTTGCAAGTAATTTCCTTCATTCTTTAATAATTTGAGATTATAGCATCCTTTCAAATTAATTAATAACTTAAACTCACCTATCAACGTATAAAACATATATAACTATGTTGTCCTAAGTATTATTTAATGCCATTGAGTTTTCCAAAGAATTTTAAATATTATAAATCTGATTATTCAAAATTATTACCTAAGGACTCACATCATGCACTGTAGCGGATAGCTTTATAACACAAAATGGCGGCCTTCTCATCTTTTTATACGCTCCCCGTTTAAAGCTTTTATTAAAACTTTGTTTTCTCGTATTGTTACAAGTATACAGACGCAAGTATAATTTCCATAATTATTCAAATCTATGTGCGGTTTATTACGGCCTAAAAAGAGTCTCCTACAGAGTTGTCAAACACATACACGCGGCAAGAGCCGAAAGGATGTTAAATGTGCCTTGGTAATCCTCCTTTGGGGTTATCTTGCACGTAGGATCTCGCTACTAAATAAAGGGATTTTTACTCAAACAATGTCACGATTTACGTTTTTAGGATGCAAAATGCACAACGCGGACGCCTGTGGTTTGATAAGAGGTCGACTTTAAACGCCCTTAATTAATGAAACATTAACGTGATTCTTTTTTTCTTCTTATATCGTAGGTTTATCTTTTGAGATTAGTAACTTGCTCTAACTCTCATGTGGTGATCTTCCAAGGAAGTGACTTGTAACTTCGTTAGCTATTAATATTACTCTGGATTCGTCCATTTGATTAACATAGATACTCGTCACTCGATACTAAGTCTTTTATTTTCTCTGCGCTCGATTGAACGTTGTCACCAGTATCACAGGTTTGCATTATCTGCTTTGCTTAGGTCTTCTTAATATTTAGATTGCTTGTCTGCTTTATATCTCTAACTGTCAATATATTATCATGAATCTTTAAATTGTCCAGATCCATATTGTCAATAATTTATTACATTGTAATACAACATTTTTAACATATTTCATTCAATATCGAATCGAATTATTTTTTACTTGCACACAATTGTTGTCTTACATAAACCTCTTTCATTTATTCACATGAACTCATCAATAAATAAATAAAGTTGTTTTGGTTCAGTATAAAGTGGAATTCTTCAAACACATTATTTGTAACTAGGCTTTACTACTTAGTCATTAATCCATATCGCTTAGTCAGCCGAAAATATATTTCAGATTTAAAAAAAAAGTTTCATTTATAAATTGGACACTTCAATGCTTTAGAATGATTCATTTACAATAATTCGATCACTTTTAAATACTGAAATGACCGTTTCTGATATTTTTCCAATCCAAATCCAAACTCACTTAAGACCCCACTTAGGGGCATAGGGAGGCAACAAGAGCTCTCCATTGCGCTCGATCTTGCGCCCAGATCTTATGTCCAGATTTATTTGATTAATAATGATTTTTCATCAATCTAATAAGTGAGCACATATGTGTATAGGAAAGGCAAAAGAAAAGCTCAGAGTTGTATAGGATCCTGAATGGAAGTCAGTCGGCCTATTCGGCGTACACTTTGTATGCCAGTGAGATTAATATCGGCTGCTTGAACTAAGCATCAGAATTCCGGCCACGTTCGTATTTCTATAGCCTCGCATTATGGGACTGTGCCCTGGCGAAGAGAGCTGATTATTTATTGGATTTTTCTTATCTCTTTTTGATTTTACCGTCACGGAAATGATTGTTTTGTATGGCGATTGCTTCTATTATTGTAATGCTTCTACAATAATTTCGTCATTTCATGCGAGAGGACGGCATCTCACTCGAATAAAAAGAATAAAACATCGTACACTAGGCATTTATCCTCACAGTAATTCGACTATTTTTATATTAAGATAGCCTAGAACACTGACTGATCAACTAACGCTTTTGCGTCATCCGACACTGCGAGCCACACAAACACACACTGGAGCTATATTTATAGCGGTGCGTGTATAAAGGCGTATGCATACAACATAGAAGCGATAGAAAAGAAAACTGGTGCAGGAAATGAAGAGTTCTGTACAATAAATTTTCACCATATTTGTCTTCTTCTTTTATAAGGCCTGTTAAACTGTTCTATCGAAGCTACTCTTGTGAGGTGGAATTTTATTTTATTTATTTTATTATAATATACGGCAACTATTTGCCTATAACAAATTAAAAATTACAAGTTACATTAGATTACAATTAGGTACAACAAAATGAAGTAGGTACAATGGTAATAATAATTCGATACAAAATAAAACACAGACACCAAATCAATCCCAGCTGTCTCGCCGTCTTTAAGGTGGTTTTCCTCGAGGGCGAATACCGTGGGGCTGGTTGTGCAGAGCGATTTAAACTAATAAGCTTGTGTCCATTCTCTGGACATGGCTAAATCATTCCTTCCTTTGTTGTCTGTTCCATCTAGCTATATCATCAGCCCCACATATCTGTTCATCTAACTATATAATCAGCCCCGCATATCTCCATATTTGTCTACACATGAAAAATACAATGTAACTATACATACACCCATCATCTATGCCTCGAATTGGAAATAAAAAAACAAACAGCATAAATTTATCCAAATCGACTTATCAATAAAGTGAATTACGAATTATTAACGCATTAAATATTACTGACCACCCGTAAAAACGAGCGGCAAAGACTGCTACCTCTAGTTTTTTTTTTACATTTATAACAGGTGAAATACTATTTTTTAAGATTCAAAACCCCTAGGTTCAAAATCCGACGCCGGGTTAAAGTATGTATATGTTAGAGATTGCTTCGGCTATAATCCCGCCATTGCCACTTGTTTATATAATATGCATAAAGAATAAAATAAATATATTATGATCTAAATAATGATATATTTCATAAAATATCTCAACATTGTTATCTATTAATATCTACAAGCACTCTCAATCCACCGGTTAATTTTAATACTATATATATTATTTAATACTTGATGTTAAATATTTTCTTACATAAGTTCCATGACATGAAATTAATTATTCAAATAATTATAATTCAATTTAATGAAAATGTCGGCTTAACTAATTTATTTGCGGTACAAAAGTGGAAGTGGAAGGTACCATCTCACCTATTATGGTTGTTGAGAGCGACTGTGCATATCTGTCTAATAGGCGATCCATCTATAATCTTTCTAACTCATAAAATGTGCAGTCACTTTTATGTCCAGTTCAATGGATGTTCAGTGATCCGGAGCAGTTGCTTGTTTTATGACGAGACTATTCGCTTGTTTTAACAACGCGCTACCAACTACCAACTCACTTACGCGAACATCGTAAAATCCATACACATTTAACAAAGCACTCTTTGGATTTGAGAAGCTAATTTTTAACGTGTGCATTCACTCAGCCATTGTAATTGCTTTTTCAACTTGCAAACATGTCACAATATTATGACCCCTCTTCAAACCTTTAGATAATTATTGATGTTTTTTTACTCCTCTTCTGCAGATATTGATTCTCAAGTTATGTGCTGCCTTTTTGAGCTATTCCTCGAGAGGCTAGCTATTTAGGACGATTACTGTTCGTGGTCATTCTTAAGGCGCAACCATACCAGTTTCCCTTTTGCTTCCTTATTCCTCAAATAATTTCTTAGGCATCATATTGTTTATCTTTTTAAAGGGTTGTTCAATCAAATTTTCAGAACATAATGACTTTTCTTATGTGCTCGACGTTTTTACTTATGTGCTCTCACATTCATCATAAATTTTATTGCTTTATTGTGGTACCACATTTTCCATATTGTTTTATGGTATTTTTCTCTACGATCAAGTGCATGTTTTATATTTTTGGAAGATTACAGTTTTTTAGATCCTACATAGAATTTTCATTTTTTTTTCTGTTAACTGATTAAAAAATTCCGAGTAAAATAAGGAAATCACAATAATTTTATCAATTTATCAAACCTGAAAATATGTGGCTACAAAATGTCTTTGTCTTAAAAAACAAGCGTCATATAGGTAAATATTAATAAGTTTATATTATAATAAAGCTAATCGTTACACGTTACTGAAATGAAGTAAAATTATGTTTGAAAATTTCGAAATAGGAAACTCAGTAACAAATTTAAATGAGGATAATATTAATTATGTTATCAAGGAGGCTGTACCCACATACGAGTAGGATAGCAGGTAGGTACCAAACACGACGTTAACAGAACATAATGTTATCCTTGCCTGAGATTGACACGCTATTTTAGTATCATAAACATCCTTTATTGGGATTACATCAAACTCATTTGGTATCACAGGATATTTCCCAATTTATGAAACATCATGAAGGATACAAGCATTGTTATTTTGAATCAGAATTATATTTTAAATCAATAATTATTATAGTAAGATTTAATGTATCTAGTACTTATTTTCTTATTTATGACAATCTACCTGATTTTGAATGCCCACCTACCTGCTTAGGCTCTATTCTTTAAAGAGATGCTCTGAATTTGATTTTCTCTCGGGTCAAACTTTTTCAAGAATGTTTTTTTATTTGAACTTTTTTCTTAGAGAAGATCTTGTGAGAAGGATGTTGTATCTGAATGTTTTTTGTTTTGTATATAAGATTAAGAATAAAATGGTGCCACAATATTTGCAGGATAATGTTAGGTTAAATTTTTAAGTGCATGACTATCCTACGAGAAGTCGAGATTTATTTAGGTTAAAGGATTACCGAGGTTTCAGGCTGTTAAACGACTTGCCGCCTCATGAGAAATGCGCACCCACTTTGCCGACTTTTCGTTGGAGGTGCCTTAAATTTTTGAACACAATAAATGTTGATAGTTGGATATAGTTTTTAATGTAAGAATGAACGTAGGTAGTGAGTGAGGACCGAACGAGTGATGAGGATTTATAATAGGATTAATATTAAGGAAACATAGTAGTATAATTATGAGTAAACTGTATGTACACATTAATTGTTATAAGATAGGTAATTAGGTATATAAACATATCTTTATATAACTTTATACAATTAATAAATAAGTAAATAAATCCAACGAATGGGGTAACACTACCGAATAGAGAGTCACGCATATCAATCAAACCCTTTTTTGTGGTAGTTTTAATTTTTCCTTCATTTTATCTCTATGGTTGTTTGAATTTCGAATCAGATCCTTTAGTTATCATTTACCACCACTATTTCAGATTCTAAGCTGACTTACTCTTCTATTCAAAACTCAGTCTCGCAGCAAATGTAAATATTGTTCTATGAGAAGGGTTTTGATATATTTTGGTTATGGTCAGTGTTGCGCTCAGAGCTTGCCTCTTCAGATAGAATAATAGTTGTACGTTGGTTTGCTTTGCTAGCAATGTTGATTTGTGTGTTTATTCCGTTATTAAACAATCTTATCCTCAGCTAAATATTACTAACAAACTCCATCCTTTATTAAAATCAACACTTCTTAGTGTTAAGTGGCTTTGATGCATATTGATTTATCTCAGATACTGCAAACATTAACCTAAAGTCACCAACAAACATCAAAATTTTCATTTATTAAATTTCCACCAAATGCACGTGAATTTTTATTTACATATCAATCGATCAAAAAAGGATGCGCTACTATGGTTATTTTTCATTGAATGCATTTCAATCAAAAAACGTGACAGATGTGCTGAGTTAAGTTTTTGTCCCAGTGAAGACCAAATGCCAACTTTTCAAGATTTGCATAGGGCATCTTACTTGTTTCTAGTTCTTCTCAAGACTCCTACTTGTTTATCATAACCTCCATCATCATATTATTCAGGGTCAATCATAGTCCCATTTTTCTTGAGGATTTATTTGAGTCTGTCAGCATGTCCGATTCAGGTGACGGCTCAATAGACTCAAGGTTGGCTTCACCAAGAGTAGGATAAACCTACATAGGTAGGGCAACCACTCTGCAGATGAGACTGAATGTGATTGCGTGGTGAGTTCAAAGCCGACGCCCTCCTACTGTCATGCCCATCGGGGAATGCTGCAATCTACAAGACCTTATCCTGGCGATGACTGTCGCTGCTTTCTGGTGTGGAAATTTATATATGTGGATACGAATAGTAAGTATGTCACATTCAGGTCAGGTCTTTACAAGACATTTTAATATTAAAAATAAGAAAGTTGTACTAGAATTATAAAATAAGCAGCACAAGGCGTTGATGGCTCATAACTTGTAAGAGAAAATAGTTTTTAATATTCTTTTGAATATTTTTGACAAGGTTCCGGTTGGAAGTACATAGTTCGAAGTTCCCACGTAATATTCTATATCTAAGTATCTGGCGTCGCACCCTTTCTTTCTCTCGACAATATTTTCTATTTCGGAAATATATTTGTTACATATTATAAGCTTAGGTACAGAATATGAATAATGCGCATACATTATGAGAAATGTTCAGTTTTTTGTTTTGAATAAATGTATTCGAAATGTTTACCCAAGAATATGGTGACGAGATTGAAATAATGCCATTTGGGTGTGTTGCTCAAAGTAATTGGATATTTATATAACCTGTTAGAAGAGCGAAGGAGACGAGAGATTTTCAAAATTATCCTCATCTTTTTCTCTTTTAGGAGGTAGATAATTTTTGATGAGATTTAGAAAAAAAGATTAACTCGAGTTGAAAAATAGCCATTGCAAACAATGAACTGGGGGTGGGGGGGGGGGGGGATTGTACGGGTGGCTAGTAGGGGTAGCGGGACGATGTTGCTAAGAAAATGAAGGTTGTTTGAAAATAATAAAGAGAGAATAAAGAGTGAAGGAATTACTTTCGAGCGATTTCACACAATTTTCCGATGACAACCCCGCGCTACTTAATTTCTACAACTAGATATTCTTTTTTACAAGAAACTAGAATTATTATTGATGACATTAAGTCGATGACATTTTCTACGTAGACTATGCTCCAGCTCAATCACCCTGTCAATTCACATTGTAGGTAACTCTTAGACATTGAAAATGTCACTTGTTCTTCCTCTTTTTTTGTTTTTCTTTTTATGTATCTATGTATACAAAGAACACTAACGCTTTTGATAATTTTGTAAATTCCAAGAAACTTTTAAATCAACAATTTTGTTGTACTAAAGTTAGTTTAAAATATATGTCAAGATATATACGCAAATACTTCAATGGAGAAATTTGAAATTTCTTTGACAAGAGGCGTGATTTAGATTCCGTGAAACTGGGATAAAACATCTTTACTGCACATTCGGGTGACGTATCTGCACTTCATAACGGCCCACAGCGTTTTAGCAGCTATACAAAGCGGTGTATTGCCGAGTTCCTTGGTTCCATCATTCCATTAGAACGTCAGAGCATTAGTCAAGAGTACTCTAAACAACCAACCTTCGGAAATAATATGTAATATACGAGGGGTGTTCAAAGTATTCTCTGTTATATGAAAGAAAAGGAAAAAAATCACATAAAAGTCTTTTGAAACTTCTATGCGCTTAAAACGAGAAATAATCTTTCGGTTGAAAAGTAACTTTTAACCTTCTCTGAAAAAATATCGTTTTTGGTCACTTAGAGCTCTCATCGTCTTAAAATAGCTATCACGAATGTCATGTCATTTCCTCTCAGGATATAATGAAAATGTTTCTAAACGTCAGGTCTGAGCTGCAAAGTGGATGATTGATATTTTGAAAACCAAACTTCTAAGCAGCCTTGGGAACTTGCAACAAGTGAATCCGCGCGTTGTTGTCGATGAACAAGACACCCGCAATCAGCTGTGTTCCTTGCATATTTTTGTTAAGTTGCTTTCGTTCTTCTTGCCAATTGCTGGGCTGATTATTTGACCCATTTTGGTATATCAAATATGCATAATCCTTTTCGAGCCTCAGAATATTCTGATTATGAGTTTTTGAAGCTAGTTCGTGACTCTGGACTTCTTCATTTTACCCTTTTTGAGCCACTGTGTTGACTCGAATTTGCCCTCAAGGTTATGTGATCGAAAACACTGCTACGATTTTTATCATAAAGCTCCATAAAATCTACAAATGGGATTGAATTTGAATACGGGATATTTTTGGGTCAGGCATTTTGTTGCACTCGAAACACGCTTGTGAAATATGTAATGGTAGCAAACTGTCGAAATTATTTTCTAGTAATCACATTGGATAAGCTGCACGCTTTGAACTTCCCTTAAAAGTCTCCCTTAGGACATATGACATGTAGTCGCTCGTCTAATGAGGCCAAATAGATTCAAACTATTACATCAGGTATCGCACGACACAAGGAGATAATAATATCTCGTACGTACGGCACTCTCGTTGTTGATTTGAATTATGCCAAAAGGGAGTTGCTGGGTTGGATCAGTGTGCGCAGTAAACATCACTTAATTAGTGAAGTCAGTCAAAGGTCGTGGGCCGACGTATTAATCGGTATTAAGTGCCGCGGGACATATTATTTGCTTATATTATGACGTAACATTTCGCCCGTTTAGGACAGTTCTGTTTGTGTAACAAATCTCCTACTGATTCTTAATTTTATTTTCCTCGTTCGATGATCTCGGATTTTGCATTCTTAAATTTTATTTTCAAACTAGCTGACCAGGAGAATAAGCTGTAAATCTGGAGATACATTCTAAGAGCCGTACTTTCCAGTGCCAGATAACCAAACAAAAAAAGCGTTGTTCGTTTTTCTTCGGTCTTTTTATGGTCCTTTGCTAATCATAGATAATCCTTGCGTTTCATTCATCCACTAAACACTAAAGAATTCTAGGTAAGTTGGCATTTTGTGGCCACCACCTACGCTTTCCTCTTTGTCATAATATAAGTCTACATAACCGAAATAGACCTAGCTTTATGATGAGCAATTAACTTAATAAAAATAATTATGACATTTTGCAAGAAGACAAGAATATGAACTTAATTAGAACAAAAAATTAATATATTTATTTGAATGATCGTCTTTCCTGGCCACTCCGCATCAGAGATTACAGTAAGAACTTTTTCAGTGAATTTATATCATTTCACCGCCGTACCTTTACACGTGTTTTTCTCCCGTTTTGTTAGAGGCTCTCGAAAAACAAACTCGAAGTAGGTACCGATGCCATATTGTACGTATGTAAGTTGCTATATAGCAACGATTTCTAACTAAGTTGGTATGATAATGATGTTTAGCTTTAGAAACAATATTAACGACCAACTTATTGGAAGAGACGTCTCATTGAAATTTTTCGTCGGAATCAATTATTAATTAAAAACTTATTGTTCAGTTAATACAATGAAAAGAGTATTGTTAAATTTTGAAAACGGCTTATGTTTTTGTTGATAAGTCTATTTCGGAAAAAATTGCGACATTTTCAGGCAATTTAAAAAAAATCTTTTCATCATGCGGATAGATATGAAGCGTGTTTTTGAGTTTGCTAACAAAATTAATTCTTGTAGCATTTTTTGGATGGCTTGAGTCCATTTCTCTTCAACTGCATTAGGTATCTCATCAGAAGGCTGTGATTGAGCGTCTAAAGAAGAAAACATTGATATTACCTACAGATTCCTGAGTCTATGAAAGGGAAGATTGACAAGAAGTAATGTGATCACACTAAGACAGCCTTCGAAACGACAGTAGAAGACGGTCGTAAACTCCTAGTGGTTTGTTCATTCCATTAATAACTGAACATCATTAGTTTGTTTGAATCATTGGTTGTTGTTTATTCGTTAACAAGAAATGTTTTTGCCACCGTTCTTATTAATTTCCAAATCAAGAATTTTTGAAGCAGTAGAAAGAAACGATATTAGATTTTTACCTTTTGATGACAAACATTACATGCATTGCTTACAGACTTCAATGTAGAAAAGTCTCTGTGTATGTGTGTTTTGTGTATCGAGTCGCCGAGATGTTGAAACACAGGAGGATGTACAAGTTCAAAAACAAGCCAGCAGTCCAGTGCAGGAGATGGAGGTATTTTGGTTTTTACTTTTTATGACTTTGTTCTCAATAGTGATTATTATATAAGTATTTTTAGAGTGATTAAAATAGTTGAACTTCCATAGTACTTACCTTGATAAATGTTTTTGAGAAAAAGATGGTGTACTTACCGTTTTTGAGGACTGAGAATGAGATTTAAGGATTTTAATTGGCAACAATTCGTTTGAAGATTTTGAAGATGTTGTAGCACGAGGCTCTTTCTATTTATACATGTAGCTATAAAACTAACTATTATTGGCCTTGGTTCTAGCACGCGAATGCAACTTTTCTAATGTACAGTAGTCACTCGACAAAATATTTTATTTCACAGCATGCTATTGACAGAAGAATGACGTGACATTCGGCATTGAATTTTTAGACATTGTAGTTGTGTGTAAAAAAATATCAAGTATGCCGATGACACGTTCTCTTGTTGAAAAACCGCAGGGACTTCAAACAACTGTCATCGACCGTGTTCTAAATATGATTTGAAATCTGAAATAGGTCACTAAATTCAAACCAGTTGGAAAGGATTGAGCTCAATTTAAACTAAAAAAGAAACACGTATATCATGGTCTTTACCCAAATTAACGCACACACTAAATGGATATTAGTGATGGCTTATCAATGAAAATTGTGGATATGAAATAGAATGATAATTTGCTAATCTGTACCCGAAAGCCAAATTGTCTTAATTTAAAAAATAAAACAATTTTCCAGTGTCTTTTGGGCCGGGACAGAATATGCTTTGTACATGTATCGTTATATCAATTTTATCAAAAGGATGCATGTGTTCCGCTCGCCTTCGGTTTTTCGAATCACGTATACACTTAACCTTTCGATTAAATTGATGCAATATCACACGTTCGCGGCGCAAGTGAGTACGATGCTAAATATGTATTTAAGTATTTTCGCCCATAATATGGAGTGCAGACAGGTAAGCTCTCAGGTACAGCTATGAATTATCTGATGGATTTTGGAAGACAAAGATTTTTTTGTTTTGTCTTTATGAATGAATGAATGGATGATGATGAATATCTGGTTAAAAAATCAACTAAAGATACGTTTTGATATTTTACAGCTGTGTAGGTACCTACATATATTTTCTCAGTACCATAGCATTTAGCAAGCACCCTCAGTCGTACATACATATTTTTGAGTTTGTTATTGTGTAACAATTTCTGCCAATTTAATCAATTGCAGTTAATTAGTTTCCACAAGTTATTAACATCTACCTCAAAGTATGAACTGGTTAACAGTTTGTTGTAAGTACCTATAGTGTGAAACTAAATGAGCAATTAGTTACCAATATAATAGGTTTATTTTACTAGCTGAGAAGTAATATACTTACATTCTTTCATCCACATTCATAAATACGTTCCTTTAAAAATAAGAATTTATGCCAAGAACTTTTATACAAAGACTTAATAAATGAAATCATTGACTGTTTTATTGTCTCAGAATAAAACCGAAAGTGTCAAGATGAATGACTCGTTTCTTCAGCGTCTAAAGACAGTTGACTAAAGAGTAGACTAAGATCCCTCAACATAAACCATACTTCTCAGGGACTTTTATGACATAAAACCACAGAGTGCAAAGCTGAAAATCGATCCTCTTGGGGATTCAGAACTGATAAAATCTTGACAAGACAATATCTTGTTAGAAAAATCAAAGTGCCTTTTTATAAAAAAATTTATCCGACTAGTTCCGACATGATATGGTTCAGAGTTTAGAACTATAAGAATGTCGGATGAAGGGCATTGCAAAGGTTTGAAAGAAAGGTGCTACGCAAAATATTTGGGCTCAACTATAATTTTGCAGAGTACCATATAAGGCGAAACTATGAATTACCCTTTATGGTTCTACCGTAACTACAAAATTAAGAGTTGATAGAATGATGGACCCAAAACATTCAAGGAACGGTGTTTGTGGACAGGCTGAAGAAGATTCTGCACGGCATGACGGGAAGAAGGAGAAGACCGGAGCTTCGGTGAATGGATGCTGTGGCGCGGGATACCCGACAGATTGGAATTTACAACTGGCTGAGCGCTGCACTTAAGCTGCTCTTTAGTCATGGAGGAAAGCTCGGAACCATGGATCACCACAAAGCGTAGAGTTGATATGAGGCAAATGAAGGACGCACGAATATTGACAAACCTTTGGTTTAATCGAATATGTAACAACAAATGACTCCGAAAATTCATTACTGATGTTCGATTGGAATGGAACAAACCACTACTGGCTTACGACCGTCTTCTACTGTTATTTCGAAGGCTGGCTTGGTGTGATCACTTTACGTTAATAACGTTCGCCGTTAGTTGGTAATGTTTAAGTCTCCGAAACTCCTAATCACGAGAATTATCGACATGTTCAACATGTCAAAAAATGCCATGTATACAACAAGTAGATATTCAATAATTAATGAAATATAGAGGTAAACGTTGGAAATTTTTGAGAACAAAAGATTCTCGAAAGCCCGTAGTGGTTTGTTCCATTTAAAAATCGAACATCAGTAATGAATTTTTTGGAATCATTAGTTGTTACGTATACGTTAAGATCTAGTCCTGAAAATGGTCACAAGAATCTAGACATATTTTGATTTTATGATGTATCTCACTTTCTTATTAGTATTTCTGTTTTTCACCACTTTTTCGAAATTTTCACTCGAGGTTGGCCTGTCTCAGATTGAACGGGACTGGTAACAATTTCCCCCCAGATAATAAGTTTCACTCGGGCGTTTCCAAGTATAAATTTATTTATTTATTGACGAGAATGGAGACATACGGGGGAAAGGCGTGTAAAAGAGTTACGATGTATCTCCGTAAGTTAAAATAATAACGAGAAATCTTTCTGAATCGCTAATTGTTTTGATATCAACTTCCGCGTATGCAGACAGATATAGTTGAGTGCCGTAATAATAAGAAAAACATTCCAAGAGTAATAATTAGTACTCATGTAGCTAGTTAATTTCGTGATTATTTCGGCACGTGTAACTTTTTACATCTTACTGAAGTTCGTGTTTCCCTCGTTTCTGCCATTGTTATTATTGCGTGTGTATGGAAATTTATAGATAGGTGTTGACTCCGTATGTTCGTATTGTAACGTAAGGGCGGGCCTACATTGTCCTTTTGGGGTGTCGATGAAATCGGACTTAATATATTTTGAGAGTTAAATTTATTTCATAGAAGGTTCCATATCCGTTTTTGACTTAATGTTTTAATAAGAACAATAAAAAAACCTTTTAGTTTATATGACAGTGAGGCGATGAAATGTTGTATTCAACACTGAGTTCTAGAAAATCTTTCGAAATTAAATACATTGAAAAGTTTCTTTGAGCTTATATAAAACACTCGGTACTATGCTATGTTGATGACGGCTATAAAACACGCTAAAAAGTTCTAGAATGTGTTGCCCCATCTCAACTAGTGCTCCATCATCTTGTTTTTGGCCACAGAGGGAGAATTAAAAAGTCTCCAAATAATTCAAAATAGGGCCACATGGGCGGTCTGGGATGGGGTAGGTACGCTCGGATTAGGAAAATGTTGGACAAGTTAGATTTTTGTATGTAAAGCAGCAGATATACTTAAATGTTTTCGTTTTTGTTTATACAATTAAAAATGAAATGATGCCATGCTATTTATAAAATAATCTTAGATATAATTAAGTGAGGTTGACCACCTCACGTCCTTAACCCTTTATTTGGGGCAGTATCCATTTGGATACAATGATTTTTGACAAATTTTTATCCAATGTCTATGGCAGCAACCGCGTTCATTCACAAAATATTATATCAATGATCTTTTGTCTATGATAAAGTGTCACCTAGCGTCACAAAAAAGAACTACATTAAACAGTTTGATCCAACATGGCCGAACGCAAGCTAGCACCGTTGAGGAGTACTGTAAGTATCCCTTTTTATCTAAAACATCACTAAAATATATTATATTTTTTTATTGTAGTTATGTTTATTACATTATTGTTAATTATTTACAGAAGTTTTTGTCATTATTTCAAATAAAATTACAAAGTAATTTAACCTCAAATTTGTCTGTATCCGTGTGGATACAATGCCAATTAGTAAGAGTTTTAATGTTAATTTAGTATGTATCCAAATGGATACAGTGTCAAATTAATAACATTTTATATTTAAATGTATATGTGTCCATACGTATACGTTACCAAGATAAAAATTAAATGGTATAATGCAAATATTTATCTATTTTAGGGTAAACTTCCAATGAAATATAAATCAAGAGGACAATATCTATGTGTTTTAACTCGGGCCTACGTGCCACCAAATCATCACGTTTCTGAGGATGAAGATCTTGAAGATAGTGATGACGAAATAATCCCAAGACGACCTTATGTAGTTCTGTATCATCAGACCCTCCTTCATTGTCAACTTCCTTGGAAGATATAGTAACAGAAATAGATTTGAGCTGTGATTTAAGTTAGAACCAGCCACTACCAGAAACGCGCATAGCCGTTATATCTCCAAATGAGTCGATAGATATAGTTTCCCCAGATGAACCCATAAATGTCCAAGCTAGTGGAAAGCAGCAAGCATATATTTCGACTATCCATCCGGATTTAACTACTCAAGGAGAAAAACACGAATACATCACCTCTACATCAATTGTTGACAGTAGATTCGCCAACCACAGGATGTTTTAAAAAATGCAGGTAGTTGCAATAATTACTTTCGTTCCCTATTTCTATTTAATTCAACAATAATATAGATATGTTTTAAAAGACTTTTTTTTCAAATTTTACAGAAAGAGTGTAGTGAAAAACACTAGAATTTTAAGAAATTTACCTAAAAATTCAACATCAAAAAGGAAGAAATTGGTTCCTGAAAAGGTTACAAAAAGAGTTAAACTTTCACCTCAACTGTTCAATTTTCGGGATAACGAGTTCTGTTCAAATATCATAGTGCCAGAAGATACTTTTCAAACGAGGGAAAACGAGCAAGCAATCTCTGAAAGAATTCAGATTAAGAATTCGCTGAAAGCCTAGTGAAGAAGGACAGGGCATCAGCTACTTATGAGTTACCCACATGTACGGTACCCAAAGTTATAAAGCCAACTGCTCCTCGCCCTCATTTGGATATGATGGATTTGAGCATTTTCCAGAATGCTGCAGCAAGGGAAGGTGCATGCATTGTAAGGAAGGGCAATGTAGAACCAAATGCATGAAATGTAATTTAAGGTTCTGCTTATTACCAAACCAGAAATTATTTTTACAATTACCACCATAATCAAAGCTGAACTGTTGTCTAGTACATTTTAAGCCCATTTTTATATTTTTTTTTGTACCGTTTTATAATTTTTATAAAATTTAAGCTAATAAATATCATTTTGAACAAACTAACGCATTTCTTTTTCTATATATAGCTTTTTATAGAAAAAAGCTTTATCTGTTTTTGGATATCGATTTCATGGTATGGTATCCAAATGGAAACATCAATTTTCTATAGTTGTATATATGTAATATTGGTAACGTATCCATATGGATACAGTGGAAAAATCAAAAAATAAAAATTTTAGTCGAAAAAAAAAGCTTATTACGCATATAGTAGCACAAAACATACAACATATGTGAAATTCAAAAAGTTACGATAAAAAAAAATATCTTGCCAAATAAAGGGTTAAACTCGACCGGTCAGATAAGGGATAATGAGCCTCGGACGCCTTCGAGCGCAATGGAGAGCTCTTGGTGCCTCCCTATGCTCCTGAGTGGGGCCTAGGCCTCCCACATTGTGGATTGATTTGTATGTGGCTGGCTTTTTGGCAATCGGGCTAGGGGTCGGCTTTGTGCGGATCGGGTTTGCTGCGGATTGGTCTCCTCCGGGCTGGCTTGCGGTGTGCGGGGGGTCTTAAAAGGGAGTATGTTATGTTAAGTTATAAAATATGTAATTTTTGTAACTTCATATTCATTTCACTATTATGCGATGGATTTATTACTCATAAGAAAGACGGCTAAAATCTGTTGCCTTGATAAAAAATATTATATATAAAATATTATATTAATATTAACGAACTATCTTGTCGATCGTGTTTTAAGGCCGTGGATTGATGTTTATGTTGAATTTTGATCGTCTAAAGAGCATTCTCAATTGTAGAAACGGGAAGATGTGTTGTGTGTGCCCGCCTTAACACAGTCGGGGTTAGGTAGGTATATCGTGTAGGGGGTAGGTGTGGAACTAATACTGGAGCTGTTAATTCAAGGGTCGATAGCGCTAAACGACATCCTCGGGGAATTTCTTGACGACTTCCCTCAGATATGAGATGTCGGATAATAATTACTTCCTGCCCTGTGTTTCGCGCATAATGCGGAACCTCTCGTGTTATTTGTTACGTGTCGTTGAGGTGACGACAATGCATCAACTGCCTGAATAACTCACCCGCCAGCCTGATGTCTTCCAACCGTCTGTTTAGCTTCACTGCTTGTCAAACTATGCTACTGATATTTCTATCAACTTGTGAAGAACTTTCCTAAGTAAATGATAATCCAGTTCGTCGGTTGGCAAGTGAAAAAAATCTTAGTATTTGACTATATAAAATACCTGCGTCCTACATACACAAAAATCTTTAAAACTTTCTACCAAACTCGGGTGTTACCTATATAAAAATATCAGGTTGAGGCTTTCATTTGTTGGGGCGTGTTATATTATTAGTCACGTGGTTGTTATGTTATTACGTTGGAAGCAAATGTCCGGGCCACGTATGGTGTAGGTATACAGGAGCACCATTTCATACAGAAGATCCCTCTGTGAGGCGAATGTGTACCTACATAGGTCGTAGGTACCAGGCTGCGCGACGAAATGATATATTGTCTTTGTCACTGTTTTGTTTGTATTAAACTTTTCAAACGTTTGTTGTTAGCGTGTAAGCAAAATTTTAATAAAAAGGATTTGCGGATTTTGATGGATTATAAAAGCTTTTTTGGAGACACGAAAAAGTGTAGGAATAAAAGGAGGTGCGCGAGAACTGAAGATAAAAATAATATTTCATAAGAGGAGTGCCGCTGCGGAGAATGGCGGTAGGTACGTGTTGATTATGATTAAGACATATTACTCTCTCTGTGCGCCCGAGGACGATGAATGATCCTTCCTTGCTACCTACTAGACGTGGAGTGATATCTACATACCGCAGCAGTGCGGCGTCTATCGCTAATCCATTATAATAATGCGAAGAGGTTGTACTGTACTGTGTAAATAAACTCCACTCGTACGCAACATGTTGGCACGCACACATTGGGTTGTGTCAACTGAATAATCACTACGCAAACCGCGAGGCATATGTATTAGTTTCAAATTATTAGGTACGAGCCTGATGTTTGGCTTAACGCGGCTTTTACGGTTGTAACAAATCATATCATTTTGTTTGTAACAATTAATAGTTTATAGATAACGTCAAGCTAACATTTCAGAATAGGATGTTGAGACCTGTAGCCAATATGCGAGTCAGCTGAAAAAAATAGACTGGCTATCGTATGTTTACTAATACAGTGGGTTCCTAGGGAACGGTCCGTCATCTGACAAGACGGCCGCGGCGTCTTACAAAATTATATGACAATGTTTTTCGTTACTACGGAAACAAAATTGACCATGTTCTCATCTGACATATTATGTGTTACTGTTAAAAGTAGCGGCGTATCCGCAGGAAAACAACCCATTAGGCTTAAAAAGGTACCCGTCAATTCAATTCTAGTATTATAAACATCTTACTTATTGTAGTAGTAAGTAGGTACACATTAGGTATTAAGAATAGAAAAAAGGTCTACAGATTTTTATTTAAAAACAATCCTTATAAATCCAAAAAAACGAAAAACAGCTATATTTATTTTGTCAATTGGTCGGCACGTGCGATCTAGCAGATATACCCGCCATGTTCCCACGCAGATAAGTCTAATCCGTCACCCGTCACTAGCCTCATATAATATAATATTCAATTTTCATTTGTGGTATTAATTTATGACATTTGTAATACAGGAAAATCTCATTTAGCTCGCGTATAAACACGAAAAAATGCTTAAATATTAACGGTCCCTTTCTGTACCTATCGTACTGTACCCACATGTACGCATATCTCGAATAGCCATTAACAAGATTATAAACCATTTCGCACGCATATCTAGCGGGACCGGCATGGAAGTTTGCCGCTGCTTAAATTAGGGGACAGGCCGCGGTCAGGTACAGATTTTTGTACCCAAATTTTCCAAGTCTTCTGGTGTGAAGCAAACGGAATGTTCGACACAAATAAAATCCTTTCCTATTTAAATACCATTCCAATCATTCCATTTCAGACCAGCAGCCCTATTCACGAAAAAGTTTGAATCGAACTTCGAACTAAACTTAGACTTAAACTTTTCTGAAAACTTTTCTAAATATCTAGTCATATAAGTAGTCTATGATCTGTCAGATTTACTACCTGTCTGATTTACTCCGACTTTTCCAACTTATTGAGCTGTCAAAAATTCTGTCTATTAGATATGTACATTTCGCCCATCTAAATTTCTTTTTCAGCCTTTATAATTGATTTATTCCGTATTTACAAGCCACATATGCGTGTTTATTTGTAATAATATTATTTTAATATGAATAAAGTTGGAAAAGTCGGAGTAAATTTGACAGGTAGTAAATGTGACAGATCACAGACTACTTATATGACTAGATATTTAGAAAAGTTTAAGTCTAAGTTTAGTTCGAAGTTCGATTCAAACTTTTTCGTGAATAGGGCTGCAGCATGCCGCAGTAGCAAATTACTCTTTGAATGGTCAGGTTTGGCTGTTTGAATTATGCAATGCTGTCAAATACACTCTCAGTACTCAATATTACTTGTAGGAAGGTGACATCCTTGATTTATGCACTTTTTATGTAGAATCCGTGAAAATAATTAGATATTAACCTTTTCTATACATTAAAACATTAATGTCAACGAATATAACACGATGGAATGACTTAGTACATAATTCATTCATTCATTCTCCCTTTAAGGCTCCCTGCACACCGCAAGCCAACCCGGAGGAGACAAATCCGCAGCATACCCGACCTGCACGAAACCAACCCTCTAGCCTGATCGAAGCAATCAAATCCAAAAGCCGGCTCCACACAAATCAAGCCCGCCGCAGAACCCCCCCAAACCACATAATACATAATAGACTGCTACAAGTACAGATTGCGCGATGGAAGAAAAATAGAGACCAGTATGGACCGAATCGTCAGTATGGAACCAAAATCTAGCAGCTGATCCGACAAAAGAACTGCCTGGCTCAACTCAACTCAGAAAGGGTTGGGTTGATCCCTGGCGTAGAGTCAACCGAATATTAGTTGGCAGCACCGCTTCAAACCTAGATAAATGGGGATGGATGGAATTATCAGAATCTGCATTAGAGATGACACAATCAATGGAACATGAGCATAGCGAGTGCCCTTTATACGCCTTCAAAGAGGGACTGCAGGATTTGCACGCTTCGGTCTATGGTGGTCGAATTGTGAGCGACCATAAGAAGAAGAAAAAGCATTGAGAAAATGGTATCATCTGATGGATAGTAATTTTGCAGAAGACTGTATTTGTTTAGTTATTAAAATATTGTTAAATAATCAAAACTCCCTTTGAACAAGAACTCTCTCTTGTTCAGTATGACGTTGTTAAATAATCCAATCCAAACTCCCTTTAGACCCCACTTAGGGGCATAGGGAGGCAACAAGAGGTCTCCATTGCGCTCGATCTTGCGCAATGTTAATGACTTCCTCCCACACCATGTCCAGATTCCTCAGCTCTGCTTCGAAGGAGCGGAACACAGTATGAGAGGGTCTCCCTCGTCGTCGTTGTTAAATAAAAGGAAAATAATTTCTATCATAATTTTTTACAGTTCGTATTCATGCACACTATATTTCTGATATCACTCGCGCCCACATGTTAAAACTATGACCCAATTCATCAATTTAAATATTTTTTAGTTGTTGTCACTGTAGCAAATTCTCTACGGAACTTTATCATACTTTTGTACCTTTCGGAGTTAAATAGGAGTTATTTTTTCATGTTTATTTATTTCGAAATTTCTAATATGATATTTTTTTGTTTCAGGTAAGGCATTGGATTCTTAAAACCGATGGGGTACACATACTATCGACCAAGAATCTTTATGCGTAAGTTTCTATAACAACCGTTTAAATAAAACCATTGATATCGAAGTTATCTCAAACGATCTTTTTATGATAGTAATCGCAAATATTCATAGATGATTCAAAGTGCAAAAATTGCCCGCTTTAAAGGAAGTTACACACAGGTGTGGAACACTAACAACTTGCAAATAAATAAGTTTTGTAAAGGTATTTAAATGTTACTAGGAATGGATAAGTTAAAAAAAACAAGAAGTGTTTGTTATTACCTCTGCTTTTTTTGCTGGTTTTTCGAGCATCTTGTAAGAGGCAGGGTCAACCGTGAGGTTGACCACCTCACGTCCTTAAACCTCAGCCGGTCTTCTGACCGGCACAATGAGCCTCGGACGCCTTCGAGCGCAATGGAAAGTTCTTGATGCCTCCCTATGCTCCTGAGTGGGGTCTAGGCCTCCCGCATTGGCAGCATTGTGGGTTGGTTTGGGGGGGATTCGCCACGGGCTTGATTTGTGTGTGGCTGGCTTTTTCGGGCTAGGGGTCGGCTTTGTGCAGATCGGGATTGCTGCGGATTAGTCTCATCCGGGCTGGCTTGCGGTGTGCGGGGGGCCTTTAAATGGACAATGTTATGTTTGTTATTATAATTCAGTGTCTTCAGGCAACCTCATAAAGGCTTGTTTACAATCAGTTGAGTTTTAACCCTGTAAATCAGCATAAATCTTTCAGATTTACCATCGATCTGGATGCGGAACCGGCTGTATGTAATTATAAACGCTAGTCTCTATTAGATAACAGGAACTCTAAAATAATAGACGCCTGGGAAAACTGTTGACATTACTCCTATTCTAATCTACAGCAAATATGATAATATTATATTGTGAGCGCCCTATTGTTGGAATTACATTATGTTATGAGAGTTTTGGAATATTTGCTATGATAATTTCTCTACTCAACAAAATAACACAGAATGCTATGGATTTTCCTGACTCCATGTTTTTCCACATACCTATCTAGAATTCTAACAAATAGATATTTGATGTAAAAAAGAAAAAAATCTTTTCACTTTTATTGAACGTTTTTCTCAAACGTTAACGGTATTCCAAAATTAACGCAAGATTTGAATGCCCCATGATTTGTGTAGTTAAGTGTTGGTGACGTTGTTTAATATCTCACTTGATAGTTGATGGTTTAAGGTTAGTAAAAATGACTACAATTCGAAAAAGTTTTACGAAAAATGGTCGGAATAGTGATTTAACTTCGTTCCCTTAACATGTTTCGACCGTGCACTTTCTCAATTCGGTGAAACGAAGAGGTTTCCTATACGTATACAAATACGTGTGCACTGAGAAGGAAATTCAACGTTCAATTAACGAAATTCACCCAAATTTTTGTAAAATTTTACGGATAATATAAAAAAGAGTGCGTTTGTGCCAGCAAATCAAAGAAGATATATTGCCTATTGTGGCAAGTCATACATAACCATATCCTGTGTGTTTTGCGATTTTATAAAACTAGTTGCATGTAAACATGAGATCCAACTGTCGATGGCCTGAGTCGGTATGTTTATTGTATGAAACGATGTCGTCAATTAATTAAATTTTTACAAAAATTGTTAAGAAAAGTTTGAGATGTATTGCTATAATGTATGTATTTTTTATAGAAAATTAAATTATCTAGCTGATGTGTTTTGGCGTTTTTCGATATTTTTATAAAATTCTGAAATATAGTCACTCGTAAATTTGTCATAAAAAAAATATTTTTCTTTATAAAAAAAGTTTGAGAAACCCGAATCAAAAGTTATAAGGGACGGACGGACACACACACGCACACACACACAGACACACTAAATGTTCTCCTCCGAATTCTGAGTAAATCCATATATGGAACATATATGCTGCGAAGCCTCTAAGTTGGTGTTTTTTGTCGTCAAAGTTTGAAAAACCATTTAAAATCTAGACCTGGCCATACAAATCTCACGTATCTTGGCTTGATACTGCCGATCTGTCTCGAGAAATAATTTCTCTTCAACAAATCGACAGTTGGAAAATCATGCAATTTAAAGAAAGAAAAACTCTGCTGTTTATGTGCTTTAAATCTTGCGTTAGTTTTGGGTCATCATATACAAATACTCATGAGATAGTATAGATACGATGTATGTGTTGTGAACTGATGTTTTTCTGTTAGACATCTCTCAGACAGTAATTGATTAGGGTAAGGTGTTTTTATGTTGACTTTTTTAACACGAAAGGTAATACAACTATTAGGTACAAGGTCAGAATATTTTTTTTTTTTATTAAAAACTATACTTATTTATCAACTATATTATTTTGCGAAGCGATTTGCGTCATTTCATCGTCATTAGCAATATTTCAAAATAGGTATAAACATATCATTCAAGCTTCACCAGATTTAGTCGTTCGTCAATTTGGACTAGGGCAATGTACCCGGTGGCTAGATAGGGTGCGCTTACACCAATCGAACATAGTGTCGAATCTAAAAACCTGAGCATATAGGCACTTTATTTAATGGTTGATGTTGTACACAATTTGATGGAAACAATAATCAAGAACTAATACTAATACCTTACATATATACCTATTTCATGTTTCTTATTTCTTTTAATTAATATTTTATTATTATATTATTTATTTCGATCTCACTCTTATATTTATAGTGTGTTCACTTGTCTGTCAATATATTTTATGATTTTTATTACAATATCTTAAGATTTACCTTTTATTTGTAATGTAAATGTCTTGTATATTTATAATTTTATAGTGTGTATATTTATAATATTTATTTAATTATCTTGGGATTTCCTTTTTTCTAATATATGTTGTAGATATGTCATTTATAATATTTTAACATTTTATTGTCACATCTATCTTATATAGCTCATGATTTTTATTTCATTGTTTTTTCATTACCTTCTTTGTGTTTTTATTAATTTATCTGTTTTCTTTCTATTTTTTTTGTATTAATTTTTTCATTTATATATATATTTTTTTATTATTCGCAGCACGCTTCGACACAGGGAAACCTAGTGGGCCGCTGCATTAATAATGTATTGTTTGTTTAAGCTTTGTTTGAAGTTTTTTGTACATGTTATTTTAATTTTAATAAATTTTAATAAAAACTTTAATAATTATTAATGAGCGATGACAGATGAGTGCCAAGAAAACATACCTATGTTTCTAGTTCTGGCTCTATATTAGTTTTATAAACGCACTCTTAAGGTGCATTTATACCAAACGAACAAAGACCCAGAGCTTGAAAAAAGTGTATATTTTCCTAATCGTTGATAATATGGTCACCAAGGAAATAATAACCAGAAAGAACTGTCATCGCCCACTAATAAGTTGTTGTTTCCATGGTGTCCAGTAAAAATTTCTTTATAGATTGAGATATATCTGTAATACTATTACGTTGATTATGAAATAAAAAAAAAACTTACAGTTTACGACATTGGTTTTACACTTATAATTTAAAGATCTCATTATGATTTCTGCGAAAAGAAAATGTAAAGATAACATGAAGTTAATTTCGCGTTATAAATATAACGTTTTAAACTCGGGCCAAAGTATTAAGTCTTCCCTTCATCCGAAGACAGACTCCCCAGAGTGATTAAGAGTTGGCGGTGGTCCTGCTTATCCCAGATTTCATCACAATGTTTTCTCGCCCACCAATTTATTTACCAGCTGCGAAAAGGTTACAACGCTGTGTTGGACTTTATTCTACAGACCCAAATAATCGATACGCGAGCCCTTTTTCTACGTGTTTACAGCTTTTTGGAGCAGTTGGGTGTCTTAAAATTATCATAGAACATTTATTTTATGTAGGCACGTATGTAATATTAGTATTCTTCGCACTCCTTATTCTGAGAGACAAAATACTCAAGTTATGGAAAAAATATAGCGTCAGTTGTTACATGAGTTAAAGATTTATAATAGAAAGTTAATAATATGGATCGATCGTTTTTACAAGGTTATAGAACACTACACTATTGTAAGGGTGCGTTTGCATCAATCGAACATAGATCCGTATGGAGAAACAGAGCATACTTATATTATGGTTGATATTGGACACTATATAAACAATAACAAGCAAGAACTAATTACTGGGCGATGATAGATAAATTTCCATATCAACGATCAAGAAAACATACTCTCCTTTCAGCTCTGGGACTATAATATTCCTTTGGTTTAAACGAGGATAGAGCCATAGTTGAAGATTCAGCATTCTTTCTATATCGTTGTTATTGACACCGGAAATAAAACAAAGAGCAAATACAAGAACTATGGCGCGCGTAATCTGTCATTGAACATCTGTTCAGTGCTCAGTGACAATGTCAGAGATAAGGTGGGTTACTCTTGATTTCGATCACAATGACGATCCAATTTCAACCCTTTTGTCATTTTCACAACATATACTTAGATTTTGGTTGCTATGCATAAAAATAGTTCCACCTAGGTCTATTTTAAATCCAATATTGCTTTATAAGAAAATGGTATAAATAAGGATTTATACAAGTATTTTTAGTATAAAAAGTACCGACGTTCGACATTCAGATCGGGATTGAGTTTCAAGAGTAAACGCCCAGGACGGCGTATTTCACACTTGAGAGACGTGTTTCTCTATACCAAATATCTAAGATAGTGTTATTTTGTTTGTTGCAAAAATCTTTAGCATACCATAACACTGCTTAAAATAAATCTTTGACAAAACAATGAAACCGGTCGATTTTTATTTTAAAGTAAGAATCTATATATTAATTTACAGCTTTCTCAATTAATCTATCTAAGAGATATGGTTTTTCGAAAAAAACTACCACGCACCCTAATCGGAATAATAAAATTTGACTCTATCTGCAGTTGAAATTTCGATAAAACCAGTTTTAAACGTTTCGGCTTTTTTCGATATATTTATAAAATTCTGAAATAGGTATAGGCACCGAAACTCGTAAATTTGTCATAAAAAATGTTTTACTTTATAAAAAAAGTTACATGTAAAAATGAGATCCAACAACTACTGTCGATGGCCTAAGTCGGTATGTTTATTGTATGAAACGATGTCGCCAATAAATTAAATTTTTACAAAAATTGTTTAGAAAAGTTTGAGATGTACTGATATGATGTATATATTTTTTATAGAAAAATCAATAATTATCTAGTTGGAGGGTTTCGGCGTTTATCGATATTTTTATAAAATTCTGAAATATATGCACTGAAACTCGTAAATTTGTCATAAAAAAAAAATTTTTTTTATAAAAAAAGTTTGACAAATTCTGGAACTTTTTCATTAAATTATATTTTAGATATTGTATTTTTCTATATACAAACTCATTTTTAGGGTTCTAGATTTTATGGTTTTCGAAATATATGAAAAAATTAAATAAAAATTCAAAGGTTGATTACCCCTGACTGAAAAGAAAATTCATAATTCTGAGTAAATAAATTTTGTAGGCTTAAAGTATACAATATTTTCAGAATTTTTAGAATTTGTGCATCAAGCGAATCAAAAGTTATAAAGAGGGGACGGACACACACACACACACACGTTGGAAAAGTGCCCCTCACCCCCTCCCCCCTAATTAATGATATCTTTTGAAAACAAAATAGTATAATTTGACTCTTTTTGTAGAAATGATTTTTTTGAAATTTTGATAAAACCAGTTTTAACTTTTTAGGAGCCACTTAAAAATCATCCCTTTTTATATGTGCCCTTTTTCGTCCCTTTTAGTGAAAATTTGGAAAAACTGTCCAAGAAAACTACTACTTATTTCTATAGGAGAATTCATATGCCAAATCTCAAGTTCGTACCATGTCTAGTTCCCGAGATATTCACATACTTTGAAAAACATTCAACCCTATTTTTCACCCCCTTAGGGGTGGAATTTCCAAAAATCCTTTCTTAGTGGAAGGTTTTGTATTGAAAACTACCTGATTTCCAAATTTCACTTCTCTACGATTAGCCGTTTGGGCTGTGCGTTGATGAGTGAGTATGTCAGTCAGTCAATCAGTCAGTCAGGCACTTTCCTTTATTATTATAGATAGACGAATAAATTCGTTGCTTTGGTTTTCATAACAATAACAATATGGTATTTATGTGGTTTGATTAAATTTGTTGAGCTTATCTCAATAACAATTGAACTCCGAATTATAGTCCAGTGTGTGAATTTTCCTGTCTTGGAACAATAATAAGCTCTCACTATGGATTGCTCTGTGTTTGGTATTGCATTATTATCTTAAATGATAAACAGAAGCCCTTTGTTTCAATATAATGTACCGAGCTGCAACGCAAATACGGAATAATATCTAATCCTAATAATATGTACAGTAGTTAAATAGTTACATTCATTCAACTTCCGACAACAAGTACTATGCGCCGGGCTATCTTTCCTAACAACTTGTGAATTTGTCTGTTTGTGTCGGTGCGATCTTCACTTACTAAGTAAGTAGGTACCTATCTAGTTCCATTTAGAATGTACGGTAGTTTCTGTTTATATTAGCCATGCACCTCTTTACGTCGAATATAATTAATTAGTTTATTATTATAGAAATGTATTTTTTTATCTTCCCGGAAATTCTAAATCATGGATTTCTCCGACATGATCAAGAATATAAAAAGTTCCACGCCCTCCGCAGTTTGACTTAGGGGATTTCTAGGAAATTGACCACCAAAATGGCGATCTTTTTGTAGCAAAATGATCGCGCTTAGCCAGTCTTCGAAACAATTTTACTATCGAAGGTGTTAGCATTGGGCCGTTGTTGGCCCGGTAGCTAATGAGAACATGGGATTTTTCACTACATAGCTGAACATGTTGAAAACTCCCTTGCAATGGGAAAATTTTGGAATTTGAATTCATCGCATACAGCAGTAGAAAACGTTCTTCTTCTTCTTAAGCTTGAAGCCTTGTGGTCATGCATTCAAGATGTGGGTATAGTCTCCTGCGAGGTCGACTTCCAGTTACCCCTCAAACTTTTTAGTGGTGAAATGGGGATCTATACTTATAGTTTACCCTCACAAATTGTTAAAACTGTACTTGGACAGTGTTTTGGAACGTGAGAAAGGGTGCATTTATACCAAACAAACATAGAGTCAGAGGTCCATAATAGAGTAGGTATATTTTCTAGGTCGTTGAGATGTTCGCCAAAGAAATAACATCGAAAAAGAACTGTCAGCGCCAACTTATTAGTTCTTGCTCGTTGATGTTTCCATGGTGTCGAATATCGAGGCTCATGAAAACATACTCTATTTTCCAACTCTAGCTCTGTATTTATTTGGTTTTAACGCACCCTAAAGGTGCATTTATACCAAACGAACAAGGACACGAAGCTTGAAAATAGAGTATATTTTCCTAATTGTTGTTATGGACACAATGGGAACAACAACTTCTTAGTAGGCGATGACGGTTCCTTCTGGTATTTGGTCTTCATATGAACGATTAGGGAAAATATACTCTAATTTCAAGCTCTGGGTCTTTGGTTCGTTTAGTATAAATGCACCTTTAGACAAAAGCGCTCGATTTTCGATTTCCTATTATTTTAAGTTTAACTTCATTTTATAAGATTTTTCCATATGAGAGACATGGTGTAACGTTGAGTGTTACTTTATTAAGAGGGCTCGACCCTCCCTTGCTCTCTCTTAAGCAAGGAAGCTCTGCCTCTCTTCTTAGCATCAAAAACGACAGGAACCGTTATCTATTACTCTCATACAATATTATGCCACGGACTTTGAGACTCTACAGGGGGTGAGCTGTAACGATCATGATTATGTCCTGAAAAGTGTTAGGTATTCTATAATTATAAATAACATGGGTTTCACATAAAAACTGAATTTATTCATTCAATCAATAAACATTGTAAACTACATGAATTCAAATAACTAAAATTAATTAAGTTTTTTACAACATCTTCCTGCAGATGGTTGCAGGTTATCTTATTATATGATTTCCAAAAATATAGTAAAATATTGTCAATGCTTCGACTTATTACATCTTTCTTTCCCTCAACTTCTTTTATAATCTTACATAAAGGCCATTTTTTTAATTACTAAATTCTATGAGAATATATCAACTACCGATTTGAATATGAGCATACCATGATCTATATTAAATAAAAAAAGTTAAGAAAAGATTACTCAGCTGTGTTTCATTCCTAAATTTGAGGGACACGACCTGAACCTCTGAACTTTCCTCCTCTCCAACTGGTTCCCAAGAATTCGCCTTGAAATCTTTTGGTTCACCCTTGAACTGACCTACCCACAGGTCAACTGTTCAACGCGTATGGAGTAAGTACGAAGATAATCCGTCTTTGATTATATATGTGAAGTTTACAACCCTGGAGCTTCTCTCTTCCCCATCCAAATACTTAGGCATACAAGACTCGACGGAGTTTTGAATATTCGCCGTAATTTGATAGTTCTTCACTTTCAACTAAATACTTTATCCACCTCTTCCATCCGAAAATTATTTATCCAGAAAAAGGAATTATACCCTGTATTCTACCCCGAGACTAGAACCGCATATCTGAAAATTATCATTCAGATATACTTAACATTTAATCTTGACTTGTCTATTTTAATTTTGTCTACTAATGTTACAATTTGTAAATTTGAAATCAAATTTTATCGAAAGAAAACGTACCTTATTTCGTTGCGGATTCCATCTTAGGCTTTGCACTAATATTAAATGACTTTTTAACTGAATAAACTTTACATTATCCTTCAATATGTATGGATTACATTTTATAGTTAAAATTTTATTAATTACTTTCGTGTCTGAGACATGTCGAGCAATTCACTCACACACTGTCCGTCGCACCACCTAACCTTCTACGTGCCGGCCAAATCCTGTTCGCTGATTTTTTCTTTACCGACGTGACGAAGCAAGCGATATATCTATCTCACTCGCACCCTTGCGGTCGTCATTATATATTCGCTCTAACTAATGTTCCTACTATAGGATATCTCGCTACAATACCCCTCTTCCCAATTAAATTTTTTGTATATTTGAGCATACACAAAATATTTCCCTCTAACCGTCTCCCTCCGAATAGCCGAATCGACTACTTGTCCCTTGCTTCCATTTTTCATCTCCATAAAAGAAAAGAAAGAAAGTTAAATGAACTTATTGTCTCATGGTACGCTCAATTAAACAAATACACCTAACTTATCATCTAGAAAATTTTATATTTAAAACAAGAAATTACTCATAACCAACACACCCTAATAGCGGACCATCCTTTACTATGAATTTCATAATAAAAACATTAATTTTCCTTTGAAAATTTAACAAAGGTTTTGTAAGAAAAATTCAATAATAATAACATGTTACAGTATATATCTAAATTTCAATTTCGAGATTGACTTTGGGTGTCCTTTCGACTAACTCAACAGCTCAAATTTACACGTACGTTCTTATTCGTACATTTTAGTTTCATTATAATGAAACGTAACCCAGGCGCCACCATAGAATTTTTGTTTGTTTAGAATATAATAACTTAAGTATGCGAGAAATAACAAAAGCTTTGTATTCTATGGAAAAAACAACTTCCTTCGCATACCTGAGGCATTTTTATTAACTTTAACCTCTTAATTGCCTCGGTCACCCAAAATCGCTCTCTATACTCAGTTAGAGTATTCCTTGGTTACTCTATAAATTATAATTTAACTACTATATTACACTTGTCTTATCATTATGACCTTATCCTAGTGTACTGAGTATTTACATGGCACGTTAAGTCTATAGACTTAAATGGCGACAGATCATCAAGAGTCAAAAAATTTTTCTTATCTTTTTCTACACGAACAATGATAGTTATAACTCGCTCTTACATGAGACAAGGTATAACCCATGGCTCATTCATTTAATAGATACAAAAGCGTTGACTCTGAAATCTCTAAATTTAAAATTTTTAATTTACAAAAATAGCTTAAAATTATACATATGTTCCTTTTTTAAACTAATAAATTTTTAATACTATGACTTTAAATCTTCACTACTCATACTGTATTCCGTCGGCCACAGTATGTGCGAAACCTTCAGGTGAAAATTTTACACCGATTTTTCTCTTATCATAAGTAGACTCACCCTCTTTCCACTCTTCGCTCTTACCTCTCGATTAATACTATCACCATATGCTACGTAACACACGCCCGCTGCGCTGTGTATATTTTCATACTAGACATTTCACTAGACAACCTTTACCTTTTACAAAGTCAGACACATTAGACAGCCTCAGTTTTGGATTCATACAAATTTTCAATATGTTCAACACTCTTCCTTCAAACTTTTATTTCCTCTTTCATTCTAATTCCACATTCATCCCCGGGCCACGCATTTTCTTCCATTACCTTATACATCTCTTCACATACCATCACGTTGAAACATAATTTCTCATTTGACTTATCCTCAACCTAGTCCGTACCAACCTAGTCTATCCCCTTGCTTTCTGGTGATGTCTAAGTAATAATCTATCTCGCCTCAACGAGACTCCGCTCAAAGTGTAACGCACGACTATTTCTCTGTAACCTTCTTCACACAGCTTGACCTGTCCCAAACCTACAAAACAACTCGGCCTCATATGTTGCATTGACCCATGACGCCCGCTGCGTCATTACTTATCAATAATTGCCTCGCGGTCTAATCTTTCTCCATGCACCCCCTTGGGTTACATATATTCGAGAACTTACCGACCACTCACTTCTATTTCACCTATATAAATTCCAGTTCGCCATCTTAAGTCCACAGCTTATACCCTATAACTTATTTTAAATATTTATATTTTACCTAATAATTTTTTTTTTTTTTTTTTTTTTTTTTTTTTTTTTACATTTTTACAGTCTAAGACTGTCCAGTTATTCAACCATACGTTCCTTCTCTCGATCGGTTTGGGAATCCTTCCTACCTTTCATTTCGCGTTCGGAATTAGTAAAATTAGCGTTCCCCTTCAGTTTTGTCGAATTGAGGCGGCTATAACAATCTACCTGTTTATGCCCTGTTTTATTGCAATAGAAACACCGTATATTACCGTTACGCTTCACGAAGTTATTTGTTAAGTGTTCGTTGCGTGAGCTATTTTTGCTCGTTAAATTTGAATTCGGCTGACGATTACTGTAACGAAACTCATTCTTTCCCTTAGAATCCCCCACGACACAGATGTTTCTCGCCCGTTCGGTAGTTCGACTGGAACTACAATGTTGATCTACTTGGCTACACGTAACATTGTCATTTGACAGTTCCATAATTTTCCCGGATCCCGAGTTATATCTGGTAGACTTCTTGTTGACATATGAGTCATATTTCGCACACACGCTCATTAATTCCCGCGTATTAGTTACGTTAGTCGTTGCTAATAAACCTGCGTATTTTTCAGACAGACCCTGCTTAATAATTTCTATGAATTCTTCACCGTCAATCGGAAAATCGAGTAACTTATTCTTCGCGACCAGTTCTAGAATAAATTCGCTTGCAGATGTACCATTACTCTGCCTTGCTGACATAATTTCTAATTTTAATTCTCTTTGCCTATTAGTGCCTTCGAATTGTATCAAAAATTTTCCCTTAAAGTCTCCCCATTGCCTCTCAATTTCTGTTGCTCTAAACCAAACTAAAGGAAAACCTGATAGAAAAATGGGCATGTACCTAACTAAAGAGTCCAAATGTACATTATATACTGACGCTAATTCTTCTACGCGCGTCAAAAAATCGCGCGGATCGGTATTTCCCGAAAAAGTTATATTCCATTTCCTCGGATCTACATCTTTTGTTCGACTCACGCCGCTTGATATAACTTGACTCTCCTGGTTCGTTAATAACGGTTTAATATCCTTTTTCTTAAATGAAGGCGATTTCCTTGTATGTTGTTTCACATTCACCGTTTCCGGTAGCTCCGAATCTATATTTTGATATTTTATACCGTCGCCGTCCGATAATGTTGATGCTAACTCCACATCATCTTTAGGTACGCTAAGTTTAATTAAGGGATCTTTGTCCATTTTGGCTGATGTTTCACCAGAAAAGAAAATTATAAAATACTAAACTAAATCTATTTCCAAGCCTGAGTAAACCGAAGTAAATTTTAACCAAAGCTGAAAATAAAAATTTTCTTCTTTGTCTCTTCCTAATTATAAAAATAAAAATTTTCGTCTTCAAAAGCCGAATAAAAAAAAAAAACTTAAAAGAATTGCTAAAGAGATTTATCAAATGATATTTAAGTGTATCATCAATGTAGCTAACGTCAATCTTCACTCTACTAATTTAGGTCTTTATTTACCTTATCTATAGATAACTAGGAAAGTCACTATTTACTTTAATAAATATTTTGTACAAGGAAAAAAAATTAACTCTCTACAACTAAAATCATTACAAGGCACTTAATCAAAAAATTGTAAATTCCTGCGCTCCCAATCTAAAACATTACAAGCTCGATAGACCTTGCTAAAGATTTCTCGCGCCTGCGCAATATTCTTTTCAATATAAAAAAAAAACAAGTTTCTGACTCAGCACGAGCGATCTATTAAAATTACTTCTTGCACATTACGAGATGTAAACAAACCCGATACATAACCTCTTGACTACAAACTTGCAATCAATAAGAAACGAATTCATAAAAAGGTCCGCTGTGTACTTATCTCGCTAAGGCCACGCGTACACGACTACCTATTCGTATTTGACGACTTCACTCTTTTAACTGAAGAGTCGCTGCTTCCTATTCAAAAATTTACCACTACCACCTCGCTATGTTCAACATACTCAGCTATGTCTATTCGATAGACCCCCCTTCAAAGCAACACAAAGGTAAAAATGGAGACACTCTTCAATTTATACCATACCTCATTCTAAAAATTTTTTTCTATATAAAATCTAAATTTGCAAACGCTTCTTTCAGACCACTAGTTCTTTCTCACACACCTTTCTCAACACGAGCAGTAGAAGTAGAAAAAAAAAAAAAAAAAGAGTCCACTAAACTTCAGTAACATATTCAGAATTGTTATTCAATTGTTAGAAAAAATAAAAAATTAATTCAAACATCAACTTGCGGTTTTGTTTTTCTTCTTGAAAGTGTAAAACAATATCTCCGTGTATACATATTTGGTCATTTTAATTAGCGTTTAGAAATTTTTGTTCGCACATCTGTGTGGTCTCAGGAATTTAAACAGCATTCACAGTGAAAGAATTCCAGCCAAAACCTTAATGACTTCATCAATAACATGGATCTAAAACATAGTAATAATCGAGTACATTAGATTATATTCCATATAGATGTCTTAAATATTGGGTTTCATATAAACTTTCGTAAATTGGGTTTTTTTTTTTTTTTATTTTAATTTTCAAAAAAAATTGCGATCAGCATTTGATCCATCAAAAAAAAATATTTTTATCTATTAACACATTACTAATTTGTTGCCTCCATAACTTCTTTATCCGAAAAAAAAAAATTATTCATACCCACACTTATAAAATTTCAGCAGAAAAATGCTCTACCCACAGTTCAAGTATACATGTAAATTTCAGCAGAAAAAATTTTTACCCACAATAATATTAAAAAAATTTGTAACAAATTTTTGTTTCAAAAAAAAATTAAATGACCCAACTACTGTTTCTTTTACATACCAAAGTAAAACTGATTAAAAGACTTACAACTAGCTTAAAATTAAATGAGGATTTGGCCGTCACTTTTCGCACCAACACTTTCTAAGACATGTACAAGTCGCTACCCCAATGAATTAATAAAATTAGAACAAAAGGAAAAAGTTGGATAATTCGATTTTGTGTCGTTTCTGATGCCTCAAACGTTGGACGCCATTTTGTAACGTTGAGTGTTACTTTATTAAGAGGGCTCGACCCTCCCTTGCTCTCTCTTAAGCAAGGAAGCTCTGCCTCTCTTCTTAGCATCAAAAACGACAGGAACCGTTATCTATTACTCTCATACAATATTATGCCACGGACTTTGAGACTCTACAGGGGGTGAGCTGTAACGATCATGATTATGTCCTGAAAAGTGTTAGGTATTCTATAATTATAAATAACATGGGTTTCACATAAAAACTGAATTTATTCATTCAATCAATAAACATTGTAAACTACATGAATTCAAATAACTAAAATTAATTAAGTTTTTTACAACATCTTCCTGCAGATGGTTGCAGGTTATCTTATTATATGATTTCCAAAAATATAGTAAAATATTGTCAATGCTTCGACTTATTACATCTTTCTTTCCCTCAACTTCTTTTATAATCTTACATAAAGGCCATTTTTTTAATTACTAAATTCTATGAGAATATATCAACTACCGATTTGAATATGAGCATACCATGATCTATATTAAAATCGGTAGTTGATATATTCTCATAGAATTTAGTAATTAAAAAAATGGCCTTTATGTAAGATTATAAAAGAAGTTGAGGGAAAGAAAGATGTAATAAGTCGAAGCATTGACAATATTTTACTATATTTTTGGAAATCATATAATAAGATAACCTGCAACCATCTGCAGGAAGATGTTGTAAAAAACTTAATTAATTTTAGTTATTTGAATTCATGTAGTTTACAATGTTTATTGATTGAATGAATAAATTCAGTTTTTATGTGAAACCCATGTTATTTATAATTATAGAATACCTAACACTTTTCAGGACATAATCATGATCGTTACAGCTCACCCCCTGTAGAGTCTCAAAGTCCGTGGCATAATATTGTATGAGAGTAATAGATAACGGTTCCTGTCGTTTTTGATGCTAAGAAGAGAGGCAGAGCTTCCTTGCTTAAGAGAGAGCAAGGGAGGGTCGAGCCCTCTTAATAAAGTAACACTCAACGTTACAAAATCAGCGAACAGGATTTGGCCGGCACGTAGAAGGTTAGGTGGTGCGACGGACAGTGTGTGAGTGAATTGCTCGACATGTCTCAGACACGAAAGTAATTAATAAAATTTTAACTATAAAATGTAATCCATACATATTGAAGGATAATGTAAAGTTTATTCAGTTAAAAAGTCATTTAATATTAGTGCAAAGCCTAAGATGGAATCCGCAACGAAATAAGGTACGTTTTCTTTCGATAAAGTTGATTTCAAATTTACAAATTGTAACATTAGTAGACAAAATTAAAATAGACAAGTCAAGATTAAATATTAAGTATATCTGAATGATAATTTTCAGATATGCGGTTCTAGTCTCGGGGTAGAATACAGGGTATAATTCCTTTTTCTGGATAAATAATTTTCGGATGGCAGAGGTGGATAAAGTATTTAGTTGAAAGTGAGGAACTATCAAATCACGGCGAATATTCAAAACTCCGTCGAGTCTTGTATGCCTAAGTATTTGGATGGGGAAGAGAGAAGCTCCAGGGTTGTAAACTTCACATATATAATCAAAGACGGATTATCTTCGTACTTACTCCATACGCGTTGAACAGTTGACCTGTGGGTAGGTCAGTTCAAGGGTGAACCAAAAGATTTCAAGGCGAATTCTTGGGAACCAGTTGGAGAGGAGGAAAGTTCAGAGGTTCAGGTCGTGTCCCTCAAATTTAGGAATGAAACACAGCTGAGTAATCTTTTCTTAACTTTTTTATTTTAATATAGATCATGGTATGCTCATATTCAAATCGGTAGTTGATATATTCTCATAGAATTTAGTAATTAAAAAAATGGCCTTTATGTAAGATTATAAGAGAAGTTGAGGGAAAGAAAGATGTAATAAGTCGAAGCATTGACAATATTTTACTATATTTTTGGAAATCATATAATAAGATAACCTGCAACCATCTGCAGGAAGATTTTGTAAAAACTTAATTAATTTTAGTTATTTGAATTCATGTAGTTTACAATGTTTATTGATTGAATGAATAAATTCAGTTTTTATGTGAAACCCATGTTATTTATAATTATAGAATACCTAACACTTTTCAGGACATAATCATGATCGTTACAGCTCACCCCCTGTAGAGTCTCAAAGTCCGTGGCATAATATTGTATGAGAGTAATAGATAACGGTTCCTGTCGTTTTTGATGCTAAGAAGAGAGGCAGAGCTTCCTTGCTTAAGAGAGAGCAAGGGAGGGTCGAGCCCTCTTAATAAAGTAACACTCAACGTTACAAAATGGCGTCCAACGTTTGAGGCATCAGAAACGACACAAAATCGAATTATCCAACTTTTTCCTTTTGTTCTAATTTGATTAATTCATTGGGGTAGCGACTTGTACATGTCTTGGAAAGTGTTGGTGCGAAAAGTGACGGCCAAATCCTCATTTAATTTTAAGCTAGTTGTAAGTCTTTTAATCAGTTTTACTTTTGTATGTAAAAGAAACAGTAGTTGGGTCATTTAATTTTTTTTTTGAAACAAAAATTTGTTACAAATTTTTTAAATATTATTGTGGGTAAAAATTTTTTCTGCTGAAATTTACATGTATACTTGAACTGTGGGTAGAGCATTTTTCTGCTGAAATTTTATAAGTGTGGGTATGAATAATTTTTTTTTTTTCGGATAAAGAAGTTATGGAGGCAACAAATTAGTAATGTGTTAATAGATAAAAATATTTTTTTTGATGGATCAAATGCTGATCGCAATTTTTTTTTGAAGAATAAAATAAAAAAAAAAAAAACCCAATTTACGAAAGTTTATATGAAACCCAATATTTAAGACATCTATAATGAATATAATCTAATGTACTCGATTATTACTATGTTCTAGATCCATGTTATTGATGAAGTCATTAAGGTTTTGGCTGGAATTCTTTCACTGTGAATGCTGTTTAAATTCCTGAGACCACACAGATGTGCGAACAAAAATTTCTAAACGCTAATTAAAATGACCAAATATGTATACACGGAGATATTGTTTTACACTTTCAAGAAGAAAAACAAAACCGCAAGTTGATGTTTGAATTAATTTTTTATTTTCTCTAACAATTGATTAACAATACTGAATATGTTACTGAAGTTTAGTGAACTCTTTTTTTTTTCTACTACTACTGCTCGTGTTGAGAAAGGTGTGTGAGAAAGAACTAGTGGTCTGAAAGAAGCGTTTGCAAATTTAGATTTTATATAGAAAAAAATTTTTAGAATGAGGTATGGTATAAATTGAAGAGTGTCTCCATTTTTACCTTTGTGTTGCTTTGAAGGGGGGTCTATCGAATGGACATAGCTGAGTATGTTGAACATAGCGAGGTGGTAGTGGTAAATTTTTGAATAGGAAGCAGCGACTCTTCAGTTAAAAGAGTGAAGTCGTCAAATACGAATAGGTAGTCGTGTACGCGTGGCCTTAGCGAGATAAGTACACAGCGGACCTTTTTATGAATTCGTTTCTTATGGATTGCAAGTTTGTAGTCAAGAGGTTATGTATCGGGTTTGTTTACATCTCGTAATGTGCAAGAAGTAGTTTTAATAGATCGCTCGTGCTGAGTCAGAAACTTGTTTTTTTTTTATATTGAAAAGAATATTGCGCAGGCGCGAGAAATCTTTAGCAAGGTCTATCGAGCTTGTAATGTTTTAGATTGGGAGCGCAGGAATTTACAATTTTTTTGATTAAGTGCCTTGTAATGATTTTAGTTGTAGAGAGTTAATTTTTTTCCTCGTACAAAATATTTATTAAAGTAAATAGTGACTTTCCTAGTTATCTATAGATAAGGTAAATAAATACCTAAATTAGTAGAGTGAAGATTGACGTTAGCTACATTGATGATACACTTAAATATCATTTGATAAATCTCTTTAGCAATTCTTTTAAGTTTTTTTTATTCGGCTTTTGAAGACGAATATTTTTATTTTTATAATTAGGAAGAGACAAAGAAGAAAATTTTTATTTTCAGCTTTGGTTAAAATTTACTTCGGTTTACTCAGGCTTGGAAATAGATTTAGTTTAGTATTTTATAATTTTCTTTTCTGGTGAAACATCAGCCAAAATGGACAAAGATCCCTTAATTAAACTTAGCGTACCTAAAGATGATGTGAAGTTAGCATCAACATTATCGGACGGCGACGGTATAAAGTATCAAAATATAGATTCGGAGCTACCGGAAACGGTGAATGTGAAACAGCATACAAGGAAATCGCCTTCATTTAAGAAAAAGGATATTAAACCGTTATTAACGAACCAGGAGAGTCAAGTTATATCAAGCGGCGTGAGTCGAACAAAAGATGTAGATCCGAGGAAATGGAATATAACTTTTTCGGGAAATACCGATCCGCGCGATTTTTTGACGCGTGTAGAAGAATTAGCGTCAGTATATAATGTACATTTGGACTCTTTAGTTAGGTACATGCCTATTTTTCTATCAGGTTTTCCTTTAGTTTGGTTTAGAGCAACAGAAATTGAGAGGCAATGGGGAGACTTTAAGGGAAAATTTTTGATACAATTCGAAGGCACTAATAGGCAAAGAGAATTAAAATTAGAAATTATGTCAGCAAGGCAGAGTAATGGTACATCTGCAAGCGAATTTATTCTAGAACTGGTCGCGAAGAATAAGTTACTCGATTTTCCGATTGACGGTGAAGAATTCATAGAAATTATTAAGCAGGGTCTGTCTGAAAAATACGCAGGTTTATTAGCAACGACTAACGTAACTAATACGCGGGAATTAATGAGCGTGTGTGCGAAATATGACTCATATGTCAACAAGAAGTCTACCAGATATAACTCGGGATCCGGGAAAATTATGGAACTGTCAAATGACAAGGTTACGTGTAGCCAAGTAGATCAACATTGTAGTTCCAGTCGAACTACCGAACGGGCGAGAAACATCTGTGTCGTGGGGGATTCTAAGGGAAAGAATGAGTTTCGTTACAGTAATCGTCAGCCGAATTCAAATTTCACGAGCAAAAATAGCTCACGCAACGAACACTTAACAAATAACTTCGTGAAGCGTAACGGTAATATACGGTGTTTCTATTGCAATAAAACAGGGCATAAACAGGTAGATTGTTATAGCCGCCTCAATTCGACAAAACTGAAGGGGAACGCAAATTTTACTAATTCCGAACGCGAAATGAAAGGTAGGAAGGATTCCCAAACCGATCGAGAGAAGGAACGTATGGTTGAATAACTGGACAGTCTTAGACTGTAAAAATGTAAAAAAAAAAAAAAAAAAATAAAATTATTAGGTAAAATATAAATATTTAAAATAAGTTATAGGGTATAAGCTGTGGACTTAAGATGGCGAACTGGAATTTATATAGGTGAAATAGAAGTGAGTGGTCGGTAAGTTCTCGAATATATGTAACCCAAGGGGGTGCATGGAGAAAGATTAGACCGCGAGGCAATTATTGATAAGTAATGACGCAGCGGGCGTCATGGGTCAATGCAACATATGAGGCCGAGTTGTTTTGTAGGTTTGGGACAGGTCAAGCTGTGTGAAGAAGGTTACAGAGAAATAGTCGTGCGTTACACTTTGAGCGGAGTCTCGTTGAGGCGAGATAGATTATTACTTAGACATCACCAGAAAGCAAGGGGATAGACTAGGTTGGTACGGACTAGGTTGAGGATAAGTCAAATGAGAAATTATGTTTCGACGTGATGGTATGTGAAGAGATGTATAAGGTAATGGAAGAAAATGCGTGGCCCGGGGATGAATGTGGAATTAGAATGAAAGAGGAAATAAAAGTTTGAAGGAAGAGTGTTGAACATATTGAAAATTTGTATGAATCCAAAACTGAGGCTGTCTAATGTGTCTGACTTTGTAAAAGGTAAAGGTTGTCTAGTGAAATATCTAGTATGAAAATATACACAGCGCAGCGGGCGTGTGTTACGTAGCATATGGTGATAGTATTAATCGAGAGGTAAGAGCGAAAAGTGGAAAGAGGGTGAGTCTACTTATGATAAGAGAAAAATCGGTGTAAAATTTTCACCTGAAGGTTTCGCACATACTGTGGCCGACGGAATACAGTATGAGTAGTGAAGATTTAAAGTCATAGTATTAAAAATTTATTAGTTTAAAAAAGGAACATATGTATAATTTTAAGCTATTTGTGTAAATTAAAAATTTTAAATTTAGAGATTTCAGAGTCAATGCTTTTGTATCTATTAAATGAATGAGCCATGGGTTATACCTTGTCTCATGTAAGAGCGAGTTATAACTATCATTGTTCGTGTAGAAAAAGATAAGAAAAATTTTTTGACTCTTGATGATCTGTCGCCATTTAAGTCTATAGACTTAACGTGCCATGTAAATACTCAGTACACTAGGATAAGGTCATAATGATAAGACAAGTGTAATATAGTAGTTAAATTATAATTCATAGAGTAACCAAGGAATACTCTAACTGAGTATAGAGAGCGATTTTGGGTGACCGAGGCAATTAAGAGGTTAAAGTTAATAAAAATGCCTCAGGTATGCGAAGGAAGTTGTTTTTTCCATAGAACACAAAGCTTTTGTTATTTCTCGCATACTTAAGTTATTATATTCTAAACAAACAAAAATTCTATGGTGGCGCCTGGGTTACGTTTCATTATAATGAAACTAAAATGTACGAATAAGAACGTACGTGTAAATTTGAGCTGTTGAGTTAGTCGAAAGGACACCCAAAGTCAATCTCGAAATTGAAATTTAGATATATACTGTAACATGTTATTATTATTGAATTTTTCTTACAAAACCTTTGTTAAATTTTCAAAGGAAAATTAATGTTTTTATTATGAAATTCATAGTAAAGGATGGTCCGCTATTAGGGTGTGTTGGTTATGAGTAATTTCTAGTTTTAAATATAAAATTTTCTAGATGATAAGTTAGGTGTATTTGTTTATTGAGCGTACCATGAGACAATAAGTTCATTTAACTTTCTTTCTTTTCTTTTATGGAGATGAAAAATGGAAGCAAGGGACAAGTAGTCGATTCGGCTATTCGGAGGGAGACGGTTAGAGGGAAATATTTTGTGTATACTCAAATACACAAAAAATTTAATTGGGAAGAGGGGTATTGTAGCGAGATATCCTATAGTAGGAACATTAGTTAGAGCGAATATATAATGACGACCGCAAGGGTGCGAGTGAGATAGATATATCGCTTGCTTCGTCACGTCGGTAAAGAAAAAAATCAGCGAACAGGATTTGGCCGGCACGTAGAAGGTTAGGTGGTGCGACGGACAGTGTGTGAGTGAATTGCTCGACGTAAAACAATATCTCCGTGTATACATATTTGGTCATTTTAATTAGCGTTTAGAAATTTTTGTTCGCACATCTGTGTGGTCTCAGGAATTTAAACAGCATTCACAGTGAAAGAATTCCAGCCAAAACCTTAATGACTTCATCAATAACATGGATCTAAAACATAGTAATAATCGAGTACATTAGATTATATTCCATATAGATGTCTTAAATATTGGGTTTCATATAAACTTTCGTAAATTGGGTTTTTTTTTTTTTTTATTTTAATTTTCAAAAAAAATTGCGATCAGCATTTGATCCATCAAAAAAAAATATTTTTATCTATTAACACATTACTAATTTGTTGCCTCCATAACTTCTTTATCCGAAAAAAAAAATTATTCATACCCACACTTATAAAATTTCAGCAGAAAAATGCTCTACCCACAGTTCAAGTATACATGTAAATTTCAGCAGAAAAAATTTTTACCCACAATAATATTAAAAAAATTTGTAACAAATTTTTGTTTCAAAAAAAAATTAAATGACCCAACTACTGTTTCTTTTACATACCAAAGTAAAACTGATTAAAAGACTTACAACTAGCTTAAAATTAAATGAGGATTTGGCCGTCACTTTTCGCACCAACACTTTCTAAGACATGTACAAGTCGCTACCCCAATGAATTAATAAAATTAGAACAAAAGGAAAAAGTTGGATAATTCGATTTTGTGTCGTTTCTGATGCCCCACGTTGGGCGCCATTTTGTAACGTTGAGTGTTACTTTATTAAGAGGGCTCGACCCTCCCTTGCTCTCTCTTAAGCAAGGAAGCTCTGCCTCTCTTCTTAGCATCAAAAACGACAGGAACCGTTATCTATTACTCTCATACAATATTATGCCACGGACTTTGAGACTCTACAGGGGGTGAGCTGTAACGATCATGATTATGTCCTGAAAAGTGTTAGGTATTCTATAATTATAAATAACATGGGTTTCACATAAAAACTGAATTTATTCATTCAATCAATAAACATTGTAAACTACATGAATTCAAATAACTAAAATTAATTAAGTTTTTTACAACATCTTCCTGCAGATGGTTGCAGGTTATCTTATTATATGATTTCCAAAAATATAGTAAAATATTGTCAATGCTTCGACTTATTACATCTTTCTTTCCCTCAACTTCTTTTATAATCTTACATAAAGGCCATTTTTTTAATTACTAAATTCTATGAGAATATATCAACTACCGATTTGAATATGAGCATACCATGATCTATATTAAATAAAAAAAGTTAAGAAAAGATTACTCAGCTGTGTTTCATTCCTAAATTTGAGGGACACGACCTGAACCTCTGAACTTTCCTCCTCTCCAACTGGTTCCCAAGAATTCGCCTTGAAATCTTTTGGTTCACCCTTGAACTGACCTACCCACAGGTCAACTGTTCAACGCGTATGGAGTAAGTACGAAGATAATCCGTCTTTGATTATATATGTGAAGTTTACAACCCTGGAGCTTCTCTCTTCCCCATCCAAATACTTAGGCATACAAGACTCGACGGAGTTTTGAATATTCGCCGTAATTTGATAGTTCTTCACTTTCAACTAAATACTTTATCCACCTCTTCCATCCGAAAATTATTTATCCAGAAAAAGGAATTATACCCTGTATTCTACCCCGAGACTAGAACCGCATATCTGAAAATTATCATTCAGATATACTTAACATTTAATCTTGACTTGTCTATTTTAATTTTGTCTACTAATGTTACAATTTGTAAATTTGAAATCAAATTTTATCGAAAGAAAACGTACCTTATTTCGTTGCGGATTCCATCTTAGGCTTTGCACTAATATTAAATGACTTTTTAACTGAATAAACTTTACATTATCCTTCAATATGTATGGATTACATTTTATAGTTAAAATTTTATTAATTACTTTCGTGTCTGAGACATGTCGAGCAATTCACTCACACACTGTCCGTCGCACCACCTAACCTTCTACGTGCCGGCCAAATCCTGTTCGCTGATTTTTTCTTTACCGACGTGACGAAGCAAGCGATATATCTATCTCACTCGCACCCTTGCGGTCGTCATTATATATTCGCTCTAACTAATGTTCCTACTATAGGATATCTCGCTACAATGGTGGGAGAATGTGTTATTTATTTTGTGTTGTAGCTTTTAATATGACAATACGTTTTCGCTAAATACACATGATTTAAGTGAAGAGGCATGTTTGATGTGGTGTTGTAGCGGGATGTAGGTATAGCTGGATTCACCGTACCTCGGAGCACGAGTGAAATGGATCATAAAACACTACTTACAACTTACAATATGAGTCTTTTATGTTCTGATATGTTGACAGTGTCGTTTTGTTAGTACGCCGGCATATTGCCTTTAACGACATTCCCTATACACCATACTCCATCACCGACTCTCTGTGTTGCGTTATTAATTTTATACGCGACTAACAAGGTGGTGCTATTCCAGTGGCGTGCGAAAACAATCGGATTTTGAAAATTTGATTTTTTTAACTCTTTTGATGAAATGAAATGATAGTTGCTTAATGCAACAAAATTGTAGAAAGTGCAACAAGAGTTTTTTTATGAAAAAACAAACCAATTGTGCTAACACGGTAGGTGCTCTCCTGTTAAATAGAAGGATATTTTGCGTTTTTGTTAAAGGAGATCGTAATTAATTGATACTGTCATTTCGTTTGCAAAAAACACTTTTTTGAAATTTCTTCCATAATGGTCGGTCATATAAGACGTACATAAGTAGGTCAACGTTCTAGATATTTACGGATTCTTGTGACGTTTTCCAGCTTAGATGTTAACATAATATATAAAACTAGTTTGATTCTACAAATCAATGAGTGTTCGGTTTCAAAATTGTATTCTTTTTGCTATTTTGAATACATAATATTTTGACAAAATTCGTCATTCAGGCTGTCAAATTCAAATCCAAAATTTTCGGTTGAAAAATTTTCGACATGTCCGACTTGTAAAAAAAAATATTAATAAACTAACACTTATCCATACAAAGGTGTCAGTATAGCCAGCGAAACTTATTGCCTGGGGCAATTTTTTCCAGTCAACCTGTCCCGTCCAATCTGAGACAGGCCAACTCCGGGTAGGAATTTCAAGTAAAAAAACTCTGAGCCGACCAAGTCCACGCCTACACAACTAGGTTTCCGAGGTCGGTCCTCAAAATCTCATGCTCCCAGCAATATATGACCCAAGACAGGGCTTTAGCCAAGTAGTCTTGATTATCAATAATAGTGTTTGAGATATTATGAGCAATTACATGCTTACGAATTTTAATTAACCTTATGTTAGGTTATTGTCACAGTGTATTGTATTTATAAAAGTATTTTAATATAGATTATTTATATATAGATTGTAAGTACTTGTACTTATGTTATTGGTATGGGAAATAAAATAAATAATAAATAAATAAATACAATAAACGAGCAGTCTAGTACTGTCTCTCAAGCTATCAGCTGTATTTTATTACACTCTCAACATTGCATTCTTTGTCAAGTCTTGTCTTTCTTATAATATTATATTGGGTACTATTGAAAATGTTGTATTAATTATTTTTAATGAAATATGTCTAATAGGTGTATTACATTATACAAATTATAACCATGAGAAATTAAGGTATTATTCCGGTTCAAAATAAGATAATTTTTGTTAGTTATTTGAAAGAAAAAAAAATATTTAGTTTTTTCCACAATTTTATTCTAAAGCTAACCGATTTTGAAGACCTAACGTCTTCTTCGTCAAGTTAACATCTACTAGCCTGACGTTGGCTAGTAGATGTTAAGTTGGCCTGTTCCATCAAGTAACTACGGTCGAAATGATAAATTTTGTTAGGTAATTGAATTTTGACGATAGATATATCAACAACTGATGACTAACTACTTATACTGCTGGCTTAGTGTGATCACTTTACGTTAACAACGAACTGAAGCGTCTGTGTCAAAATTCATGGTAGCAAGTCAGCACGCCACTGTGCACAATCCAGGTAGGTGCACACAACTCAGGGAACATTCTAATATAGTTTTGAAAAAAAAAAACACCAACAACATAAAGCATATAGAAAGCGTTACAATGACATTTCAAACGCGGATTGAAAAGTCACACGGTTGAACGTATGTATCGGAAATGTCAAATCGGTTTTTGTAGTTTGAAACAGACATTCTTCTATTCTAGAGAACAAAGATCTATTTAATTTCATTGCTTTCAAATTTAATGAACATAACATAGGATAGAACCTAAATCGAAAAATCAGATCGGGACCGTGAGGTTGACCACCTCACGTCTTTAAACCTCAACCGGTCAGAAAAGGCACCATAAGCCTCGGACGCCTTCGAGCGCAATGGAGAGCTCTTGGTGCCTCCCTATGCCCCTAAGTGGGTTTTAGGTCCCCTGCATTGCGAGTTAGTTTGGGGGGGATCTGCGGCGGGCCTGATTTGTGTGGGGCTGGCTTTTTGGATTGATTGCTTCTATCGAACTATCACAGAAAAAAAAAATATCTCAGGTCAAGAGGATTTCTCTTAAGTTGAGAAACTACAATTTCATATATAACGAAAAAATTATTTTCTTAACCTTAGAAAATTTTCATCTTCGTTGAAAAAATTATAATTTTCAGAACAAGATTTTATTTCTCAATTCAAGAGAGATATCATTATAGAAGAAAAAAAAATCTCAAGGAGAAGAAGAAAAATTTTAGTTCAAGAAATTAAAACTCTCAAAACAAGTATTTAAACGTAAAATTCTCAATTCAATAATACATATTTCTTCATTGAAGATATGAAATTTCTCAAAATAAGCTACTATTTTTTTAACGTAAGAATACATGCTCTTCATGAAAGAGTATTAATTCTCGGAACAAGTAAAATATTTTCTCAATCGAAGAATGAAGTTTCTCTGAATGAAATTTAAATATGCTTAAAATGAGAGAGTCATATCTTAATCCAATATGTTAAACCTCTTTATCAAAAACTTTATGTTTCTTCCTAATAATAAATAATTTTTTGATGTACATAAGAGTATTATTTTTTATTTCAATTTTAAAGGTGGCTACATACCATGCAAAGTTGTGAAAAATTTTTATTTACAATATTGTGAATATTTAAAGATGGTAAATAAAAAAATCAACAACTATACATGATGTTAACATGTAGCTACCTTTAAAAGTGAAATAAAAAATAATATTCTTATGAACATCAAAAAATTATTTATTATTACGAAGAAACATAAAATTTTTAATAAAGAGAATTAACATACTAATTGGATTAACGTAATATGTGTATCGAGCCTGTAAGGAGTCTGTTAAAAAAAAACAATAAATTTTATTTTATTTATTTATTTTTTCAATTTAAGGCGCTAGCCGTGTATGTATTTATACATATTTTTATACAATTCGTCAAACAACAAAGCTTTGACAGACAGATGGAAGTGTAAAATAGTTATCAGGAATGTAAAATCGCATCGCCAGATGAGTATTCCAGTCGAAAGCGATTCTACTACATCCATCGTCATTTGTATAAAATTTTAAAATAAATAACAATATTAAAGACAATTATACGACAGTAATAAGCCCTCCAATTCTAAACATTCACACAAAAATAAATTATTTAATTCATTTTGGATATATAATATGAAAATAGTGAAATAATTTTTGTCAGATCAAGTGAGAAATTCGATTAACATGTAGATATAATGATATTTAAAAAAAAAATTAAGAATGTCTAAATATAAGCAGGTCAAGTAAACATAAATTATAATGCAGTAATGACAATGATAGTGAGTCAGTTAGTAATTAAAGTTAAGTTAAATTATTTACTTTATCAAATTATTTCAGTTCTTAAATGATAATCATGCTAAAAAAATACATTTGAATTACATCTACAAATTAATAATTTTACTGAAATATAGGTGTGCTTCACTGAGTTAATACAAGAGTATGTAATTTATGATATTTATATTTTACACCATTAACTGAATACCATTCAACATAACTTTTTCTTGACAATTAAATTTTTTTTTTAAATTATGGAGCTTCCAAAGAAGATATTCCTTCTTCTTCGATGGCGCTACAGCTCAAATCGAGCCTGGGCCTCCTGAAGATAATTCCTCCTGTCCTCTACTGCAGACCGCCAATCCGTCACCTGCATAAGCTGTGCCGCACCCTTCCTAATATTGTCTTCGCATCTGAGCCTAGTTCTTGCAACTAATCTTACACTTGGATGACACTCGAGGAACCTCCTGGTGATGTCATTCTCTGCAGATGCCCGGCTCACTTCTTCTCGTTATCTGAAAAACAATATTCCATTACTATGTATCTCAATAAGATCACGGCCTGCTCACGAAGATAAATGATGAAGATAATATTTTTTACTAGAGTGGCAAGTTGTACAATTGTAATTTTTTTACATTCTTTATAAATTACAATACCATTTATTGTTATTATATAATATAGGTAATATTTTAACTGTCAGTAAACAAAGAAAGAGGAAATTGTGAAGTAGAAAATGTCAAGTGTAATGACTTACCAACACATTACTTCTGGGATCCTCCAGAATGGGCCATTGACTCAAAAACGTTGCCTCTGTTTTATCAGTTTATGTTCTTCGAAGTTGAAATATTGATTTCCACTTTCTAAATACTTCATCCCATGGTTCTCTCTTAAATTTAAACCATATTAAATCTTCATCGTGGAACGAATCTAAAAAAAAAAAAAATAATAAAATATATACATAATTTGTAGAAAATAGAAGCAAAGCCGTTTATTGGCAAATAAATAAATAATAATTACTAACCATTGATTTCTTCGAGAGGTGATAATTATTGTTTCTGGATTCGGCAGTCTGATTCAGCGATCTTCATCACACAAGATGTTTCCTACATTGTCTATAAGCTTGCTCTAGACTGCGATGTACTTTCTTCTTATTGCCTCTTTAATTGGTTCTCTCTGCTTTTTTTGGAAACTAATGGGTAGTCCTATGACTTTTATATTCTATTCATCATTTATTATACGGCTGAAACGACAAAATAATTATTTAACTTAACATGTCTTATAACATAGAAACCACTATGTCAATGATTCATACTCAAATGGGCTCATACAAATTTTAGGTTAGATTGTCCAAAACCGGTGGTATACGCTAATACATACTTGAATGAACATTTTTGACAGTATAATATACAGATATACACTAAAATAAGTCGCAAAAGGTAAAGCTTTAGTTGAGTCATTCTAACGATTTCAAAGTTATTTTATATACGATCTGAATAGGTTAGGTTGAAGGTTACGTAGTTAAAAAGTCGGGTTAGATTAGGTTAGTAAAATAACTAAACTAAAGTTTTACCTAGCAAAAGTACTAAATTATACCATAAATACATTCATATACATTCTATAAATGACAAAAATCGATTACTTAACATATTTTTTATGATTGACCATTGAAAAGTTTTAAACATACTTACATAAACAATGTATTCAACCGACAAAAATGTTAGTGCTTTCTCTTCCGACACTGAAGACTTTAAATCATAAAACACTTCGTCATTCGGATTAAACAAATTATCACTCTTCCTTTTACAAAACTTCACACCGAATCGCACAAAAAAAAAAACTAGATTTATAACAAAAAATAATCGTACACCATCATAATACTTTCTTGACAGTTGAGGTTGACGACAACACAATGACAATACATATCAAACCCGGTGGAATGCCTAATTAATTACATATCAAACCCGAGTAACGACACGAAGATTGCCGAATGGTCGGAGTATCGTTAAAAGCCGAACTATGACATTCCTGCATACTATCCGAAGACGCGTCGATGCCGTCGCAAAACATACCTAATGGAAATCCCCGTTTATATGGATAGCGGACACAAAATAAATTTACGCTCGGGGCTCGGCTCTTCATTTGAGACTATAATTTCTTGAATCAACAAAACGTTTTCTTCAATGAAAGTTTTGTGTTTTTACTTAATCCAAGATATTCAAATTACTTAGAATGAGATAAAATCTCTTAGATCAAGAAAACAATGTTTATTAAAATGAGAAAAAAAATTCTTTGATTGGAGATAATATGTGGTTTACTTAATTCAAGGAAATATTCTTAACTTAAGACAATAAACTCTTGAATTGCCTGAGACAGTTTAAATTCTTGGATTGAGAGAATAAAATCCAGTTGTTTTTTCTGTGATAGAGGGTTGGTTTCGTGTGGGTTGGGTTTGCTGCGGATTTGTCTCCTCCGGACTGGCTTGCGGTGTGTGGGGGGCCTTAAAGGGAGAATTTATGTGTGTATGTAATATAGTATAATTTAATATGATAATTATAAATTAATTTCAAAGTTTTAAACGCACCTTGAAATAAAATTCTTTTCGCGTTAATATGCAAAGCACTTTTATTTTCGAAAGGTCGTTTCATCTCAAATATATTATATTTTAAACATAACTTAGATAAGTAGATATTTTTATTAAGATAACTTTTAGTCTAGATAAAAATAAAAGTATTTTTATTTACTATTCTACTTGTCATTTTGACATAAATTATTTTTGTTTCAATAGTTAAACAATTTGCCATCTTATAATGTTATGATCTCTATAAATTTACTTACTTACATCGGATGCGTAACCCTTGATACCCATACCAGAAAGACTTCGTTACACGCATATGATAATATTATAATATTATGTATTTTTCATTTTCTTATACATCTGTCAAAAGCTACATTAGAGGTCGAATTTTCTTATATATCTGCCAATGTTGAAATTTGACTTGCATTCAGAAATTTTTCCCGGATGTTAAACATTATTTTTAGTCGGGAGGGTTTTTGTGGTATCAGGCGTAATCGTGTCTATCCATGAATTTATATTTTTGTATCAAACGAGCTTATGAAAAAAACATATCTTATTAATTTTTGTCGAGTTGTTGGAAAAAAGAGCTACCACCACCATTTCATTTGAGCGGCGTGGTGGCATAGGGAGAGGTGGCTGTGACATTTCCCCAGTAGGTACCACTAAATAAATCGGTTCGCTTGACAAGGGGTGAAATAATTACACCTCGAAGGGCAAAAAAGTGAATTATTAACATCGTGTATTGCCAGATTGATGTCTCTTTTGAGAATATTCTTTTGTTCTTTGTTTTTAACCAGCGGAAATTTCTTTTTCCCCGACTTAACTTCTTGACGTTGTTTTATTGTTGAATTTTCCGTGAATACGAAATGTTTAAGAAAATTCACTTGTTCAGAATTTTTCCGTTCCCTCCGTCTAATAGTCCACCAGACTTTATGTGACGTTTATAACTCTCTTTTAATGATTGCGGGGTGGCACGGGTCTCGGTATTTTGACGATGAAAGCTTAAATGAATTGCATTTCTTTCGAAACGACACTGTTTACTTTCTTTTATGTTATCTTTTTTGGCATACGTCAAATATACAATCCGTTTCAAATCACTTTTATGGCATTATAAACCAGAAATGACATTGGGTTTCATATTTTATATTATTTGTACTCTTTCTAAGGAACCGAACAATTTGTATTCTCATCTTTATGAAATGAAACAACAAAATATATGTACCTAGTGCAAATAATAATTTATTTATTGAGAACAATTTAGATCCCGTTTCTTAAGCGCTAATGCAATGGTTTTCTAGAAAAGCGTACTCTATATTTAACAGCCGTAATACATAGAAAATACTTTTTTTTACTGTGGTTGCCAATCTCCGTGTAGAGAGACTACTGATACGGTTTACACCGTCTCTTTAGCGCTTTCATCATTGACTGACGACAGTGAGGAGATAAACAAAGAATGCTTAGTACCTTCCTCAAAGAATACTGCGTTCATAATGTTAGCGCCCAGCACCCAAAACACTCGACGACGCGACGAGTGCAAAGGGGTAAAAAAATGTTACGGTCGCTAATCTTAATAGACCGTTCGCACTCTTCCGTCAAATAGACTATCAGATTACTTATATTTATGTATTATACCTGCACTTTAGCGTTGGGTAAGCTCCGTCAGTAAAGTGGTCTTGATTTTAGCTAACGAATGTTTATGATATCAGCCCCGAAAGAATTATCTGGCTGTGCTAAATAAAGTAAAACGACAATGCAGACATTTATTTCTCATTCGGTGTTGGACATGGACCATCGATATTGCATTATTTATTTCAAAAAAGCTTATGTATTCTTCACCAGCACGCTGTATTTCTGAGTTTTTTTTTTCATTTATTCTATTAAAACATGGATTGTGATTTTAAAGGCGAACAGGTCAAAACCATTATGCATCATAGTGTTTTAAATGTTAATGCATATTTTCAAAATATTTCGTCGTGAATTTTTTATTATGAAGATTATATTATTAGAATAATTTTGAGACAGTCAAACTTAGTTGTTAATAACGATATGATAACCGTGGCGTAGAAGTGAAAACAAGGAAACAAGCCATCCATTAGTTTTTCTATAAGCTTACGCATAAAACTAAGGCATATTATTATTTTAATTAATCAATTTATATGCAGGAAACGAAGTTAAGGCACGGAGAGTTTCCAGATTCTGAAGATATTCCTTGGGAACAAACAATACCGTCGTTTCGGTTCATACATATTATTGTTCATGTTCTAAATTTTACATGACAAATAAATTTTGAAGTTTCCTCGGGCTGAACTTTCCAAACTACCTCCTCTGCATACCTTATAACATCGGCTACCACTAACCGTAACTCGCTTAGAGCAGTATTGAATGATTCGCCGTTGTTTTCATTGCACCATTTGTGTCCTTTTTGAATTATTAATAGCATCGGATAGAGTACTGTGTAATAATAATACAGTACCCACTTTAAAAGCATGAAATCTGAATAATACTCGTAACCAAAGAGCAAACTTTTATCAAACTCGGTCAATCATTTTCATTCTAAAATCAAAAAGGGTTCGATTTATTGAACGTCTTAAAGATATTATTATTTTACAAAATATGAAATAATTCTAAGTAGCGATTTAGATAAAGATTTATTATAAAATGTACTTTTTTAATGTGCTCTTTTCTATACGAAGGTGTCGTTATAGACAGCGGATCTTATTGCCTGGAGCATTTGTTTGGGACCTGTTTATGAAAAGAAGCACCCATACCACTAGGCTAACGACTAACGAGGTTGTTTTTTTTAAATGTCAACAAAATAATCATGTACTGAAAGAATGGTTTACGAAATAATGAGGTGTTTGGTAGACCAGTGGTATCAGTCGACGGCTTTCGTACGTACAGCATATTGGAGGTCGTGGGTTCGAATCCCAGTGCCGACCATTTCCACATTCACGAAACAAGCCTTTGCTTAGTGTGAAAGATGTCAAAAGTGTATTTATTTGTGATCACTTCGAGTGAGCACATTAACATTTAAAAAAAATGCGAGGTATATTAAAGTGGTCGACGGCTTTTGTACATTCAGCTAATGAAGGGTTCACTTTGGGTGGGCCCAGCCTACAATCAAAGAGATAATATTATGGTTCACAAAAGAGATAAGGGTGCACAAAAGAGATAAGGGTAGACAAATGAAAAAAAAAAAAACTGAATCTTCAATAGAATTTTGATGCAAACTGTGGTGGCAACCTGAAAACATTTGATCCGTTTGACATCTACTGGGAATTGACCAGACGAATGCAATTTTGGCAGGGTTCTTATGATGGCAGATGTATGATACGAGCTCCAAGAATGGCTGATGTATGTTGGCCAAATATCATACGTGGTTTTTTCATTTTGTGAACTTGTTAAATATTTTATGCAAGTCGTAGATGATTCGCATATTCACACTAAAATGTGAGCTTTTTTTAAGGCTTGTGTGAATGGGCCTTAATGTATGGCGAATCAAAAAAATATTATTCAACTCACAAGATTCAAACAAGAAACATTCTATAAGTACAGCTCTTCCATACAACAAAGAATAAAAATGAAATAATAAAATAATAAATTAGAAAGTAATTCATATTAGAAATTTTGTTTTATTAATTTAGCAAAACAAAAAAATAAACCGACAATGATAAATTTGTATTCAGAGCAAATGACGTTTATATTATATGATTTTGTGTACGCAATCGATATGTAAATGATATCAATAGGTCGATTTGATAAAAGAAATCAATACTAATAAATAAAGTATAATAAAAAGTTTCTCCGAACCTTAACATCTCCTCTGATCATAAAGAGTTAATAAGAAATAAATAACATTCGTTTCCCACAGATAATAATAGCAATATCAACGTTGCACTCGAAAAGTGAGTCATGTGTAAATTAAATTGCACAAATAAATAGACTCAAGTGCAATTTTTACAATATTTAAATGTGAAAGGGTTTAGAACAAATTTTCAAATCACTTGTATATGACGATGATAGGAAACAGTCAACCCAATACTACAAAATCATACCTCTGACAACAAACGTTAATGATCTCACAACTTATTTGCATAAAATAATATGGTACCGTCGATTTCGAATTGCTGGACTGATTTCTATTGATAAGAATAACAAGAGCATTTTGACTTTTTAGTCTCCCGTGGTGTAGAACGAAGTAGGTACATTGATATTATAGTATGTATGTAGGTACATATATATTCCAATTCTCGGTAGCATAATTATTTAAAAGTCTCACGTTAGCTGCCGAAGTCAATTGCAATCAAATGGCCGCCAACGGTATCGGTCTGTCGGTGTCTTCATGGTAACAACGTAAAAAGCTGTCGTTTGTACGTTGTTACTATGGGAATATATCTACCTACTTGACTTCGGCCCCTGCTAAAATCACGGTAGCTGGTCGTGTTCGCTTTGCGACTGCGACTTCCCTTCTTCCTTTAAGTTTTTAATGTATTTATATCAAATCTATGAGAAAAATATTATATTAATTTTTCTGATACTAATATGTAAGATGTAAATTTTGCAATGCACATCTGTTACACGACTGTTTGATTGCTAAAAAAACACATAATTCAAATTTTGTGTACAAAGACAATGTGATGGTATTGTAGGGAAAGATCAGTAGAGCGATGTTCTGTCACGCTCGCACACAGTGTCTGTCTCTGTTTGCGTGTTCATTCAAATGTGGACGGTTAAATATAATTTATTTTTTTTTCCTTGAAAAGGGTTTTCAATAAGGAAAAATACCTTTAAAGTTAACCACATTTCAGTATCCGGATAAGGCAAGGGGAACAGACAACGAAAGATAGAGAAATATTCGTGTGTCGCCTTGGTATTTTGTACGAAATGGAAACGGGAATAAAACTTATTCAATTTGGGCGATATATTTTAATCTCGAAAATTGTGATGTTAGAACAAAGGCTCGCATTTGTGGACCGGAATAGTGGAAATTCCACTATAGTTTTTTGTGATGTTTTTGTTCGAGTTGCAGGTTTTCGCTTATACAAAAGTTAGCGCAAATATTACTACCCCAAACTAGTTTAGAGATTCATTGGTCTAAAATTAATATAACCTTACGATATTAGCTTTCTGCAAAAATTAAATCTCTTAACGGATTGGTAAAATATTCCCCTTACGTTGAAACTTCAATTTGTATTTGGGAATGAAAAGATGGGTTTCTTTTAATTAATAAGGCATGTAAAATAAAGAATGTTCAGTGTATGGACAAAAAATCTCATTTTTACTTATTTAAGTACAGTAGGTACCTACCTACCTTTCTATGTTGAAATTTGACCTGTAGGTAAGTAGTTGAGAAAATGGCTTAAAGAATATTATGAAGACCAATTAGGGACCGTTCAAGTACCTATTACGCAACGCATTTTTTAAACATTATTGACCCCTCCCCCCCCGAGGTGCATCGTAACGCTCTTTGTTACCCCTCTTCCCATTCTCTAAACGTTGCCTAACGCACATATTACAACTATGTATGCCTCAAATCACAATTATTACCGGAAATTCACTAAATACCTTTGTTGCGGCGCCGGTAATACAACGTTTTACAAGACTAACCTCCCCTCCCCTCCACACTGCGTTACGTAATACTTGAACGCTCCCTTACCTATTTGTATTCAAATAGTCATAAACACATTCTCTCCATTTTAGACGGATTTTCTTTAAAAAATCTTTACTTGTTGTAGACTAGCTTTTTCGACAGACTGTCGAGTCTTTACTATAAATATTGAATTAGAATTTGTATACTTAAATTAGTAACCTGTTTTAAATGATGTTTTCAGCTCACATTCTCACAATCGTACCAGCTATCAAACAATTGAAAAATGTCAAACGCTAACTTGAATTCAAAAATAGAAATGTTTATATTTCTAAAAGTACTAAGTAAGTTTCCTTAAATTTCATAATGTTCTACACAACTTAATTAATTTTTTCTTGGCAATAGAAAACACGACAAATAAAGATTTACTCACTCAAAGTGAACACAAATACACTCATTCACATAAAATTACTTAAATCTTGTGTCGTGAAAGAGGAAGATTGTTGGCACCTGGGATCGAGCCCACGACTTCCGAATGAAAAAGCACTAGAGCCGGCATCGTAACCGCTAGGCCACTAAACTATTTATAATGACATCTTGAATTTGGATGTCTTTCGATAAAATTAAAACAAAAAATGCAATAAAAATAAATGACTTACACTATTGTGGAGGGCATGCGGGTATGGGTAAACGTGAATAAATACTTTCCTTCCCAGTTCTGTATTTTAGTTAATCTCATACCGACAAAGTGATCATAATAAATAAATAAAGAAATAAAAAAAAAATAAAAGTGATCATAATAATAATAACAAATCCATTTGACAAGCAGAAAAGTGGACCTTGCGCTTTACTACTTCTAAATGTACTTAATGGTTATTTGTTTAACCTTTATGTATCGAAATGTTACTGGCTGTCACTAATTAAATTAAGGTATGTATTATGATAAAAATGTATGAAAAAAACTGCTGGTGCATCAGGGATAAATTTTCTGGACGAGTCGAATACAATAATAGGTGGAATTCTGATATACTTACATCAGATTCGTCAATCATATAGGTATGCAAAAACGTAAAGGCCGTCATACATCATCAATGGAAATTACGCATACAAACTGGCTCAGTCAATCAGTGCAGTGAACATAGCATGTGAATTCTTGTTTATTGCAATTTTTTGAGTAGCTACCATCCGCAGAACCGGAAACATTTGTTTATGGATATTGAATTTATCATCTTTTTAGCTCTGTAGTCCTAGTATAAGTTCATCATCGAAAGAGTTTCGAAAATTTTCCATACAAAAATGATCGAACGATTCGATTATTTGATTTTAGAACACTATTTGCACGTTTATAAGCGCTTATTAGCGTGCAATTAGCTTTCGATGAAACTCGTACTACTCGTACCCACTGCACTCGTTTTCGAGTGATTCGGCGACTTTATCATTGGTGCCGTATAATCCGAAGTATCTAGTTTTGCCAAGTATTTTTACATCGGCTTTCGGATGGTTTTTTTTTACTTTATCGCAATCATTATTAAAAAGAATGCATAATATTTTCACAGATTCAAAAATACCGTCGCGAGTGTCAAGTTTGTATTGCTATAAAACTCCATGGAAAATAAGTAGCTATAAAATATTTCTTTCCTGGACAATGTAAAGGCTAAGCACGGTTATAAAATTTTTGACTATCATGGACTTAAAACTGTTGACCTGGTAGCATTAATTCTATCAAAATGCTCAAACCATCTGAAACTGCAATGTAAAAGCGTTTATAAGTAGGTACATTTTTTATATTTTAAATTCATCGATATTTATTAACTTGTGGTTTTTAGAAAGAAATTTGGCGAGGTATTTTGTTATTTTTCAGTTGAAAAAAAAAATATCGAAAAAGAAATACCTACTGCTAGTCAAACAAGGCAGGCGATATGCTAAAGTAGACGCTACATCATAATTTAGCCGGCGACATAGAGAGCGTGGTGGGGCAGCGGTATATTTTAAATTATAACACTCGAAGGCTTGCACACGTCAAAACTCAATTTTTCTACGTCGAAAACGTGTAAAGGGCAACGGCGGTAAATCGCAGGCCTATTCGGCAACTCCCAGTGGCGCGACCAAATAATAAATGGATATTATCAACGTTTCAAAAAAATACTTATCTCATACGTGTGAAAAATATTCAGAAGGCATAGTGGCTCATTTCGTTTAGTGTCCCCGAGAGATTGAAATATTCAGTGGGTTGTAGCGCCGGTGAAAATATACACGCAGATACACTTTTTTACTATCTCGCTCCATGCGGTTCCATTGTTCCGTAGTTCTGATTTCTTGCATGTTAGCAATTTAATATATTATGAACCGTTAAAAAATTATTCGAGCTTAATAATGTCGATTGGTGAGATTCCAGGAAATGAAACGCTTGTTTAGTTTTATTTCAACTGAGAAAGAAGAGTTTCCTCCGACTGAACTTTTGCACAGATGTACTCTAATTTATAAAACTCTATTGAACTTAGAGTTGCAGTTTTCATTTGTGATGCTCGAGTGCGAAATTCCTATGTAAACAACTTTAGATGGATTCCATAATAAAACTCTACATAATATACTATTTTCTCAATACAATTCTCCCCTCTGTGACCCCACAGAGGAGCATATGGAGACACATTGCACTCAATTTCGAACAGATTAGACGACCTCCTCCCATACTACGTTCAGATTTCTCAGCTCTGCCTCGAAGGAACGGAACACGGTATACACGGGTCTTCCTCATCTTCTAGACACTGATGGGAGGTTTTTTCCCACTCTCCTCGGCCATATGTCATTTGTCATTCGGCATCCTAAACGGATGTTCATCTACTCCTCTCCACAATGCAGTGCTATTAGGTATTCTTGCTAGTCACTTTTTTCAAAGGCAGAGACTTCAGTTGCCAGGACTTGCAACCCATAAAGAAGAATGGCAACACACACATTTACACATCTCGTCTCAACAAAAGCCGACGCGTTCACCACATGCCATACGAACACATATCGGGAACTCACCTATATTCTCTCAATAGTAAAATTAAATTTTGAGAGCAGTTTGAAAATAAAATTGATTTTTTTTGTACTACGATGGCTGAATTTGTAATTTTTATCGCTGTCAGTAAGACAAAAAACGTTACTCATTCTAAGCTAGGTTTGTGGTTGAATACAGAAAAAATAGAAAGCATAAATCTCTCACAGCATTGCCGACGGAAATCCTGTATGGATTAAATCTAGACATCGCCCCCTTATCAGAAAATGCATTTTTCACAATTCTCCGTAGAACGTAAAACTTTGTTCGAAACGGATAAGAAGGGTTATCTTAATTCCAATCAGAGGTTCTCAATATATTATTATTGAATGGCGGTAGAGCTCAAATATAAGATTTAAGGTTAAACTTTTCTACCATTTCATTTTCAACCCCTTTAAGGTTGTAATATCGTTTGTGTTTAATTTTCTTTTCTGTTTTGGTCCTGTTGTTCGATGTTTTAATCATATAAATTGAATTGAATATTATCACATTAAAATCACTTATGTTCTACGTGTATGTAGGCTGAAAGGGTATCCTATCAACGCTTCCAATTTAGTTCTATTCTGTGAATATACTAAATAACCTTATTTAAATTAAACATCTATTGGCAGCATATTTAGATTTAGTAATCACAACACAAAATACTTAATAGTTCATAACGCATATTTTGATAGAATCGGTTTAATTTTGTGTCACGAAATGGTCGATGAAATAATATACTATTTCTTATGGTTTCTGTTATCAATTCGTGGAAATTTCATTAAATAGAAAGGTATGCTGTCTGTTACATAACAACAACGTGGAAAGTTACTATAAAGATCCAGGCTTTCAACCCATTTAGGAGCATTTATTTTCGTTCGGTATTGTAGATACGGGGGCTGGAAAAATTGACAATTTTCGGCAATTAGCTTGATGGATTGCACAGGCTCCCAGCAGTTATATGATATCTGCAGAGCAGTTTGTGCACATCAATCCGGAGGTCGAAGTCAAGTGTAATAAAATGGACCCCAACGGGTGGTGTTCCCATATAACAACGTAAAACTGTCGCTGTCGTACCGTTGGCGGTCATTTTATTACAAATGGCTTAGGCCGATTTCGTGCGCATTAAGGTATCTCATTGGGAGGTCAAAGCCAGGCATCGGTGGTCGGTGTTTTCTTTAGGGTCAATTTGAGTAGATTGAGTCCATTGTTGAACATTTTCAGAACAACGAACGAAGTCTTACAAACAATTAATTCAGCAAATCTTGTTAAATAAAACATTAAATGTATGAACAGCATGACTGATACCCCTCGGTTAGGTCGACTCTCTGTAACAAATTGCTCATATCTGTTTACATCTTACTATGGTGTTGAGTTTTCTTCTGGAAGAGCCCTTTGTGAAGTAAAATGACTTTTTGTGGAGGTAGATTTAGTATGATTTAACATAAGAAAATCTACATACTTCTTTATTATTGTTGTTATTATTTTTTATTTTATTTATAAAAACTAGATATGTCTGCACATATTGTAGTCCTGTACATTTTTATTTTTATCTATATTTATGGTATTATTTTTGTATATAAAACTATTCTACATAATATATAATCTATATAATGAACATATTGTGTCTACCCAAGTATAAAGATGCATACTTACATGATATTCAACACTATCTATGTATTACTGCAGTTTTGTTGGCTTTAAATAGTCTTGTATGGATAATTCCTTAATGTTTGCTATTATGTACTCTCTTTGACTATTGTTTTATTCTTTCTGCCTTAAACTGTGTATTCTATGTGTTATATTGTTTAATTTCTTTTTTCTGATTTTTGTTATATTCCATTGTTGTCAAAGGCACTTTGTGCCGTATATTTTGTTAAAATAAAAAAAATATCTGGAACTGTAGAAATATCTAAATAATACTGTGAATAAAGCACACGAGCGGATATTTCATATGAAATGATCATTCTCGTTAGTGTGTATTGACGCATACACAACATTTCTATTGTGTCTAAATTTGCTCTCATTTGTCTTCGTTACAAACGATATTGAAAATTATTTTATTCAATTATGTATGTCTTTCCTTTCATAATAGTTATAATAAAGTAGCTGAATACCCAGAAGTTTCCTTTATATGTACATTGTACATATAGGGCAAGATATGGATTTCCTTTTAGTACAACTAACACACATACGTAGAAAGCGCCTTCTCAATCATTACCGAGAATTCTACGTCTGATGTCCATGATGTCAGTTTTTTTCAGTCAGGACAAAAATCTGCTTTTTTTTCCTAATTATTATTTATTTATTTTCGATTTTTCTTTCATCAGCCGGCATTACAGTATTCACTTATGCGCCGGCAGATGTCTTAATGACTTATTCAAGGGTCGAGAGCGATTTATATCGATTTTTTTTAATGCTGGAGTCATTAAAAATGACTGATGACTGAATGACTGTCAAAGAAGAAGATCTCAGAATAAAAATTCGTTAATAAACTTAAATTTTGATACTGTCAAATAAATGTTTCATGTACACTGTACAGGTTTCAGCTTATTGAAACGATTGGGTAGTTTTCTGTCTTATATTACTACTTCCTCCCTAGCCTATGCCATACGTTAAACCACCCCCCCATTCTATTGACACACGTAAAATATCAACCTATTCAATTTTAATAGCTTTAAAAATAATAAATAGCTAGGTATAATACGAGTTGAAAACGGCTTATAGTTTCAGAATATTTTTAAATAAATTGATTTGTCTAGTAAAATTGGTGTGAAAATGAAATTCTTGGAAATTAAGCTAAGGAAATTCACAGCATAACTCTGCTTTACTGTCGGAGATAAACTTTATGGGTTATACAATAAATTTAACGTCATCTTGATAAATATATAATGATATAATTAGAGCGAAACATTAACTGTACTCTCATACTTTACAGATAAATATTTTGGAAAAAGCTTACTTCAAAATTTGCATACAGTAATTAAAACGGTACCTAGGTACTGGCAAGTATTAGAAATGTCAATTCAAGCCTTCTCCTACACACAAGCTTATAGCTTTAGTGGGAGAATATTAACGTAAATATTAAATTGAATGTAAATTATTTTAAGAGATTATTGTATATGCATAAATTTATTGTTTAAATAAATAAAAAAAAAAAATTAAAATAAATATACCTACTCCATCAATATAATCGATGCTTTTTGTGTTTTGTAAACAGTTTCTCTTGCTCATTAAGAATCTAAAATTTTGAACGTTGCTTAAAGTTTAGTGCTTAAAGAGTTGTCTAAAATAATAAATAAATAAACTTAAAATCGGTTATTGACGTTTAAAAATCAACTTTCTTGCTAGGTACGAAGTTATGGTAGGTATGTAGATAATATTATTATACTTTCTGTCTCGCTTTACCTATATACTGTGCGATAGTGATTTTGATTACCTATAAACTGTGTAATAGTGATTTCGATTACCTATAAACTGTGTAATAGTGATTTCGATTACCTATAAACTGTGTAATAGTGATTTTGATTACCTATAAACTGTGTAATAGTGATTTTGATTACCTATAAACTGTGTAATAGTGATTTTGATTACCTATAAACTGTGTAATAGTGATTTTGATTACCTATAAACTGTGTAATAGTGATTTTGATTACCTATAAACTGTGTAATAGTGATTTTGATTACCTATAAACTGTGTAATAGTGATTTTGACTACCTATAAACTGTGTAATAGTGATTTTGATTACCTATAAACTGTGTAATAGTGATTTTGATTACCTATAAACTGTGTAATAGTGATTTTGATTACCTATAAACTGTGTAATAATGATTTTGATTACCTATAAACTGTGTAATAGTGATTTTGAATACCTATAAACTGTGTAATAGTGATTTTGATTACATATAAACTGTGTAATAGTGATTTTGAATACCTATAAACTGTGATTTGTATCCTAACTATAAAGTGATTTTTTATACCTACTCCAATTCCAATTCTAAATTCCAATAATAATATGTAGGTATGTTATTATTTTTATTTTTTTTATTTATTAAAATTAAAGATTTACAAAGAATATAAAATTAACATGAACATGACCCAATACATAACATTTAAATACAATAACACCCCGTCGATAGAGCAAAGCTCGTGTTCGACAGAGGATAAATTAAATTAAATTAATTATTATATTATAAATTATAATAATTTGTAATATATAAATTATAAAATATTATGTAATATATAAATTATATAATAATTTGTTATAGATTTCCTATAAATTGTGATTTTGTATAACTATAAACAGGGATTTTGTGAACCTACCTATAAACGATAATGAAAACATATTTAGACGGAAGAAATTTTTTTATAAGGTAGATACTTAAATTAATAACCGATTTTCAACTAAGCGTTAAATTGTATCGTCATTAATTAGGATTTTGAACGTACTTAACATAAAACATTACCTATTCATTAAAATATGCCTTTTTCAAAAGTTGGGGCACGTAGAAAGAAAGGATGACATACTTTATAAGTATATGAGACTATTTAAAGAAAGAGCATTAGCAGACCTAATCTAAGATGATTCTTCTTTCAGGGATTTTTATTTTCTTCAGACAAGAACAATCATTTGAAGGTTACAATTGTAGTCCAAAGGCTATTAAAGATATTTATATGTATAATTTTCAGTGATAATAATTATTACTATTTTTATTGTTTTGGTTTGTTGGTCGGGTTACCAAAAGATATTTAATTGTTTGGTACATATTTAATTTGTATTAAGTGACAAAAAAATTGTCGCTTACTTTTTTTCTGCTAACAAATAGCTTGATAATGGAAATGTGCTTATGTATACTGGGAGTGGGGACAGGAAAAAAGATTGCTGGCACAATTTATTTACTCGATAATGGGCCTAATGGAGTTAAAATATTATTCAGAAAGAACAGTTTAAAAATAATGAGGGGACAACGAAGGAGGAAATGGGAGAATGGGCCAATTAAAAATACAAAATAAATACAACGAGAAGACACTGTCGTCGAGCGTCCAATAGGACATATTATTATTTGATAATTATTTCACTTAAAAATAAGCTCATTAATTGATTTTTTTACTCCAAAGTTTTAATAAATCATGATTCCCAAGAAGTTATTTACGTCAATAGATTGTAAATTAAATTCAGACAAAAAAAAATTGAAGAACGCTCTAGTTGACACAGTTAAGCCTAGTTCACATTGGTGGAATATCTGGTGGTGGTGTAATGTGTCTGAACACTCAAAATTTAGTCGACTAGATAAGCCGGAACTTTAGTCGAGTCATTCCTTTTTTCATATTTTCTTGGTCGAGTAGCACCGGTGGAGGGCGCTGGTGGAGGGTTTTGAACGTGCGTAAACCTACATTTTAGTTCAATTCGATTAACCTGAACCATAGATATCACAAAAAAATTATAAGTTCCTAATGGTTGCAAAAAAATGATATTTCACCCAAATGGACTGTAGAGTGTAGGTACCTACTCGGTTGCAAACGGTTTTTGATCGAGTAGCGTGAAATTTAGCTATTAAAAAAATTATTCGCTACTCGGATTTACGTCTACACTTGATATTAGTCGCGACTTGCGTACGTACAGTGCATTGAAGGTCGTGGGTTCGAATCCCGGTGTCGACCATTTCCAATTTCACAACACAAGCTTTGCTTTAGTGTGAAAGATGTCGAAAGTATGTATATTTGCGTTCACTTTGGGTGAGCCCAGATTCATTTAATAAAAAAATTCCGGATCAAGTCCATGAAGATACGTAAATAAATATACGTTTAGCTAACAACTATAATAACAGGTGATATTTGGTTAGATATTCGTTTAAATTGGACATCACAATGCCGTATTCTCTCCCACTTAGGTAGATATTGTGATTTTTATTTTCATCTGAATATTAGTGTCTTTCTCATCGTCGGGTCCTCTCATCCCATCCCCATTGACCCACATAATGGGGGTGGCGGCTTTAGGGTGTTTCACGGCTGCATTTTTCTCCTCTCGTTGTTTTTTAGCCTTTCAAATTTCCGCATGACCATGCAAATGTACCGCATACCTAAATCTTCAATGAACACAAATCTGCATTACGGACGGTGGGAATTATACGATAGAAACACTTAGGTACATAACTGTATTTGAATTGAAAATGTACGAAATAAATTTTTTTAAATCAAATTATTTTTTTTGGTCAGTAAGGTGGAATTTATGCAAGCAGTGGAGTCAGCGGGTAGATTTTTTTTTATTAATAATAACTATGTTAAGCTCGAATGTCCGCTTCCTCTTTAACTTTAAACACGAAGGGTGAGTAATGTTTGCTGTGCGTAATTATAAACAGCAATTATGGGGGCTATTCCGGTGCCCGGCGTCGTTGTCGGCCCGCGGCATCTACGCAACGATCGCGTAAATATTCTTCATAATGTGTAATGTCGTTACTTTTTATTTATGCAATAAAACGTTATAAAAGTTAAGCCTTTGTTCAAATTTATGTAATGCTCTTCGTCAAGAAAATTATACGATAAATTTATCCGCTTAGCGTTCGGTTATAATAAATATGGTTCTTGTTATGTTTCAAGGTCGAGCAGTCTCAACTATTTTGTTTACTCAAACTCATTGACAAATGGCCCTCGTTACTTGTGCACCGCCCTCTAGATGGCGTGCCGTCAAATTGAAGACTCTTTATATAAATAAAAACTAAACAAGATTATATTAAATGATCCGACATTTCTCACAGATGTCAAGTGTCCCCGATTCTTCCTATCGCCCGCAGTACCTTATTAGACAGGGAACTTATTACGAGAATGTAGGTCGGAGCGCTATAACAGGCCTCGCAATTACTGTCATTCTTTTTTCTTTATCAATGATCAAATTCCGATGGCTGTTAGGTGTACAAGAATGTTTAAGGGATGAGGGCTATCATGAGAATACCATGCGTATTTATTTTTACATGTTAAAATTATCGCTTATTGTAAATTAATTAAAATCCGATTGAAATAAAATAATGTGAATGAGTGCATGGAAAAACTTAAAAAGCGTTCTTTTTCCGATCAAATTTTACTACTGGTGATCAATCAAAGTAAATATACTATGTACATATATTATAACACTCAATTAATATATAAGTTATAACAAAATGTATACATTCACTTTTGTCAATTTGTTAGACTTGATTCAATCATGAGCAGTCCCACAGAATTATTATTGTCTATGACATATGAGTTTTATTATAGTCAACTTTTGTTTGTTCTGACTGTTAATGTTTAATATTACATATGCTGCTTGATGAACTGCAGTATCAAGCATAACGGACCAAAAGCGAGGTGTCAGAGATTTATTTTATCTACAATACTTTGTTATCAGCGCAGTCAAACAAATCAATTCTTTTTAAAAATATCAACTAGCTTCCATATAAACACATTCTTTTTAATCTGAAAGATGTTATCTCATTAGATAATGAGGTGCCATTACCTTTTGAGTCATTTAATTCTCAAGTTAATACACTATTTTCTTACAGGTTGTTTTCTAGACCTTCAAATAAAAGAGAGTAACCCCTTTTTCTCATCAGCCTTTTCTGTCCAATGTTGGACAACGACCTCTTCCATCTTCTTTCACGCCGATCAATCTTAGGCTCTCTGGATCCAGTTAACCTAAATTATTATCCAATGTTCATGTTCAAACAAGTCCCCAGATGAAACGTCTTTGTAAGTTTACGTTACGACACCGTTCGCGAAGGGCATAGACTGATCTTTACAAAAACACTCGCATTTATGTAGGTAGGTATTTAGATATTTTGTGCTAAGAATGAAATTCTTAAAAAAATGTTGTAATATCACACCATGCTCTCAACTTTGTTCATTTTTTTCTATATCAATGAATCATTTGGATTTTTTTAATTAAAATACGATGTAAAATGTACAACAATATAAGGTTGGCATATAGACGGATAGTAATTAAGTCGGTGAATTTTATTTTTCCAGCGAATCGAGAAAATAATGTTCGGGCGTTCATATTTAAATCTCGTTTCTGTTTATACCACCGCCTCGTCATCACCCTCTGGGGGTTGCTTGTTTGAGGGTACATTTGGTGTTTCCTTAGAGACCAGTTCAATTTGGGTAAGCATTCCAACTACCAAGGAATCATGTCCTATATTTCCTGCCTACCTACCCACCATACAGTCGAATTCTTTAAGATTTATTACCAACAAAATGTATTTTAACAACTTTTTAAATACCTACTACCATTAATCACTTATATTTTTTATCGAATTATTCATTGTAATATTTATTTTATTTGACAAAAGTGTAGGTGTATTTCGTAAACTATGAACACAGAATCGGTCAAGGATGGCTTTTTAACATTACCTTTGATCGAACCTCCATGTGTTTTTCTTTTTGAACTTATTTTTATCATAAAGACATATTTCTTTATTCAAGCAAGGCTTGGAAAATATACAAATATTTATACAAAACATTCCTATTAATGGTATTTTTTAAGAAAAATTTAACCGTTTGTAATCTTTTTTAACGCCAATTCTCGTAAAATTGTATAAATCATTAAATTAAAAAGTTTTACTTAATGCTAGATCCAGGTTGCTGATCATATTCCTTTTTCAAAACACAAGTTTGCATTCCCTAAAAATAAGTGCTTGCTCACAATAGATCACCACAGATTAATTAAAAAAAAAATCATCATTTCATTTATTGAAAACATTAATATTGATGTGGTGCTAAGAAAACATTTTGTTTTCTGAAAACAAAAAAGAGTCCTGCCTTTCAGGGTAAAACATTATTTTTAAACGGAGATAAAACAAGTTAATTTAACAGTTGGGAAGTCGTTGTAGTGAAATAATAGCCGTCCTCTCCTTACGATGTAAAACACGAGTTTGTAGTGTGACACAAAGGAACATACCCATCGGCCACCGCAATCAAATAAAGAAATAGAACCCACTTCGAAATTTCATCGTATAAACATACCGACAAAATTATGCTAGTTCTTTTATACAAAACAAGAATTTTTAAGTATCAATGTGTTGGTAAAACTTTTTCAATTTACCTATCGCTTTATTTATCAAAAATTTTCTAAATCTCTACTTGTGATCAAACGTCATTATCAATACTATTTACATATTTACTCTATTTACATAAATTAGTGTTTTTCGCATTATTATTGAAGTGTATTATTTTTTATGGAGTTACCAGTTACCTACCTTAATATAATGTAAGAGTTTGTATACAATTGTAAGGTTATTATAAGTTGTAGAATTTATTGTATTTTTATGACTTAATAAAATAAATTAATAAAAATATTCCGAATCCAAACTCCCTTAACGCTCCATCGAAGAACATACGGAGGCAATAAGAGCTCTCCATTGCGCTTGATCTTGCGCAATGTTTATGACCTCTTCCCGCACCATGTCCAGATCCCTCAGATCCGCTTCAAAGGAACGGAACACGGCATGAGAGGGTCAGGGAAATGTAGAACATTGATTAGAGGATAGAAATGAGATCTATATTAGGTATAGCCTTTTGCTGTTCCCTTTTAATAAGTTTTGATTCTTTTGTTAGTTTCTTTTTTCACTTTTCCCAGCCTTCAATGTCTGTTCGTTGCTGCACTTGGCGAATCTCTCCCTTTTTTCATGAATTTTCGAGATTACTTTTAAAATATACAATATTAACATTGTTAATTCTTCATATTGTATGACACTTCTGGGTATACATAAAGACTTTCCTTTTCTGAAAATTTGGGCTTTTAAATGCCAGTTTGACTTAATGCTTTGTAATTTATTAATTCATGTTCAACTTTCTCATAATAAAAATATTTTAATGAATTGATAATTTTAATCTGAAATTAACTAAGTAGACAGAGATGTTCAAAGTATATTTTTTTATACCATGCCATTGTGTAACAAATATCTAAAAACTGGTAGCAAATTGAAGTCACTATTTATTGTAGCAATAAGAAGTGCGAAGGCACTAAGTTTTTTTCTAACAAAATTAAACACGAAATACCCACTTTTACGACCGGATCATGTTTTATAACCAAATGTAGGTAACATTTTACTACGCACCCTTCAATTGACACCCACTATTATACTGCGTGTTGCGAGCATGTAGGTCAGAAATAAATTATGAACCACCTCTGAGGTATTTGTACTAATCCAAGCATGGCGAACCTAGGGCACGCGTGCCCAAGGTGGCACGTTTGATAATTTAGATGGCACGCAAGCGATTTCCAAGTAAAAAAAAAAGATAAAAATTACAAATTTTTGAAGAATAAATTTTTATCAAAAATACCGACAATAGCAAAAATCTAATTGAGAAATATTCAGTTTGAATTTTTAATGATTTAATTAATCGGTTATCCCTTTGCGATACCGCTTAGGGGCGAGGTCTCCGCGATTGGTTGACCCTTTTGCTATGTCTAGCGAATGAGCGACAGCCAATTTATTTTTTATTCCTTTTTTGTGTCTCTATATTGATTAGGCACGCCACACAATCGAGAAATTATTTTTGAGGTTTTTTGGCACGCGGTCCCAAAAAGGTTCGCCACACCTGTAACTAGTCCAAGAGTCTACGCATACAAAGATACACTGAATAACATTGTACAAACAACGTGTCTGGACGACAATCCCATTAAGTAGGGCTTTTGCCAGCTGTTTCTTGTTTTCCCAACTTTTTTAGCCCGATGTATAATTCTCACGTAGTCAATTCTGTATTGGTAGGTATTTTTTGCTATCTTAAGTTGTCTTCTGTATTTACTCATATTATTTGGAACAATTATTCGATAACGCAGTTTAAGACCTTAATAAGTAAATTATAATAATAAACAAGGCCTGGAAGAAGTCAAATTTATTTCGAATAATACAAGTTAAAGTTAGTTATTGAAGTGGTTGGTAGATTAGCGGTTACGACGCCGGCTTTCGTACTGTTTCGTATCGGAGGTCGTGGATTCGATCACAGGTGCTGACCATCTTCATCTTTCACGACACAAGCTTAAGTAGGTTACTGTGAAAGAGTCAAAGAGTGTATTTTTGTTCACTTTGAGTGAGCACAGATTCATTAAAAAAAATACATTTTCAATGTTCATACTTGGTGAAATATTTTAACAGTGATATTACAAAAAAAAAACATTACACAAATAGTATGAACAACAAAAACACCAGTTAAGTATAATACGTAGACATTAACAGCGAGTAGGTTAATAATAATAACTTTATTCAATAAAAACAACACAATGATTAAAAATACAATTTGGTGACTCCCTCTACTAGGCAATGCCTGTCTTAGATGTAAGGCAAAGAACAGAAAATTATGTACCTACATATCTTCATTTTTCAATGTGGCAACCTACTCTCGAGGGGTGGTTTATGTCAAAATCTAAATCTTTCTACATAACAACTGAAAATATATGCATTCTTGGTTATTAGAATTCTGGCTTTTGACATAAAAGCGTTTGTGTCTCCCACATAGGGGCATCAGAGGGAGGCAGCAATGGCCCTCCACCGCGCTCAATCTTACCCACACCTTGACAGGTAAATTTGGACACGGAAGATTACAGATAACGTTAATAATTAAAATAAAGGTGTGCCTACTTGTAAAGAAATTTCAGAAACTATTCATGTTCTTATGTCATGTCCTATCTACGTGTTGTAACACCGTTTTGGTCAAAAATAATTTGACGGGTATGACTAAACGGAAAGTTTATTCCAATAAAATAAGCTAAGAGAAGGTTAAATCTAAGCTTAATTGCACCTCGACTTGCGTAGAAGTAATCAGTCTTTCTGCGCCTTAGGTTTAAACTAAGTATGATAATATAATATGTAGAATATACTAAGAAGATACACTGGAGTAAAAAAGGTGTAAACACAATATAATGTTATGTGTCTACTTGTATTGCATACATAGTAGGAATTAGGAGGGACGGGTGATTTCCTTTCGGTGAATGTAACACGATTACTTTGATATTATCACCGCCTCACACACCTACAATCTGTTTATCATCACACCTAGTCTACGCCAGTAAGTTCCGACACCAAACCAGTAGGTTCCCGGTAGGTTCCTATAGACTCGAACAAAAATAATAATAAAAAGAAATTCACTATTTTCCATTTGAAAAACGTACAGTATTTTATTACGGCGTAAACGACGTTTGAGTGTTAAGAATAAATATTTGATTATAAGGAAGCACGTTGGGGTGAGCCGAACACCATGAGCGAGTAGGCCCGCTTTTGTGTACTCCTACCTTTACGAGTCTACATACATTTTCATATTATGATTGCGTCCAAGTACGAATATGAAAACATACCAATGTACGAGCTGTACTACATACAGTTCTCTATACCAGAGCCGAGGGTCGGTGTTACATTGCCCAAGAGACTAAGATTTTCCGTAGGCTGAATGCAACAGTTAGCAGTTGTACAGTCAGGATAACAAATAACTTCGTTTCCAGCTCCTACATATACCTATTTAACATGAAACATAAAAGGTTTACCAGCTATTTTATTTATTTCAGTTCGTGTTCCATACACTGGTTGTATGCGAATATTTTTATCATTACGCGAAGGGTGTTTAAATGTTGAGGAATTTTGAAACAAGTCCCTTTCAGAATCAAGACATGTCAAAAGTCATACATAAGTGATGTGATTACAATTTATTACAAAATTTTGAGTTTACAATATTCTGCCACTCCCATGTGCGGTGACAGAGATCGACTTGTTGTAAGCCATGAAGGATCTGCTCATCAGGACTACGGCTCTCTTCGATTGTTTTCCGATGCAGAGAGGTAACTCCAATTTTTTTGTTGTACTTTACGATAAATGTTGTTCAAATCTATTAAATTATCTATCACTACGTGAAATCACAAACAATTCAATTAGATAAAAAATTCTGCCATTGATAAAAGTAAAGTATAAAAGATACTAATGGGTAAGAAAAATTATAAAGATACGGTGAAATTTTAAAATTGATTAAGTGTCTTTGAGAGTGATGTGTTTTCTTATAAAGGAATTATGTAAAGCGAAGTCGATCGGACGGCTACCGGGTAAAAAAATCGATGAGTTTGCGAACAAAAAGTGTACCGATGACATAATTTATCACGAGGAATTAAAGTGAATGAATTGTAGAAAATTTCGGGACAAGTTTTCATCTTCGTTTAATCTCCTCCCGCCGGCCGCCGCGCCGCTCACTTCCCAAATATAAACACGCCCCTGCATATTTATGGACGGGGAGTAATGGATGAATTTACCCACAATATCGGCTTGTTTATTCCTTTTTACGACTGGTAATCAATTATGGGGGATTCCGACTGCTGTAGATAGTCTTTACCTATGTACGCGCTACTATGTCTAACCGCACTAAATACTTTCACATTGTTTCTTGTGTTTAACTAAGGGTTATTTTATAACTTACATGCTTGTTACTTACTTGGAGTCACTTGATTGAAAGCGTTTAGTGTATACATAAACTTGGTCTTGTGGGTCTACTCAACCGTTAAATACACATCTTTCTAATGGTGTGTTGCTTTCAACCAACTGTTCATTGATTTCGTTGCGGGTATTTCCATGAAATACGTTTAGTCGTCCCGGTATTGAAGGCGTTCATCGATTGGAAATATGAAATACTCAGATTAGAAAGCGAGTGAACTACTTTAAGAACACAACTTCACTCTAAGGTTTAATTGACAATTAAGAGAAATACAGTTTTCAATACCTTATCGACGACATGTAGATTCTTGGAAACATAATCCTTTATTCAACCAGAAAGTTGAACAAAAACCTAGTCAAGGAAACGTCTAACAGCGACCGATAAATCGCCTTATGACACGCCAATGTTTTTTGCATATTGGTATATTGGTTAAATTATAATATAACATATCAACCTTCAACGTTATATCATAGGTATCCTATCCCAGGGCGTCTAAAACTTAAAAAAATAGTGACTTTGTATCAAAATATGTTTTTTTAATCTGTTCAACTAATTAACTATCAGGCTCTTTCTTATCAAAATATGTATGAAGTATCTTGACGTACAGTTTAAAACTTGTGCAGGTGTGACCACTGACCATATCATAAAAAATCTATGAAATCTTTATTTGGACATGCGTTGTTCCTATGAAGAACTAAAAAACCGCTTAGTGCTTGGATAGGTTAGAAGGAAAAGAAGAGTGGTGATTTACTTTGTATACGATTTTATTCAAAAGAAATCTACTGTTAAGTTATATAAATTCTCTGAAAAAAATATACTCATATGACAAACTTCGCTCTCGTCTGGAGTTGTACGAAAATAATACCTACCTATATCATTTTTTTTAGGAAAAAAAAGAAGAAAGGATATGAAATGCAAAAAGACCGCTTAATTTGAATAGTGCATACAATAATTTTATAACATTTTGGTTTTGAGAAGAGGAAAAAATAACCTTCCCTCGTATTTGGACAAATAATAATTGAAAGGATTCACCGAGCGCTGACGGATTATTATTTCGGGCACAAATATTACAGACATATCGTTAAGTAAACAGGCGCTGAACAAACTGGGGAGCCTGCACGAGCAGGAAGCGAAGAGTATTAAATTTGTACAAATAGTAAACTTCACTTGTATTTAATGAATTTAACGCCGAACGAATCCGTTAAATCAAAAATATTATAACTCGTTATTTATGTTTTTTACCGTATGTCTGATTTTATTTGGGTAAAAAAATGTAGGTATTAATTATTAGTTAATGTTTTTTAACTTTATATAAACTATAAGTACGATAACCTTAAATAATGAAAAAACGTCCCGTTTTCCTACTGAAAAATCCAAGACAGTTTTTGGAGCACACAATCGAAATATTATTACCTAAGTAAAAAAAAATGTTGCACAAATTTAAAAATTTGTAGTTGTTTGAATTTTGGCGAGATCTCTATCTCTAAAGTGGACTGAAACATTAAAAAAGAAGACTTATTTTTCTTATGAAAAATATAAATATGTAGAAATAGAAAAAATATATATTTCTCACGTTTTTGAAAATTAACAACAAATACACATAAAAAATGATAATAAAAAAGAAAACAAAAATTGACACTGCTAAATCCCATAAGTGATAAATACATACATCTTCTTTATTATAAAAATGGAGAGCCATTTTCCGTGGTCATCGCATCACGCCTAAACGGCTGGACCGATTTCGCTAATTCTTTTTTTGTCGTGTTGGTTTTTATCAGGAGAAGGTTCTTATGAAAGAAAAAATTAAGAAAGTTGCGAGGAGAATTAGAAAATTAAAGAAAACTCAAAGTAGGTAACCTTCTTGGTACATTTAACAATATCTCTCTCTCCCTGGCTTGCTCCCAGCTTAGCGTCTATGAAGACTGCTAGGGTCAGCTCTCCTCATCCTCAGGCTGTAGACTCTCCTCTGCTGCACTACTTCCCCCACCCCACATCTTTGCATCTGCTCGCGCCTTTACGTCACCTAGGAATTCTTTGGCCTCCCCCTAGTCACAGAACGTGGAACATTCAGGTTTATTGCCTGTTGTACGATATGCTCCTGTGGTCGTCGTTCTATGTGTCCATGCCATCTCAACTGCCTTTCCTCTAGTTTACTATTGATGTCTGTCACTCCTAGGCTTCCACGAATGTGAGCACTAACAATATCGATGGGTCCTACGTACAGTATCGTAAGTTGAAAATGACAACTTTACAGGACGGCCATCCAAAGGTTTGAAATGATACATTTATCTAGAAATTAACATTAGAGAATTGAATTTTTGAACAGCGCTAAATGAATACCGATATTTTAATTTTGTATTGTCAGTTTTTCATAATTATAAATACTTTTGGTAGAAATGATCTTACGATTTTATACTACGGTTTCTATTTGCACAAAAATATGGTATCTTACACATAGCATAGTGTACGTTGTAACCAAATCATATTCGAATATCGTATGTCATACTTACCATATTGTACTACGAAATTTTAAAAAAAATTCTTGTCGTATCTTATACTTTTATTAGATTGCTCTGTAATTATTGTGAAAAAAATATCGTATCTATTTGTGAAATATGCTGCTATAATTCCAAATGTATTTGTTCCCTTAAAAGTACCTATTATAAGTCTATTTTATAGGACTATGAATAAAAACCCCTGACTATGAATAAACCCGGGACCCTGATGGGGGGCTGTTCTTCCTCCCGTCAGGGTCCCGAGGACGAGGAAGACCCTCTCATACTATGTTCCGCTCCTTCGAAGAAGAGCTGAGGAATCTGGACATGGTGTGGGAGGAGGTCATTAACGTTGCGCAAGATCGAGCGCAATGGAGAGCTCTTGTTGCCTACCTATTGGATTGGATGAATAAAAACTTTATCCTACCGAATGCATTTTTGTAGTAAATCTTAGGAATGTCACGCTTACTTACCCATGCGTTTATTCCAAAAATAAATTTATTATCACTTTTCTATACAAGGATCTCAGTAGGTATAGCCGGAGGAACTTATTACCTCAGTATTTTTTTCTAGTCAAGCCGTCACATCCAATCTTACACAGGCCAACCAGGGGTAGACACTTCAAGTGAATAAACACTAATAAAAACTCTGACCCCACCGGGAATCGAACCCGGAACCTCGTAATCTAAAGTTTACGTCTATACCACTATTGTTGTATAATAGGGTGTTGAGGACAGCCCCTAGCGTGTGCTCGTATACAAAAGGATAAAATCCTTTTTAAAATACCGAAAGTACCAACACTCACAATGTTCTTAAAGATAATAAGACTTTTTAGATAATCTACCCAATTGTGAGCGATATTTTATTGTAAATCTAGGGTTAACAATGAATGTTTTGAATAAGAGTTGTAAAAGTAGAAAGCAATAATAATATTTGTGTGCATGCCGACAAAAATATTTAAAAACAATATAAGGATTATTTTATTGCCTTTACACCTTATCGGCATGGCTCTTTAGACTACAGGCAATAATAATAAAACAGCATTGTATATTTTTGCAAACTAAACATTCAACAAAAGTCACTTTTAAACAATGCGAGGTACCAACCACTTGACCAACAATGGTACCACCTCTGTGGTACTAATGGAACATTATAAAAGGATACTCGATTTCAAGTTAAATTCTTTAAATTTTATAAACCAATATCACGTGTGTCATTGTTCACGCTGATCTTCCTTTTGGGATGTAAATATTTTTATTGTTTATAATAGAATGTTTTTTGCAATAGTACCTACGACTCGACTGACTCCAAAGACTATAATGCGATCGAACACGCTGAATTTAGGCTTATAATAAATATTTTTCTGAAAATCAAGGATTAAGCATTTAATTCAACGAGATTTTAGGAATATATTCCTTATTTGAAACTTCGTAAAATATATTATCTTTTTACCTATTTAATGTCTTTATACAATACTTATAGAATGCAATAAAACAGTTGTATGCGGAATGTTATTTGTTTGGAAGAAGCGAAAGAGGTTCGTTTGGATAGGAAAGAATAGAAATCCGTACTCTCTGCCTACCAATTTTGGGAAACGGCGTGATGGGTAATATAAGAGTTTACTTAGATACCTATTACAAACTGTAAGTACCTACTTATTTGAACAAAACATTTTTTTTAGCTCTGCACTCGTTTTAGAGTGATTCGGCATGAACAAAACACAATACCTATTTAAGTTTTGTGTGTCCTCTTATAGAGACATCTCTCGTATTCAGGAGGAAGGAATAAATCTTACCCACACATTTTTTTCCACTTATAACACCAATTACTCTCGGTTACTGTAGTTGATTTGTTCGAAATCAGTGTATTTCAGAGAAATCATAATATTTCAATATGATATTCGATATAGTGCTTTTTTTTAAATAAACAGTTGATTAATACTGCAGTCTGCCGACACTTTCTTCGACGTGTAGATTTACAAACCACGCATTTCTTCCGGAAATGTAAATTACAACAAGGTAGTGAATGTTATAGAACTTACGATACAAAAAAAATATCTAGGAAAATAATTAAAAATAAACAAACTTATGGATGTTGAATGTACCTACTCTTCTTTGAGCTTTTGTCATCCTTGTTCTCAAAGAGATCGTCCATCAGAACATTTATTTCACTTGATTCGGTTACAAAAGGCAAAAGAGATTCTAAGAGAGTATAAAAAACCTTAATTTTTGCGACTATTTAAAAGTTTTGAAGTGTAAAATGTCTTATGTTTAAAATACCTAATCGCGTATAATGTGGTATGAATAACATACAATAAAAAATGTCCTAATACTCCGATGTAAATTATGGTAAGATATCATACCATATCGTTTTCAATTCCGCTTTCCGACGTAAATTATTTTAAAGTACACTTACCATAATTTGTTTTAATGCCTAAGCCATGTAAAATATTGTAAGTTCTTCATACAATTATTTACGTCGTTGCAGAATTGAAATTACTCAATTAATATATTTAATAATTCGTATTAATTGGGAAACAGATCAGTGTAACACATGAATAATGACAGATTACCCAAGTTACGAACAAACATATTTTCTGTGAGTTAAATAATAATATTATATTCCAAACGGCGGCATAAACTTTATTTCATATTTGCTATTTTTATTGATTTTTTTTTTGGCCATCTCATAAAAATACGCTCTAAGTGAACAAAAGTCTTATAGAATGTGCGCGTACACACGGCAACTAATTTCTTAATAAATAAAAACAAAATAATAGATGATCCATCTTTTGTTAAGTCGAACGTCGTAAAATATTGTAAAGAGAACATACAATAGGCGTGCGCAAGTAGTCAAACGGCGTGTATTGTGTCCAGAGACAATACAATGCTATACGTGGGACTATTTTTTCAAAAGTGATGATACCATAATTGACGTGTATCAAAAAACATATTTCTAGTATCGATATCAACTTTCTGTTTTGGGAAGTGATAAAATACATAAAATGAAGCATGTTTCCGTTAAAACATGAAAAACGCAATTCTGTGGGATACCATAACTTACGTAGGACCGATCGATATATTATTTTTTATTCCAAATTTCAAATTGTTTGAAGAAACTGTCAGTTGGTACGATTGACAGAATGATGATGCAAAATATATTGTTTATAACATATGCATCGGTCGGATTTACATTGGTTAATTAGGTAAATAATTTATCTTTATACAAATTCGAATTCAATATTCGTACTTAGGACCACAGGACAACGTCTGTCGGGAGAGTTAGTATTTAATAAAAAAGACAAAAAAGTGTTGGATTAAGGTAGGTACCCTTAAACCCATAAAATAAAAAATAAAAAAGAATATAGAACGTGTAAAAAATTGAAAAATTTGCGTTTTATCAACAAACGTTCCGTTGTGGAATTAATTAATTATGGTAAACTTTTAGGTGAATGAATGAATGAATGAATGAAATTTATTTCCCCATTAATATTTACAATACATTTAAACAGTTACAGTAGTTGGAAATTTTACTGCCTCACTAGACATGGTCTGTTCTGAGGCAGTACTAGATGTTTACAAATGCTAGTATAAAATATTACGCATAACATAGTTTAACCTGTTAAATGGAATAAAAAAATTTACAACTAAAGGAAGTTAGATGGTGTTAACGAATAATAAAGCCTATCTTAAAATCGTGATGAGTATGAAACAACCATATCATTATTTTTTTATAAGCATGGTAAACGAAGATTACGGAGTTCCTTCGTATAGAAATTGGTAGTTCCACGCACGAGTGTAGTAAGAAAGCAGTATGGACTTAAAACTGTAATTATGTATGTCATTTTAAAATCAATAGTAGACAATGCAAATAGTTGATATAAAAGTAAGCCAAAAGGGAGAAATAAAATCATTTTTGATGAAATAAAAAAAGTAAGAAAATATAAAAATGAAATTTTCGTTTTACAGTAGGTAGTGTTTTGGTTAAGTGTTAAGCTCTAGTATAGTATAGTGCTCCAGTATAGCCCCTTCCAAGGAATGTATCGAATTACCTGTCACCCTGTATGTAACATACCTATTATAAAACAGAAATTGATTTAAACAAAAAATTGTTTCACGAAAGGTTTACCTTTGTATTATTTTTATTTTGCATGACAATATTATAAAAACGCTGAATCACTCGAAAGCGAGTGCAGAGCAAAAAAAATATTATTAAAACAATCTAGTCCAATAGTAAAATTAATAATAATAAAATATTGTTTTTTGATGTGAAATAAAAATAAAATCTTTCATGAAACACGTTGTTAGTCTGTTTGTGTGGCTTTACATATGTTTGCACCCTTATTTCGGGTCCTACAAGGGGTAGAACAAAGGGACCCTTGTTAGAAAATTCTACGAAATAAAATATCATTTGCTATCTTTCAAAAACAAAACTATACCTAATAAATGTATTACACACGTAACTTAAAAGTCAACTACATGTTATTACACATAAAGGTCAAATTACGATATAAACACTGAGTTAGATTTATGTTACGGGAAAAGATATCTACTTTGTAAAATGTAATTTGAAGTTTTCTGATAGATTTCCCAAATTTAATGACATATTTGAAGGAAAAAAAAGTGATTTAAAAGCAATAGTTTTTACAATAAAAGCAACCCAGCCTAGAAAAATGTTTTAATTTTCGTAATATATAAAAAAAAACCGTAACTCAAGTGTTTGTGCAGGTTCCGAAATAAGATGTCTACTTCAGTGTCATCGCATTAGATCATTGCCTCATAGCCTCCTGAGAGGTAGCTAAACATAACAACAGGGTGTGTTTGGGTGGAATTTTTTTTCATATTTTATACATATTATTTTTCACCCTTATAGAAACTATTATGATGCAATAGTTTACCAACAAACGAAAAATGTCAACACCGGACTCAGCGTTTTTATGTTCGATATTTGAATGGTCATTTTACCAATTACGACTGTCTTAAGTGACTAGTAACCAATGTTTCGAGGCATAACTTAGTATGGTTACATTGACAATATAATATGCCATTTTGCAATTCAAATACCCGAAATTTCATCATCATATTAATCTTTGGCTTAATCAACATGTCGTTGAAAATTTCCATGTCGCCGACAGGACTCTAGGTTTCACATATTTATGGATTTCACTGATTTCAGGATTAGATCTTTAAGCTAGCCTTCGAAACATCAGTAGAAAACAGTCGTTAGCCCGTAGTGGTTATAATTGGTAAATAAATTTAGCTCTCAAAATAGAACATAAATTGATTTGATCTTCTTCTTCTTCCTATAAATTATATTCCTTTATTTAGATCTAAGATTTGTTTTTTATTTTCTGGAATAATTAGCCGGTTCTTGGAATGCCGATGACCAGCTTTCCCTCCATCTCTTTGACGGTTTCCCCGGTGGTCTGCGTCCCCCTGGTAGTTCCTCAGTTACTATTTTCGGAAGATTCTCTGGACTCATTATACCAACGTGGTCTCTCCAGTTACGTCGCCTCTCTCTACCCCACCTTACAACATATTGAATGTTGCAAGTCCTGCATTTATTCATTTGGGATTCTATCTCTAAGTGTTTTGGCCAGGATAGGTCTTAAAGCTTTAATTTCCGCCATTGATTTAATCAAACTCGCATGACTTACTGTCGTTTATAAAAATCTGTTACGGGTAGAGCGGAGTTGAGAGGCAAAGCAGGGAAAATTGCTGCCAACCAATACCGAGAAGAAGAATGTTTGCAAATTTCGTGATTGAACCGTACCATCAAATTCCAATCAATAATTATTATTAAAGCTGCAACTACTAGAAAATACTTCGTAAGCCCCATAAAAACACAGTTTTGTCTTATGAAAACAATATAATGTCACTTTTGCCACATGATTTTGTCACATTTTAGAAAGAATATTAAAACTGTTGACGACATTTCCATGCAAATTACAAAGAGAACGCTATAAATCTGACATCAAATGTAGCGCTCACGTAGACGGGAGATATTTTTATCGCTCTCAAATCCACCTTTCGTGTAAATTTTTGATTTCCTCCAATAGATGAAATATTTCAAATGATATCGGCAGAAAACGCGCCACGTCGTCAAACACGTAAAGAAATTCACAAAATATGTATTTTACGATCTTTTTAACGTTAGACTACGACAGTTCGGAGTATTTCAAGAATTTCACGCATAAAAAAGCAATAATCACGCTGTTTCGTAGCGGGGAAGCGCGACTCCAACATCTTTGTTTCGAATTTAATATTTTATTGTGGAGTATGCGAGAACGTGCTTTCTGGGTTTATCTTGTAAAATTCATTTGCTCCAAGAAGGCTATTATAATAATTGTTAGCACGTCAGGATTATATCTCAACACGATATTTGATATTGTTTTGAGAGGAAAAAATAATACTCATTTTTTTTATGAAGTTGTTACAGCATATTTTTACAAATCTATACTTAATAATAATTAAAAGTCTTAACTTCTATAAAATTCTACTTCTATTTGCCAGATTTTCAAATTATGTAAGGGGTGAATTAAGGAAATCTTTGCGTATTAAATCATAAATCGGCGTTTTGAACAACAACCTTTTAATGTTCGTTCAAAAAAGTGTAATAATTTTTTTTTACTCTATGAATCAGGCAAATTATCGTCTCTTAAAAGGTTAAAATTTTACATTGCCTCGTTGAAAACTGCGAATAATTTGACCTTTCTTCCCGTAGTAACAGTTTTATGTAGAAAACTTTGATCAAGTACATACATACCATATAATAAGTATTCGATATAATTTTTCCTGTTTTACTAAATGTCATATCAACTTTCGACATACTTAAGAATTCTATAAGTATGAAAAATATTTCTCGAAATTGGATCGGTTTAGTCATTTGTATGAAAAAAAAATGTTCCTACCGAGTTTAGAGTATTTCAATGAAAAAAAAAAGAAGTTACTGACGAACTTCTAATCACTAATTAATCTGTGCTAGGACAACCTGCCAATGTTGCCAGCCAAAACCAAAAATTCACTGGAACTAAAATAATTAAACTGTTGTAGGCTTGAAATCGCCGTACGCAAATGGATCTGCCTACAATAAAATGGATGGTTTGAGGGTGAGGTAATATCGGGTGAATCGTGCGTTATTATTATTTTGATATGAGATGTCTGCGAGATGTGAATTTGTCGTTCAGTGCCACAATAAAATTATCATGAAGAGTGCTCCGGGCCCCAAACGTGCGCCATCAATCACTCACACTCGAATGTCGATTTTATTTTTATTTCCCTGCCGATGTGAAAAGGGAGGGGGGGGGGGGAGATAAAGGGGAATTGTCTAATTACTCGGGTTAAATGTCACGTGAAAAGATTTCCCGTTCGCTAATTTTTTTCGTGCGGTTATGGTTTTCACTTCACCTATCTCAAGAGTAGGGTCTGCTTTTATTAAAAACTAGCTGACCCATCGAACTTCGTCCCGCCTTAAAGTCAATAAAATATTGCTGGGTAACATACGAGGGGGGGTCCAAAAGTTCGTGGAATGAAAGGGTTTTAAATAAAATAAAACGACAAATCTATTTTTCCTTTTCAATGTAATCTCCCTTAAGCCGAATACACTTATTAGATCTATAAATTAATTTTTCTATACCTTCATAAAAGTATTTTTTATCATTGGCTTCAAAATGGGCCAAAATTGCCTCCTTTACCTCACTGTCATCGGAAAATTTCCTTCCCCTTAAGTCTTTTTTCAAATTTGGGAACAAATAAAAATCACTTGGGGCCAGATCTGGACTGTAGGGTGGGTGTACTAGTGATTCGAAGCCAAGTGTGTGCAGAGCAGCAATTGCAACTCTGCTCTTGTGAACTGGTGCGTTGTCTTGCAAGAGCAACACACCCTTGGTCAATTTTCCACGACGTTTTTCCTTGATGGCCTCTTTTAATTTTTCCAATATCGTTGCGTAGTATTCTCCGGTTATGGTCTTTCCCTTTTCTTTGTAGTCGATGAGTAATATCCCCTCACAATCCCAAAAAACAGTAGCCATCAACTTTCCAGCCGACTCTGACACCCTGAATTTCTTTGGCGGTGGAGTCCCCTTTTTACGCCATTGCATGGACTCTTGTTTGGACTCAGGTTCAAAGTGATGAACCCATGTTTCATCTCCGGTAACAATCCGCTCCAAAATCTGTGCAGGTTCGTCTCCACACAACTCCAAAAATTGTTTTGCCGCATCGACGCGCTGTTGTTTCTGAAGGGGCGTGAGCATTCTCGGTACCCATCTTGCGCTGACTTTTGTCATACCCAGGTGGTCATATAGGATTCTCAAAATGGTGGTATCTGATACTCCAACTAATGGAGATAACTGTTTTTTCTTCAGACGGGTGTCCTCCAGTACAAATTTTTCCACTTTTTCAACGATGTCTGATGTGGTGGCCTCAACTGGCCTTCCTGAGCGGGGGTCATCTTCAATCGACTCCCGACCACGTTTAAAAAGACCATGCCACTTGTAAATCATTGATTTACCAGGGCACTGTTCCCCATAAACGGCTTCCATTTCATTAAAAATGGTCTGAGCGTTCTTTCCTTGCTTGGTAAGGAATTTTATCACAGCACGGTGTTCAATTTTCTCCATAGTTACAGTTTTCTTCCGGATTGACTTGTTTAGCAGGCGAGTGTTCGTAAACGAATGATGCGTCAGAGCTGAAACTCAGTTTCTATACTACTGATGAGTCACTTATTAGTATGACATATTGAAACCGCCCCTATCCCCACTCCATCCCCTCCATTCCACGAACTTTTGGACCCCCCCTCGTAAGATAGCTAACATACATGACTATTCATTGTGAAAAAATCAAAAGTTATGAATCAATTATTTCTTTATTTTAGTGGATATAATATTATGAATCAATTATTTCAAAAGCACCAAAACTCATCCATTTATATTGTTGGAAACATTAAATAAAAAATAATATTTTTTTTTGTTATTACAACATTTTTTTTACTGTGTACATTATGGTCAATAATTGTTACATTTTATAATTCAGTCATTAAAGCAAAGTCCGACAGTACGCACGCAATTTTATGAACTCTCAAACACCAGGACCTGAAAGAAATAATTATTTCATTCTTCTTATATTCTCTCTTTTTACATATATATTACATATCTATATTGAATTTTCATCTGACGTACGTATCCATACTTATTTCAATGGCTGTCATATTACCGCCATCTGTGGAAATATAGGGTAAGCATTGATCTATAGAGTCTTTCTACCAAAATATCAAACTGCCAGACATCTCCCTAGTTCCCCAACAGATGGCGGTAATATCCTCAACAGAAAATCCGTTCCATACAAACTTTAATATTATATTTTTTATCATTTCTCAGTCATTTTTTCAACTTTTTATTAGTTATCCAGAGTGGAGAATAATCCAATAAATTAAGCATCGAAAGAATTTATCAGCCGATCTCGAGCTATAAGTGTTCGCACTAACCCGACTTTCATTTATATTAAAAATATTCTGAATGAAGGGAGGATTTGTTTAATTTCATTAATATTTCAGTCCTTCATTCATTGACAAGTTGGTTGTTTGTTATTCCAAACAGTTTGTGAATTCAAAAATGATGACATTAAGAAAATCAGAGAAAAGTATACTATTGCGTTATTTTCAGAGGTAATGTATCACTGTTTATAACCATTCTTACTTATTTGGAAAGCAAAAAGTATTTTGGTACCTATCAATTATTGTTCTTTTGAATGTAATCTTTTACGACCGGTTTTCATCTAGATCAAATATTTCGATCTTCTAAAAACCGGTCGCATCTATACTCAAATTAATACTTCAAAATATTTTGCAAAGTTACCTTAGTGACTAAATTTGCATTATGTACCTATTTACTAAATATAATTTTGTGTGCTATAAAAGTTACATATAACATGGAGTATTCGCATGAGAGAAAGATGTCTGCTCCATATTTTGTGTGTTTGGCTTGTCGTTTAATGTTACAGTTTTTTTAGAATCTATGTCAAAGGTAGTGTATAGTATGAAATAGACAGCCATACAGAGTGTAATTACTGTGAGATACTACCCAAGCACTATGTTGTGTATTGTTTCTCTTTGTTAGTTTCCAATACGGCTGTGAGGGCTTACACTGTGTTCGATTTTGCATGCGAATTTCGCATAAAATAGACAACATGAAACAAGTTTACAAAAAAAAAAAACGGTAATGACAATCTTTCATGATGGGAAATATAGTATATTTTTTATACAGTCTCGTCTATCTATTCATATAATTTATTACAAGGTTTTAAATCACATAGATTTTTTTTATTAAACAGCTGTTGAAAAGTGTTTCCCACATTAAAAAAATAGTGTTTTATAGAAAAGGATTTATTTTATTTGTTAATAGCTGAATTAAGCTTACTATATTTATTCTTTTATTACAATTGCTTATTTAGAAACTGTGGGTCTAGTACGAGTTTTATCGAAAGCTAATTGCACGCAAATAAGCGCTTATTAGCGAGCAATTTGTGTTCTGAAATTAAACGATCGAATCATTCGATCATTTTAGTATGAAATTTTTTCGATACTCTTTCGATGATCGTTTCGATATTCGATCATCGATAACTTATACTAGGGCTACTGAGATTCTTAATGGTAGGTATACAATAAGGCTACAACATAATGTTGTATTATGGATTATACATAGTGTGAGAGGAGATCATTGAGGTCGCGTCTAGAGTGGTGGGCTCTTGTTGACTTCCTTTATGAAACTAGTAATTTGTTGTAAAACAAGTTATGTAACTTGTTATGAAAATAGTCAAGTAATTTGTTTTGATTCGAATTATGTAATTTATTTGTGTAAACGAATTATATAATTTGTTATGAAACTCGTGAAGTAATTTGTTATAAAATGCATTATATAATTTGTTATGAGACAAGTTATGTCATTTGTTATGAAACTAGTGATGTAATTTGTTATGAAACTGGTTATGTAACTTGTTATGAAACTAGTCATGTAATTTGTTATGATACGAATTATGTAATTTGTTATTTAACTAGTTATGTAACTTGTTATGAAACTAGTCATGTAATTGGTTATGAAACTGGTTATGTAACTTGTTATGAAACTAGTCATGTAATTTGTTATGATACGAATTATGTAATTTGTTATTTAACTAGTTATGTAACTTGTTATGAAACTAGTCATGTAATTTGTTATGAAACTGGTTATGTAACTTGTTATGAAACTAGTCATGTAATTTGTTATGATACGAATTATGTAATTTGTTATGATACGAATTATGTAATTTGTTATTTAACTAGTTATGTAACTTGTTATGAAACTAGTCATGTAATTTGCTATGATTCCAATTATGTAATTTGTTTAAAAAACAAATTATATAATTTGTTATGAAACTCGTTAAGTATTTTGTTATAAAATGCATTATATAATTTGTTATGAGAAAAGTTATGTCATTTGTTATGAAACTAGTCATGTAATTTGTTATGATACGAATTATGTAATTTGTTTAAAACGAATTATAATAATTTGTTATGAAACTCGTTATGTAATTTTTTGTAAAACTAGTGATGTAATTTGTTATTTAACTAGTGTAACTATGTAATTTGTTATGATACGAATTATGTAATTTGTTTAAAACGAATTATAATAATTTGTTATGAAACTCGTTATGTAATTTTTTGTAAAACTAGTGATGTAATTTGTTATTTAACTAGTGTAACTATGTAACTTGTTATGAAACTAGTCATGTAATTTGTCATGAAACTGGTTATTTAATTCGTTATGTAAATTGTTATGAAACTAGTTTTGTAATTTGTTATGAAACGAATTGTATAATTTGTTATGAGATGAGTTATGTAATCTGTTAACATAGCCGATGTGGCCAAATACTCCGCAGATAGCAGATGCGAGACCTCCCTTCCTAGGACTGTAGAGATCCTGTAAACAGCATCCAACTTATCATGGAGACTTGCCTCCTGAGAGCGTTACCTGGCACATAAAATTCACAACGCCACTCTAAATTCCTTGCAATGGCTAAATTACTTTTTTTTGGTGATCCTGGAGGTAGCAGTGTGGTGGCTAATGCCAAAACATAATAATAATAACGCTTACAAACTATTTCTAAACAAATTTAATATAGCGCAACCAAAGAAATTGAATTGAATTCAAAATAAAATCTGGAGCAGTATACTCGGGAAGTCGTTTGCGCGCGATGTAACGGCGTAAGTAAGTGTGTTCCTGCATAGTTCCTTTCACGAGTAACAAATCTGTCCTCTACCTACCGTAAAAGCGTGTATTATTTTCCATAACAAGTTTCTCGCAGTCTAGAACTTAATTATTTCAACAAAGAGTTGATAAAGGTGTGAATCTCCGCTGGTAATATCGCATGAAACAATATAATTTTATTACTAACTGTGGTTTATTTCAAAGTTTGTTACGTACAAGCCCCTTGGAAATAATAATTATTATTAAAGTCGCTACATTCTATGCACACCTCGATACAATACAACACTCGACTGCTGCACATTTAAATAACAATATGATGTAAAAGGAATTGTTTGTTGCTGAGGTGTGGGAGTATTTTTCATTTAAGCATAACTTACACAACTCAATTTTTGTTCAATAATAATAACATTTACCTGTAATAGTTCCCTCGTTTGTCTTCCTTTGAGGTGAGTTTGAAATTTCTATTCATTATTCACTCAAATTCTTAAATAATTTGAGTTTCATAAAAATAACTTTACATTTAACATACCTACTTATTCAATTAAAATACTTTTCCACAGCAAATTTGCATGCGATTTTTTGTCTAAATGAGTTATTTTATACACCAAGTGAAATCGTCATCGTAAAAAAGCATAGGTACCTATTATATTATTATGCAGTATAGATATCAAAAACCTAATTCGTGTTAATCTGATACTGGATAACTACGGATTAAGTTTAAAGGTATGTAGATTGTAAGCTTTTTATTAAAAATAAATTCTTATTATTATATTTTAAGGTTTCTTGTTATTACTTGTCATTGCTCAATTATTTTCATACTTAATTTTTTATATTCCTGTTATTGTAATATTAGATTGAATTATTTAATATTTTTATTGCTATTATAATATTACAGATCCTTTGTTTTCCGCAAAAGTCAAATACTGCAACGATGAACAATCATCGAAATGAACTCATGACTTATTATAATAATATTATATGTTCGGTCATACACAAACTTATACTGTGATGATACACCTATGTCGAACTAAGATGAATCTGAGAAGATCCATCAACACAATCAAATTAAAGGAGGAGATAGTTCAAATAGAAACATTTATCTGTTCTGGATAGGAAATCAAGGAAACAAGTGTCACGTTCCTCTAATCTTACATTTTGTTGATATTATTCACTATACACCACTCTTTGGCTGTTGTCTTACATTAAGCCCAGCATCTGATCTGTATCAGAAAATGGTATTGGAATAACATTCAGACCGAGAAAAGGCAATGTCTTTGATGCAAACTAGCAGAGTTCGTTAGAATCCAGGGTCCAGAGTTGGATGTCATCTCTTACTTTTCAGGCTTGATATGAGGACAAAGACTACTTTACTCTTGACCAAGGTGTGGCCTTCGTCATAAGCAGTCTCCAAAGAGGTGCACAACATTTAACCGGTACCCATTTTTTTTTCAGAAGTATAAATAAAATAATTCATTATATTTACAAGTAGATAATAACTGTTAATTTTTTACTTTGTAATCACAAAGATATCTAAAATTGGTACTTTCATCTACTTTCATTATAAATGAGCTGTTTATTCTTAATGTTGAAAGTTGTTTTTATAAAAATGTTTCCCGTTAATTTTTTCTCATAATAAAGAACTAGACAAGTTTAAAAATAAAATGTCTTCCGTTAGAAAAGTATTCAGTTAACAAAACTTATAATAATAGCACGAACGTTAGTGTTCTGCTAATGACTAACTACCCTGGAAAGAAGGTAATATAAATAAAAAGTCATTTTATGAAGTTATTGCAAAAAAAAAAAGAAAACGCAGAGAAGAGAAAAATAGTTTGAACAGAGAGTTCTTCCTTACTTACTGCGATATGATTTATCTCGGCAATTCTTCTTAAGACCGTTTTATAGTTCTCTCACACGCAACGCTCGTCTATGTAAAATATAACGGATTCTGGTGGTGGTCTTTTTACGCCACGAAATTTATGATTTTCCTTTTTATAGAATTGAGTTTTTTTTACACGTAGTTCTAAAAAAAATAACATTTCTTTCTATTTAGTGGTAAATATGTTTTTCCGTCAAACGAAACATTTCATCTTAGATTAAGATGTTTATAACTATTTCGGGAAAAACTTGTTTTTTACAAGGGTGACACTTTCAGATTTTTTTTTAGTTAATATTGGACACGAGTAAACATTAAAAATTAATTATACCGTTTGAAATTTTATGCGCTCTAAAAAAACATGTGCTTATCTCTAAGACTAATTAAAAATCTTAAAAAGGAAATGGTATGTATGGTTCGTCCAAATCGGGAGATGTAGTGGGTTCTTGTAGCTTAGTCATAGATGGATATACTCGTGGGATGACACAATTCAACGTCTGATTAACGAGTGCCCCATGTACCCACGCATTTAATGAGGGACTGCGCTATGTAAATTGTTATGAAACTAGTTAATTATGTGATTTGTTATGAAACTAGTTACGTAATTTGTTATGATACAAGTAATGTAATTTGTTATGAAACTTATTGTGTATTTAGATATTATTTATTTTTATTTACTTGCTTGCGCCATAGACTCATTAAGGGCACTTGGGCACGTCATGATAATAACAATAACAATCTTTACATAAGGCTTAGGTACAAAAGTTCTGAAATTAAAAATTAAAGATTTGCTCTAATTCAGATGTAAAGGGCCTGAAATTAGAGCATCGTCAGTTTGTTAAACAGATAAAAGACATTAATAAAACAGAAGCAATGATAACAAAAAGTGGAACCGATTTTAGCGTCGACAGGACAATCTATTAATTTAAATAAAGTTGGAAAAAATAAAGAAATAATTCTCATCAATGCTGAATGATGCATTCTGATTCATTAAGCATATCGTCAACGGAATAAAATGATTTGTCAACCAGATACACCTTCAACCCTCTCTCAAACCCTCCCTCATCCAGGAGCTTCACACCAGGAGGTAGCTTATTATATTATGCAAATAAATCCCTTAGAAACCCTTGATAGTCGGTGCTCGACAGCCCTTGATAGTCGGTGCATATGAAGCATATAAAGTAATTGAATATGTAGTTTTATCAACTAATTGACTCTATTAATTTTATGCTTTTTGTATGAAAAATAATAACGCAATGCCTTGTCTTAGTACAAAAATACTTGGTTATTTAGGATCAATCATGTTTGATTTTACGACAAAAAATTGTATGAAATATGCTCTCAAATTTACTTAAAGTAAGACTTAAAAAGGGTTTAAAATAAATAAGGCTTTTATTCTGTAATTAATTCTATTTGTGTAAACGTAATGTTGAGAATATTATTTTTCTCCATACAAAAAATACCCCTAAAAACATTAAGAAATTACTAGTTCATTCAATTTTCAATTGCTCAGAATTATTTCGACTTTCCTAATACATTTCAAAGTATGTGGTAAGTGTCAAAATTAAAAGTAGAAAAAAAATCTGAACATTTTCAAAAAGTTGCTTAAAAAGAAAATATATATACCATATATATACCAGTCGTCGTCCTCAATGCTGAGGGTCGTGGCCATCATGCACTCTGTTGTGGACCATTGCTCGCCAGGATGTTCTGTCGGCTGCCAGATGGACGGCTCTATGTAGTGTCGTGGTGGGAATATTTTGCTTTATTTGGTCGGTCCCTTTGTTTTCTCGATTTTCTTTTACGGAGTGGAATCGTGGACTCTGCGAGCTAGAGATAGAGACAGAATAGACGCGTTCGAAATGTGGTGCTGGAGAAGAATGCTTAAAATCCCATGGACAGCAAGAAGAACTAATATCTCAATTCTTCAAGAACTCCGCATCACGGTGAGATTGTCGTCTCTCTGTCTCGAACGCATACTTAAGTTTTTTGGACACATAGCTCGTAGAGGGGAAGACAGCCTTGAGAAGTTAATCATGGTCGGAAGAGCGCCTGGTACAAGACCAAGAGGCAGATCTCCGATGCGATGGACCGACCAAATAAAGCAAAAAGAAAATAAGCAAGAGAAAATATTTAAATAGGATTATCAAACTTTCCACTAGAGACGCGGCTGGTAGTTCCTTATACTTTGTTGGCAGCGTTCCTAGGCGCGAGCTTGATAAATAATGACGAAATAAATACAAGCGGGAGTGTCAGGATTAGTCGACCTACAGAAATAGAGGCGAGGCGAGGGTCTGCTGGCTACCGAGTGACCAGGTGTAACAAACTTGGTAATACAATTCGCGTGTTGAAAGCTCTTGGATTAAGCGGAGGGTGCATGATATTATACAAGTTTACACTCCGTGTATTTCCGATGTGGATGCCAGCTTGGGTTTCTTGTGACGGATAGTTTCAAATTATCACCGTTTTTATTTTTATACTATTTATTTCAAAAGGTTTTGAATTTATTTATGAGTTTTTTTAAGCTTATATAGGCCTTCTGGCCTTCAACAAAAATGGCAATGTTTTGGACCTGTGGCGAGACACGAAAATGAAAGATGGGCACGCATAATTGCAAAATGGCGCCCCTATGAGTATAAGAGGCCAATTAGAAGGTTGAAAGCAGGAAAAATAGACAAAGGTGGAAAACTTTAGAAGAGGCCTATATACATCAGTGGAGGGATGGCGGAAGAAGAAGAGGCCTTTGGTTTTTTACAATAAGGGGACTTAGGTATGTTTTCAGTTACACCGAATGTAGGATTTGAAGCCCCCAAAAGTGGTCTAGTATGATGACGCAATCTGCAGAAGAGGTGCTGGAAGACCAGATCTACATACGATGTTTGGATGATTTTGTGGCAGACTGTGGGGTTCTGGGGTAGCATAACTGGGAAGTGGCAGCAAGTGTTAGATCAGGATTGAGTATTTTCTCAAAGTCAGCCAAGACCCGTGTGACACTTTAGAAGACGATGATGGTGTAGGTTGATAGTCGCAGCTAGTGACTACATTCTACATACATTGTCCAGGGGGGTCCATGTGAGTTTCTTTCAGATTGTATTTCCTGTCATTTTGATGGGGATTACATTTCATAAAGGTGATAGGGTTTTATCCTTGATGTTGTTTTGCTGCCTAAGTTTGCGTTCTTAAAAAAGAGGATCTGTAATAACAACAACTAACAACTTTGATATATTTAATGGAAAATGTACCTACGATGTCGATGAAGGTGTTTTCCAGCAAACTGAAAAAGACTGAATGCTTTCGATCGGATATTTGGCAGATAATATGCTTTTATTTTTAGGGTTAATGGGTATAGTTCGTCTGTTCTTAAGAAAAATGGCTGCGTATCTAGGTACAGTAATTATTAGCGATTATTTGGAAAAGTGGAGGAAATCTGATGAAGCCTATGTTAAGAAATCGATGAGGAGTTCTCATAAGCAAGACCTTACACATTTACATTTGAAAGCTATATTTCATAATACGTTTTCTCGAAGCGCCGCGGCGCTGCGTTTTCAATGTATCACGTAGGTACATACTTCGCACGATACACAGCGAGATATGTATTTAAATATTTGTTCCTTCGCATAAAATCTCATAAGACTTAAGTCGCTTGGAAACCTCGGCTTTTCTATTTCAATTTTCTCTCACGTCACTTACAGACTCACTATGCTTTATTAATTCATACCTCTGTGACGTCTTTTACGAGCGACGGAAAAGGGGCAAGTATTTATAAGGTAACCTTATATCCGTTTTGTTAAGGTATTTTACTTCATTTTTCATTAGTTTGCAATCAAGTTTGTGTAAGTTTATTTTAACTAAAGGGCATTAGATAACTTAAAACACCTTTTCCGTGAATACACATATATGCAGTCCTTTGCCTGTTTTTAAAAGTAGACAAAGAGAGTTGATTTTCTTACCCTGCCAAAATGATAGTAGGTATTATTCATTTTAAATAATTCATATCATACAATTTTAATTTGAAAACAAAATTACTTATGCCTTTGATAAAGGCATTATATTATTATATTGATGATGATTTTTTATTATGAGCTACTAGAAATAATTACAATTAATTATTATTGATTGTGTAATTAGGTTTAAACATGATTATTATGTTAATTAATACACGGGTCAAATAATAATCATTAATTCATTTTTGAACGACAACAGAACCATATTTTCATAAATTTACATTTTATTCAAAATTAATATATACATATTATTAAGGAAGAAATCGAAAAACGATGTTTTTAGCTAGACATAGTTATCAATAAAACTAACATACCTAAACACGTTAGAACTGTGAAACTACGGTTTTTATTAGTCATTGAAGGATTAAGTCAAAATCTCGAGGTTAAGAAAGGATTCTATCCTAACATAACTTGTAATACTAATGAATATATTCTTATTTTTGGTATAACTATGCTTAATACTTCGGTTCAATATCATATTTGAGACATATTCTCTAAATCCATACTTACATCGGTAAAGTCTTTCACTTCTTCTTCTCAGCCTATTCCCGTCCACTGCTGGACAAAGGCCTCCTCCATCTCCTTCCAAACCGCTCTGTTTTGGGCATTTTGGACCCAGTTGACCCCAGCGTATTTGACGAGGTCGTCTCTCCGACGTAGTGGTTGTCTCCCGACGCTCCTGGCGGTCTTTCACTTAAACGATATCAATTGAAAATACATATTCACAATTCAGTGACATTTAGCTACATTGTATGTTAAATCCTAGGATTATTTTTTACTACTGGTAATAATTTTATACTAATGAAATTCATTTCTAAGCTAGAACTGTAATATTATGTAAATCACATATTATCATTTTATAGAAATATTATACCTACCAACAAATTCAAGAGATAATTTTTTGCGCTAATTATTTTTGAGAACTCAACTGTTGAAACAACTCAACGTACCTACCAAATGGACCGAATATTTTTTGTATGAAATAATATTTAATTTAATTAATATTTAGGGGAAATCTGTTTAAAAAATTTATTGAATTTAGTATTTGTGAATTTCTCTTTGCGTTTTATTTTTTATTTTTTATTCTGACTGAATCTATTCTCATGGAATTTTGTTTTCATTCAAGGAGGCTTGTTACCTATTTGGCCGCTACATACAAAATTGTATTGCATATTTATGCAACTAATTGCCTTAACTAAAAGCAAGTAACTTTTACCTATATTTGATGTACGCAAATCATTAAGCTGGCGCAGAGTTGGAGGCGAATGTTTAGGTAGGCCCAGGCTCGATAAAGGCTCCAGCGCCATTCGAGAGAGAAAGGGTATTCCGAAAAACATCATATTAGGGATCCATTTTTTATGGTGACTTAGTATGGGTTTCTCGACGACCCGAGTAATAGTAAAGTATTAGCACAACACTTTAATATCAGGTGTTCTTCGATCGTAAGGAATGTCAAATTAAATGGTAACCGATTAATGACATGCATGATTTTAAACTATGACATTTTTTTTAAATTCTTTTTTATTTTATTTATTGTGTGAAAATTTAGATTTAGATTAAAGCGCCATTGACACCATACGCATATATATAATAATAATAATAATAATCTTTATTTCATACTTTTACATGCATTTTTTTTTTTAACAAAAGCTGCAGCCCCACTAGACAAACTAGTCTGTGTTGAGGCTTACATGATATAACAATAAACTAAAATAAAATAACTACAAAATAAAAATAAAACAAAAAAATATATAAAAAGAAAGAGACTATAAAAGTCTTATAGAAAAAAGGGAAATAGAGAGAACTGATAACAAAACTAAAAACAGTAAAACAAAAGATAATATAAAATATAAGATAAGAATATAAAAAAAGAAAATAAAACAATGTAAAAAAAAGAAACGTATAAGTCAATGAATTAAAGCAAAAACAAATAGAGAAAAGAAAACCAAACAAAACAAAAACTCGCGCGCATTTGGACAGGACACAGGGTTTATATCACAAACAAACCCAACACTCAATCAGTCCCTGAAAAAAATAAAAATCACTACTACACACTCCGAGCCATCCTCCATACAATTTACTCACTTAATCCGTGTACATATATGCATCATGCCTAAACCATTATGTGGTTCAGGAGTCTCTCCGACTCGTCGACCCCTAACTCAAGCAGATATCGGATGACATTAGACAAGCTTCCCATGTCAACCTTCTTCCTCAAGGAATTAAACAATCTTGGTCCCTTGGTATATGCGTATATATATAACGTGCTTAATTGCATAATAACATCACAATGCTTAAAAACATTTTTTCATCATGCAAAATTATGATAAAAATTTTTAAAGACCAAAAAGTTGCTATTACTTTGCTATTGCTAACGCTATGCTATTACTAACGATCGAGAAACCCACCCTTAAAAACTAACGATTTGTATTATTTCGGCCCCTAAATGAATAATGATTTAATTAGAAATAATAATTTTAAATTTAAAACTGGGATGATTCTAAACTTATAGTACATCGTCAAGAATGAATTAGTATTGTAAAGATCCAAGCATATTATATATGGGGATGTCGTATGTATGTACGTTTGTCCCCGTAATGCTACGTTCTTGTTTCCCGGGGGTGCAGTTGCGACACTAGCGCCGGGAATCAATCTCGTTCTGTTTACAAATACGCATTATTTGTTTATGAGGGAAAAATACTCCGTACCGTGTAGAATGTCTTTAAGTAAGTGTCGTATAATTCCACCCTGTATCCATAGAATAACGATATTCAGTACTCTATATCTCCATTATACTGACACGACTTGAATAAAATGTTGCAATACGTAATGTGTTAAATTGATGTAATGTAAGTAACTCGGCAGCCAGACCTGGGCCCCGTTCCACCATTATAAAAAAAGCATGCTTCAGTTTTTCAAATTAAAGCATCGTTTTTGTTCTAGAGGACAAACAGTTTTGTTTCACCATAGACACTTTTTCATTAAAAAATATTACGACTTTGCGAATCAATTGAAAAAACTATTTTGACGTCTCAAATTTGCGTTATGTTTCAACACGCGCCACCCTAGATACCACTGTACAATTGAAAAGAGTTTTCAAATAATCTTGACGCCGCCGCCAAGCAAATTTTATTTTCATGGAACAACATTGTTTCGCGGTAGGCGATTTTCGCATAATGCAATTTTGCAATGTGCAAAGTATGATGGTGGAACGGGTCCTGCTTTGCACCATCGTCGAAGGAAAGATTGAGCAATTGTAGAGGTTGTCTGAGAAATAGTTATAAGGAACGAAGAAAAGATTGGCTGACGACAAGTAAGCGTGTAGACGGAGACTGTTTGAGAGAGATCTACGGATTGTTAATAACGAAAAAATAAAAAAATTGTTAATAAAGAAATTTCAGTTAACCATACATGAATTAATTACAATCAATGAAATCATATTCTAAATATAATTAACGTAAGTTCAAAACATACAGCTATCGACATTCTATGAACCATAAGGCACATTTTATCGTTAAAAAGGTCGGTTTACAAAAAGAAGGAACAAAAATTGAAGTATTTTGTCAATAAAAAAATAATATATAACTTTGTTTTCTCTTTTGTACTTAATTTTCGTCAAGATTATAATGTATCGCCAAATAACTTCTTATAAACGACAAGAGAGAGAATCGATGTTTTTGTAATTTGATTAAAAAAACGGCTTGAAAAAAATAATAAAAAAAAATATATTGTAGTGTGTGTTGAAGTACTACGCCCACTCGATTTATGGAGAGAAAAAAACGATTTCTCTTTTCATTTTGAACAATTATTTTCCTTTCGGGGGAGAAGTGAGTAGCAAAAAGAAAAATAAGTAATACGTCAAAGGTGGTTTGCGTCATTTTCTTCCTGAATTATTTGGTTAGGGGGAAACTAGCGGCCGATATTTTATTTTAATATTGTTTATTCCACATAACCTGGGATCGCCTATCACCTTCGCCGAAGTGCCTCTCCTACTAAAGCCACCAACTTTCAATTATTAATGTTTGAAAATGCTCCCATACGAGACGCCATATTTGGTACGTGCCTCACAAAGTCCTAACGTGTTCACGACATTATTATTTATATTAAACAAATAGCAGAGTTGAATATAAAGTGAAGCCTCATTGCATTTGGTAAAAAATACAGTTTAACTTCCGACCTATGTCATCCTTTGTACACGTTTCAGAAACTCCTTATTGCACAGGGGGGTTAATTTTTCCAAATTCAACAACCACTGAAATTTAAGACTGTTTACGTTTAACCTGTTCTCTACCATTAAAAGTATCTAAATTTTGAAAATACCTACCCATTTTTGTAACCCTAAACAAAATAGCTTTTGAGGCTTTCACGGCTGGCGTTTGAACACTTGGTTGTAGAGCCTTTGGGGCAATTAACATCAGCCGCAGGCATCTACCAGCCACTTGAACACAACACAGATGCCGTTGACCATGTTTCCCATAAGCCCCCAAATAGGGGACGAAGCGTCGGGCACAGCAAACCCAAAAAGATCATAGCCCCAAAGACTACAACCAAGTGTTCCTATAAAATATTACACTGCTTAGGTAAACGAATGTTTTTGAAAGGAAGAAATCGCCTTCAAACAACCAAATCATGGTTTTAAAAATACATATTAGTATCAAATTTGAACACTTTTTAATTAATTGCCAATTGTCTTGGTAATTTTTGTCAAAAAAAAAAATTATAATGTTAGATCGAGTAACATGGTGTCATGATTGTAATATTTAATAACAAAGGTTCCCATGACTTTGAATAGTTACGAATTGAGTCTTTATCGAAAAACTACATGATGTTGAGTATTTTCAATAAGGAAATTGCACTGGTAGGACCATCAATTAATTCAAAGGCATAAAAATGCAATTCAAAGATGTTTTACATGAATGAAATTTCTTTCTTCTTTAAATTCTTTAAAAGACAGAACTTTTACGACAGAAAAAATAACGGTAAATGGTGACAGAGATACAAATAGGAGACAAATTTACGTTAACATAATTACACAGTAAAAATTCTAAATATATATTGAGTTTAAATGTAATTTAAAGTTTTTGCCTACTTAGTTTAAAAATGATATCATGTCAGAGCGATTTTAAGCAAAAGGCTTCTTCCTAGAATTTAGTAAGATAGTTTTATTCCGTAAAACAGCTGATGCGAACTGTTCTTTACTGAAAAATTCTCTAGAGAATATATTGCGGAACATTTTGGAAGTATGTTATACCATCTGCTTCTGGGAACTAATGTTCGCCATGGATCAGTGAGTACCAACTGCATAGTGGAAAAATACATTTTTAAAATCTTTGGAGTAGGTAGTCTATGCATTCGAAAATAATTTACCGTAATGCAGGTGATGTGCATAGAACACACGTGCTATGGAATTCTCTTGCTCTTGTTAAGCTAACGACATTCAACCTCCACGAAAATGATTCAATTTATAACCAACTTTAAATTGTCTTTGAGTTCTTTGTGACGCTGCAATTTCAGCGGCCATGTCACCGCGACACACACAGCATTCGTGTCCCTGAGACACACATCAAAGGAAACGTTTCACCGGCCGTATACGATCAAGCCAATCGTCATGACTGCATGGGAATCAATGCAGCGTAAATTATACTTTATGGTGAATGAAAACAATTGGTACTATGCCGCCTGACGGAATTTCTTTCAGCTTGATCAGTTTTGCAGTGGTTAGGTGTGCATGACTCGTGATGAACGCTATGTCGAATAATACTGCGAACTATAGAAAAGTCAATTATTTAAACATCGTGTAAATTTTCAGATGATATTATAGCTGAAATTTTTTAGAAACTGACTTCGGTAGGCTAGTGGTATAGGCGTGGATTTGATCATGAGGACGCGACCGGCTGACTGAAAAAAATTGCCTCAGGCAATAAGTTCTGCCGGCCATACTGACATTTTTGTATAATAAAGTGTCAATTTTTTTCTTTATTATTAAACTAGGTACTTATGTATATGATATCCCTGGTGAAAGAAATCTCAACGCTTGTACGGGTCTTCTATGTGCCAAATAGCATTTCTCACGACGGTGTATTCCTTCTGAATAGGATGTCACTAAAGATAGGAGTTTTAAATAAATTTCTTATTTCATTCGTGACAAATCTTATGCAGTAGTTTAGAATACCAATTGCGGTATCATTGATAAGGCTGGCTTAAGAACTTGAGGACTTCGGAGTGATGGTCATCAAATTCTGTAAGGAGAGGCACATAAAGAAGAAGTCATCCGTGTATAATTATAGAGGTAACCTTCTAAACTATGATAACCTGCTAAACTTCTATGTATAATTATAGAGGTAACCTTCTAAACTATGATAACCTGCTAAACTTCTATGTATAATTATAGAGGTAACCTTCTAAACTATGATAACCTGCTAAACTTCTATGTATAATTATAGAGGTAACCTTCTAAACTATGATAACCTGCTAAACTTCTATGTATAATTATAGAGGTAACCTTCTAAACTATGATAACCTGCTAAACTTCTATGTATAATTATAGAGGTAACCTTCTAAACTATGATAACCTGCTAAACTTCTATGTATAATTATAGAGGTAACCTTCTAAACTATGATAACCTGCTAAACTTCTATGTATAATTATAGAGGTAACCTTCTAAACTATGATAACCTGCTAAACTTCTATGTATAATTATAGAGGTAACCTTCTAAACTATGATAACCTGCTAAACTTCTATGTATAATTATAGAGGTAACCTTCTAAACTATGATAAACTGCTAAACTTCTATGTATAATTATAGAGGTAACCTTCAAAACTATGATAACCTGCTAAACTTCTATGTATAATTATAGAGATAACCTTCTTCTCTACTCATTCTTAAAATTTGGATGATATTAATTGTTTTCATCTCAATAACCAATTTATTTCAACACCCTGAACGATCTTTCCTTACTGTTTCTTTATTGCTTGCAATAATCCTAGGATGGCTATCGTGTCGTTGCCTGTCACTGGTAACATTATGCAAACAGTATGATTTATATACCGCCAAGCTTGCATGATTTGAACCTCTGTGGTTTGTACAGGCGTACTGCATATTGGACACCGCGTCAAGCCTGCTGCAGGCTTGATCGTGTATGGCCGGCATTATAATGTAGTGCCGCGCAGGCACACTCCAGCTAATAGAGACGTGTCCCTATGTTTGTCCACATTTCTCTCACGTCCCTTCCACTTTTAAGATTTATCTCCTCTCTATGTCACGCGCTCAACTTATATTTCCTCCTATACGATCTTTAACTTTGTGCCATTTCTTTATTTAACTTTGTGATAAGAGAGTGTCTATGTTGACCAAACGAATTGCAATTCGAAGATCTCCTCAAATCTAAACTGTTTAGCGCCATTAATGTTTACAAACTGCTATAACTCCCGCTCAACTTAAATAAAAACGTTGCTTTTATCTGTCTTATTTTAACTTTTAAGAACATTCTTCTGTTTTTGATACGTTCATTTAAACCATGACCTGCATATTGGCCTTGTTAAGATTTTTTATTTGTGAATTATTGTAACGCACCTACATAGACGCTCATTCTTATTCTTTAAGAGTGGATCCCAAATCAGGTCACTACGACTTTGCTGATGACGGGGATGCTAATGAGTCGGAATAACCAGTAGGTAGTGTTACTGGTGTCAAAATTTATTGATATTTATCAAAATGTCATAAGCCGATTCGTTCGATTTTCATGAGTAATGTGTTTAGTTTTCACCGATGAAATAACTTATTGGGTTGGGCTGATATGGGTTAAAATAACGTGTAATGTTTGCTTACTTTTATCTAATTATTGTGTAAAATTTTGACAAAGATCCTTATATTTTTTTTTAAAGAACAAACTAAAAAAGTTTCCTTATTATTTAAAAGAATAATGTTATAATATTTTAACTACAGGAGATCACCAGTCACCATCTGATCCAATTATAATTTGAACTCCGACACACAATAATAATTATTGTACTCCATTTCATAGATGAGTGCGGCCCGCTGGGAACGCAACGGGTAGGCGGCGTTAGTCGAGGATCTAATATTAAAGTGTGCAATAATATTTATGTTTCTAATATCTGGTGTCATGAGTCTGAGAATAGAGACGAATGCTGCAAAATGTAGAACATGTCCCCTAAGTAAACGGTGTTTAGAATTTTGTCGTGGTATCGCACTTCTACAATATTATTCCCAGGTGATTTGTGCATCGTCGTGTAGTTGTTGCATAGAAAATTATATTATGGCAAGTGTAAATACATCATTTATTTATTTATTTTATACTTTATGCATATTAATATGCATAATAATCATCGTTGAATACTGGATCACCTTCCTTATAATATTTCAGTATTTTTATTTACCTACTTATTAGACCGTATACCGGAGGGGGTAGGATCCCACATCTATCTCGGCCACGTCTCCGCGCACCCATTCTTTTAGATTTACAGATCATTTATGTCCTTATTTCTTTATTCATTAAAGGTCATTTTGTTTTCAACTACCTACACTCATCTCGCTTATCTTAAAAATTTAACAGATTAAACATGGAAAACACAATAAAGCTTTCGAATAGCTCCGCTATGTTTATACCTAAATACCTTAAAAGATGCAAAGTTATTTTAAATTATCGAATTAAATAGAACATAATACAATGATATTTCACTCCATGTTTTGGAATTAAATGTAGGTTCTTTTACTGAATATTTTTCCGGTTTGGTTTCTAATCAATAATTCCTCTGCATTTAGATTACAGATGTGATACGTGACGCTCTGGTTAGTGAAGTATAGCCAATAATAAACCTTTGAAGATGGAAGGCAGCCGCCGAGCAGGCAGGCACAGGTAAAGTGTGAGTGACTTGGAGGTATACGTGACTAATTACAGACCTGCTTATTTATTGGACATTAATCAAAGGTTATTTCCCAAGCGTGCAAACCTCGGACTTAATAATTATGTCTAGCTCACCAATAAAACTTATTACGTATTCCACTCTGATGAGAAATACCTACACTTCTATTCGGGGAATGATAATAGGTTTATTGTTTATAAACCTATATTTGTTTTGTTTTTTATTACGGACTTCTTAAGTTATTTCAATATTTGGATAAAGTCCATATAAAACTCTCAAGGGAATTGCAACAGTGTTTCTGAAACTTGCCTACTGCTATATATGAAGTAATGCTTATATAATAATAGAATTTCCTTCATTTTAGATTTAAAATTTTTCAAAAACCGATTATTTCTTATTTCTTCTTACCCGTTTCGGAAAAAAATATTTGTATTTTCATCCTTTTTACATTCCCTTTATAAATACATTCTACCTTTAAGGCCACCCGTACACCGCAAGCCAGCTCGGTAGAGACCAATCTGCAGCAAACCCGACCCGCACGAAACCAACCCCCAAGCTTAATCGAAGCGACCACACTAATCAAGCCCGCCATGGACAATCCCCTTAAACCAACTCGCAATGCAGGGGTCTAGGAGAATTATTGGAATTCATCAATAAATAGCTCTCGATTGCGCCCGATCTTGCGCCTTCACAAGGGGGACACCATCTGCCTGAACTTTCTCCTGATGGAATCCAGGCGTCCGAGACTTATTTTTTGTGCCTTTTCTGATCTGTTGAGGTGGTTAATCTCACGGTCCTGATCTGATTTTTAGATTTCCTGCCCATTACAGAATCTTCAAAAAACCAGCAAAAAGAGCAAAGGTGCTATTCTTAGTCGGCAGACTCGACATATAAATTATTTTGATTGACATGTTGGTATGTCCAAAAATTTGAGATTCCCAAAGCTACCTATACGCATTATTACTTGCCTTGGCAGATAATTATTCACGCAGATGTTTAGCCTCTTGATCTATAACAACGTATCTTAAAATCGTTTTTTCCAGTATAACGGATTTTCAATAATACATACTCTCGTACATCTTCAAAAGCTTGAGAAAATTTATTTTCGTCCTTGTAGATATTTTATTTTATTTTAACAATATATAGGGTACAAAGTGCCTTTGACAACAATAGAATGTAACAAAAAGCAGAAACAGGAAATTAAACAATATAACACATAGAATACAAACACAGTTTAAGGCAGAAAGAATAAAACAATAGGCAAAGAGAGTACATAATAGCAAACATTAAAGAATTATTCATGCAATACTATTAAGGCCAACAAAACTGCAGTAATACATATATAGTGTTGAATATCATGTAAGTATGCATCTTTATACTTGGGTAGACACAATAGAGTATATGTTATATAGAATAGTTTTATGTACAGAAATAATACCATAAATACAGATAAAATGTATAAGACTACAATATGTGCAGACATACCTAGCTTATATATAAATAAAATAAAAAATAATAACAACAACAATAAAGAAGTATGTAGATTTTCTCAAGTTAAATCATACCAAATCTACTTCCACAAAGAGTCATTTTACTTAACAAAGGGCTCTTCCAGAAGTAAACTCAACACCATGGTAAGATGTAAACAGTGCATAAAAATACAATATGTGGTAGGTACATTCAATTATAAAATAAAAATATACGAGTAGAAGAAAATAAAATTAAGATGTAGCATACCACAACATTATTTAAGTGTGCATGTATAGATAGACAATTAATTAGTCACAGACACATGAAAATGAAATATCAGGAAATATCTGAAGATAAGTCCGAATACAATGATTCACATCATTCTACCGAATTACTGTGTTTCGAATTAATTCTCTTACGTTGATGATATAAATTCTCAACAATAATATTCGCTGATGATAATTTTATTCTCAGCAATGAATCTTCGTGTTTGTCGTGATCGCGGGGATTAAGCTCAACTACCCTTGGCTCAGGTACGAGGAGCGGCTTTGGAAATTTTCCATATTATGGAACGAGGAGTTCCGATACACAAGTATGTTTTGGTACAGGAATTCCTTTACCTCATAAATTGTCATTAGGATGGTTTGTTCGACGATTTCGTGTGAATCACTACCCACTCTCTCTAACAGCCGACACGCACAGCCCAGCCTACAAAGGAGGCAGCCGAACTAAACTCCAAATTATTTTCAAACGTTTTGTTCTTTGGTGAATTTCATCATAATAAATTTTGGATTCTACTAAGTTCGTTTCTTTTGTTTCAGTGGTTTATTATAATTTATTTTTTCCTGAACATTCTAAGGCAAATACTAGCCTTAATATAGCTGTTTCAGTTTCAAACAATGTTGCAAGAACTAACACGTGTATAATAATTTATGTGTTTGTGTATTCACGTAGTGAAAGTTAATTTTAATAAATTAAATGAAGTAGTTACGCTTTCACGAAAAATTATTTGAGCGTTGACATTATTATCAAGCGACTCTGACGTGTATAATATAAAGGAAGATCACCAATCATTCTGAATTTCTTTATTCATCATCACTTTATTTATTTTAAAGTTACACATTTTGTTCTATAGGTTGATACCTAAAAATGAAATTTTCTAAAGGTGGTAGCTACCCTTGATTATTTCTCTTGAAAAACTAAAAGAAAACTGTATGCAGCATTAATTTTTGACATGAAATGAAAAAAAAAATATGAGTGTGTCCTTAAATTTCGCAAAAAAAAAAAACATTTTTCTGCCATATAAGAAGAAGAACCCTAATTATTGCGGTATTATTTGAAAATGTTGCTCGATCTGAGTCGCCTATTTGACTGAACCGGTTGAGTGGAAAGAAGTCTCAGGTAATGAGCTCCGCCGCCCGTACTGACAACCTTGTTATAGAAAAGTGTATTTTTTTTTATTTATCTATCTAATATTTTGATTGGTTATCATATTATGAAAGTAAATTCACCGCACAGATAACTTTACATTCTGCTCGGTATTTAAATGTGAACTTTAGTTGAATAATTTTTGAATTTCAAAAAAAACATTATTATTTAAATAGGTATACTTTCCAGTTTTATTTTTAATATTTTGACTACCCAGTATAAGCAATATGGTTGCAAATTCTATGTTGTATGTATACCTAGCTGTAGGTCCTTATTTTCATAACTCAGTCCTAGAAACTTCTCTAAAAGAATGAAAAATCATGATGGCTTTCGTGAAACAAAAAATATACCTAATATCTATTAAGTACATCTCGACATAATATTATGTCTTGGGTTAAAAAAATAATGAAAACGAGTCTAAAATTTCAAACGAAGCGGCTACATTTTGAAATGTTCGTAAATTTAATAGAAATGGAGAAAAATTTGCGTGGCAAGGTTCCGTGTATCTGGAGAGAGTCTCACTGCTTTATGAACGTCTCGCGTGAACGATGTCAAATCATCCGACGCGGAGACACTTAGAAGCGAGAAATGTCCTGTTAGCAAAATTTGACGAATAAGTTTTCTGCAAGTAGCTAAGTTCTCGGAGTAGAAATTTGTCTGCGCTACTGGCTTTATTTTATTCTTTCATAGACATTTCGTCTTTATAATAATACAAGGTAAAGCTGTTCCAACTATACCTACAAATACATACTGCTTTGTTCGCTTGAAACTCTGAAATGTATATTATTATCAAAGTGTCTTATCTACACAGTGTCAATGCCAAAACTTGTAATACTTACGATATTTTTATTCTCAACAATTATTTCATATTTCGAAGTGAGTTTTTTTCTGCAGTTATTGTGGCGCTGGCTGGTTATGGCATATAGGTACACATCTGCGCCGCAAACGGTAACATAACGCATGCAACGAACCACATTACGATGGTGGTTCGTGGTTTGCGTGTGCGCAACTATCGCACCTATTATGGACATTTTGGTCGTTGCATGCGTTACGTTACCGCTCGCGGCGCAGATGTGAACGCGCCATTACATCTGTCACTCTGTTCCGGCAGTTTTTTATGAAAGTGGGCGTGGCAAAGGTGTTGAAATTTGTTTGTAGGATGTTTAATCATAATTATTTTTACATTTTACTTATTTATGGTAAGTGTTAAGCACCTCAATAATTTACCAGATAAACTTTTTTTTTGGGCGTAAGTTGGTACCACCGCATCACGAACGACGCTATACGCCGGTGCACCCAGCGTGAGCCCATTACCTCTACCATTGTGCGGGGGAGATGGACTTAGCTGGGACATGTGTGACAAGGATGCCGAATGATAGGTGGCCGAGGAGAGCGCTGTTCTTCCTCCCATCAGGGTCCTGAGGACGAGGAAGACCCTCTCATTCTGTGTTCCGCTCCTTCGAAGCAAGGTTGAGGGACATGGACATGGTGTGGGAGGAGGTCATAAACATTGCGCAAGATCGAGCGCAATGGAGAGCTCTTGTTGCCTCCCTATGCACCTGAGTGGGGTGTAAAAGGGAGTGTTGTTGTTGTTATGTACCTACAGTATTTTTTATCAGTATTAACTTCAGGTATCAGCAAAATGGCATATTTACCGACTCTTGTAGTTTGTTGTCGCGACAGACAGTGTGTGAGAGTGTACTGGGGCGGTGGAGGGATGCTGGGAAAGAGGAGATAAGGGGACGAGGGCAGGGCGAGGGCAAAATATGTAATTAAAAGTTTTGGTGCGAATGAAAACTTGAAAAGCAATCACAGCTCACTATGGCGAGCGGTAACAGGGGAGTTTAATAAAGCAACGTTTTTCAACACCGAGTTGCATCGAGATACGGGGAAGAAATATACAAAAAACATCCCAACACCAAAAATCGTAATTACGGGGAGATCGTGTAGCCAAGGTCGATGGAAATCGAAAATTCTCGCTGAAATAAATGTTTGATTTCATTATTATTCTGAGATCTGCCGGAAAATTAATGAAAGCAATTAAGGTAGCTACCTCGTTGTTTCGGACCCTTTGTCCGATCCTAAATGTTTAGCGCGATGTTGTTATTGTGTCCCGGATTGAAAAAAATATCTTAAGATAAAAAAAGAAATCAGGTCAAAAAATAATACGATTTTATTTGCCGTGATCAAATTTGCCAAGTATCGAAATCGAATTTAAAGTGTTTTGCGAATATTTTATTGAAATTGTTCGCAAGTTGGAAATGTTTCGTACTTACATACAAGTTTAAACCAAGTACGTTGTGGACATTTTTTTTTATCTACAAGTGATTAAATTTCAAAACCTCATTTTCAACAAGCTACTAAGATTATTTTGAAACTGTTTATAATTATTTATTTATCGTATGGTATACAGTACATCACATCATAAGTTATTCGTTTATAATAACTACCTAAATACATAGTCAATTGATATGTGAATTAAAACACAATTTCTCTGTGATTTCTACTTTATTGGTGTAATTGTACCTATTTGCATTTTACCCAACGCTTACTCGCATCAAATCGAAGATTACTAAAAAAGTAATCTGGGCATACCCAGTAACTACAAATAATACACTACGGACATCCTTCACAAGCAATAGCTCGTGTTCTGAAAGACGAAGATGATTGGCACAGGGGATCCAAACCATGACCTCCATTATAAAAATTCCCGACTGAACTACTAAACCACATCTATTTGTAGTTTGGTCAAAATGATAAATTGAATGGAAATTTTTGCCAAAATTTAAAATATACAGTTTTATATTTCCATCAGAGCTGGGCGGTACTCGAGTACAAGTACTCGTAGATTGTACTCTGAGTACTTTTGGTGTACTCAGTACTCAGTCCACGAGTACATTTCTAAAACCTGTACTTGTACTTGTATTCGGTACGTTTTTGAGCCTAAAATGTACTCGAGTACTTTGATTGTACTCGAGTACTTTTGAATGTACTCGAGTACATTCAAAGTACTCGAGTACATCAAAGGTACTCGAGTACATTAAAGGTACTCGAGTACATTTCAAGTTCTCGAGTACATCTTTGGATATATTGGAATACGTTAAACCTACCATGATACGTAATTTGTATTTATATTGCAAGTAGAGACTTGTTAGGTGTCGTGGTTATTGGTAGTGGTAAAGTGTGAATGTATGGTTCTCGTTTTTAATTCGAGAGTGTTGGTGACGAAATTGTTGTTTTTAAAACCCGTGTATTATGATTGAATTGGTTATTTCAAAAACTAAATAAGTCTTATAGTTATAGAGTATAGTCTGAAATCCTGCTCTGCTATTGCTCCTTTACGTATAAACTGAAGTAGGTATATTATTTATATGAAAAAATTGTGATTTATGATGGTCTCTAATCTGTTGAATAGAATAGAATAGTAAAAATATATATATAAAAAAAATAAAACAAAAAATTCAGAACTTCGATACTGCTAAATCCCATAATGTGTAGTATTTAGACACAACAAAAAGAAGACGTTGAGAATGAGATGTTCAAGCAACTTGTAGCAGACGGTCTTGCGGAAATTTTTCAGGCTTTTACAAGACCAGCACTTTAGATGTTTTAAATTCTTTCGGCTGGTGGCCCGCGGCAAGGATATTCGCAGTGTATTCTTATTATATTATAGTCAATTATTTTAATAATTGTCTTCGGTAGCCTAGTTGTACTGGCGTGGACTACAGATCCGAAGTCATCCGGGTCAGAGTTTTCGTAAGTGTTTTTTCACTTGAAAATTCTACCTGGGGTTGGCCTGTCTCAAATTGGACGGTACCGGTTGACTGGAAAAAATTACCTCAAGTAATAAGTTCCGCCGGCAATACTGACACCTTTGTATAGAAAAGTGTTATATTATTATTATGTTAATTGTGAGTTTTTTTTTATTTATCCTTGTACTAATGTGCACTACAAACTACAACTCTATATTAAAATATAAATTGTAAAAGGCCGGTTGGCCGTTGAACCAAATAAAAAATAATAATAATAAATAAGGCCCATAATGCGGTGATCAGACGAGGCGAATATCGCCAGGACACTAAAATATCGCCAGCCAATTGAACCGTGTGAACAGATTGTCGATAAATCTGAAGCGATAAAAATGGTTGAAAGCGATATCGCCTCAAGTTGAACGCCCTTCAACTTTTGTATCTGGTGGAACGATGCACGCATGCGCAGATATGCGCGGCGTCCGTATGTTCTGTTTCTTGACAGTTGACAACACTGCTCTAAATTTATTTCTCCTTAGAATCCAATTCCGCACCCAATATCTGCGTTGTTTTTATTTTTCCTCAATTAGGAGTCTCCTTATATCGTCTAAAACAATATTTTCAACTAACCCCAATTACTGCGTGACTTCTACCTCGACGTCCGCCATTTTTAAAACTATCAGCGCACCTGACAGATTGAATGTATGCCGGTGGGCTCGTGTGAACACATCAGACGATCAATGGGCGACCGAGCGATATTTTTTTTATGCAAGCGAAATCGTCTGGCCTCGTGTGAACACCGCATAAGCCAGGCAACATGCCATCAGACCCAGTAGCCTTTCCGGCTGTTTTAACGTTTAAACGGCTGAAGTCACCTTTTTCAGTGAACGGAGCAACCAGGGTAGATCGGATTGGACAGTCCTTTGTGCTGTGTGGAGCTGTTCCTTAAGCTTAGGTTGGAATGTTTTGTCTCCGGGCGCTCTGCCGTTGTCTACTATTTTGTTTGCAACAAGGTTCGCTGAAATCTTTGCTCTGCGGTCCGGTGATTTAATTTGCCACATTTTACGGAGTAGGGATCATGCCTTACGGATTGTAGAGATTCTTGCAGTGTTCCTTCCATCCGGGATGTATGTTTTACGATATCCTCATGGTATAGACTGTTTGGCGGCCTCTGAAACTGATGTTATAAATTTATGGTAGTTAGTAGGCAGTGGTACGAGAGACACCAATGTCTCATCGAAATGGGCGGCGAAGATGTCCCATTTGTTATTTTGGAAGTTCCATTGCGAGACCTTCGAGGACAAGCACAAGTCCTGGGTGTAGCCGTTCCATCTAGCTGATAAAAGGTGCCTCTGTCTTTGGCATCATAAACGAGGTGAAGATTCTCAGTCTCCATATATTCCGTGAGGTCCTCACCATTATTGTCTGTGGTTCTAAATCCCCAGTTGGTGTGATTGCTCCCATTATTAAAGTCTCGCATTATGACAGATGGATGTGGGAGGGCTGAAGTAATGACTGTGCGTAGCCACTGTAATCTATCAGGTTTGTAAACGTTGACGACTTTTGTGTCCTATTTTGATGGTGACTGGTGACCAAGAACACATTACCTGATTTAAAACAGTGTTTTCCAAATCCAAATCAGGCCGTCGCGTACGTTGGTGGCCACGCCGTGGACAGCGCCAGCTAGGTTGAAACCGGGAACCGTAGGTACCTCTGGTGGTGAGTTGGTTTAAGTTTGCTGTGTGGGTTTCCTGTAGCAGTATAACATCAATACATAGCTCTTTTGTCAGATATTCGGTCTTAGAACTACATACTTATTTCTTCTATCTTCTATTTTTTCCAAGGTCTCTTGTCTTATTGCCGAGAGGAGAGCTGTTTTTGCGATTTGTATCATTTACCATACCATATTCTATTTTCTTGTTTTTAATTCAATCCTCTTTGGTTTATCTGCTTTCTCTCTTCCTTATTGATTTTTTCCAAGGTCTCTTGTCTTATTGCCCAGAGGAGAGCTGTTTTTGCGATTTGTATCATTTACCATACCATGTTCTATTTTCTTGTTTTTAATTCAATCCTCTTTGGTTTATCTGCTTTCTCTCTTCCTTATTGATAGAATTTTGCCGTTATAACGTTGCCCGGGGGTGCACCACGTGGAGGAGTTATTATACCCATTTTTTTAATGTAATAATATTATAGTTATACACTTTTTTTGTAAAATTTTTATTTCATGCAGTTTGTTGTAATGATATATTCAATTGCTCGCGATTACATTATGTTTTGAAACATGCGCAAAGTTGTTAGAGGTTTATAAAAGATTTGCGTTTAATTAATCACTCATGTACTCGGTACTTGTACTCGGTATTTTGTACTCGAGTACTTCGATCTGAGTACTTGTACTTGTACTCCGAGTATATTTGTGTGCAGTACTTGTACTCAGTACTCGAGTATTTTTTTCCTGTACTCGGAACAGCTCTGATTTCCATCGTAGATTTAGTATCTATCGATAAGCCAACGATGTGTAGGTAATCCCTCATGCCGGTGATATTATATTTCATGATTGAAGGATTGCCAGACTATAATTTCGTGTTTTTACTAAATCCAGCCGATGAGACGATATAATTCAATTAATTTCACATCACAAAATTTCTATTTGGCAAGCATTTCCGGTCAATTTGTTTATAATCGGCTCATCGGGATGTTTCTATCCCCAATTTATTTACGAATGATGTCGACGCCTACCCTCGCTACACATCATTATAAGCTAGACATCTCAAACGCTTACAATAGGACTAAATTGAATGAAAATCTTTTAGTGTCATCTTCAATGAGCCTACGGAGTACCTATATAAATCTAGTCCCATAGCTAATCGATCGAATTTAAACCATTACATTCACCCATAATATGTTGAAATGACTATTTATTTTGTCTCATATAACTGTCTCTTATATTATTACTAGCTGACTCCTCAAACTTCGTTCAACATCTTCGTACGATAATTTTTTCCAAAATATCTGCTTACTTTTTGAAACATCATGTTAAATAAAAATTCGCTAATCAAACAAATAAACAAAAAAATAAAAATGTTCAATGACAAATGGCATAACCTCACATTTTTACAAAAATACGCATAAAATATGTTCGAATGTTGAAAAAATATTTCTGATAGCTTGAAAGAAATTCTTCGTACCGTTGTTTTGAATCTCAATGGTTTACAGGTACATGGAAATTGTGTTTTTATAGAATTTTTACAGATGGCATTGTTGTTAGGAAGTTCGTTTCATACTAACTTTAAAATTAATTTTATTTAATATTATTTTTAATCCATTTTTTGCTGTTTAATAGTTGTTCTGTTATCCGGAGCGGAGAAGAATACAATAAACCCAACATCACAAAACTCTGTTTAGCCGATCTCGAGTTATAAGTGTTCGCACTAGCCCGATTTTCTTTTATAATACATGTATAAGATTATCTTAAAATGGTATCTTATTATGAATCTAATATTATGTTCGTGTGTCTCGCTTAAGCTTCATAGACCGATCAGGAAATTTTTAAACGCTTAGAAAGTTCGGAATAATTACGAGAAATATAATACAAAAAAAAACATCTTTTTTTTTCCATAAAATGTGTTGATATGTGCTAATGATGTAGGTGATACAACGTATACGACGAAAATCTGAAAAGATACGATTTATAAAAATTTAATAAATTTATAAAAAAATATTGTATGCGTTTCATTTACTTTATATTGGTTGAACTTTCTTTAAAAAAATAAATGTACACTTTCCTATAAAAAGGTATAGCCAGCGGAATGTATTGCCTGAGGCAATTTTTTCCCTATCCACCGATCCCGTAATTCTGAGATACAATTGATCCCGATCGGAATACGGTTGATCTCGGGTAGAAATTTTGAAAAACTCTAACCCGATCGGATATCGATCCCTGGTTATCTTTATCTGAAGATAGCGCCTATAACACTTGGCTACCGAGGCCGGTAATTTATCGTGTTCAAGAAGGTAGCTTAGTAGCATTAGACGTATAAATATAAAATGATATAATTAATATTATGCTTAGAGCAATTCGTTTTTAGAAAATTTGAAAAGAAACTACATCAAATGAATGAAGATATAACATTTTAGACATATAAACATGTTGGAATGTGTAATGTGTACCTATCTATTATGTATGCTGAAAAATTAGATATTTATTCATTTTGGAAAGAACAGGTCAAAAGCCGCACGCACTCCTGGGAAATCAGGTAATTTTTTGATAATAAAATGATGTTGGGTATAAATCTATTCAAAGGAGTAATCTTTTTACTCTTTTGGAGTCTCCATTGTTCACTTGGTACTGTTTTCTAGGTCGGGCGTAAAAACAAGAGTCTTTAATATTTGATGCCCCTTTTTTCAAAATGATGAATTTCTACTTGGAACAATAATCTTAATAAATCTTCGAATTTTTAATGCTCGAGGCTATGACTGTCTGAATCACACCCTTCGTTAATTAGGTACTACAAGTAAACAGCTAAGTACATTCTTCATCACACTTTCCCCTAACATTTAGCGTCTCGTATTTTCTTTCGGTTAAAGTTACTACACACAGCTGTCATTAAAATGCACTAATAAATTGAGACTTAATGAATGCATTTAAAATTTCTGTTTTATAATATAGATTCTAGTTAGACGCATAAACATTATATAAAATATTTAAATAATTAACGATGCCGAGATAAAATTTAATGAGGGTATTGTTTTTATGGGCCAACTTTTAACGGCGGGGTAAGTGAGGCAATTCGAGTTGCTTTTTGATGTTTGTTGCCGTCCGCATAACGTTACGTTGTTTATAAAATAGTTTCGTCTGGTCGGACTTTTGGCGTTGAAATACTTTTGTATGAACAGTTGAAAACATCAAAACGAACATTGAAGACCGCAAGTTTGTTCCTCGGATTAATTTTGTTGTTCGTTCGGTACTAATGTTGCCCTTTATTTATTTGACCCTTTCAGCAATTCTTTTACTCGGCGCAATTTAATGAAATAATACAGATATATTTTTATTCATTAAGTGTATCGATTAAAATAAAATAAACCAAGCAAACATTTTCCTTAAGTAACCTTTTGAAAGGGTAAATAATTAAAAAAAAAAATCTTAAAGAATCTCTAATCTAAATATCAACTGATCAATGAATATCTACTCCCATGTGACCCCACTTAGGGTCATAGGGTGGCAACAAGAGCTCTCCACCGCACTCGATCTTGCGCTGCTTCAATGACCTCCTTCAAACGATGTCCAAATCCCTCACCTCTGCTTTGAAGGAACGGAACACGATCTAAGAGGGTCTTCCCCGTTTCCGGCACCCTTTTGAGAGAAAAAAACTGGCGCTATCCTCGGCATACTAACCACATGTATAAGCCAAGTCCATCTTCTCTCCTTAATGGTAGAAGTATATATATTAAATTATTTTAGAGTAGATGTTCAGTTTTCAAGCAACAATAAGAAATAAGAAAATTTAGTGTAGGTACCTAATAACTCATTGGTATTACATATTTTGAGGCTGTTTTTCGAAATATTTTATTTTAAATATTCTATTAATCTGTCCTTTTCCAAGGCATTTCTGTTGACATATCAGTAAAAATAATAACAAAACTTGACATGCCGGTAGATAGCAAAGTGCGTATGGTATACAAAACTTGTGTCAGGCCAATAATGACCTATGGAATCGAATCTAGAGCCGAAACAGGCCGGACTAAAGCACTGCTGAGAACCGCCAAGATGAAGACCCTACGCGCTATTCTGGGTAAAATACCGAGAGACAAAGTACGGAACACTGAAGACATCTTCAGGTGGGGCAGGATAAGAAAGCGCTTTTGGCGCGACCACGTTGACAGAATGGACGGTGATAGACTTACTCAAGTAGCAGCCTACAACATTCCAATGGGAAACCGCCAACCGGGAAGACCCTCCAAGAGACGGCGAGACAGTTGGAGTTCGGTGTCCCAAGAAACAATAAAAACAGGTCGCCAGACCTATTCAAAGAGAACGAAGAAAGAAGGAAAGTATAAATAAATGAAAGCAGTTTCTTTACTTTTTATCTGATTGATACGTATAATACATACTTTATTATTTACTTATTCAGTAAACTTAATGGAAGAAATGAGAGTATTTATCATGGTCGGAAAAGATACCTGGTGGCCCGCATGGTCAACAGTGGCGCCAATTACCTATTTCACAAACATTCTTCCATACATTTTTTTTATTGAAAGCTACATATTATGTTGACATAGCAAAGCCATGCTTATCAAGTGGGTTGCCGTGAAATACATAGATACCTGTTGATTCGTATTCATAGTTCCAGATTCCTATTGTCCTTCCTACCCATCCATATGGTCGCACCTGTGACAATTTTTCTGTGTGAAGACATTCCGTCTTTGTGTCAAAGTTAGTATATTACGAGCTCCTGTCGGGTCACCGTGTATGGGTGCATTGTCGTTGAAACTGACATTTAGTTCGGCGAGTTACGTTTGTGTGTGTATGTGTTACGTAATTACGAGTTAATTAAGGTGAAAAAGATATCAAAAAAGACAGCCAGTAACAAGGTAGGTGCGATCCTTCCCATTTGCCCCTTTACAAAACACCTGCTATTGGAAAATCTATGTTTTTTTTTTGTTTTGAAACAAACTGTCACGTATAATACTACTTAGAAAATCACCTGTGCCAACAGGGCAGGTAGCTAGGCCTATATCTCCACAATGGTGTGTACGTATAATATCTAATCACACCAATACAAAAGCGATTCTCTTTAAAATTTCAAATGGTGTCTACTTGAAATCAAATCACCTTCATACGTAGAAAAGACTACCAAATAGCTCTATCATTTCCACTTTAAAGAGATAAAATGAAAACCTTCATGTTGGTTGGAATTCAAAAGAACTTCAAAAGTAATTAAATTCATTCCAATACTCACCACGTGCAGCCCTCAATTTGTTTACTGCCCGTCCTTGCAGTATTACGCGTTCAAGGTTCTCCGAGTGCTCAATGAAAATAAAAAGTTGCCGCGGGGCCGTTAAAATTTTTACGATATCCTTTGACTTGTTAACGCAATTCCTGGATCATTTTATAGGTCTCCGTTATTATCAGACAAAGAATGAATACCTATTATTATTTTTATAATATTGTAAACCCACTGCAAACAAATTTATATTTCCCAAATCTGGTTTTATATTCATGTATCGTGATTTAAAAATTATATCGTTGTAAGTTTTTTATGGCGCTCTCTAATGAAAAATTTTGTTAGGAAAATAATATTAAAGTAATAGGTAGGCACGTTTTTACAGTCGAATTTTTTTATTCGTCATATTTTATGGCAAGCAATTTTGTATGTGCATAATAATTATAAGCTCCTTTTAGACTCACATAAAGAAGATTATTAGGGTTGTGAAATTGAAGCTTAAAAATTCATACAAAATTTTAACAGCTGAACCATATGTTTGTAAATTTCTTCTAACAATTGGGCTTCAGTTTATTATTTAGTTATTTGTTTCGTGGTTCTTCAAAAACGTTATCTATGTCTTTCCCACCTTACAATATCCTAGATCTTTTGGATCTATGACTTAATACGCATTTACCAGTTCAAAGATTAGGTACATATTTCAAAATAAATTTATTATATCTACTGATATAAATCATTGAATTCGTATTGAACTTTTATGGTTCAATTGGCTGGTAGGTACATTTTGGGTCTACTTCAGAAACCCAATGTTGCGAAAAAACTTCAGTGACATAAAATGTATTGTTTGTATGAATTTTTTATGTAAATTCGGGGTCTAACCTAATATCCAAAATCTGTAAACACTTTTCAAAACTACCGCATCTGAAATACGTCAAACTTGACGATTGCATTAAAAATCCATGCAGTTACATAAAGTCGTTTAACCAACACTCAAAACTGTTTGATTATACGGGCCTTTAACCAACGCTAAATCCTTGAAAATAAGCGACGAAGTGTCTGAACGAACTGGAAAAGAAGTTAAATCGAGGGCAATAAAGTCCACGCCGCTACGAACCAAATTATTTCAAACACAAAGATTCATTTTGCCGTTAAACCGCGTTGTTATAAATGTCACAAGACAAATGAATTCTACTGCGGCCTTTATTATGCTTAAGTCAATCCACGTTCCCTTCGGCGATAAAATAATAACTTGGGCCAAAAGTTTGTACCCAACATTTGGAACAATTTAAAACTTGAGTGAATACAAGTATAACCTTTTCTCTTCTTCCAAAAATCCTTTTTTCTCTGTCGCTTTTCCCCAGAGAATAAAGGACATTAAAGCGATACAATTTCTTATTGTTTTTCCTCTATTTCCTCTATATTTCTGTGTGAACGAAAAAAACGGATTGCTCCTTTTATAAGTATTTGATATGATCCCCAAATTAAACTACCATTATACTACGTATTATTATAACATAGCGTTTCGTAGCATCGCATAGAACCTTATTAGGCGACCCATTCCTGCAGGATATGAGTAGGCAGTTTCCCCATAGCCTTTCTTCCCCTTATTATATTCATCTATTTTATGGCAATACTTTCGCATTGTCTTATTATTATTATTATTGAGAGAAGCCTTATATTTTGAAGAAGATTTTCTCAGAAACGTAATCGAGATTTTAAAAGATAAGGAAAAAATATTCCGAAGCACGAACAATAACATACTCTCATCAAATAGTATGATTTGTCCTTGTATGGGTACACTCTAACCAGACTGAGTAAATGTAAATATTTAAAAAATAGTAGATACGAAAAAAAATGTTCGCTCTAGATTTGTTTTTGAAGTATAGAATTTCGCGGGAAGATTGCTCGGACGCCATGTTGCCGGAGAGAATCAATTGCAGTAGAAGAAAAAAATAATAATCAATCAAGTGAAGAAGTTTTTTGGCAAGATTCCGAAGTCGTGTTGTTTGTATGTACAATATCATCTTACCATTAGCGGAAGGGAAAAAAAGCAATTTGGATGTGATTTCAAGATTCAAATTTGATTCTTACGGTGAACCTTTATGTATGAAATTGGTTGAATCTGAAACCACCGGCCACCGTTGTCTGTGTGCTGCAGATGAAATAGCTTTGGTCAGGAGTGGGTGCGGTGTGTAATGGTGGAGCCCGACGTTCATACAATATTCATTAACTGGTTGCGGGTCTGTATGATGTATTATGATTTCAGTTTCATACTAAACTTGTTCTACCTCTTGAAATATCTTGGTGTTAATTGGATAATGAATGACCAAAATTGTGAAATGTTGGCTCTTGCTTAAAATGTGATATTTTTGGAGAATAAGTACAATGAAATGTGTTATTGATTTCTTTTTGAATAGGCATTAAGTTCCTACTGTTTGTACTGAGTAAAAAATAAGCTAATCAATATGTCATTGTGTTTGTCAGCGTATTTGATGGAGTTTATTGCCTAAAATAGGGCCCGTGTCCAAGTGTTACATTGCGATAACGAATGCGATTGCGATCGTTTATTTTAAAAGGAGTTTTTTTTGCGAACGAGTGACGCTGCAATAAACTTTATATAAAAACTTTTCGTAATGTTATACTTGGCTACGGCCCCAGTTTCTACTAGTTTCTTACTTTCTTTCCAATAAGACATAATACCAACTTTTCAGCAATCTTGGGAGCTAACTTTCAAAGATCCCAGTGTAGAGCTGACCAAATTTTTTATTTAACGATGAGGAAGAGATGTCTTCTTGTTCAATCTGTCATATCCGACTGTTTGCTCTTCCTGGAATGTCTTCTTCCGCGCATCGGATCTTTGCCTGGGAATATTTGTTTAGTTTGGCGATTTTTAAAGTGCGAAAGTGGAACCCTGTCGTCCAATCTGTCAACATATTACTTCCGTAAAACTACGTGTCTTCCCTCATTTTTAGAATATACCTACCTATTGCAATTTTAATAACACAATACAATAATCTATCCAGATATGTATTGAAGAGTGTATTATGTGGATCTCACGTGAGTCAGTCCCTGTATCGATCCTATTCAACAAATTCAGGGAGAGTAAAAATTATTTTTATTGTAACTTTGTAAAAGTGGTAACAATTGAGTAAAGCACGACCGGTTTCGGGAGGATCAGACCTCTCATCATCAGGTGCAAACTTAATACTTACCTCAGTGAAATTCAGGGAGATTTCGATCATATTCAACAAATCACACATTGAAAACATCTTCTCCGCGACCTGCTTTAAGACGCATTGTGCGAAGAAGCCTTGAGAGAGAGAAAAATGTTCAGCACCTGGGATAGAACACACCCACCTTCGGAACAAAAGTCGGTGACAGAACCGCTATGTAGCATAGTACTTTTTGTTTGGTTACTTATTTGATTCTATTGGAGGTTCAATACGATCGTCCTCTTGTGATCTTCAACGCTCCCTATCTTGTTTTATATGCTTGCAAGACTCAACGTAGCTACTGTACTCACTGATGAGAGAAATGACAGATGAATAAGTAGGAAAGAACAAAAATATATTATAAAGGCATATAATATGAAAAAGGGGACATCGGTCAAGATCCGATATTGGGTATGGATTAGTAATACACGACTAACCCACGCTGGTTTCGATACTAGCAATAATAATAATAGAGAAAGCCGCTTAATCTGCAGCTAACTTCAAGTGGGACTTTTATTTACTCGTGTCTCTTCCATTCGCTCAATATCTCCACGACTCATTGGCACGAGCTAAAAACTTTCTAATTCGTTTTGGATACAAACTTTTGATTCGTAGTCTAAATTTATTGTAGGGTGAAACCGCAGGCACACACAGACCGCTCGACTAATTGAAATCAAAGTGATTATTCCGCGGAGTGTGAACAATAATGTTTGACTTTTGGAATTTCGGGAATATGGGCTTGTTTGTTATTTTCATTATTTAATTTTAACAACTATTATATAATTATTACTCTTGTTTTTCGATTTAAAATATATATTATTTAGTGTCTTAATCTTTTAAATTTTCCTTTCTGTGTGTCATGTCAGGACCCCTGAGTAAACTATATTACGGAAGTAGGCTTCTCGATCCTGACTACCTCTGATTAATCTCTCTCAGTCCCGGAGTTGGCCAATCTCAGATTAGACTGGACCGGTTGACTGCAAATAATACCTCAGGCAATGAAAATTTAATGATTCTAATAATACACCTCCGTATTGAAAAGTGTAAATTTTTCTGTAAAGTTTTTCAGAGATTTGATTGAACTCAATCTTTTTTCTGCACTTATATTCGCCTTAAAATACGAGTATACGATTTGGTAAAAAAAAGCTTTGTAGGCTTCGGGTATGATAAAGGTTTTTTTTTAAATAATCTCTTAAAAGGGTAGCAGATACTTAACTATTAACGAATTACCCCCAGTATGTATCAAAATAGTCTCCTTTATAATACCATATCAGTTTTCGATCTACCGAACACTCTGGTCACTATAAAATGTTCTTAAAAGGAAAACAGTGTTTAGTTTTTTATAACGAAAAAAGTGTGCTTATATAGAAAGGAGTGGAAGTCCGTTCATTCTTCCTGCCCCTTAAGAAAAAAACATAACTAACTAACAAATTTATCGAGCCTTTAATAAACAAATGTCTTAACCTATTCAATTTGAACGAATAACGACTACGTTGAGTTCAAGATTGAATATTACATATATTGCAGAGCATACAGATTGATGAACGTCCATTGTAGTGTGTGAAAGCGCCTTAAACGGAATGTATTGTTTCTTACTAATGAATAAACTTTCTCAACAGGGTCATATTATTAATTTATATCTATTAACTTTTCCATCTAAAATCATAAAGGATAATACCCCTGGTTGTAGGGTGACTGGCTAGAGGTGAGTGGATGTATGATGGCAGTTGGTTCATTCCAATCCAAACTCTCTTAAGGCCCCACTTAGTGGCATAGGGAGGCAACAAGAGCTCTCCATTGCGCTCGATCTTGCGCAACGTTTATGACCTCCTTCCACACCATGTCCAGATTCCTCAGCTCTGCCTCGAAGGAGCGGAACACAGTATGAAAGGGTCTTCCTCGTCTTCGGGACTCTGATGGGAGGAAAAACAGCGCTCTCCTGGGCCAACTGTCATTCGGCATCCTTAACACATCTCCCAGCCAAGTCCATCTCCTCCACATAATTGTAGAAGTGATGGGCTGACGCTGGGTGCGCCGACGTATAGCGTCGTTCGTGATGCGGTGGTACCTACCATCTTGTACCTACCCAAAATTCTCCTGAGGCACTTCGTTTCAAATGCAGATACTTTTTGTGCCTGGGCTTTGGTCAGGTGCCAGGACTCACACCCATACAGGAGAATGGTTGCTTTATATACCTACTAGCTTTCCCGACATACGTTGTCCTGTGGACCCTGTGGTCCTAACCAGAGGCGGCCCGTTCATATGTGCATAATGAGCACTGCGCCTCCAGAAACAAAAATAAACTTATAAAATAATAACATTAAAAAATGTATTTCTAAAACGTCCATATTTCATTCGTATTCAAAGCTCAGGCAGGAATAACGCGAGAATATAATAATATGCGCACAATTTTGTTGACTTTGTATGAAAATTATCTAAAACGCCCGAAACGGTGCAGGTGCAGTAGTCAATAATTTTGTTGTTAGATTTTTTCTTAGATGGCGCCGTAGGACATCCATTCCATACTTACTGTAGTATTATATTTTATATTATATCTTGTCCATTTTTCAACTTTTTATCAGTTATTCTGTTATCCGGAGCGGAGAAGAATTCAATAAATCAAACATCGAAAGAATCTGTTTAGTGTTCGCACTAACCCGACTTTCATTTATATTATAGATGATATCCCTGGTGAAAAAAATCCTAATGTAGGTATTGTTATTTCCTGTGCCAAACGGCATTTTTCATGACAATATCGTATTTTGGATTGGATTTAACTAAAGATAGAAAGTTTGCAGGAGTGTTAACGGCTTTTTTCACCACCCTGAAAGATTTTTAATTGAAGTCTTCTTTATTGCACGCCTAGGATGGTTAACGTGTCATCGTACGTTACTGGTGACGCCTGACACCGTGGTTTTATTTGATGCGCCTTTTTGAAAGCTTGATGGATAATTATTGAAAGTTTGATGTCTGTATGAACGTACTGCATGTCGAACACCCCGTGAAGCCCGCTGCAAGCGAGATCGCGGGTGGCCGTCTTTTGAAAAATTAAAACCATACATTTTTACGCATGTTACTTACTTTGTATTTATTCTGTGAAAGACTCATCAGAAATGCTCATAACATTTTAGAAACTATCAATGAATAGAACATTAAAAATGTGATGTTTGTTAAAAATATTGCATTTCCTTATCAACATCAGTTGGAGAGAAATAAAAAAAATCTTATATTCGATGCGTTTATTGTTACGTATTTTTTGTCTTAATTTAATGAATTTATTATGGTAGTACTCATAAGTGGTATCCAAGCTGGCGCTGACTTTTGTATATTGGAGGTCGTACGTTCATACCGCGGTGCCAAACATCTTCCTTCTTTATATCACAACCATCGCTTTCTGTCGAAAATGTATCATTGAGTTCACTTAAGGAAACCCCAGGCTCAGTTTTTAAAGAAACCTGGTTTAAGTACGGGGAAATATTTTTTCTAATGGAAAAATACAAAATTAAAACAGACCTTCACATATCAATGCTCCAAAACTTGACTCTAAATGGCTCTTTTTATTGTTTCAGGTAATAATACTTGTGGATCTTCTTGAAGAGATCGGTTTTTAAAAAAGTGCCCAATCATCTCGGTGAATACCTAAAACTTTGAAATAGTGTCAAATGAGTAGCAGAATTGAAATGGCGATGGATCGACCTGGATGTAAATGGACAAACACTTCCTGCACCGGCTCTTTAAGATTCCAAATAATAGAAACCCTATTCATTTCATACTACGAAAAAAGGGTAGCCGTTAGCTCAAAATGTGTGCTGGAGGTCACTAGTTGGGAGGCATAGATGAGTCTGGAGGTTTAGGTTATGTACAGGAATGAACTACTATGGGCAAAGAAGATGAAATAAGATAAAAGCATTGAATGTGCATTCTTGATGGGACTGTTTAAGATGAAACAGCACTTAATCATAAAGAAATGTGGAAGCGTCTTCATCTCATAGACAAACGTATGGTTAGCATAAAGAGAATGCGCTTCAAACAGCAAGAGTTGACGGGGAGTTTCTGACTGATATTTTGATCTGTTATCACTGATATTTTGATGTTTGATCAAAATATTAAATTTGATCTAGTATTTTAACTTTGGTGCATGTGCTCCAGGGAGAGAAGTACGAGCTACTGAACCTGATTTCCTGGTTCCGTTATATCTGGTACTGGATTGGAATTCCAGTCGGAGCGCTTTTTTGCAGCCGCCCAAAACAGAGAATGAAACCCTCGAGTGATAGTCGACGTTGGACGGAGCCAACCTGACAAATGAAGAAGAAGAATCAAAGAAACTACATAGTTTCTAAGTGTAAGACGTGTGACTACAAAAAATATCAGGATATTAAATTTTACTTGGCAAACTCATTGCATAAAAAAAAAATACAATAAAGCTAAGTCAAACATTTCTACAACATAAAAATACAATATGGATTTTTTTATAGAAAATCACTAACACTTTTGAACGTACGTTATTTTCACAATATTTCTTGTTTTGGAAATATAAACATACAAGTTAATCTTATGTTGCACACCGATCTTCCGTCAGATAGAAAGTTACTCAAAATATTGGTATGTACAATTAATGACAAGTATGCTTATTGTCAACTTTTAAATTGATTACTATTCGATTTCAAAAAGTCATCATTTGAATAATAAATTATTGAAAATATTAATTCCCCACATATTTATTGCGTTGCAAAAATAACATTTATTTATTATTTTTAATAAAAAAACACAATTAAATAAAAACCTATCTTTCCCCCATGTAATACAAATATATCAATAATTTGTCATAGTTTGTTGTAGGCAGAAGGCTAGTTTGACGCGCTCCCTGTCAATCACGTTAATAACGTTTAGTTGGTCAAATATCTACTCCGCATTTCACAATTTTTTATTGCACGTAGCCTTTAAATCTGGCCATCACAGATTCAAAGGTTTCTATTTATAGGAATTCCACTATGAGAATGTTTAAAAAATTCAACATTTCAAATAAATTCAAACAACCAACAATATTTTTTGTAAAAACCTTCGACCATCATATTAATAATATAATATATATGTTCTAAAATATTATAATATCTATTATTATTTATTTTAAATTATTTTAATGAGAAATAATTTTTCAAAATTGTAATGAGAATCCCTTGTTATCAATCAAATTTTCAAAAGTTTTTTTTTTATTAAATGAATTTGTGCTCACTCAAAGTGAACACAAATACACTCTTTGACTCTTTCACAGTAAGCTACTTAAAGCTTGTGTCGTGAAAGAGGATGATGGTCGGCACCTGGGATCGAACCCACGACCTCCGATACGAAAATGTACGAAAGCCGGCGTTGTAACTGCCTGTCTACCAACCACTTCAAGAAATATTTAAGTAAAAGTATGTTCATACGTCCATAAGAGCATTTTGAGCATCACAAATAAGTAGTGTTCAAATCGACGTGCTTAAATTAGTCAAAACAGCAATGACTTCCCGAAATGACGAAAGAATCTGAACTCCGTCACTGACAGCATCCACATCTATGCCTGAGTAGGGGGGAACGTGAATACACCCCCCGACCCCACAACGTAAAGAGAAGTGGGGGTGTGGGTGAGTTTTCCCGCTTTTCTCCCGTAAAGATGGCGGGTGGAGGTGGGCGCATGCGTCTGGATTGTTTTGCGCACGTGACGAGCGCGGGTGACCGTTGAAGGTAGTGAGCGCACGACCCTCGCCAAGTTAGGTTGTGCCTACTGACAACCGTGAAAGTATCGGCCAGACATAATATACATAACCTGCTTGTTATATATATATATATATATATATATATTAAAATCGCACGCCTTCCGAAATTAGACCTCGCCGCGTTGCTTCTCCCCTCAGCACCCCCATCGGGATGTGAGGTGTCTCTGCCCACCCGCGGGCCCGATAGCCCATCGCTCGTTCTACGTGAATTCTTCGATTGCTCGGGCCCGTTCAGATTTTTTTTCAACTTATGAGTGAAGTACCTGAAAACTTTTCAAATGGTCCGTTGGACAAATAATGCCATCTTTTTCCAAATTTCATTCGAAATTTTTTTTTGATTCCAAAACTTTGCCGAGAGGTTGGAAATTGCTTCATATATTTTTTTTCAATTTATAAAAAAAACACCCCATCAGTGGTGATTAATTTTTTTTTCTACTTTTCATTCTTCGGATTAAATTGCAAAATTTTCAGGTAAATTTCTGACCCATAATAGTAGTTGATGACAATCGCGCCTTGACTATGTCTATGTTGGCCCGAAACCCAGTGACTGTGGATATCAATTGTGTGAGGATTAACATTTGATAAAAGACACCAATTAACTGTTCGGTTTAAAGTGTGAAAATTAATAGCAAATGGTGGGTTACGATTGCCGTAGCGGCATTTCGTGCCAAACATTAATATCATATGGATGAAGTAAGTATTTTCAACAAACATAACTTTTTAACACCTATTCAAAAACTTTCGAAACCCTGATAGAATAATTTCTTTTTTTAATCGACTGATCGAACCCTAACTTTTGGCTTAACGCAAACCTTTTTTCACTCTTTTTTTAACATTAAATATATATAAAGATATATTTCCAGCAACTATTTTTTTATACAACAATACTATACATAAAGCTTTTTAAAAAAATATATAATTATTAGTACATATGCGTCTTTAAAAAAATATCGTAAACTTTCATTGATAGTAAAATATGTAGGTGATAATAATTCAAATTTGTTTTGGGCACTATATATGTCAAATAAAAATAATCGTGATACTTAATATTTCTGCTAAGTAAGCAGTAAAATGTAATTTTTTTTTGGTTTGTGTACTTATTTTACAAATGAATTAAAAAAAAAAAACCTTCGCTTAAAAAGTTTTTTTTTACCGTCGTGCGATTAAGTCCTGATACTCAGCCTAAAAATTATTTCCAGACAATTGATATTTGTCAGATATATAGCTTTTACAATACAGTACCTATATAGAAAAAAAATCTAAAAGACAAATCAAAAGTTCAGTATAATCAAATTGAGAAAATATATGAATGGATTTATAAAGAAAGATTTTTTATTTTGAAATCCAACAAAATGGATTTTTATTATTTACGAGCACATCAGGTTTACCTTTCACACATAGTTCATATTAAAATAATGTCAGAAATATTTTTTTCTTTTTAAATGGTTACAAAAAGGGAGAAAGTGAAATATATTCTAGTAAAGGGTTCCGTACATGCGTCTGAGATTTATGAAAAGGTTAACCGTAGGAGCGGATGTCTCAGGTGACGTATCAAATAAGATAACGTATTTTTTTTAACCTAAGGTTTTAAGGTTATCGTTGAGGAGATTTTAATCTGGTAAAAAATACAATAATAATGTATTTTATAACATCATCATATTATGATGATGAGTTGCTAAACGTCGTGTCACAAACATTCTAAACCTATCAACATTATTTCCAGTAACGCTTATTGTTTTCTTTCATAAGAACTCTCCTAACAAATAAAAAACACGACAAAAAAAAAAGGAATTAGCGAAATCCGTCCAGCTGTTCACGCGTGAAACGATGACCACGGAAAAAAGGGATCAATTTTTATGCATCTATAATGTACTTATTAATAGGTGGGAGAGTATGAAATTTCGCACACTTATAGTCTATATAGAGAAGGAGTGGCGAACCCTTATATTTAAAGATTAAATCAATAAAAAAATAACATTACAAACACTACTGTAATGTTATGTTTTTGATACTTACACACACTTCCACAGACTACTTCTAAAAATCAACTTCATAGAAACAAATGTAAAATGAAAAGCCCCTCATAATGGGCGCAGAAAGCTTCTTGAACACTTGTGCAGTAAAAGAAAATCTTTGCAGTACCTACCTACTATTAAATTTTTTTATTTTACCCGGAATATTTTTAGACGTCACGCGTCCAAAAATATTGGCGTACGTCTGAAAATATCCCGGGTAAAATAAAAAACTTAATAGTAATGCAAAGATTTTCTTTTACTGCACAATATGTCGAAGTACTATAAAGTTGATTAAAGTGTTTTTGAAGATTCTTTTTGATGGCGGTACCTTTATTCAAATAGAAGGTGGAGCTGGAAATAGCGGGTTCCAATTTGAGAATAGATTAATATTGTTTGTCTTTGATAATAAAGGAAAAAAACTTTTTAAATATCAACATTTCAAATTTGACATATCCATGTAATTGTTTTTCAAAGACATTTTGAACGCTCGCTCAGTCTTTGACAATAGAACGTTATTGATGTTCAAACTTATTATTTTAATAAAATATGGTCGAATTTCGAGCACTGATCGACCACTAGTAGATATTATTATATAGGTAAAACTATAAATTCTGGACGTTAATGAACTAGTATTATCACGTCATGAAGTGTTTTTTTTGTATGTTGGGCCATTGTATAGCGAAGAGATTCCTCTCTGGATGTGATGTAGTGTCTCGGTCTCCATTCAAAAGAAAGTAAACAATAGTACGGAAGCAATTTCTTCGTTCGTTTGTCTTCCTACTAGCGCTGATGAACAATGGACTAAAGCGAAATAGAATAAAATTACCATGTTTTCAATTCCTCGCCTATATTACTATACATATAATACTCTCGCGAAGGAAGCCGTTACACCCTTCGAGAGAACACAGAACGCCGCCCTTAATCTAATAAAGAGATAAACTAAGTCAAAAACTCCTCAAAACAACCAACTTTTCACGAGACTCTCCATAAAACTATTTTATTTTATTTTCGTAAAAAAATATACCTACAACGAACTGCTGATACTTCGCGATTTTTATGTACGTCGCCGCTCAACTGCGTAGATTTGTTGGGTTTTGCCCCCGGATATTAACCGACTAAGGGACAAATAAAAAGTAAGAAGATTAGTTTAAAAAAAAAGTTTCCTGAATAAATAAAAAAGATATGTATAAAACGTTTTTTTTTTTTGTCAAGTTTTATACGATACATTCGATTTATGTAATATATTTGACGTCAGTAGAGGATTACAAATATGACCAAGTTTTCATTATTTTTTTCATACATTTAGGTTTTTAACAGGTGAAAAATGAATATGTTTTATATAAACACAATTCATGTTCCTGCTCATTCATATTTTATACAAAATGAACCTTTGATCAAGATATAGGTAATGCTTATAATATTTTGCATTATGTATCTTTTTTTTAAACTGGATTATTGTGTTATAACATTATAATGTTTCAAAAGTGATGAGCATAAAGACTATACTTACCTGACTTTTTGATTTCATTTATAAACATGTTTTAATAAAAAATAGAAAATTAAAAAACATATTACAAGGACGATCAATCAAGCTGTTGATATTTTTATTTTTTTAAACTAAAAAAAATTAATTGCATATTTTTTCTTGGAAAAAATTTAATCATTCATTCAATTCCCATTTATAAATAATTATTATTCTAACACACTTGATTAACGCACAATATTTAAGCACTAGAAACTCATTGTTTGAATCTCCTTAAAAATAATCAGTTTATTGTTTAGAGAATAAAACGAATTTTCAAGCGAATATTAGGTATTTTGAAAGAGCGATCAAATGAAAATCTTACAATAATAATATGAAGAAGTGGAAACTTCAATCTATCATCCCCTGCATTGTTTGTCAGGCACAATACGTCTCTTAATTGGAAGTTCCAAGAAATAGGGATGAAATTTTTAGTATTCAATTACATTGTTAGGAAGAAGTACCTTCGTTAGAAACAGAATGATCATTATAATGGCCGGTATTTCTATCATTTTTGATAATAATAAAATCCTCAATAATTATTCCGTTAGTTTAGTTTCATTAATTTAAGGGATTGTACAGTTGTATACATACCTTCATGATGTAAGTACAGGTTAACTTTTTTATATTTTTATATATGTAAGTGTCATTGTTATGTTTAAATAATTGTTTGTATGTTCCATTGGACAGTTAAGTTTTTCGCACTATACATTGGCGAAACCTTCGTTTGTTGTAGTCGAACGCCAATTTGAATTTGTCTACGGGCACTGCAGTCTAATCTTAAAATTCAATCCCGATTTCAATGTCGTCATCTATAGGTACTTTTAAGATTTAATGTACTTGTATGAATCCTTATTTATACATTTTTTTTTCGTTAAGTAATACGGGAATCACATTAGACCTCCGTTAAACTGTTTTTATGCTTTACATCCAAAATATAACATAGTGACATCGTTTTAAAGATTGGAATCGGATCGGAGACGCGATGTTTATGCAGAGTATGGCCCCTGATCAAAGGCAACACCATCAACTCGTCGGCATGTTTGGAATTACCGGTTTCATAAGGCAAATGGGAGATGGATGTTTTTTAATAATGTGGTCTACAAAAGTAAACTTCAAAAGGTTTTTTGAATGCAGTTTTGAAAGAAATACTTATGTTTGTTGAAATAATTCAGTGCGTAGGTATATAATTTAAAACAAAGTTGTTCCTTTGAAAAATATGATCTCGATATGATAAAATACTAGAAATTGTTTCTTTTATAACTTACTGAGAGTTATATGTATGCCTTTATTCATTTTATGAAAATGCATTTAATTAAAAGTGTCAATATACTCTCGAGAATATTCCAGACGTCTTAAAAAATAATCCAGCTTTAATTACATTTTTTTTTCATTAAAGATAAACGCTTTCTTTTATAAAAAAATATATCTTCTGTGTTGAGTTTAACGTTTGTAATTAAAAATAAGTACATTACTAAGCTTGTACATTCGACAAACGAGAATTATTTACATTCAAATAATGTGTTGAATATTTTCACCGTTTGGGGGTGGTGTTTTGTTCCCGAGTATAATATCTTTGAATGGTGCTACTTTAGGACAATATGATATTATCAACAGTACATAAGAAAAAATTACGATCCCTTTACGTCTTTTACGGTCTTCTTTTAATGGTACGGAGCATTACCTCACCCACGTATAAACATTACGAAAATTGGTGTTAGCTTTTTAGAAGCTGTGAATTTTTAATACATTTTAAACTAACGTTCTCACTAAAGACATGCTCGACAGACGGAATATGTGAATACTTTTGTGTTTATTACCATAATACGAGTATTATAAGGCGTCAACTCCATCTTTCAACTACTAAAATTTTCACTTTGAGCCGTGTATTATAACAATTTCGGTAATTAAACGATACGTCGTTTCATAATTGGCAACTTTATTCATCCTAGAATATTTACATCAAGGTGAGAACAAAAATATGATCAAGATTCTTGGCTGGAGTTTACTGCTCTATGATAGCTAAACGTGGATCTATCTGGGCGTCAGCAGCATTTGCTACAGACAAATACTAGGGATCCATTGGTAGGATCATACCACAAATGATTACGTATAAAGTGGAGCCGGGGAAACAAGACAGCTCTTAAAAAGAATTGCCCAACAACGTGCCAAATGGATTGGCCATAACATAAGTCACCCTTGTCTGCTCTTAAAGATCATCTAAGGAATGATTGAGGGTAAAAATTACACAGGCCGCCCCAGAGATAACTATATTATAAACCAGGTGATCAATGGCATGTGCTGTAGCACGTAGGTAAGTATACCAGGAATTGAAGACATGATTGAATGGATAGCTTGTTGAACATTATTTAAAGTTGTTGCATTCCTCAGATTGGGTGCTGGAATTTGGCGTTACTTACCTGTTAGTGGTCCTGCCGATGTTGTTTTTACCTTATTTTGTTCGATCTAGATTCTAGATAGTAATAAAATCAATTTTTTTCTTCAGTAGGTAGCTGTTTTTTTTCGTTACTACCCCTTTTTGACAACCACTTGTCAAGTAATGACAAAAAGACCACCATAATGAACGACATGTTAGAAAAAAATTGACAACTTTACAAAGACTATTTTTATACCTTCCTTAAATTAAAATTTAAAAAGTTCTTTTGTACTATCGGATTATAAGGATCTATTTCGGGATAGTCCCCGCGCGCGTTGCTCCCAATACTTTCACGCGCTGTCTTTTTGAAAAGAACGTGCTTTAATAAAAAAAAAGGTATTTGAGGTTGAATAAGTAAATAAGATTAATAATAAAAGGGTATCGAAGAGGTTGTTCACAGTGTAAGGGGATGAAAATATTCAACGTACCCCAGTGCTCACGGTATGTCTCTATCTACCTATAAAATAGTCACCAGCCCCAGTCTATTTTCAATTTAACGTTGTAATTATTTTTCAATACCAGTTCGGGGATATTTTTTAAGAAGAGAAACATAAAAACTCTCTCCTGTACCTACATATTTTTTTTATCTTTTTGAAATTTATTTGACGAAACTCGTTAAATAAAGGTAAAGGGTTTAAAAGAGTAAGATCAAGATGAGTCGGTAAACGACGTACATCCTTTTTTCTATTTTCGTCTCATTTTTTTTTCATAATATTTTCTCACTGTTTAAAATACTTTTAAATGACTCATTTAGCCAAAATATCTCGATTTTAGCGAGTAACACGATTTTTATGTAGCCTTGCCGACTGACGTTGTCCTGGGTAGTGAGTACGTAACTTTTGCTATTTATAGCACGACTAACCACACATCAATCTAACTACTCATAACCACGGCTTAACTACATTATAACCACGCTGAAACGCACAACTAACTATACATTTGTAGTTAAGTCGGACGTTACGTACTCGCGCTAACTACACTACACTCAGAGAAAAAACGCTTAACAAAGTCACAATAAAAGCTTTGCCATTTTTTTCTTGTCTCTGCAACATTAAGATTTGTTTCAATGTTAAAGGAAACTTTGTTTCTGCGATAATTTTTTTATTGTCCTGTGTTTATGGTTTTGTTATCAATTTTCTATTTGTTTTTATAACAATATTATGGTAAAGTTGTATTACCGACAACTTTACGTAAATACTGTATCAACGTTAATTGCAACAATATTATTATGCTAATTATTTTGTATATATGACAATGTTTTTTTTTTGTGCTAACAACACTTTGCTTGACAGGACAAAACACGATTAATTTATTTATTCCAATATGGCGTCATTCTCTCTCGTTAGAGAGTATATTGTGTTCTGTGGGCGTCATCCTTCAATTTTCATTCAACTGTTGGCCGTGAGTTGTTTTATAAAAATGGAAAATGTGCTAGATTTTTTGGAAAAATCGAATATTTCGAAAGAATCTATTAATAACATAAGTGGTGAGTACAATTATTTATAATTCTCTGTAGATATTGTTAAATAATATGGTTTTTTTGCTTTTGAACATGCCAATACGCATGCACGTTTGATTGCATCAAGTCTTTCACCTATCAATATTAAATGTATTTTTTTCATTGTGTGATGGTGCAATTTTATTTTATGACGTGCATAAAGAAAAAAAACTAACGAAACATATTATATCCATAACGACCAATTTCATAACTTATTAGAAAAACTTAACCTCAAAAATGTGCACATAATAATTATACATTGACAACAAAAAACCTATTGACCCCATTAAAATATTTTACATTTACCTAATTGGGATTATTATATTTGCAATTATTTCAGTGGAAGGAGTCACATCGATAGATATTTTGCTTAAAGCAAACGAATTGTCAACGCTGTGTGTGAATGTGGTTGACAAAATCAAATCAAGATCATCGCTCGACTGCCTTTTGAAATAATGTTAGTAAATAATCTCAGCTTCTAATGTTTATTTAATTGTTAATATACCTAACTTGATGTTAATATGATTTGAAGATAAAGTTAGTTTAAACGTGTATTAACTATAAATATTTTAAACTTGTGTTACTATAAACTCGCTTACTATGTATATAATATAATTATACACATATTCTTATATGTAAAATTACTTGGTTACTTTTACTTGTTGTTGTAATTTATTTATATACCTATTATTTTATTTGAATAGATCATTTGCCCCAGATTTGTTTGAAATGTTGGTTAAATATTTTCAGATTCCGACTTCCATGGCCACCGTCCTGCTGTCCTGAGCGACCAACGCCTTTTATGGTCTCCGATGAGCGTCCGTTGGGCGCTTTAACTCGGCGTTTGGTTCATCCCACAGCGCCAGTTCTGCTTACCAAAATTGGCCCACTTGGCACTCCCATCCGAGCTCCGACTTCATCTTCGAGCAAGACGGAGAACTCACCCATTTAAAGTTTGAGAATAGGTTGAGGCCATTTCGGCCCCAATGCCTCTAATCATTCGCTTTACCGGATGCGACTGTTCGAATGCGCTAGCGAATAAACGCGCGCATGTTTCCAAGAAATTAAGAAATCTCATTTTAAATTAATTCATGGGTACGAGCCGGCGCGACATCTCCGCGTATCCCTCACTGAATTTTCTAGGTCCAAGGGGCCGATCCGGACACCGCCGCATCGGCGATGATCTTCGCGTCCCGAGCCCTATCTCCCCGCTATAGGATTCCAGGGCGCACAGGGAACGCTGCTGGGAAAACTGCTCGCTGCATAGTGTGAATTTCCAAGAGTCGACCAATTCACATTAGATCTGTTACAATTAGCGTCTGGTGAGTTTTCATCTTACTATTCATGTGCTTATATTTAGTATAGTTTGTGTTATTATGTATGTACTTCTATTTAACTTTATACAGCCCAAAAGCTGTACATAGTTTTTAATAAAATTGCGTGTTGTGTTTTATTTGGATGGATTTGTTTTCCTCGCTTATCTAATTAAGTTATTTATTTTTCAGTGGGTGAGGAGCAAGCCAATGTTGCTACGTTTTTGACAATAATTAATCTTCTACGACAAATCCCAACAGTCAATGTCCCACGTAAAAAAGTGTGGAAACTGTCAAGAGAAGATGTTCGGTCCAGTTTTCTTGGACGAGTTTCAACTGCTTCAGATATTGAAGGATACTGCAGTGATAGAGAAGCATTTGTTGCTGCAAAGGGTATTCCGAGCCTGCCATATATTCTGGCTGTAGGATCATCTTGGGCAAGTGTGTTTCAATATGAAATCGTCATTCATAAAAGACTAAGATATCAAGTGCAAGACATTTTGTTCTGCAATCAAATACACTTTTCACATTTATTGGGCCCTAGACTGCGCCTACCCCAAAGACTGTGCCACGTGCTGGATGTTCATACAACGCACAATGTTCCAAATGACGTGGTGAGTTGTTTTTACTATTTTATTTATTCCGTTGCTCTTAAGTTTGCTGACTGATAACCATTACTGTTTTAATATTTTATTTATTCTGTTGCTTTCATGTTAATTCATTGCTAATAATTGGTGGTTTTGCATTTTTATTCATTCCGTTGCTCTTAAGTGTAATTACTGACTGCTAATCATTGTTATTTGTTACTATTTTATCTATTCCGTTACTCTTAATTATACTGACTGTTGACATTTGTTGTTTTTACTATTTTATTTATTCCGTTGCTCTTAAGTGTATTACTAATCATTATTTTTTTACTATTTTATTTATTGTAAGTTTGTTGATTGCGAATCATTGTTGTTTTTAATATTGTGTTCATCATTGTATCTATAAATAGTCATTTTAACGAGGTTCCTATTTTTATTCTTTTCTTTTGCTATATTGCGATGGCTTTGTTTTGCATTTTTTTTTTATTATTTGATTTTATTATTTTTTTTTTATTTTATTCATCGCGTTGTATATGTATTTATTGTCATTGGGATTGTTCTTTTTGCTTATTGTATGCTGTTAATAATTGTATGTTGCTGTATATGGTTAATCTTGTTTAAAGGCACATTTGTGCCGTGAACTTATTAAATAAATAAATAAATAAATAAATATGATTTGAAGATAAAGTTAGTTTAAACGTGTATTAACTATAAATATTTTAAACTTGTGTTACTATAAACTCGCTTACTATGTATATAATATAATTATACACATATTCTTATATGTAAAATTACTTGGTTACTTTTACTTGTTGTTGTAATTTATTTATATACCTATTATTTTATTTGAATAGATCATTTGCCCCAGATTTGTTTTAAATGTTGGTTAAATATTTTCAGATTCCGACTTCCATGGCCACCGTCCTGCTGTCCTGAGCGACCAACACCTTTTATGGTCTCCGATGAGCGTCCGTTGGGCGCCTTAACTCGACATTTGGTTCATCCCACAGCGCCAGTTCTGCTTACCAAAATTGGCCCACTTGGCAATTATTCAAGGGAGAAAGTAGCGACTTGTACTACGTGCCTTACAAAGTATTAGGAGGTAAAGTGATCCAAGCGAGTGGGCTTTTACACAATCGACTAATAACACAAAGAAGATCATTGTCACCTAAATCGTTATTTATGGTGATGTACAACCATTGCAGTATGTAATTTTGCGTGTACATCTGTAAAAAAATCACACTTCAATGCAAATATAGGTTTGCACTTATACTTTTTAAGTAAGAAATATTAGTCTCTTCGTCGGTCTCTCAATGCTGAGGATCGTGACCGTCACCCAATGAATGCTACTTTGCTCTCCGATGCACTCGGTCTTGCGTCATCTGCAGCGGCTCGTGCAGTGGCCATCCTGTCTCTCCCTTCACCTGGTCGCTCCATCTCATCGGTTCACGACCCCTTCCTCTAGCGCCCTCTTACCTACTTACTTACTTACCAGTCGTCGTCCTCATTGCTGAGTATCGTGGCCATCATGAACTCTCTCTCGCACCATTGCTCTCCAGGATGTTCTGTCCGCCGCCAGATGCACGGCTCTATGAAGTGTCGTCGCGTGGATATTTTGTTTTATTTGGTCGGTCCAGCGCATCGGCAATCTACCCCGTGGTCTTGTACCTGGCGCTCTTCCAACCATTATCAGCTTTTCAAGGCTGTCCTCCCCTCTACGTGCTATATGTCCAAAGAACTTTAATATTTGTTCGAGACAGAGAGACGACAGTCGAACCGTGATGCGGAGTTCTTGAAGAATTGAGATGTTTGTTCTTCTTGCTGTCCAGGGAATCCTCAGCATTCTCCTCCAGCACCACATCTCGAAAGCGTATTCTGTCTTTGTCCCTAGCCACGACTCCACTCCATAAAAGAAAATTGAGAACACAAGGGAACGGACAATCTTCACCTTCAGGTTTCTGGATATGTTTCTGTCTCTCCATATTTTGTTGAGACTGGTCATCGCACCTTTAGCCATGCCTATCCTTGTCCTGATCTCGGTTTCGCATTCACCTTGGTTGGTAATAGTGGACCCCAGATAAATAAACTTATCAACCATTTCCAAGTCCGAAAGCGCTCCTGTCATTTGTAGGGTGTTGAATCGGTCTACGATCATGAGTTTCGTCTTGGATTTGTTAATCTTAAGTCCCAGCCTTCGGCTTTCTTCCTCTACTCTATTGAGCAGTTCCTCCATTTCAGCCTCGCTGGATGCGAATAGATTAGAGCGCCCTCTACTTTGCCAGTAATGAAGAGTTTTTCAAAATTATCATATCTTCGCGCAATATGTCCACAATAGTGTAGGACACGTTTCATACACACTGTGGACAGTCGGTCCTTAATTTTCAGTTCGTTTAATATGTACTGATTTGTTCTGAATTCCGTCCATGGTATTTCGTAGACGTTAATGTGGGATAGCTCCTGAGACTTCAAATGATTCTTTAAATGATTTAAAATAAATGTTTTTTTATTACTTTTAAATAAATATTTGATACAACTTGTATTACAAATGTTCAAGATAAGATAATATCCTCGTAACCTGTCATGTGATTATATAATATATTGAGTAAATTTGTGTCTCTACTTAAAAATGTTATTTTTATTTTATTTAATTTTTTTTGTCTTAAATTTGAGCCGCCTTTGTTTTTAATTGACATTACTCATCCTTCAGGATTCTTTAACTTGTACTTTTTAAGTATGTAACTTTTAAATAAATGTTTGATATAACTTGCATTACATATTATGTTCAAGATAAGATAATATTTTTGTAACTTGTGTTTTATATAATGAATAAATTTGTTGATTATAAATATGCTTAAAATTTTCTTTTGTTTTAAATTGTTATTATATGTCCCTTATATTCTGATAAGTTATTGTTCTTTTTTATTGATTTATCAACGTTGGTTAATCCTTCAGGATTCTTTAGTTATTGGAAATCAGCAGAGTGTGTATATGTGCTACGATAGGAGTTATTATTAAGCGTTTCTATTCATTACTACGTACTGAATGTGCATGTCAATTGCTGATTTTTGATAACCAAATAATCTTGACGGAAGAGCAACCTTTGATGACTTAAAGTTAACTATTCTTTTTTTAGGGCTACACTCTTGTCAGTACGGATTGCATTTTCCAGTAAGTCTTTCCCTATTTTACGAAGATAGGGAAAGGCTTACTGGAAAATGCATATCCGTGCTGACGAATAAGGGGTAGCCCTAAAATAAAGAGTAGTTGCAGATACAAAGTTAATTTGTTTCTGGAACAAAAGCCAAATATTTGCAATAACAACATTACTTTGTTAGGATAACAGGAGAATGTAGGTGCAAGCACAAAGTCAGTTTGTTGATGGAATAGAGTTGAGTTGGTGCAGATACAAAGTTAATTTGTTACTGCAATAACTTAAACTTGTTTCTGGATCAAAAGCCAAATATTTGCAATAACAACATTACTTTGTTAGGATAACAGGAGAATGTAGGTGCAAGCACAAAGTCAATTTGTTGATGGAATAGAGTTGAGTTGGTACAGATACAAAATAAAATTGACAGGGTAACAACATTAATTTTGTCAGTGTAACAACTGTACTTTGTTTTAGGAAATGTTGTTACGTTAACAATAGCAATTTAACAATAAAAACATTGTTTCATCGACTATACACTATATACGGCTGTGTGGGATCAAAGTTTTTTTGTTACACCCAACAATATTTTTTTCTGAGTGTAGGCAGTAGTTAGTTGTGCTATAGCCCTTACGTACTCACCCCCCAGTAGTCCTTAATATGTATATTGATTCCAAATTTGTAATTTATACAAAAATACGTTTAAAATATATTTGAATATTATAAAAAATATTTCTGGAAGATTGAAAGAAATTCTATAAAAAATCTGAGTAGGTACCAAACAATGTTTTGAACCATAATGGTTGTCAAGTACCTAAATAAAAATTGTGTTGTTAGGTATGGATTTTTTCACAAATGGTGTTGTTGTCAGTAAATCCGTTCCATACTCACTTTAATATTTTATTTTATATTATTTGCTATGCATTTTTCGTATTTTTAATCATTATTCTGTTATCCGGAGCGGAGAAGAATCCAATAAATCAAGCATAAATAAAAATCTGTTTAGTCGATCTCAAATTATAAATATTCGCAATAAACCGACTATCTTTTATTATATTATAGATAAGGCTAAAGATAACCAAGGTCTCGAAGTTTTTTGTTTTTACATGGGTTTTTTCATTACAATTTTTTGTAAAATATTTTTTTAACGGGCAAGCGTCATGATTTTTGGTATCAAAAGAAGTCTTTTTGAAATACCTATATTTTTCTTATTTATTTGTTTGATTGATTGATTACTCAATAAAGTCCCCGCCATGAAATATACATAATAGCGTCGCTTTCAACAATTTATTATTCTCCTTTTAAGTTATTTGTTGATGTGAAGGGAATAAAAACGCATTCGTCAAGTTCTAAAAATGCTTCAAACGATGGAAAAAAGACATAGGTACCTAAAGATTACATCGGTGTTAATGGGGAATATATTGGAGATGACTGAACAATTTTCGAAAAAGGGTAAATAAAATACCTTTTTTTGTTCATCGGGTCGTTTTTTAATGAACATTAAATTAAAATTTTAACGATTAAACTGTGCTCTGTCCAAATAAACACACTAAATAAATACGTATGCGGATATTAATAAAATTATTACACATCGTATGTTATTTTAATATGAAATACTATAATTAATGACGAGTTTGTTATTTAGTATTTCTGTTTGTTCAACTCGGATAATTGCTAGAGCTGTTATTATTTGCAATTCTACACAAAGTATTTTTGTAATGTTTGAGCGTTACAATATTTATAATTATTACGTTTGAACAAATTTTAATAAAATTAACGAATTGAACGTGCATTCTTGGTGGAATTATTTAAATAAAATAATTTAAATGAAACAATTGATTTGTTATTCCACTATATTTATTTACCTGACTAGTTTCGCAGGAACAGGTCCTGCATGGTCACAGGTGACTTAGAAACAGTTTCAGTTTCTAAGTCACCTGTGACCATGCAGGACCTGTTCCTGCGAAACTAGTCAGGTAAATAAATATAGTGGAACAACAAATCAATTGTTTCATTTAAATTATTTAATCAAATTTTAATAATCAATTAAATGTTCAATAAAAATAAAACAAGATATTTAAACTTTATGAAGCTATAAATAAGTGACTGATCTTTGTTCACTGATCAGTGCTTATAGTAGATTTTGATCTGAAATCTCAAACGCTTTGTCAGTCAATATATTATTTAACTAATGTAAAGTAAAGGAAGCTCACACCAATTATTATTCAGCTCGCTGCCGAACTATAGAAATATTATGTATTTTTAATGTATTTATAACTTTTTATAAAATCATAATTAAGAAGTCTTCCAAAGTTTCTCGAATTTGTACAAAGTGTGAAGAAACTATAAATAACGTAAGAATATTTATTTAACTAGGAAGTAAAGTGGCCGTCTCGTATTTCTGATTTAGTTGTCTTGACAACATTTCTTTATCATCGGTAAAACTATTATACATAATTTAAAACACGAGCGGTCGACAGGTTCTATAGTCTAGCTTCCCATTGCTATATACGTTTTGCACGGCTTTACGCAGAATATTTTTGGTTCGATGTGGCAACTGTGAAATATTATGAATTCAGATTCAGAGGTTTGTGTATTCAATCTTAACATTTTTGTAGTATTGTATATTAAACCTTCTTGCTTTTATTTTTTTCCTCACACAGTACATTGAAGCTTTCTGACTGTATGAACACTGAACGAAATGAATAGTAACAACCCTTATGTCAGTGTGACAGCATGTATCCGACAACAACACAAAATAATAATTATATGCTCGCAGTGTACTCATGCATACAGTTAAGAAGGAAAAAAAAACGAAGGTAGATCCGCATCGCAGACAGGTAGTGATCGCGACAAACATGTTGCGAGTATAATGATACGACGAGGAGTGCAGCCATACGTAGACTTCTTGGTCGCTATACACAGCCAGCCTCTCATTTCTCTATGAATAATAGTTTCTTGTATGGGGTTCACGGGAATAATTTGCCTGCCTTATACATACTGCGACTGCACCTTGCAATGTCGCAACAACGGCCGTCTAAGAACGTACCCTACTTATTATTGTGGGGACAAAATATATAACAATATCATAAATACATTCAAATTTTTTTTTTTTTTCATTTTTATAAGACGGATAGTGATGATACAAAAACTATTAATTACGTTAAAGATGCCAGTAAGTACATATGGTCTTGAAACTGTCACTCTGACAAATCACAGCGCAGAGAGACTAAGAGTCATGCAACGAGCGATGGAAAGATCTATGCTAGGACTATGTCCCTTAGAGATAGAGTCAGGAACGAAACGGTGAGGGATAAAACTAGAGTCACAGACGTGATCCACCGTGTGATGACTCTAAAATGGAAATGGGCAGGACAAGTCGCTAGAGCTACAGACGAAAGATGGACCAAAATACTGCTGAATTGAAGACCTTGAGACACGAGAAGAAGTGTACGAAGACCACAGATGAGATGGAGGGATGATCACCTGGAGCGACACGCTGGGGTGCTATGGATGCAGACTGCACAGGAGAGATCGACATTGAGGGACATTCACATAGGTACATAGGTACAATCCGGAAAGTACCGGATGGCTCAAAATGCACGTTAAGATTTAAATTCCTCATAGCCTATCAATTTTTTTCAGTACTTTAGAAGAATTTTGATTAGGCGTGAAAGTGCAATTTTTGTGAAATTTCATAAACATACGATTTCAATTGTCCTCGGCGTTCACTGGATTTAACATCTCCTGACTGTTTCCTTTGGGGATATTTTAATTTAAAAAAGTATACACGCAAACATTTTAACTACAAGTTAAAGACACACGACTTAAAAATCGTAGCAAAGGGGTTTGAGAGTTAAGGCCAAGGGTGGGAGTGGAAATAAGGGACTTGGATAGAGAAAGAGGGAAAAAAGAAATTTTTGCTCTGACCTCAGTTGTTTCTTTACATTTTGCCTGAAGGTTTTTGTATAATTCGTTCTATATCTGGGCATTCTAAATTTTGTAAGGTATAAAATTATATACCTATCATTCTCTTCGAGTCAATCAATCCGTCAAAAATTTGAATAAGTACCACGATCCATATGTCAGTATTTTTTCCAAATCTTGACTCTGCGGTAGTGTGCAGACTGCAGATCATTATCTAAACTAAACTGAACGTACATTTTCAAGTAAGATGTACTAACAATTTTAGGGTCCTCCAACCCAATTTTAGTTTAAAAGAAATATTAAGGTTTTGAGAATATTCATATCAGTTCGGTATGTTTCCCATCTGATCACACCGTAAAGAATATTTTGCATTCACCCTTAGAAAAAAATCGAATTTATTTGCAATCCTTACCGGGCCGTTTTCTTTTTACGAAGTGTTGCGAATTTACATAAATAAAAGGGGGTTGGATACATTCAGCGTGTGCTTGGCCCCAGGAATTGGTTTCCTGGGACAAATATCATAACTTATATTTCAATAGGATACCGATTTACTATATCGACGTGTCTATATAGAAAACGGCTTAATATGTTAGGCCGTTTCTTACCTTAGAGTACAAATGTTCAATGTTGCTCAGATCACGATCAACCGCTAGGTTTATAATTAATCGTCAAACTTCAAAGAAAATTCAACAATGTTATGTATTAGCGAAGGTTTCAAATCGAGAAATCTCTTCACATTCCGTGATCTAGATTCGTACCGTATAAGGTTACTACATTGAATACCAAGCCGAGGAGATCTACAGGAAGACGTGAGTATTTCAGACATGCGATATGTTCTCTCCTACGAGGAGTATCTCATGACAAACACGTCGCCTGCTCCCCGCCCTAACAACACATCGCACGGGGAATGCTCAAATTATACCCTTTTTAATTACAGATGTATTGATTAGATTTGCTATCACAGTGCTACGCGAATTGAATAATAAATTCAATCAAATATTGATTTTTCGACGTATATAGGTATAATATTGCTCAAATAAGTATCTGAGTATGTAGATTGAAAAATGCTCAAGTTGAAAGCGATTACTTTATTCCTCCAAATGTTGAATCAAAACGGTTAAAATAAATCTTTTTTCTGACTGAAAAACGCTGTTTCTAACGAGAAAAAAATAATAGACGTCTAAAGATATGACTTGACATTTATGCAATTTTGTCACTCGGAGTATGAGAGTTCTGTTATGATACTGTTACGGTTAGGTTTTATTCATGGTTGATTAATATTTATTAATTATTAATATTACTTGCAATGTCCGTACAAAAATCGTTGTAGTAAAATAAAATGTGTAATATAAAATTTGAACTTCACAATCTACAACTGATAAATGTTATATTTATAAATAAATTAACGGCAAAACCTGTCGTATGACAGGCGTAGAAAAGTATCATTGTCTAATTGACCTATAAAATTATTAATTAAGCTACTTTCACCAACGGTTCCTAACTTTTACGTAGCTCTTAGCGTTCTCCACACCATGTAAAACGCTGCTCTAAGAGCTACCTAATGTCTCTTAACGGGTCCAAATTTTACGTTACCACCTTGGAGACTGCGAACAATTTGACATTTCTTCACTACAGTTAGTTGTATGTAGTAACAATATTTCTCGCAGACATCTGTTATTATTGTCAAAGAAACTACTATTGACTTACAGACGATTAACGTACATATGAAAATTCTCGTGAGGTTAGAATGTTTCAGTAAAGACACCGTGTTACGGACGAACTGCCCTATTATTATAAACGATAGCCTTTTGTAAAACGATAAGTTCTAATATATTATACTCGGGACAAAAAGATATTTGAAATAAATCAGCGACTACCTACGGATTAAAAAAGCTCAAACGACGTCCGCAAAAAGATATCATTTGAGTGAAGAATATCTCTCAGCGTCATATTCGAGGTTATCTATGTGAGACGACATATTATGCTTTTTGTACACATTAAGAAGCAGACAGTAGTAATTCTGCCCAACAAAAAATACCTAAATATATCGTAAAATTTAGGGTCGTCCCTTAGTTCCCATAAAAAGGAAACAGAATAGCAAAAAAATGTGCGTACTTTATGTAGAGTGGAGAGGTAAAAAATATTCAGATATTTTATACCCAGTAAGTAATATTATCATTCAACATTCCTTTGGACCCTTTTCTGCTCTAATCGATGTCATATACGGAGATAAATATATTTCGTATTTCATTTTTTGGAATTGGTCTACAGCGGTGGTTTCCTCCTTATATTTTTCTCATTCAGGCATGAGAACGATAATATCATGACGTTACAAGGATGCGACAGAAAAATCTCCCTGGTAAATAGTTATTATTCATACTTTCGCAATCTAGATGGCGAAAATCGGGCGAGACCGAACAACGAAACAAGAAAATAAGTTCATAAAATATCGCGGTTTATTTTGTTTGTTCCTAAAAACGAAATCGTATTATGTAGATTATGTGCTGCGTACAACACCGCGACATTTGACAGTGAGGTCTCTCACATGGGAGATAATAAAAGCGAGTATGTTTACATTATAATATTTCGTCGATCAAATGCCAAAAACGCGAATGTGCAAATGGGTAGTTTTGAGTTCTAGATGTTCAAAATAGTATTCAACTTTATATAAAAATAAAAAGAATTAGGTATTTTCCCGATCGGGTCAGAAATTTTCAATGTGTTATTCACTTGAGATTTCTACTCGGGTTGGAATCCTGTCTCAGATTGGGCGGACCGATTGACTGGTAGAGAATAACTCAAGCATTAAGTTCCGCCGGCTAAAATGACACCTATTTATAGAAGAGTGTTATTTGTTTTTTAGTATTTTTGTCATAAAAAGCACATCTTTATTTTTGCATTGAGACATTTTTCTTAAATTGTTCATTGCTGAAATAAAATTCTTCAATATTTGGCTATAAAGTATAATTATTCTGAAATAATGAGCCAATAAATACCTAGTTTATATCCATTACAATGACAAACCGCAAATGTGGTACATTTTTGTATTATGCGCATCAGTTTAACCATCCCTCGATGACAGAAAATGAATGCGCGGTAATGCAATGATTTCTAAAAAAGAGGATCCACAATTTAATCACCGTAATACGCTGCAGATACTGCTTATACTGTCTCTTTCGCGTTTTCATTATTTTTCTGCCAGCAGTGAAAGAGATAAACATAAAATGATTTGTATTTTTCTAAAAAAATACTGCGCTCCTAATGAGAAATTTTCTGATTACGTCATTCGTGTGTTTAGCATATTATTCGTTACAAAAAGTCGATGCAGCTCGTATCAAAAATAACTCAAAAATGTAAAAATTGCACATCCGTGTCTTTGGCATTTGAGCGACGATTTTCACCATGCCTATTCCATACCATTTTTATATTTCCTCGTGAAAGACCCTCTATCTACCGGATCGTCATATAATAGGTCGTGTCAATTTTCAATATTTTTTTTTTTTATTTCATTCAGTCCGCTATGATTTGATAATACGATCGCACATTGTCGGTGTAGCTCTTTTCTTCTTTGTTAGTATTTGATTTCAACTTAATGCAGTACCTACGCAGTAGAACGGTGTTTGTTTTTATTATTTTTAGTATCGTAGGCGGACGCTCACTTAGTGGCTCCGTATTACGGAGAGTTTGTATCCTCGAGTGGAGTTTTCAGTTTGTTTTATGAAGGGTCAATATCACATTATGGGATTATTATGAGGCTATCGTCGGTTCGATTTATTTATTGGCCCAGGGCGGGACCACATTGATATCGTTCGCTTCCCGATACAAATAATAATACGCAACATACTTTTTTTTCGGTAAAAATAATTTTGTCCACAACGGATTTTTTGCTTATTGAGAGAAATAACTATCGGAAATATTTCATGGGTTCGGAGTAGTATAATAATAATAATTATGAACCACCGCTCATTTTATAATAAGATTTTCCTCAGGAAGACTTTGTACGTATATAATCGGGAAGTTCGTCCGTAACTCAGCATTTTCGTTGAAACACTTACCCCACACAATATGTCATTTGTCATAGGTACATTTGTTTTTCACAAAAATAACAAAATTAACCGAACACTGGGAAATATTCAATATACTTTCTATGTCAATAAATAATATAATGTAGGTATCTGCGGGAAATATTATACTATCGCAGAAATAGATAATATGTGATACTTGATCAGAGGTTCCTTCACACAATTGTTGCTAAGGGGGATATTACTGAATCAAACAATGAATGACCCTTTTCTACACCTTTCGTCCGACAGGTTTTGCTGCTAGTTATGAATAATATTTATGTTTTTTCGGTTCAGTTTCATTTTCGGCTCGGTCACAGCCGACAATGGGTGAACCGAATGGAACCGCATATGTGTGAAATAGGCCGTATTATGATCCCGAGCGTAGCGCAACGGGCTGTGCCACGCAGATAGCAACGGGGCCATCGTCAATAAATAACGCCATTGTGTTTCTGATTTACACGCACTGAAAAGCGTTAATATATTAATTTAAATTTACAATAATTCAGCGGAGGTCCCCACAGCCTGACTGTTGTTCCCGTTCCCTACAGGTAGCCCGGATGATTTATGCATATTCTTTTTTTTTTGATCCGATATTGTTGGCTCTTTGTTTACCTTACTTGTTTGAATAACAATTTCCATTTTAATATTCTACCATTGTAAAAATTAGACGGAGTTTGTTTTTAAAAAAATAACTTTATTTCAAACGGTGAAAAAAGAGAATCTATATAATATATGACACAGTAAATTACAAAAAAAAAAACACAGAAAAAAGCATATAAAATGTCATAATACAAATGTTTTTACGCACCATTATGTTTTTTACATAATTTTTCGAAAAAGAATGCAGTGCAAAAAAAATATAAGGTATGTATGTACATTCTTGAAGCCGGGTACTTACTTGAGCTGCCAGCATGAGCCGTTGCAACAATATTATCAAAAGATTGAGTGTGTACGTGGTTCAAAAATCGAAAGCGAGTGGAACGCGTGCGTCCTTTTGATACTATAGATGCAACGGATCGCGAGTATGCGACCTTAACATAATATTTACTTTTCGCGATGAAAAAGTTTCCAATGAAGTGATAATTAAACACTAATACACTGGATTCCTAGGGAGTGGTGCGTCATTGAACAAGACGGCCGTCTTTGAAAATTATGACAATATATTTTGGCGTTAGTTAACCAGATAGACAATATTCTACACTGACATGACACCGCTTTTTATAGCAGTACCGTGTTCCTAGGAAAACAGACCATGAAACAATTATCGCGTTGGTGTCTTATCATTAATCATATACAAGAAAGAGGGATAAAGGACACTTTTAGGACATTTCAAAACAACAACCTTAAATAGAAAACAAAAGTTAATGAATAGGTTCGAGTGCATTCATGTACTTTTCAAATGAAAAGTAGCTTTTACAATAAGCATTTATCAAATCTGTTAGCTGCCAATAAACAAATAATCACAGTATAAAAATATTAATAAACACAAACGTTTCGTCTTGAGTTTTCTCAGATTTAAAAACGATAACTGTTTACGGTAGTTTATAATATAAATTATGCACACATATTTAATTCATTTAATTTAATAATTTACCCAAAAAACTCCACTTGAAGTCCAACATTATGCTCTAGAAAACGTGGAATGGGAATATGATTTGTTTCTTTGCACATATAATATTGTCGAGAGTCGGGTGGTTCAAGGGTGGTTCATCCCTTGTCCAATAATACAATTTTATTTCAGCTCTCGTATGCTGACTCATCCTCGGAAATGAATCTCGAAGCTGCATTTCCTATTTGATACACAGCTAAATCTAACGTATTATACAGATCTTAAAGTACTTAACTTCTCATAGCATTAAGTATCAAACATTTAGACATGGGATAAAAGATGAAGCAAGTAACAACGTTATAAATCGAGTTGTAATAGTTTAATAAAGCTTTCATACGGGCAATTGGTTTAACATTTTCCAAGTATACAAAAGTGTCTATATAATGTATGACACAAATTTTGTTTATTTGTACCTATTCTTTATCTGAAAAAAAAAACAGCTAACAATTTTTTCTTGAAAAGCAAATTTCATCAATCTGCTCGTAGGTATATAGATTTACCAACTTTTAAATACATTCAACGTATCAATATGTAGGTACTAAAAATTGTTTTATTAAAATACTAGCTTTCCCGACAGACGTTGTCCTGTCGACCCTTTGGTCTTAACCAGAGGCGGCCCGTTCATTGTGCACTGCGCCTCCAGAAACAAAAATAAACTAACTAAATAATAACATTAAAATATTAATTCTAAAACGTCCATATTTCATTTGTATTCAAAGTTCAGACGGGATTAACGCGAGAGTATAATTATTTGCGCGCAATTTGGTGGACTTTGTATGAAAAATTTCTAAAACGTCAGAAACGGTGGAGTAAGTGAAATGGGCTGCTGTAAGAATGGACAATTACGTATGCGAGAATGAGAGGGTGCAGGTGCCGAAGACAATAATTTTGTTGTAAGATTATTTCAAAGATGGCATCGCATCATATTCATTCCATACAAATTAATATCATATTTTATATTATTTCTTATCCATTTTTCAATTTTTTATTAGTTATTCTGTTATCCGGAGTGGAGAAAAATCCAAAAAATTACACTTTGGTAGAGTCTGTTTAGCCAATCCGACTTTAATTTATATTAGAGATGTCAATCAATCAATCAATCAATTCTCCCTTTTACACCCCACTCAGGGGCATAGGGAGGCAACAAGAGCTCTCCATTGCGCTCGATCTTGCGCAATGTTTATGACCTCCTCCCACACCATGTCCATGTCCCTCAGCTCTGCTTCGAAGGAGCGGAACACAGTGTGAGAGGGTCTTCCTCGTCTTCGGGACCCTGATGGGAGGAAGAACAGCGCTCTCCTCGGCCAACTGTCATTCGGAATCCTTAACACATGTCCCAGCCAAGTCCATCTCCTCCCCACAATGGTGGAGGTGATGGGCTCACGCTGGGTGCGCCGGCGTATAGCGTCGTTCGTGATGCGGTGGTACCATCTTACACCCAGAATTCTCCTTAGGCACTTCATTTCAAAAGCTGAGACTTTTTGTGCCTGGGTTTTGGTCAGGTGCCAGGACTCACACCCATAGAGGAGAATGGGCAACACACACGCATCAAACAGTTTACATTTCGTCTCGACACTAAACGCCGACGCTTTCCAAATCTTGGTCATGTTGTTAAAGGCGCCACTTGCCATACCGATACGTATCGGGAGCTCAGCCCCGAGGTCACCAGAGGTGGTAATGGTTGCTCCCAGGTATTTAAATTTATCCACCCGGGAGACCTGGTGACCGTCGATGGTTATCAGTAGCTGTTTATCGGGGCAGGCATTACTCGCCATGAGCTCCGTCTTACTGGCATTGACTCGAAGGCCAAGGCGTGCTGTTTCGTCGCAGAGTCTTGAAACACTGCGCTGTAATTCCTCCACTGTCGTACTGAACAACGCTAGGTCGTCCGCGTACTCCAGATCGCACAGTTCGCCCATTAGACCATCTCTCTGTGTTATCGGTATACCTCTTGCTCCTTGCATGGACTTTCTCAAGAGGAAGTCTATTAGAGATGTACCGTATTGCAATACCTAGCTTTCGTTATCGTACATCCGGGATTGATTCTAGATTTCATGCTATTACAATTAAAATTCGCCTAGAATATTAGAATTGAAACTATCTGAAGCATTGTCAGGAGGACCCATAGATTTTCCTACATTATTGACATTTTAGCCAAATCTTCCGAAATGATCATAAGCAAGAATCATAATATGCAAGCTGGAAAATATTATATCGGGTGTGTGGGTAGTTACTTTATTTAGAAAAGCCATCCTGTCTTTGTGTACTTAGCCGCAGAGTGCACAGTAAATGCCATAGACTAATAATAAACCTCCAGGAATTTACGAGGGTATTAAAGCCTTATGAACTCTCAATATCCGCCCTTATGTGGAGTACGTTCCATTAATCCATTTTTTTTCGTATAAACTGGAGACATATAACGATTATTTTTTATCGTCTACTTACTGCGAGTTAAAAATTTGCGTGAATTTTATTTGTCATTGTAGGAATGAAATTAGCATATTTTTTAGTAGCGTCTAATCTACATGTGATCATTCACACGCTAGAGTGCGGTGCTCTGCTTATACGTCTGAGGGAAAGGGAGGGATAACAAAGGATAAGACAGGGAAGAGAACACAGGAAAATAAGACGAATGAAGTAGAAGCTGGATGACGCAAGAGATGGATGGTCTCAACCGTATTCTGTTATTATGAGTGTATTCTTTATTAGACATTCTTGGGGAGTTGGCGTAATAAAATCATTGTCGGATTCCTTCTGCTTTATTTTCTTCATTAGACTTTATTCTTATTTTTCTCAGATCGAGAGCATAAGTACAGCAACATTTTTAAATTAAATTATGCATATATTTTTGCAAGATCTATGAATACCTATAGTTTTAATAAGCAATGAATTCAGCTGCAAGCCATGGAGAAATTTGATGTAAAAGAACTGACATGTTCCTATATTAGGCTGCATTTATACCTAAATAGAGTATATTTTCTTGATGGTTGATATGGTTAAGTCACCCAGGAAAAAACAACGTTAAAGAACTGTCGTCGCCGATTAGTTGTTGTTATCATGGGGTCCAGTATAATTATAAAAAAGTAAACTCTATTTCCAGCTCTGGTACCATGGTTTAAATGCACCCCAACCAAACATGAGGTGCGTTAACATTGTATCCGAATCGTTTGGCATAATCAATAATTTCATTATATGATTTTTTTGTGAATAGATCGTCACCCTCAAAACCTCCATTAGGAATCTGAGGTTTATTAATTTTTGGACTTCACGCTTACACCCCGACGAGATCCAGAAATTTGAGAATTTCTCGATGTTTTGTTAATCGACAACTTTTAAGAATAATAGTTTTAAGATGGCAATTCTACGATTTCAGTTTAGGCTAATGCCTCTTTAAAAAAACTCTTGAGATGGAGTTTTGATGTCAGTCATCTGAATAAAGAAATTTTATATTATGATCAGGATAGAAACAATATTACGTGTCAGCAGTATTGATGTAAGTATATAAACAGCTGACCATTGGAGAGACAAGAATTTAATGTCAGTGCTAAGGTACATAAACTCGGACCACACATCGATTTCGAGTTGCCTATTTTGAAATGCATCGTCTCACATCGTACGTGTTCCGAATATCAAAGTTTGCACTTCCCGATCTCTCTTACAAAATTTAATAACACTATTTATTGTTCGAGTTCATAGTTTATATAGCGTATGATCGTTATTATTAATTAGGCATTCCACCCTCAAAGAGTGATTTGTGTATGATCGTAAATACGGTACTTTCGTCAAAAATTATTTAGATGTAAAGAGAATTGAATCGTTTCAGTTGACAATCTGTGAATGTCCCTCATAGTGCCCCCGAACTTGATTATTAGGCATTCTATGCTGATGTGGTTCAAAGACCTTAATTGCGTGACACCAGTTCTCTTCCGTTTCCGGGTAGGTGACGGGATCCGAGACGAAATTTTGGGGGAACGAACACACTAATGCAATGGTTTCATACACAGAAAAATCTAATTTTATTTCAGTTGACGTGTTGTTTACTGCGGTATCCTAGCTACGCACATTGACACTATAGATACTGATTACACTGTCTCTTTTGCTCTTTTATTATTTTTCTGGCGTCAGTGAAAGAGATAAATATAATATATATTATAATGATTTATACTTGTCTCAAAGAATACCGTGTTGCTATTGTCGCCGACCAGTAGCCATTGCAGTATTGATACAGATTATGTTTTTAAGTCCTTAGAATAAGTGTAATGCTGGGGCTTAGGTTCTTATTGTTATTTAAATAAAAGTTCTTTTGTAATAATTACACACTTATAATAAAAAAACACGGAATATAAAGAAGGCAAACGAGACTCCTAAAACTCACGGATCAACGTTTCATTCGGATCAACGAGATTCAACAACGGATCTCATTTTTTGACAATAGTTCATAGTATTAGGTAAAAAGAATAAGGAAAACATTTTGTTTTTGACAAAAGAACATATTATGTTAATACGACGTCCCAATACTATACGGAGACAAGTCGAAAAAGTCCATTTTGAGTAAAACGCATTTGAAGATTTTGAACAAAGTATTTCTTTGATATCTTTAAAGAAAATAAATGAATTTTGTATATTATCTTGCCATGTTGCGAGAAATATTGTTATTTTTATAAAAAACATAAATTTAGTTTATTAAAATGTTTTATAAATATCTAAATATTTAAAAATACAAAGGTATTTCGACTTAATTTTAACGATAATCTGTCACCCGTAAATTTTTCTAATTCTATACGGAGACATTTGATTTGTCTCTATATAAAATTGAACTTTTTGTGAATTAGTAGTGATTATTAGTACGTATTCTGTGTTCATAATAGTGGGTAGGATTTTTTTAACGGTCGAAAATTTAATTTAAGAAGTTTTATATATATATATTTTTTTATTTATTAGTTAAAAAATATATACAAGTACAAAACATATAGGTACATTAACAAATATATCAAATGAAAAAGTCAATTTTATATGCCCCATTTGAAGTTAGATACTTGTGTATGGGGCAATTTAAAAAAAACTTAAATGGTTAGAGCAATTATTTACAAACAAATCCACAGCAAATTAGAATAAAATAGGTGAAATCAAACAGCAATTTACAATTATTCCTTACACACATACCGATAATAAGTAAAAATATTGCGGAGAAAGGTTAATAATCTTAAAATGGATACGAGAACTCGGAAAATTAAGATGATGGTGGAAAGTATTAATAGGTCAAGAGTCCCAGAATCGCAGATTAGTGAGTTTTAAGCAATTCTTTGAAAAAATATAACCTAAAAATTGTTGACATATAACAAACAACAACAACACTCCCTTTTACACCCCACTCAATGGCATAGGGAGGCAACAAGAGCTCTCCATTGCGCTCGATCCTGCGCAATGTTTATGACCTCCTCCCACACGATGTCCATGTCCCTCAGCTCCGCTTCGACGGAGCGGAACACAGTGTGAGAGGGTCTTCCTCGTCTTCGGGACCCTGATGGGAGGAAGAACAGCGCTCTCCTCGGCCAACTGTCATTCGGCATGAGCATGAAGCAACGGTAAAACCTATAGGAGGACATATAATTTTTATTCCAATGACTGTTAAGCAATTCGTCATCCCGCTGCTTGTCAGCTTTTTTAATTCAATGTTGATCTACTTAGTTGAAATAAGCCCTACTTTACGCATCCTTAACACATGTCCCAGCCAAGTACATCTCCTCCCCACAAGTGTAGAGGTGATGGGCTCAAGCTGGGTGCGCCGGCGTATAGTGTCGTTTGTGATGCGGTGGTACCATCTTACGCGCAGAATTCTCCTTAGGAACTTCATTTCAAAGGCTGAGACTTTTTGTGCCTGGGCTTTGGTCAGGTGCCAGGACTCACACCCAACTGCAGCCCGATTCACGGAAAAGTTTAAGTCTAAGTTTAGTTCGAAGTTCGAACGAAGTTCGATTCAAACTTTTCCGTGAATAGGGCTGCTGGTAATAATAATTGTAGGCGGCGACTATCTACAGTCTATGTACCTATTCACGGAAAAGTTTGAATCGAACTTCGTTCGAACTTCGAACTAAACTTAGACTTAAACTTTTCCGTGATGTTTGATGCGTGTGTGTTGCCAAGATAATGGGGAACCCACACGCACAAACAGTTTACGTTTCGTCTCGACACTAAACGCCGACGCTTTCCAAATCTTGGTCATGTTTTTAAAGACGCCACTTGCCATTCCGATACGTATCGGGAGCTCAGCCCCGAGCTCACCAGAGGTGGTAATGGTTGCTCCCAGGTATTTAAATTTATCCACCCGGGAGACCTGGTGACCGTCGATGGTTATCGGTAGCTGTTTATCTAGGCAAGCATTACTCTTCATGAGCTCCATCTTACTGGCGTTGACTCGAAGACCAAGTTGTGCTGCTTCTTCGCAGAGTCTTGAAACACTACGCTGTAATTTCTCCAATGTCGTACTGAACAACGCTAGGTCGTCCGCGTACTCCAGATCGCACAGTTCGCCCCTTAGACCATCTCTCTGTGTTATCGGTATACCTCTTGCTCCTTGCATGGACTTTCTCAACAGGAAGTCTATGACTATTATGAATATGAAAGGAGCCAGTACGCAGCCCTGTCTGACTCCCGTGGTGATCCTTAAAGCTTCAGTAGGACCACCTGGCGTTTTCACGTTACACTCGGAGTCTTCATACAGGGACTGCACCATTTTAACTATTTTCGGAGGTATACCATACAGAGCAAGAATTTCCCATATTGATGGTCTATGTGGGCTGTCGAAGGCCTTTTCAAAATCTATAAAGCAACAAGCGACTGGAGAGTTAAACTCTTTGCACTGCTGAAAGACGCACCTAGCACAGAAAATTGGGTCCGTGCAGGATCTTCCAGGTACAAAGCCGCATTGTTGCTCTCTCAGAACAGCCATGACAGGCCCCCGAATGCGGTGTAGTAATATCTGAGATAATACCTTACCGGGAACACTCCGTGTCCATGTCTGCTCCCCGGTAGGTGCGGACATCCCGCAGGTCAGTTCGGCTGCTAGCCCTTACCAGGAGATGGTCTATCTGGTTTTTCGTTCTTCTGTCGGGCGAGGTCCAGGTGTATTTATGGATATCCTTGTGGGGGAAGAGAGTTCCCCCTATTAAGAGTCCATGGAGCATGGCGAAACCAATGAGACGGCTTCCGTTATCGTTCATCACTCCTAAGCAATGCTTTCCCATGACGCCTGGTCCATTCTGGGGGTCGTTGCCAACCTTGGCATTAAAGTCCCCCACAACTATTAGACGATGGCGCCTCGGAACATGGGACACAACTGCGTCCCCATCCTCAGTGGGAGCATAGCATGGAAGGACCGTCAGTGTTTCGCCACTCATCTTAAAGGACGCACTCATCAGGCGGTCAGAAACAGGTTCCCAACCAAGAAGGCGAGAGAAGGCATATTTACTTAAAAGTAGAGCAACGCCACGCATCCGTGCAGTCCGGTGGCCAGAGTGAAGCATGACATAATTGCCAGCATCACTCTGCCCCGAGCCTGGGATGCGTGCCTCACTCAGTCTCAGGATATCTAGTCCATAATCTCCCGCCAACTTGGCAGCAACAAGCTCCCCCCCCCCGCCCTCAGAGTGCGGACATTCAGAGTCCCGATTTTTAAGCTCTTGTTCTTAAATCAAGCCGTTGTCAACAAAGGCCCACCTGATGGGGTCAAGGCGTCCGAGGCTTAATTCTGTTGCCTTTTCTGACCGATCGTTTTAAGGACGTGAGGTGGTCAACCCCACGGTCCCGATCTGATTTTTCGATTTCCTGCCTCTTACAGGATGCTCGAAAAACCAGCAAAAAGAGTAAAGGTGCTATTCTTAGCCGACAACCCCACGGCAAATTGATGATGATGACATTAAAGATTCGATAAATTTTATTTACTCATAGTATCCAATACAATTTTCTCCGATAACCAATATCTTGTGCTAATTTTCAAATACCAATAGGTATAAGTTTTTCATGTACCTAATAAAATAAATATCCAAAAATATCTTAATCTTGCAGAGGAGTCAACCAGTCATTAATATTCACTGTAATCTGGAACCTTAATATTAACTGTAATAGGTGGATTTACGTTTTTTTTAACAGAAAATTGGGGATTGTAAAACATGAAATAATGAAGAATATAATCAATATTACTTTTGATTTATCAACTAAACCTATACTAGAGACCTTAATATGTTGTTTAATATCATAGATATAAATTACTAGATCCGGCGTTTCATATAAAAAAAGTTTTAATTATGGATAGAAACTACTATATAGTAAGTGTCAAAAATTGCAATCTAAGAGCTTATGAATTTAGAAATGTATCAAGTACTGTTTTGTCAAGTCTTTTATTATGTTTAAAATTAAGATTCATGATTTTATTATTGATAGAATGGTTCTTTTCAAGGAAACTTTTGAGTTGTCTCACTATAGAACTAGATCTTTTCAGTTGTTGGCGGTTCTATAGGCGGACATCTAAGATGTCCGCCTATAGAACTAGAATGAAAGTTAATCATTGACAGTTCTTAAGTGAGACATTTGAGTTGTCTTCTTATTGAACTGAATGTTCAATTTTTTTTAAATAATTCCATGAAAAGACATCTTTTATAAAAAAATATTTAGGACAAATTTGACTTATCTCTCTAAAGAAATAGAAGCAGACCATCATTTGGAATCGTTTTGTATCAATAACTCAAATTTGATAATTTTTGACTTGTCTCCCTATAGAATTGGGACGACGTCCACGTTAATCTATACTAATATATAAAGAGGAAAGATTTGATTTTTTGTTTGTTTGTTTGTTTGTTTGCATCGAATAGGCTCCAAAACTACTGAACCGATTTGAAAAATTCTTTCACTTTTGGGAAGCTACAATATCGGCGGTGAACATAGGCTATATTTGATTTCCAAAAAAAGTGGGTAACCTACGAAAACTTCAATAATGTAACCCAAGGTGTAAAAAATTTACCTAAAATATTCTTTTTATCGCGAACGCTGTGAAAACTAATGATGATAGAATAAAACAATGTACTACAATTTTGTAGAAGACATCATTATTTACAAAAAGTATCGCGACAGCATATGTCTAACTATTATAGTTATGCCACAATAAGTGTTTTTTTATTTAAAAATAATCAATAAAATGTCACCTCTAGAAAAGGCTCTTTATTGGTATCTTGGTATTACTCCTTATTAAAATAAATAAGTTCATATTCAAGTCTGCTTCAATATGTTTGTATAACTTTTTGAATTATTCAATTCGGACATTCCATTCGAAAGTTATCACGAGTTTAAAAATGTGAGTATTGGAAAAAAAAGCATAGTCTCTTATCATCTCAACTTATCCGATGCAGAGTGCGTACGGGAGCCGGGGAGGGGACTGAGGGGAGCCGGGGAGGGGACTGAGGGGAGCCGTGTCAAGTTTAGTAGAAATACCGCGCAAAGTAGTCACGCTGGTAAAGTGACGTGACACGATACATTGCAATGCAATTATTCCAGATTAACATATGCTATAAAATATTTTGAAAAAGTTAGGGATCTGTATGAAAACTAAATTATTTTTAAGTATCTATCTACCCGTGCGAAGCTGGGGCGGACCTCTAGTAATTAGATATTTATAATAATTATTGTAATAAACTTTAGTGAAATTCCCATAATTGGAGTAGTGAGTACAATGATAATAAAGTTGAAAGTGGAAATTTTCTTGATGAGGTGTGTTTAATTTTAATGAGATACAAAGAACAAAATTTCTGTTACAAATTTATATGTAGATAATAAAAGGAAAGGGTTAGAATGGAATAACACACGGTTTTTGTGTGTGAATGTGAATGCGAAAGAGAGAACTTAAAGGTTCGTAGATATCATCAACATAATAATTATTCTGTTAAGTATTTTTGTACGTGGAAACATCACGTTGAAAATACAAATGCTACGTCAGATATTATTCTGTACAGAGCCGTGCATAAGTGTTCTTAAATACAAAAAAAATTTTTTTTTTAGTTTCATCTTGGTAATATTTCGATAAACACAGATAGCCATCCTTTGAAAACAAAACTATTTATGTAAATGTAGCATGGAATTATCGTAATTATCGAATTATGTAGTATGAAAATGTAATAAAAAGTCTGAAGATTGATGAAGATGAAATACAATTAATAAATGCACTAAAAAATAAAAATCTTATAAACTAATTTTATAAACATTCAAATAAAAACATGAAGTATTCCACATTCGAAGCTTGACATTTATTTAATTACATTATACCTCAAATTCGGTCGGTAAAACAGTAGCCTTTTTAAATTAATTGGGTATTCCAATCAAAGAGGGTGCTTAGCTAAGACTGAAACGATGAGAGCATTAGCTTTGAATAAAAAAGTTCAAGAAAACTTGGGTAGGTGAGTAGGTAGACTCCTATAAAATTATTATTGAAGTTATTTTTTCAAGCCGGACTATTTGACTGAACAATGTAAAGCAAGACGGGTAAGCAAGCTAGTAACAGATATTTTGTAGGTGGCGGGTCGTGGTTTTATTCAAACACCATTGCTTTATCATTAGGCGCTGCAGACATAGGGGGAGGGAATACATTTGAATCCTAAAATTACTCACTTCTCCATTTATCGAAATTGTTTCCCCCTCAAGTTTGGTCAGGCCTATAGCGAAAAGTTATTTGAATCGGGTGTGGATGGTACAGTTTTCACTCAATCCTTTTCGCTTTTGTGCCAGTACGTCGAGTTCTCATTAAAGGGATTTAAAACAGTTTATAATTGGAGTTGAATGACAAACGAACTTTTCGTGACACGTCTCAATACTTTCACTTAGTTATATTATTTAACAAAAAGAAGAACCCCATCACCGTGTGACGGATTTTATACTGCATAAAATCCGTGTCTGTCCGAGCCGTCATGAAAATTAGTATCTTAGCCCGAAACATCCAAAGCAAACATTATTATTGTATTAAAATTATCACTATTTCAATAACATACATTTTATAAAAATAACCAAAACCTATGAAAGTATACTGTTCAAGCACATACCTACGAATAGATAGGTACTTACGCGTTTTTTTAGCGTGACAGAGATAGTTTGCCGGACTGCTATAAGATTATTAATTTGCAATTGATTAAATGCCTAGCTGCTGCTATTTCGCCTGTGATGTGTTCTGGAATTTCGAATGTACAAAAAAATGAAAAACATTTTCACCTATGTGATTTTACTCCATATGGATTCTATCGTACAACTTTCAAATGTGTTTTTTTTTTAATTTTTTAACCCATCACTCTGTATCTCCTTTATTAACATTAACATCAGACTGACGGCAAAACTGGATAGCTACCAACCAAGGGAACAGGCGGGCTTTCGAGAGGGATTCGGAACAAGTGATCACCTCCAGACTCTGAAAAATGTCATCCAGAAACAGAGCGAGTACAATATGCCACTGACACTCTCATTTGTGGACTTTGAGAAAGCTTTCGACTTCGTCGAGATCTGGGCAGTCATGCGAAGTCTTGATAACCGTAGGATTGATCATAGATACACGAATATTTTAAAAAATATCTACAAGTGTGCTACCTCCACTATCCAACTCCATGAGCCATCAAACAAAATCCATATCCAGAGAGGAATAAGACAGGGGGACACCATATCTCCAAAGCTGTTCACACTGGCGTTGGAAGACGTATTCCGAAAACTGGACTGGGATGATTATGGCATCAATGTAGACGGAGAAAGATTGACAAACCTGAGGTTCGCAGATGACATTGTGCTCTTCGCCAACACAGAAGAAGAAATTACTATGATGTTGGCTGACCTCAAAAATGAATGCGGTAAAGTGGGATTAAAAATGAACATGAGTAAAACCAAAATCATGTCTAACACAAATCTATCCCAACCGATTGCAATTGGAGGTCAAAATATATCAAGGGTTGAGTCCTATGTCTACCTGGGTCACACTGTTAAATTGGGAAGGGATAACATGGAAGCCGAACTGGAAAGACGAAGAGCTTTAGGATGGGCCGCATTTGGAAAGTTATCAAATGTCCTAAAATCCCCAAACATTCCCATCCATCTGAAGAAGAAAACATTCGATGCATGTGTACTCCCAGTGCTCTCCTATGGGTTCGAGACATCCGCTCTAACGAAAAGAATCATGCACAAACTTCGTGTTACTCAAAGAGCAATGGAGAGAAGAATGTTAAATATTACACTTAGGGACCGAAAAACGAATGCATGGATTAGGGAAAAGACCAAGGTAACAGATGTGACCCAAAGAATCGCAGAGCAGAAGTGGAGCTGGGCAGGTCATGTGGCGCGTATGTCTGATGGCAGGTGGACGAAGAAAGTGCTGGACTGGAGGCCTAGAACAGGGCGCAGAAGCGTGGGTAGACCCCAGACAAGATGGTCCGACGACGTTAAAAGGGTGGCGGGCCTGCACTGGAAGAGGGTGGCGTCCGACAGAGATGTATGGAAGTCCAAGAGGGAGGCCTTTGTTCAATTCTGGACACAAGAAGAAGGCTGAAAGGAAGGAAGGACTGTATCTCCTGTAAGTAAAAGACGGATATAGCTATAATTCTACTTTGGGGGGTTGCTCAACATAACATTTTAATTCCGATTCAATTGAAATTTCAATAACGATGTCATTATGATGTTTAGATTTTGGTAACTAAGCATGAAAAGAATTCTCGATTGGTATGTTTTGAATCCGGTATTGCTCCGCGAAAAAAATGTGTAAATAAGGATTTATACAAGCAAGTACATTTCTTATATTAGTGCGCATTTTATTTAAATGCTTTCATGAATTGTATAAAAATTAACACAGTTTATTTATTTAAAAATATCATTATCGTCTTGTAACGTCACCTACAGCAGTATTTGAGAATATTCAGATATCTTTGGAATATTTTTTCTGTAAACGGTAACATGAAAAAGTTGCGGCTTCGATGATGAAACGCTGAACCACGTCCTTTTCGGTTGCCCCTTGAGAGATAGATTCCAGCTCTACCACAGAATCCCAGACGTTGAGTACCCACTGAGTGTGGAGTATTTATTGAGTCTGGGATCTGTGGATATTTATCGATTGTTGTATAGGTTTATTGAGAAGAACATTGTGATTATCTAGTATACAAAATTGACTCCTGATTGTTTTGACTTGCATATTTTGTTTACTTTTTGTTATATGAATGAATAAACAACACATTTTTTTATAAATCAATGATTCGTCAGTGGCATGATATCATCCAAGCATGGATGCAATGCCATAAACAAAAAAAAAAAAAAAAAAAAAAACATGAAAAAGTTCACTAATTCGCGATTGAGTTTTCTGACACGATGTGTATACTAACATTGAAACCGGAATTGAATTTCAAAGGTAGCCCCTGGTCATCTTTGAGGGAGTTGGTGTTTTGCATCAACTTTATTCTCAATGGACCACCTCTTCTTTTTCTTTCTTGTTAGTTATTCATTCGTTCAATAATAATATGCCCAAGGCATTTCAATTGGTTTAATTTTTACTATCATATCAAACAAAGTCTCAAATAGTTTTCTCATACCTTTCTATATTCCACAGTTGTTAAACCTCATTTTGACACAATATCTAATTGTGAATCCATCACCAATATGAGAAAAAACATTTTTTTAAAGGTATTTGATCAGAGTTTGATTTTTTTTTACTAAAAATGCAAATTTGCGAGTATATGGGTCAAAATGAAAGAAATTCTCATTTAATATTTTCGATAAAATTTCTGATACGCATCTGCATGAATATTATAGGACGAACTACACAGTGTTATAGTGTAGCGTTTATTCAGCTATTCGACCACACACGAACGACTTCACCGGAATATTCCCCAACCTCTGTCTCCAGTTTATTTCACCTTCCTTCTGGGACCGTTTATATTCGAATATCTTTTTCATAATATTATACGTCTTTACAGCTTGGCCATCCGTGCATATTTTTGTCCTCTACAATGTACCCAATATCTATATATGTATGATCCCTCTTTAAGTATTCCACGTTATGGAATAAAAAGTGCAGACTACTTTGTAGTCAAAGTGAACACAAATACACATTCGATATCTTTCACATAAAGTAAAGCTTGTGTTGTGAAAGTGGAAATGGTTACGACCTCCAATTCGCTGTACGTAAGTACGAAAGTCGTGGACTGATTTGCCCTGCTCTTTAGGAATAAGTGCGTTTAGTAACTATATCAGGATAATGTTTTTTGATTGAAATCAAACGTGACTTTAATTGTTGCATTTTAAGTGGATACCTAGTTTTGATTCTTATTTATTATTTTGGCTTAAAATAGTAAATAAGAAGAATGTCAATATTCAAATAAATTAACAAATATACTTATCAATTTATTATTTCCACGTAATTTGAGTAAATATTAAGAGCAATGAACATAAAAGTAATCCCAATTAACTATGAGACTTTTTTTAAACCCTGCACTCTCGAATGATTAGGGGTAATTTTAACAAAATAAACATGGCTTTATTTTTTTTTCTAAAACTTTCCATCTCTCTTATATCGTACTATATCCATCTCTTAAATCCGTCAAATATAAAATGAAATATCACCCAAAATAGCAATAATCAAGTGCTGAAGTTGGTGATTACCCACCAATATTGAATTGAAGAATTTGTGTATAGAGGCTTTAGAAAAGCTATTTAGCTTTCTTGAAAAATTCTAAAATTTGAAGTTTTATCTCTCTAATACTACCACTAGATAAAAATATATTTAAAATCAGTAAACGGTACCTAAGGAATTCCACTCCGTTAATACTACAATGTTGTTTGTTGTTATGCAAACATTTTGTTCCGTTACAAAAAAAGGTAGGTATACCGCGCTGCTGTGCCAAAAAAAAAACAATGTCCGTTGTGTGAGATCATAGATATTTTTTCAATTAGAGAATTTCTCTTTGTAGTGGATAAGTTTTGTTCTTGCTTTCATGACTTAATGATGATGGTGAAGAGAAAAAAAAGCCGTTGGTAATATTTCTTTTGTGCGCTGAGAAGTAGAAACCTCCCGCCCCGCGAATAATGCACAAGCAATGTTCCTCCGCCGTCACCTTTTTAGGCCGCACTCACCTAATATCCATTGTTTGTAGCTAAAAATAAAGAAAGTTTCTTTCCGCTACACGTGTGAGGAAATATCACGACAGGTCTCATAAAGTGCGATATCAATCCTTGTCACATTTGGGCGAGTTTGTGGTGTGGTTTTTACAATACATTAACTAAGTGTTTCCCCCTTTTTTATTAACACTCTTTCCGACAATCCTGTATGTTTTGAAATCCTTTTGAATGACTTACTGTTTTCAATTCCAAAGAAAATTTCTATTTATCAAGTTTTATGTGTATCTACCGTTCTTTTTAAATCATACAGCAGAGAGGTTATTTCAGATATTCAAGCAACGACGTCCACAACTGCTAATCTTATATTCAAAAGCTCCTTATAAAATTGTTTTTGGGTGGTTTCGTGACTGAAAATCTTGTGACTGGATGGAAGAATTTAATTGAGAAATTTGTCTTTTGCGATGGGATCACTCTAAGAATGGATTCATCTTCGAAGGTTTATTAATTATCGTCTTTCATTGTTTTTTTTTTGGTCAAAAACTTGGTTAGCCTGATGACGTAATGTTTCAATCTTCAATCTTCAAACATCATCCCAATTTTCTCATTTTAAACTAGCTTCATGCGATAATTCATTTTTGTTTCGAAGTTTTTATAAAACAATCTTGGAGACTCTAGTTCAAATCAAATCCATTGCCAAGTGTTAATTCTCAAAAAAGCTAGTCAAGTCGTTTTTATTTAAACTAGGTATTATAAGATTTTTTAATAATTAATGCTGTGTATTCTAATATTATGAGTAGGTATAAATTTATGTTACCACAAAGCCATTTATTTGGAACAACTTTTAATATAAGTATTTAACATATTATTTCGCCTTGCGTAGGTACATCACAATCCGTACCTCTGTATAAGTAAATTAAAAGCACAAAATGATTCAAAATACAAAGAACATTAAATTTTCTGTATGTGTTTAGTTTATTCCAGCAATAAAAACAACTGTTTATTAAAACTTTTTTTCAAAATAAGTTGCTTATAATTTAATGGCCTCGTTACTCACACGACATAATTCTGCCATGCCCTCGAACACAAATCCTATTAATTCCTACTTGCAACTTTCAATCTTGTGTACTAGTTATTTGTTTAAACTAAAAATCAACTTTTGTTTTTTAATCTCCAATATAAATTCATAAACAATAATATACTCGTTACTATATTTTACGATTCGTTTGATGTCTGATTTTGGTAAAGTTTCACCTTTAAACACGCTTAACGGTAACGCAAGTTTTTTGTGCACATATTATGACTCCAACTAATCTTGATTATTATTGTGATGGGTTTTTCTAAATTATACACTTGCCAGTTACTTTGGTCATTTCTTCTCTTTACTATTTTTGGTCATAGATCTGTTTTTTTTTTTCAAGAAGGTAGGTACTCCTAGGAGGTCGAGTTCCAGCGGTCGCTCCAATTCTTCGTGGATATTTATTATTTGGCGCTATGTGTGGTATTCTAGATTCGTCCATTCCTTTGAGATGGTCTCTCCAGAACCTTCGTCTATCTCTGTTGTATCATAAGATATCTTTGATCCCCCAGGTCCCAGCGTCCTCCCTGTGATTGCCTTTATTTAAGACCTAGTTCTGGATGTGTGGGCTCTTGTTTTTACTGTCATGATTGTTCAAGTAATTTACGTTGAGGAAATGCGTTATTGATGTATACCAATGGACTGATTTGTTCTTCGAAATTTTCAAAACAATCTTGATGGAAATACGTGTACTACAGAAGTGTCGTGTAAGGTTGAGTAGGGAAGCATTCAGGTTTTATAACGGCAATAGACATTCGTACCTATTCGGGCGTGTGTTTAAAGGAATATAGCGCGGCTGTTAAAACGCAACTAATACGTGAAATTAAGGTGGTTCACTTTAATAAAGTAAGGTCTCGTTAAAGAGCAACTAGGTAGATATTATCTCTAGACACTAAGTGTTTTATGCTCATGTAATGAACTATAAAGTATACCGCGTAACGATTATTACACGCGGGGTGTACAAACCTACGGAGCCTCAACTATGTTCGGTTTTAAAATCGCGACCTTAATGCTTGGATATATGAGGAGGCAGTTAAGAAATTCATTTCGAATATCTACCAGTGTCGTATGGACCGAATTAAGGTGCTCTAAACACCACGACGAAACTCTCGCCCTGTGCCATTAAAGGTAATATCAAAGTTGTCGCAATAAACAAGAAATTAACAAGTCAGTATTTGTTTGGCCAATTTCCATTAGTTCTTGGACAAACTTATCATTTATTAAACTAAAAGCCGTCTTCGGTATTGTATGAAATAGTAAATTGAATGCAGAGTAAGTATTTCATACCGAAGTAACCATATATGTAACACGTAATTGATAATGGACATCATATTCACGTAATTGATAATGGACATCATATTCACGTAATTGATAATGGACATCATATTCACGTAATCGATAATGGACATCATATTCACGAGGTTGATACCTATCTCAAATTTTGCGTTGTGTTTTATAAAGTAAGTACTAGATTGTCCTATCTTTAGACTTAAAATATTAAATTCAAATTTTTATACTTAATGATAAATTAATTACCTATTTAACCGTTACATCTGTTTTGATTGATGCACACAGTCACATTATGCTTACAGGCACTTCCTATCAATTAGCTGTCGGATGTAAGACGCCAATTAAATTAAAAAAAAATAGAAAACCTTATAACAAAGTTTTTGAAAAGCATAATTTTGCCTACTTAAAGATTTCTTACATTTTATAATATTCACCCCAACTTTCTTATTTTTTTTTCTTTCGTGAGAACTTCCCTGAAAAAAAGCAAATACAACAAAAAAGAATAAGCGAAATTGATCCAGCCGTTCATGCGATATGCGATGATCGAGATTTCTCACCCTTTATGTTCTTCAACTGTAAATAGTCTTATAAAGTCCTCCAAATCGCCGATTTTAAAAAATTACCATCGTCTTTTTGTTAAACTTTTTAGAAAGTGCTAGTTATGTAGGTAAAAAGTACCCTCTCTTGGTATAAAAGTTGTATCTTTCATGTTGTTAATATAAAATAATAAAGCAGAGAAAATAAATATTTCACTTATAGAAGTCCCTCGGAGTCGACGATCCACGCAGCTCGATACGAGGCGCTGAGCTTTTCATTTTTATAAGTCAATAGGTGCAACGTCACAACCGGTTTGTTTGCAGTGAGATTGCGTTATTTATTCGGAGCCACTTAGCCGACGACTGCATTGAAAAAGCGAATTACATATAGTCAGAGGCTTATTGCAGAAAAGTATACTCTTTACCCTTGACATTACACAAGTGTTTCATTTAGATAAAACTTCCCCCTTTCATCCCGGTGAATGTTTTATACGCACCTCTCGACTCCTGCCTTATATTTCCAGACAGCTCGGTCGTTATTATTTCGTGCTTTATGATTATTATTTTTTTTTAAAGCTTTTCAAAAAACTCTTTTTTTGAATATTGACAACCTGATCGAAGACAAAATAGTGTCATAATGTTTTTATATTGTTTGCAAATCAAAAGAGAGTATGTAATTGTTTTAATTTATAAAGAAAATCTACTCCATCCATCCCACTTTTATCAATGATTGTTGAACAAACTTGTGAATTGACGGTTATATTATTTGCCTGTCTGTACTTTGCCTTGCTTTGATGGGAACAGCGAAACTGAGCTACCAAACCATAAGCTAAGCAGTAACAAAATACAGTCAGATACATAGACTACATAATATACAAATTAAAAAAATACATCTTGCGATATTTTTACGTTAAAAACGTCAGTATAGCCAGCGGAACATATTGCCTGAGGCATTTTTTCCAGTCAACCTGAAAAACTCTGATCCCTTGATCCATGCCTCTTACGTAATCAAATGAAAAAAAAAAACATAATCAAGGTTAGGGGGAAGTGTTTGTCCAACAATGAACACGAGAGTAGCAGCCCGATTCACGGAAAAGTTTAAGTCTAAGTTCGAACGAAGTTCGATTCAAACTTTTGTGAATAGGGCTGCTGGTAATAATAATTATTGTAGGCGGCGACTATCTACAGTCTATGTACCTATTCACGGAGGGTTTGAATCGAACTTCGTTCGAACTTCGAACTAAACTTACACTTAAACTTTTCCGTGAATCGGGCTCCAGGGCTGACGAATGGAAGAACGGAATCAAGGAATGGATCAAGCTAAGTGTCATTGACCTCCTCCCACACCACTATATCCAAGGAATGAAATACAGTTTGCGAAAATGTTCTTCGTTTAGAAGTAAAAGAACGCCATCAGAATCGAACTATTTTCCAAAGTACTGCTGAGTTCAAATAAGTTATTCAATGTTTTGATTTCATGATGTTTTTGTTTCATGTACATATCTTTCCACTGAGTTCAATCAATTAAATGATAATGTAGCAATCAAGATAATAATAAAATAATGGCGAGCCATAAATATACCGTTTCCGCCTGTCCTCATTCCAGAGATAACTTCTTCCTAAGAACTCTCCAAGATATTTTTTAACGATGAATTAACTAATAAATCTCTTCTTGAAATAGATTATATCAATCTTCCACTGCTCGGCGTACCTACTAATGGCTCAGCAATTCTGAATGGAGATTAACTTTATAGGACAATTATTATTATTATTTTTGCCTTATACGGAGCCATAAATAGGTTTATTTCAAATGTTGTGTATTATCCGACTGATTTGTTCAAAATGTGCTGTGTGCATTTTACGAGTTGAATGAGATTCAAAGACTTTTCTCGTGTCCGTTGTTGTATCTTACTACTTAGCAGACTATAAGATGGGATAAGGCGGGGCATGGATGACCGATTTCTCGGAGAGATAATACGATGTACAATCCTTAAAAAAGTCGGTTCTATTATTCATTCTATTTCACTATTACATAATATATTAGTGTCGCGCTCGGTGTATTAAAAAAAACTTATTTTTGTATTTGATTGTTATGAACATGAACAATGTACATAATTAGAGCCTACAATATAATGACATTTATTGAAAAATAAACAAAAAATGTTTCTTCCTTATCTGTTATATTATATTCCCATAACTAGTTTCATAAGATCAATATTACTTTCGATTAGAAAGTAATATTGATCTTTATTATTATTTTTATTATTGATTTTTAGTTTTATTTTTCTTTCTTTTCGAATTTATCTTAGTGGAATATCGCTTGTCACAACGTCGCTAAAGGTTGGCGCTACTCAAAAATAATTTCTTTTTCGTCTAATTTTCTACATAATAACACTGTGTCCTGTTTATTCTCGAATATTATTTCTGGCACGCAGATTTCCGATTGTGCCTCAAACCTTTTGGTGGGAGTCCAGGAACTCTGTTGATTGATTGTATTTCGTCTGCCGCTATTTTTAACCGTTTCTAGATTTTCTCCAGCCTGCTCTTTCTACCCCGTCACATGACATACTTGACTTGGCTGATTTTCCGAATTTCAGAGTTTCTTACTTTGTCTCAAATGGTTAATCTCACGATAGGGAGTTGAATTTTCGTCCCGTTGGTTCTTAGGACACTACCCTTCGTTTTCGCGTGGTCAAAAACACTGATCTATCATTCTCATAAGTCAAATATTTTTTTTTTTTATTTATAAAAAATGCCATGAAACATTAAGATAAACTACAAATCCGTGTATATAACTTACGAAAGACTCAGTAATAAATACTGCCATGAGATAATTCTAATGAACGCCTTTCTCTGGTTACTTTTTATCCCAGATCTGCTACTTGCATTCAATGGTGTTACCCCCATATTTTATGTTTTTTTTCTATGTTTCATAGTTAGTATTATGTACGAGTATATTAGGATTGTTGATATTTCATATACACATAAAGAAAAAAAAAACAAAACAAATCTTAATCAATTCACCCCGACAATTTTATTATAGCGATTTGGCCTACCCCGCTAGTAGACATTTTTATTAATAATATTTTGTTTCACATAGCAAAAATATCAACCCTCTCTTATATTATATTACTATAAGGGTAATAGCGACCTATATTTTGGAACTGAGAACATTGATACGAACTCATTATTGTATATAAACAAAAACATCAATTTTATGTATGGGGATAAAATAGAGGTTTTTATGCTCTTTTTTGAAATGAATGAATATAGGATCCATTAAAAGGACCACAAATCTTTCACACTAGGGAAAGTTTGTACCGTGAAAGGTGAAAATGGTAAGCTCCGCGTATCGAGCCGGAAATTATAAGCAAATTATAACTTTTTAATGAATAAAAAAATTTAATTCACAAAAAAGTAATCAATAGAAAAAATATACATTTTTTTTCCAGAAATAGTTGAAATAATGACTCTCCAATGTTTTGAAAAAGACCTCATAAATATAAAACTAGTTTTGATATTAAAGAGCGAATATTTGAAACGAAAATACAGTTAAGTCGGGTATAAATTTTCCGTTAAAACCTAAATATTCATAAAGCCATTGTGGAGGATGTCTGAGTTTTCCTTTTTTGGTTTATTATAGCACCGTGTTAAGTCGAAGTCAACCTGCTACAAAAGCATTGCAAATCAACATCACAAAGAGCATTAAAGTGTTTTTTTTTTTAACAAAATAGAAAACTTCTAAAAAGTATGTTAAGCGATATTAATATTTGGAGGAGTAATAAAGTGCAGGAGGGGTGTAGTTACAGGAAGCCGCCCTTTGAATATTCCTGAAAAGAAGTGAGAAAACAAGGTAACAAAAGTGACTTCATCCCTCGGGTCTTTAGGATGTTTTGAAAAATAACTCCAGAATATAAAATATTTAAAGATATCTTTTGAGATTTGTAAACATGGTTTTTTATTCATTCCAACATTCTCATAATAACAAAATACTCCGATGGGCTACACGACAGTCCCGGCTTCGTGTTTTCATATATTTTTTTTGTACGAAACTTTTACAACATTAGTTGAAGTTATATTAATATTTTAACATATTTCTATTATATTTTATAAAAATTAATCCCTATTTTCTTTGATCACGTAATCACTCGTGAACGACTACACTAATTTGGCTAATTCTTTTTTTTGTGTTTGTATTGGGACGAGGTTTTTATGAAAAAAAAAGAAAATGACAAGGAACGTTATAAAATTTAAGGAAACCTAACGACCATAACATTAACAAATTCTAAGTAGATACTTTTGACAAAATGAACTTTTCTTAAGTAACCTTATAGAGATTAACCTTATAGACGTTGTCCTGTAGTCCTTACTATAAATAGGTACTTATTGATTTCAAATTCGTAATTTATACACAATTACGTTTGATTATTAAAAAAATATTTCTGAAAGGTTTAGATAAATTCTATCAAAAATCTGCGTAGCAATGTTTTGAAACTCAATGGTTAATAAAACTCAAGTAAATAAAAATTGTGTTGTTATGGAATTTTTCACAGATGGCGTTTTTATCAGTAGGTGCCTTTTATATTATAGATGCGTAGCTATTACGGGATATCTCTCGGGTCAGCTAGTAATACATAAAATAAAAACGCAAGAAGTTTCAAAATGTTTAATTTTATACCGATGACAATACAAATGAAGTAGGATACATCGTAAAAATTGTTGATAAAAAAAAATTTAGAATTTCGAAGCATTTTCAAGTGTTTAATTAAGTGTAGGTACCTTAATAAAAAGGACAAGTATATATGGAATCGGTTAAATCATTTTTTCTGCAAATTTTACCTAGCTGTTTCTTTAGAGATGCCACAGATTCTACTTACATATAGTATTAATAATAATAATGATTTTTTTATGAAGCAATGTTGAAAATACCGAGAAATCCTGGCAAACTGAGTAAATAAATAATTCATAAACATTATGATTCTAAGTAATAATAACGAATAGGGACACATAAAAGCGTATTTACATGAAAGGTTACAATGACCTTTCAGTTTCTTGAATAAATACTAGGTAGATTCCCGTTGTTTTACCTTCCATTATTAATTACCCTCAACTAAATAAACGCTGAGTCGTGAAGCAGTCCAATGTTTAGAATTGGGCCAAATAATTTAGATTGGTCTGTCTATCTATACGGAGTTGTAGAGAGCGAGTCACGTAGGGATGCCAATCTTGCAGATAATCAAATACCTCGTATAAAATAAACTAATTAACTACTATGTACTAAATGAAGAGCGGTTGAATGGTAAGCGCGACAATTTTTTTCCGTTCTTTTAAACGCGTAGATACCATATTACCAAAGATTTGAAGATAAAAAAAGGAGTTATTCATTTGTACTACTCATAAATTATTTACGCATCACCATAAACTATTTTTTGAGGGCGACTGCACCTTTTCTCAGACGGAAAATGACGGTCAGCATTATTTAAAAGTTTTTTCATACCTACCTACGTCGTTTTATTTTAGGGGATTGACTTCCACGACCAAGTGATGAAAGGTAATTTTAATGGCGCATACGTATTATATCTGCGCCGCGAGCGGTAACGTAACGCATGCAACGAACTAACATACCTTAGTTGCGCGCACGCGAATCACATATTAGGTACATACGTACTAGGAAATTTAGTTCGTTGGATACAAGATACAACGTTGCATGCGTTGTATCTTGTATCCAACGCTGTATCTTGTATCCTCGCGGCGCAGAATGTACGCGCCATGAGAATGCTACATAATATGATTCAAAAGAATATTTTATTAAATCCTTGTCACATATTTTAAAGTGAATACAGTGTGCATTGATTTATGAAAATCAAAATAAAGAATATCGAAAACGGGTGTAGGTATGTAACTATTTATTTTACTATTTTTATTCTCTTAATACTTTTTTCCCATAATTCATTAGGGTAAATAATTATTATTTCAATTAAGAACATAATAATAAACGAAATAATATATAGGTAGGTACTTATGCATTAATTTTTAGTCAAACACTATGGCTTCTTGAGAATTTTAGTATTTCTTAATGACTCGACCTTTACAACGAAAAGAAAGGGAGGTAAGATTCCTACGTTGTGGAAGGGTGGGTAACAAACTCGCGCGAGAATTATTCAACAATCTTCTTAATTCTTGTTTTATGCCCAAATCTAAAGATCAAATTTTGCGGCTTTGCAAAACGAACGTTTACACAAAAAGTATTCGAAATATTTTCAGCCGAATTCCTTCTCCCAAGTTTTCTTAATTAGTTTTCGATCAAAAATTTAGGGAATATAACAAAGGATTTTGGGGATTAGGCAGGCAGGTCGCTCGGAATTCAATTCTTATTACCTTAAACGTATTATCTCGAGGATTTTTTTTTTTCACTTATAAGATAATCTTTTTTTTGTTTCTTTCACATCACAAAAAATGGTTAAATCGAGTTATTCATTCGTTCGAAATTATTTTATATATTTTTATTTAATCCAGGGAGGTATGTTTTTTTTTTATTTTTGATAAATTGTTACAATCATGTTAGACTGTAACAAGGAGAAATGTTATTAAGTCCATTCTATACGGCGCGGTATTAAGGTTCAGATTATATTATAACAATAATAAGTAAGATACATCGCTCATTAGCAAACGTCCAAATTGTGTATTATCTTTCTTTTACGATGTCTATAACAATTTACGTAATCAGGAAGCTTTAACGTTTCCTTCCAACAACGTAATACGTACGGACGTGAAGGTTCCGATGAAAGCTCCGAGACATGTAACCAGGTTGGTTCGTTCAAAGCAAATTTACAAACTATACCGGGACTTCTTCATGTTCTTTCTGTTTCATGCTTGGTTTTCCCTGCATTGGTACTCGACTAGTAGTCCTAAAATATTTTTATTTTGATATTTTGAGGTTAAGAAATCTGGCGCTGTTTTATATTATGAGCAACATTTGCATTTGGAGCTACCAAGAGGGGTTGTTTATCGGTAGAAAAAGTATCGGAAGACCAAAATCACGATTGTTGGATGACTTTTTCGCAGACTTTTGGACTTTGGGGAAGCATCAATGGAAAGCGAGAGATCAGGATGGAGAAAATTCTTATACGCAGCTTAGACCCACCACGGATTTATGATGAGTTTTCTGTGTTTCCTGGTTCTTATAAGAACCTCGATGCTACTTCTCAATCCAAGTATATACGATAAATTCCTCAGTGTTTTCATTTTTCCAATGCTTTTAATGCTAGGGGCCTAAGATATTCATATATTCCTCTTATGGTCGCTCAAAATTTGACCTTCATAGACCGAGATCTGTTTTTGCATCCCTCTGCATTTCGTCTTTGAATGGGTACATGGGGCATAATATTTGTGTCATCCCACATGAAGTCCATTCATCCCCATTTGTTTAAACTTGAAGCGATACAACATATCTTATTCGGTTGACTCCTCATCACACCTTTCTGTGTTGTGTTGATCCAGGCATTATTTTTGTCGGGTTACTTGCTAGATCTTTTTACAAGAAAGAAAAGTCGTAAAAAGTTGTCTGGATTTTGGATGATATCAGAACAATAAAACCCATCTTCATAGATTCATTATTGAAATAATTGCGTTGTAAGAACGCCGCTATACTATATGTGGCGCGGTAAAAATATCCACCAAAACAGTGGTTGCTTACGAAGTAAAGCGCAGTTTTCACTAATATAAAAGGAAAGTAAGTAACATTTTGCTTATTTTGTTTCGAAATTTCGTAGTCGATATTTTCGTTCAGGTGACTCCATCCAGGGCCCCGAGTAAATACACAGTTATAATATTTTTAGTTTAGGCTCGACCATAAACACGGTCATACCTTGGCATTTCACGTTGCCTCCATCATCATTTCAAACAATAAACGATCTCCTCACCCCACCTCACGCTAGATATACTTGTAGGTACTTGGATCCACCAACTTTTCCTAACTTTACTAATCTACTAAAAAAGTATCTGAAGCAATTTAGGAACTCGGCGCCAGCGGCTTCTGTGTTTCCACCCTTCTCACTGACTGCCCGAGTGTTAATATGACTTTAGTAGGACCATAGATTATCTTAAATGTTCCTTCCTTAATTATCATTGTTAATTAATTTTTAGTGATGGCTCAAAAACAACGTCTTGTTTTGATTTTTGTTTATCTATTTTCATTTATAAGAATCATTTATTTTTTCCTTTTACAACATTTAAAAAGGAGTATGCATTTTTAGAGCTCAACGCAACATGTTGTTATTGCAAAAACTTACACCATGTTTTTACCTAAACTACACATGTTTTATAACAAGTTACGTTATTATCATACGTATTACTTCTATTATCATCATACTTTACCCCGATTGACTAACAGATCCGCTAATGCTGAGAATCCCCCAATAAATATATGAAAATGTTAATTTTAACTGATTGTTAGTTGCACTTATTATCAGAATTCCTCTAAAATGACCCGCTGTTTGATCAATTGAAGCGGCACCTTAGAAAGGCCCGCCAAAATTTTAGAGGAACCGCTTTCAAAATGTCAAATCTACTCGTGTCAATTTTTTTCCCAGAAAACCACTTCTCTTTAAAACAACAATCAAAACAAAATAAGTTATTATTTTCAGGAAAAATATAGGCTAGGTCTTGTTTTCATTATAAATACGTTTAATAGTGGTTATATTTCTTGCTCAAGATGAATTTGTTTGAGAAAAAAGTCAATTTGGTGGCCATGATGATAATTTTTTGACATGGGGAAATTATTCGTTTGAAATCACTTGCAGTTATATTCATTTCGATCGATTTCTTAAGCAATATTGTTCGGATTGGTTGAAATCTCTTGACATTGGCCGCGAAATTAAAAAATTTAGTTAATGCTAAATTTAATATTAGCTGATCTGAAAGGGAATAGTGATAGTTCTCTCTTCAATGTGTCCCCGGCATATTAAATCACTGTAGGTTTTACCTAATTATTATTTAATAGTCAATAAAACACGATGTTATAACTGAACACTGATTTTATTTAATTACATTCGGTGCACATATTATTTTGAAGAAGCGAAAGAAGTATGCTTGGATAGAAAAGAGTGGAGGTCCGTTCTCTCTGCCTACCCCTTACGGGACACGGCGTGATGGGTAAAAAAAAAAAAAAAAAAAAAAAAAAAAAAAAAAAAAAAAAAAAAAATATATATATTATTTTAGTTCATCATCTCCATGACAGATACAAAGGGAAGTGCTTCTACAAACCAAAGTCACTTCCTCTTCTGTGGGCCATAGACAAACATCATAAAACAATAATTATATTATCAACATCTCTCCTTTTATATTTAAAAAAAGTTACACACATGAACATTACAATTATATGCTATATGCATACAAGGAATAGGAAGTGCTTCTACAAACCAAAGTCACTTCCTCTTCTGTGGGCCATAGACAAACATCATAAAACAATAATTATATTATCAACAATTATATTGTCAATACCTCGATTTTTAACAGTAGGAACATTTTTAAAGAAATATTTCTACTTTATGGAATTGAATATTAGTTAAGTTAATTTATTAAGAAGATGTTATGCGCGACGCGTCGCTAGTCAAAAGATAATTCCTCGCAAGTTGATTCAGCCTCAACACTAAGAACAATAATATTATGCAGACTTTCTGGAAAACAACGCCGTTATTAATTATTGTAGCTCTCACTAAGACTCCGATTGAATTGATTTTCTGGAGAATACTCGCGAAGTTTCTTAATACAAGCAGATATAAGTTTTTCTCACAATAAGTTAGTTAATTAGCTACCCGTTTGTTTTCTATTATTTTATTATTAAATCATACGAATCAATAAGCAACTTTCCGAAGTATGTTTCTCCTTTGCTTTCTGTTCCAGCAAACTTAAGTTAAGAAACTCATCTATATTTTTAAATACTTTTGGTATCGTAAAACGAATGGATTTATTCCTCTGATTCTATATAAGATAATATTTTATATTTTACAGATGTGCGCAATAGCTTTAAGCATCATCAAACACGTGATTCAATATGTTTCTCGTTTATAAGTTACTAGAGGTCCGCCCCAGCTTCGCACGGGTAGATAGATACTTAAAAATAATTTAGTTTTCATACAGATCCCTAACTTTTACAAAATATTTTATAGCATTTATGTTAATCTGGAATAATTGCATTGCAATGTATCGTGTCACGTCACTTTACCACCGTGACTAAAACTTTGCGCGGTATTTCTACTAAACTTGACACGACTCCCCTCAGCCCTCCCCGGCTCCCGTACGCACTCTGCATCGGATAAGTTGAGATGATAAGAGACTATGCTTTTTTTTCCAATACTCACATTTTTAAACTCGTGATAACTTTCGAATGGAATGTCCGAATTGAATAATTCAAAAAGTTATACAAACATATTGAAGCAGACTTGAATATGAACTAATTTATTTTAATAAGGAGTAATACCAAGATACCAATAAAGAGCCTTTTCTAGAGGTGACATTTTATTGGGTTTTTTTAAATAAAAAAACACTTATTGTGGCATAACTATAATAGTTAGACATATGCTGTCGCGATACTTTTTGTAAATAATGATGTCTTCTACAAAATTGTAGAACATTGTTTTATTCTATCATCATTAGTTTTCACAGCGTTCGCGATAAAAAGAATATTTTAGGTAAATTTTTTACACCTTGGGTTACATTATTGAAGTTTTCGTAGGTTACCCACTTTTTTTTGGAAATTAAATATAGCCTATGTTCACCGCCGATATTGTAGCTTCCCAAAAGTGAAAGAATTTTTCAAATCGGTTCAGTAGTTTTGGAGCCTATTCGAAGCAAACAAACAAACAAACAAACAAACAAACAAACAAACAAACAAACAAACAAAAAATCAAATCTTTCCTCTTTATATATTAGTATAGATTACAAAATTTTAAGTATTCACTCAAATAATTCATAATATATAAGTTATTTTTGTTTTTCGAATCATGCTGCTTAATTTTGAAAAAGATGGCTGTTCTGTCTATAAGAATCGTGTCTTATAAAAAACTAATTTTGTTATTGTCACAGAAACAGTCGTATTCAAGCAGTGAGAGTTTTAATAAAATATGATAGGTTACTCATTGAGATATTTAATTTGTTGAAAATAGTATAAAACACTATTTTGAAAATCAACCATTCAATAATAAAAATAATGAGAAAAACATTCTGCTTCGACTCCGCAATTCTTCGCCAACCAACCTTATCCATCGCAGTCCTCACCCACTTATCTCAACATAAGTGAGTAACCCGAAGATCAATCTCGTATAATCTTCCGAAATAATATGCAAAGGATAAAGACAAGATAAAAAAAAATATTTTCTTAACAAATAACGCAAAAGTTAAGTTAAAGGTACCTTCTCGACAACTTTTCAAACGATACTTATTGTTTACGTCGCATTTTTATGGGTTTGAATGAATGGAAATAAAAAACACTGGCAACATTAAAGAAAAATGTGAACGTTTTGTTGGGTATTTTTTTTTTTATATCAAGCTCAAAGAAAGAAAGAATAAAAGAGATGCCAAATAAACGCCCAGTTAGTTCCCAAAGGATATCTAAAATAGACATTGTCCAAAAAGTTTTTTTTTTCAGGCGAACTTATTAATAAAGTTGTTTTGCATTAGAAAAGGAAAATATACATTTTGATATTCGCAGGAGAATATAGTCCATTACGGACAAATCTTCTATGAAACAATAGATATTTTGAAATCGATGATATGTCTGGAGAGGAGTAGGTACCTAAATATAGTGTTTTGCTTTTCTCACAAATAAATGGCATATTTGAATACTTTCTCAAAGAACAAGAGCAAACTTAAAGTATGTCAATTCTAGGGATCATTGTTCAAATTTATTCACAATCGTAGAACTAAACTACTTATGATCTGATTTTGATGTCTTGTCTCGTTTAAAAAGAAGATATTATTTAATTTGCCTATTTTAAAACGAAAACCCTGTGTTTTAGGAAGTGCTAAAACACGTCATAATATTACAGATTTATGAGATTAGCAATGGACTTAGTACTTGTGACTGGGTCGGCCATTATTTTTCCTCCAGTCCAGATTCTATGCTCTTGGGATGACTCCTTGGTAGTGCCCTCATCTGCTAGTTCTGATAGACAAATAAATAAATCAATTAATTGCTCATTGATTGGGGAAAATTGATGCCTGGAGGACCTTATCCTGGCAAACGACAAGGCGTTGACTGTCACTGCTTACTGGTGTGGCAAAATATAAACCGGATTCGAAAAGTAAGTAAGTAAGTAATCAACACTTCTCTATTATACAAAGGTGTGAGTAAAGCCGGCGGAACTTATTGCCCGAGTCAATTTTTTCTAGTCAACGGCAGTCGGATTCGTAATTAAAATAACATGTAAAAAGTTAATCTGGCTGAGTTTTAGAGACTACATAAGATACAGATAAGGGAGATAAACTGAATCTTTCACAATGATCGTTATCAGTTCGATTAATTCGTTCTAAGTGCTGTAGGATGCACATTGCACAGTTTTATTTTGGTTGAGCAAGGAAGCTCATAACTATTTTACCTTCTCTTGTAGTTCTTTTTAAAGATAATTTATTTGTAATAAAACACATTTTATTATTTCTTTTTTTTTCGAAAGTAGAACGTTCAGCATCAATGATCGAACTCCCGTCGTCTAGTTAGATAGCTAAGCGTTAAACCAACCATTTTAATTTAATTTGCTTGATGATGTTTTAAAATGAGTCTCGTTATCGAGTTTTGGAAATTTGGCAAACTTTCTGACTTTAAAACTTAGAATTGACTCTAGAGTTTGTCCAATTTAATTAGCAATACAATTGTTTGAAGTAATCCAATTACTACAAAAATTCCTTTCAATGTTACTGCCGAATATTCCTTCTTCATAAATACCTTGGAACAGAGGCGAAACCTTTTAACGATTCTGGCTCAACTAACTAAATTAAAACCAGGATATCAGAACTAACTGAAAAACGCGTACTGAATAGTTGTTGTACAATTTGTAACAAAAATTAGACCACAACATAGATACACCTCTTTGACCCTTTTACGTGTCGTGAAAGAGGAAGATGGTCGGCACCAGGGATCGAACCCACGACCTCCAGTACGAAACAGTACGAAAGTCAGCATCGTAACCGCTGGGCTACCAACCACTGCATTTCAATCACAACACCAATCCAATTTCAATCTTAATAATGGCGTCATTACCACACATAGATTTTGGATGCTATGCATAAAAATAGTTCCACATAGGTCTATTTTAATTACGGTATTGCTTTACAACAGAATATGGTAAAAATAAGGATATATTATACAAGTTGGTATTTATAGTATAAAAAGTAAGATCGAGATTGAGTTTCAAGAGCCACCCTTCAGATCAGGTTCAGGAAGCAAAATAAATATGAGAGGTTGAATAACAATTTTGAAACAAAATGAAGTGTTTGTGTATTCGTGTAGTGAAAGTTTATTTTAACAACGACGTACCTTGTTGCAGCTTTACGATTAATTTCAATTTATCGTGAAAGTATATCCGTAATTAAAAGTAAATTAATAAACTGTTGTATATGTTGTATGGCAGAATTGATTTAATGGCAACACTACATGAACGTAGCATAAAAGAACTGTCATCCATGCAACCGATCTCTTCTTCATCTAATATGTCTATGTACACAACAAACAATGTTATAAAATACAAAGTATTTTAATTCAACGTAAACGTAGTTGCCTACGTCGTTTTAATCTGTGACAGTTTTATGTTGGCAGAATACTCTTTAAACAAACCGGCGCGGCGGAGTGGAGGTCCGTTCTCTCTGCCTACTCATTTAGAGACACGGAGTGATGGGTGACAAAAAATAGTTTCAATTCGACAAATTGGGTCGTCGTGAAGTCTTTGTTTTGTATTGATCTAAACTGGCGTTACGCTACTGGTTCGTATCTGCTTCTTAACGACACGTTGGGACGCAGCGCCAACGTTTTATTTCTAGCTTGCGCGAACTGGGTAAATTGAATAACTTCTCTTTTTTGTTTTAATGAAGACAGATTGAATGAGATTCATTAATTACTTGGTAACTCCAATGAGAGCCTTCTTTTGTCTTTTGTACCCGCCGCTTTATCCAAAAAGTATTATATCCTTGTGGAGATATTCTCTCAACCTGACCCTGTGTGATTATTGTTTACCAAAGTGAACGTTCCGTGTATAAAAGGGTTTTGAATAATGAATGAACGAATTAGAAAAATGTCAATGCAAGTAAAACCCTTTTTTTATTAAGTACATATCTCCGTAATTAAAAGTAAATAAAAACATGTACTTATTGCCGTAGGCATATGTGCAGTCACGTCGTTAGGGCAATGTCGGGTAAGTTAACGACACTAAGCTTTTCCTATTAATTTTTTAACTCTTTTGTAAATTTGTAATAGTTCAAGGTTCAAGGTTCAAATAGTTAAAGAACCACCTCGGAATACTTATTTAGGTAAGATGGAAAGAGACAGCCAAAAGATAATGAAACCGTTAAAATAAATTTGACTCCGCCCCGGACTACGCACGTAGATACTCGTATTGGCAACAAAAGTGAACTTTTAATTTCTCAATACTTACTTAAGACTATCTACCTACGATGTTTTTTCCTACCCCTCGTCTTCTCTTCACTTCCATACCTCATAAACAAAAATATGACATATTATTTTGATTTTTTTTCCGAATGCCGCAACTAGTAGTTGATAGATAGTAAATTCAAATCAGTGGTTGTACAACAGTAGCATAATATTAAAAATGAAAACAGTATCAATAAAAATTAATAATGTAAATAAATCCATTATATTAAAGCTAACACTGGTGGCTAAGGGTCAATATATTCTATGCGACAGTCATTTTTCTTTTAATATTCCCTTTTTTGGCCGCCTTCGCCCTAATAACCTAAATAGGATATTATGAATGTAATAATATAAAAATGTTACTTGAAAATATTTTGTATCATCCTGAAGGGAATGTGCCTAATTACATCACGTATCAGGATCAGAGTTACACATCTAGAACGTGGCCAATTATTTTTCTAACCATTTATTATTTTTTTCCTACAATACAAAGGATGAGAAACGGTTAATAAAAAGACGCCAGAAAATTATGCAAGAGAAAACTACGGAGGTTTTCGGTTAAGGCTAGAGATTATAGTCTTTGAACGGAGCTGAAACTTTTTGTGAAGAAAATAATATGTATTTAATTACTCACACAATAAATATTTGTACCTTCAAACGCGTTCATTTACGGATAGAAAGATTATTAGAACATTTTTCAATTTGAGTTTGTATTGTAAGTGAGTGTTCTGAAGTAAAAAGAAAATCTCGCAATGTTTCAAAGTTTTCCTATAAAATGGAGTGTGTATCTTGGCAGCGTAGTATACTGTGAGAAAACCATTGTTATTACCTTCATTTTGTCTTTCTACAAAAATACCAAGAATCGTTTGTGCAGTACAGATATATGATCTCCTGTAGTTGACTCGACTTGTCAATTTCTAAAGTGCGCTGATGTGCAGTTTGTATGGAAGGATTTTCTAACTCCGTTCAAATAATGTCAAATCATCATTTTGAAATCAAAATAATATCACTTATTTTTCTTTTCTGATTTTATTTTTTAAGATAGGTATATAAGTAAAGTATGCGAAAATTTGTAACATGTGTCGGAGAATGGGAAATAGATTTGTGTATCTGGATCAAACTGTCTTTAAGGAAGGGTCGTCCTAACTAAACAATTTTCTCCGTTTAATACACAGAAGGGTGAAAAGTTTTGACGAAAGAATATCTACTTTGTGAGAGGGTTGGTTTTGAGGAAAAAAAAATACCTACATCTCGTATACTAAGGCAACAGTCTAAAACAAAGAGAATTTAAGGGATGTTGACAAGGTGTTGTTTTATCTAAATAAAGTACGCACTTAACTTTTTTCTTAAAATATTCCTACTAGTAAAATGTTGAACCAAATTACTGTTACTGGGGAAAAAAGAAAAAAATTGAGAGAGTGTTTTTTTTTTAAGTTAGTTTGGCAGGATGACTATGTAGCAAATTTGTATTCGTTATGATGAAGTTGCATTTGATTATCTCAAAATATGCAGTATGTTCGAATTTTTTACAATCGTTTTTTGGAGAATGTCATAATATCACAAAAGTAAAAACTTTTTTTTCTATTTTCGCAATGTCCGCGTTCAGTATAATAAGTTACAGTTAGACACAAAAAAACTGTTTTCTGAGGATTCCGTAATTTTTTTTTCCATATTATAAATTTGAATAAAATTGTTAAAACTTTCGACCCTAATATTTCATACAGGTTTTTACCCTGAGAATAGTTAGATGAAAATTTCTTCGCAAAAGTTAAACGTTCATTATAAGTTTTCAGCTTTTTTTCTACGACGTGATAATATTATGATACTTATATAATATTATGTCATTAGACAACAGATCAAATTATAATAACTTGAAGACACATTTCCATATTCACGCTGATTTTAATGTTAAATTTTTCTTTTGTTGATTTTGGTGTTCTTCTTCTTTACAGGTAAGCCAGTGTCAGTGAGAGTTGGAAGGTCGCGCATGGGGACAGATGCAGGAGTCCGCTGCGCGATGCGGCTGCTTCTGTACCTCGCGGCCGCGCAGTTTGCTTTTGCTGGAGGTAGGACAAACCATTGAATTAATTTTATTCTTACACTTAGATTGACAGTGGTGAAAATCAATACTGCCTCGCCATTGAATACAGGAGCTAAAGATAAACAATTTCGGACAAGTGCCGATCGCGGTGAAAGGAACTTTTTGTGTACGAAACCAATTAATTGCATAAAATGACTTCTGAAAAAAGCAAGGGGTTACGACTGTATCGTGAACCAAGATTTACACTGGTGCGGTGGAGGCGTACGATTGATCAGTGACTATTTTACTTTTTTTATCTATAATATGTTGGTTTTTAACAATAAAATTTCATTCGCATATTTTATGGCGTGGTGGAGTTATTCCGGATAACGGAAGACAAGTTCGTGCTGAAGTGATCGCCAACGTCGGGAGGACCTGATATGGCACAATGATAAGAAGAATATTATCATATTCTTCCCCATGATCTATCTGGAGAGCTTAACAATAAAAAAACATGTTTTTTTATTACGTCTTCACTTGTTTGCGAGTGTTATACTTACTTCTTACTTACTTCCGATGGCCATATAGCTCCGGCAGATTTTTTGGCCTCCTGAACAATGTTTTTCCAAGCCGTCCTATCCTGCATAATGGATTCCCACCGATCTCCCACATCCAGCACGTCCAGGTCCCGGGCAACGTTGTCCATAAGCCGCTGCCTTGGTCTTCTACCCGTGGGCCTGCTATCCAGAAGACTCTTTGTGGACCTCTCCACACCGGACCTGCTGGCCTAGACAAAACACATTAGAAAGCGAATCGTAAATTCGAATCGACAAAGCGAATTCTTCGATAACGAAGTACGGTTTCGTAGACAAACACACTTCGTTTCTATATCGCCGTGGCGATAAGACGCAAAGCGTCGATTCGACACATGACGTCAGACAGCGTCGTTTTTTTCATTTCATTGGCCTTAAAATTTTAAGAAGGATTGTATTGTCGGTTCATAAAAGAATAGAAATATTAGATCGGAATTCTACGCGGCATCTTAGTTCATTCAATAATGGGCCCATTGATGGGGGAAGTTGTTGCCTGCAATACTTTGTCCTGGCAAACGACAAGGCGATGACTGTCGCTGCTTACTGTTGTGGCAAAGTATAGATCGGATTCGAAAAAAAAACAATAATGGGAACCTGTCAGGAATTATTATTGGATATTCAAATAAATAAATGATTAAGGTCTTCGGTACCACCGCACTAGCAATACAATATTCATTCAATATAATCTTCAGGTTTTCATTTACCGATGTTGAAGGATTTTCTAGTGCTTTTATCTTGTGAGATTGTGAAAAAAATCATTAAATATGGACGGTTGTGATATTTTTGTGAAATATGGACTCAACCATGAAATATGGAAAATAATAATATGTATTTACATATTAATCCTGGCCCTACTTATCACGAATCATAGACTAATTAATTCATTAGAAACGATATCTCATGACGTCACCATATTTTTCGACGCGCGCCGACGCCATATAAATTATGAAATCATATATGTAATGCGTAGACAAACCCATTTAATTTTGACAGTTCGGCGAATTCTTCGTCAATATTTGTCGAATTCTTCGACTTCGCCGCCATCTTTTTGACGATAAGAAATCTTTGTAGAAAACGAAGAAAAATAATTCGTTTGTTAAAAATTCGACACTTTGAAAGGAAATTTTCTAAAATAAAATATTTACTAACATTTTAATTATGTTTTACAATAAAATAAAGGTAATAAATTATACACCCCAATTGTTCAGAAATCCCACCCCATCGCCTGGACCCCACTAGGGGGGGGGGGTTCAGGTAGCTCGTTTCCCCCAGAAATGACCCCGGATCGTTTAAAGAACAAGGGCGTAATGATCGGAGCCCTGAATATCCGCATTCCGCACTCATTCCGGCCGGGGAGCTTGTTGCTGCCAAGTTGGTGAGAGACTATGGACTGGGTATCCTGGGGCTGAGCTAGGCATGCAACCTAGGGCGGGGCAGAGAGACGCTGGCAACTATGTCATGCTGCACTCTGGTCACCGAACTGCACGGATGCGTGGCGTCGCTCTACTTTTAAGTAAATATGCCTTCACTCGCCTTCTTGATTGGGAACCTGTTTCTGACCGCCTGATGAGTGCGTCCTTCAAGATGACAGGCGAAACACTGACGGTCCTGACGACCCCCAGTATGGACCAGGCTTCATGGGGTAATACATAATAACGGAAGCCGTCTGATTGCTTTCGCCACGGTCCATCGACTCTTTATAGGTGGAATCCTGTTCTATTCCAAAGAGCTAAAGATAGAAGTTCACAAACAGAACATGTAGGAGGAACAATGAACACTTTGCTAATTCTTTTAAAAGCGACACTTAAGAGATAATAATTAATGTTCTTGAAAATCAAAACAGTTGTAAAATGATTAATAAATGAACTAGGAACAACTAATCCATTTATGATGCTGTTCTCTATTTTGTTTCACAAGAACATCTGTTATTTTCTTGAAAGATGTTGATAGCATACCTATGTGTGTATTAAATTGCGTAAATGTCTATAGTTGTTTTCGCTAAATATCCAGGTGCGCCATTTTCCATTCATATTCCCTTCTACTCTTATCTTATTATAATTGCAAGCTACGGTTTTCCACTGTCGCAAACTTGTTGTTAGCCCTATCAAAATCTGAAAAGCTTCTAGACCTTCTTCGAAAACCTCTTGGATGCACAGATATATTGTTTCTTATGCTTATTAATGTACAGTAAAGAATCAAAAAAATAAGTAAAACAATTAGATAATGTTCTATAGCTTTATTATTGTGTTGTGTTTACTAATATTGTACATATTGAATTTGAAATAAATAAAATGATCACAGAAGAGCACATGGATGTGGTATTGACTGATCTGCAAAATAAGAAGAAAATATTATTGTACAGAAAATGCTTACAACCTTGATCTGGCTCAATTCTGACGGACATTGGAAGTGGAAATGTTTAATAAATTCCAATTTATCCGTTGTCTTTGGATGGCCCGATTTTATTGATTGTTCCATTTAGCATTCTAATGCACCACGTAAAAAGTGACATTGTTTTTGTAAAAATACATAATTTTGCTGGTTGTTTTCGTCATATCGAAATTATTTTTCATATTGAACGGAATTTTCAACAATATCAATTTAAATAAAAATCCAAACACTAGCCGTCTTACTTCTGAAAAAATGGTTCATCGTAAGATTACGTATAAATCACTGATAAGTTTTTACTTCAATTATAAAAAAAATATTGAATCTGCGTTTGTTTTGTATGAAGATGACATTTCATACAAAATTTTGTAAACAAACAAATAGTAGCTCGGCAACGCGAGTGGTACCAACGTAAGAATCAAAAAAAAAATCAGAAAAACGACGATGTCTGACGTAATGTGTCGAATCAACGCTGCCGATGCATCGCCAAAGAGAAAAATTCGAAAGTAGATAACGAAGTCTGTTTGTCTACGAAACTGTACTTCGTTTTCGAAGATTTCGTCGTGGCGATAATAATTTACTCAATTTCTAATATTGCCAAGGAAACAAAGCGTTCGCTGATAAACAAATTCCATGCGAAATGAAAGTATTTATATATAAAAATATATGGTGACTCTCGACAATGGTGCATATTATTATTATGTCAGGAATGTTATATTTATAAAAATTAAAATTAAGTAAATATAAATAAGTACACCGTTGACATCTTTCATCTCTTAATCAGGGTTGCCAGGTGTTCGGCATTTTACCGATTTTTTTCGGTATTTTAGAACCATGTTCGGCGTTCGCTATGAAGAAAATTTTACGGTATATTTTTCCAAGTAATTTTCCAACCAGTCCTTTCCGAAATTTTCGGAATAACGTTTTTCTTTTTTTACTGAATTTTCATCTTTCTGGAGATACCAAATCTTGAGAATCACTTTTTTATGGTGAACTTTCATTCTTTTCAGATACCAAGTGGGAACACTGGTTCGCTATTTTTTGGGAAAAAAACCTGATAACCCTGATTTTATCCAACAATATGTTATTGATGATTCACGACGAGTTCTTTGAAAATCATTTCATGATTATAAGCCAGGATGAAGTTCGATGGGTCAGCTAGTTGTGGATTAAAACTACTAAGTATATAGTAAATGCCAAAAAAATACAAACTGACGTTATTTTTTTTAATAAAGCGTCGATAAATGGAAGTATAAAATATAAATTATATATTATTACATATTTTCAATTTAAAAGAATTTAATAAATATGTCTCGAATGCTGAAAAAACAACTAATTATTTTTCTACAAATAATTCTTATCGTCGCAAAGATGGCGGCGATTTGTCGAAGATTTCGCCAAAGTGTCAAAATAAATGTGTTTGTCTACGAAGAACGTACAAAATGTATGGCGTCGTCGAGCGTCGAAAGAAATCGTGACGTCATGGAAGCGAAATCGAAATATCGTTTCTAATGAACTGTCATTATGTGGTTTTGTCTACCAAATTGACCCATTGGCGTAAAGTTCGTTTGTAGTCGATCGCCAAATGCGATTTTGTCTAGGCCCACTGGCAACATGCCCGATCCATGCCAATCTTCTGGATCTGATGTCACTGGTGATCAGTGGTTGTCCTGTTAGTGCACGTATTTCTGCATTGCTTCTCAGCCTCCAGGTGCCAGCCGCAATCCCCGGCCTAGGTCCCAAGATTCGTCTCAAAATCCCGTTCTCAAAGTTCAGCAGACGTTGCTGATCTCTGAGTGTCATAGAAAGTGAGTGCGAGTGTTATAGAAAACTTAAATATAAACCTAATATAAAATTATTATTTCGTTGTTGGATGGTTATATCAACATAAATTTGCAATAATGAATTTAATTTCAAGCAAGCTTAACGAATTTCTGCGAGTGGTAATGGTGAATGTAAATAGTGTTAAATCCATGTTTGACGAAATTTGCAAATTATCCTGATGAAGCTCCGTGAAAAGCCTCCAGGACGTATAACTTAGCTAATAGGTATCGTATTTTAATGTTTGGGTAACGGATCTCAATCTGAGAGTTCTACAAGATATTATTATCTATTCACGATTAAGAAAACGACGCCGATAAAATAGATACGGATCCATATCGCTTAGTCTAGAAATCAAATTATGAGCGGGGTGTTTTTAACGGATGAAGAGTTGTCTAGTTTATATAAAACTAGTTTTCTCGACAGACGTTGTCCTGTAGTCTTTACTATGAATTCGAATTTGTAATTTATACAGGGATTCGTTTAAAAATATTTGAATATTAAAAATTATTTCTGAAAGATTGAAAGCAGTTCTGTAAAAAATCTGCTTACCAATGTTTCGAAATTCCAATGGTTGTCAAATAAATAAAAATTGTGTTGTTATGGAATTTTTCACAGATGGCATTGTTGTCAGTAAATCCGTTCCGTACGAACTTTAATATTATATTTTTTATTATTTGCTATCCATTTTTCGAATTTTTAATAATAATTATTCTGTTATCCGGAGTGGAGAAGAATCCAATAAACCAAAACTGATAAAAATCTGTTCAATCGATCTCGAGTTATAGTTAAGTGTTCGCAATTACCCGACTTTCTTTTATACTATATATATATTTATTTATTTATTTATTTTATTTATTTTATTCAATATACGGCTTAGGAGCCTTTTTTACAATAACATATAATAAATCACAAATACACAAACACCTCATGCAAAAATACAAAACAGTGAATACAAGCATAAAGGTAACAACAATCAATCAATAAAAGTTACATAATATTATTCTCCTTGATGTGATGTCATGTCTGATCTCTTGAAGAAATCGCTGCATAAGCTTACTGAAATTTATTTGTTTTTCTTATTTACCATACCTATGCCTCATTTGGGGTACTTGTGTTCGTCATGCTACAAATTATTACAATTTACAGGTGACATAATTTTTAAATAACAATGAAATTTAATCCAATCTCCCTTAGTTAATAACATTTGAGGAAGATTAAAAGTATTACTACCTATTCTAACAAAAATAACTTAAAAAATCTACAAGCACGATATGTTTTTTAACGCTTTTCTAGATGTGTATGTTTAGCTAGACTTTAGAACAGCATATTGTTATTAAACATAATGGTTAGAGGCATTTGACGATAACGAATGTTTGTATTTTCATAAAAATAATGGTTTGGTTATTAAAGAATAAATAAAAAGGTTTACAAGAAAGATTGAATAAGCTCGAAATCAATTTTCGCTTTAACCGACATGATTAATTGTTTGAAATGGTCAACAAACAAAAATAATTACCAAAATTACATTTCGCCGAGGTTTGAAATAAATTACTAATGTGTCATAAACATCTGCGGGTTGGTTCAAAAAACAATGCGACAATGGAGAAGACAAAAACAGATCTCACATTCGGTGATTGCGTGGCCTTTGTTGTCTACCAAAAAAGGTATTAACATAATAAATTAAACAAAACTTACTCTTATTAATGTTTAAAATTGAACTTTTTATATTTTTATAGTATTACCGTAGCGTTTTATTAATTCGTGGATATGTTTTCATTTTATCAAAATAATAATACTATGATATCATAAAGCTTAAATTAAACGATGAATGTCTTTATTTTTCCTCCCAAATCAGGGACACATAATATCAACGCCCTACAAGGATAATTTCATATTTTTATTGTGATTATAGATTCATAACAATTAAATGCAAAAAAGACAAGAAGCAATATATGCTGGCTACGGTTAATTGGCTAATAAAGTGACTTTACTTTTTTATATTATTCATTTATAATCCTTTCATTGTTTTATTATGATTCATTCGTCAAAAAATCAACGTCATGCTCTTTCAAGTTTTCCAGAACATATATTTATGTCTGCCTTTCACTGATGCTACTTAATAATGTGTTGAATTTCTTATATATTAAAATCCTCTACCCCCATAAAGAACTTGTGCCTACAAATCTTCTCTTTTTTTATCCTTCTACAATCACAGGCATTTCTCCACTGCTGGATTTAATTCTTCTACAATCACAGCCATTTCTCTACCACCTGGATTATCCAATTTGTTCCGATCTCCAAGATCCTGGCCTTTCCTTATCTAGCCTTTACCGAGTCTGGTAACATTTTATCATCTTTTTTAGGAGCCATTCGACTCCTCTTCTATCCCACGGTCTCCATTTAAAGATTTATGGAGTCGTAAATTGCCTGGCGACATGATTCGACCGTTGAAATTTCTGTTTGATGTCTACGACTTTTGTTTCGCGTGTTATTCTTTCTGCTTTCTGTAGACTTTTGTGTACATTTTTGAATTCAGTTAGAGGTGGGAATAGCGGCTTAACGTTATAGCAGTTTCATTAATTGTAAATAACGTTATTTTTAAAAGCTGAAAACTTTTTTTTAAAGATTTGGTATTTCCTAAAAAAAAACAAAGGTAATTTCCAAAATTTGGTATCCGAAAAAGTACGATTTCTCCAAAAAAAAAAAGGTCATAGAGTAAAGTCATCGCGAGGATAATGTTTAAATTCAACCAATTTAAACTGTCATGTAAGTAAGTAAGTTTATTTCAATTCCATCAATGTACAACATTATCAAACACAACACAATTTTAAAGTATAAAGATTACATCATGCATGTATTCAAATAAGTGATATAGGTACATTACAATATAAATAAATTAAGTCATAAAAACAGTGCTAGATAAAATACATAAAAAAATACAAATATAATATATGATAAGTCAAACAACAAAAATCAAAATGACGTCATACGTTAAATCTTATTACCTTAAATTCTATTCAATTCAATTTCAAAATTATTAAACAAATACAAATGTACAATTTTAGTAAACACAACACAATAATAAAAATTACATCATGCAACATACAATAGAATTCAAATAAGTGATATAGATACGTTAAACGAAGTAAGATAAAATACGTAAATATAAAAATATAGTCAAACAATAAAAGTCACACTAAAAATTTACAAAACAAAAACGAAAGACTTTTTGAAATAATACGTCATAATATTTTTATAAGTTTCAAGGAGTTTGGTTCTGCAATTACGATAGTAAATATCACATCTTCTTCTTCGTGTGCCGTATCAGGTCACCCCGACGTTGGCGATCACTTCGGCGAAAGCTTCCCTGTCTTGCGCTACCCGGAACAACTCTTCCACGCTTCTTATTCCGGTGCAGTCTCGAACATTTCGCAGCCAAGACATCTGCCTTCTCCCAACCCCTCTGCTCCCCTCAATCTTCCCCTTCATAATTAGCTGGAGTAAGGTGTATTTATCACCCCTCAGCACATGACCCAGATATGAGATCTTACGCGTTTTAATTGTCATGAGTAGCTCACGGTCAACTCCGGCTCTGCGCAGGGCCTCCGAATTTGTAACTCTCTCGGTCCACGATATGTCTAGCATTCGCCTGTGTATCCACATTTCGAAGGCTTCTAATCTATTCATCGTGTTGACCTTTAGGGTCCACGCTTCGGAGCTATATATCAATATTGACCAGACATATCACATAACCCGTACACAATACATACATACTCCCGTTAAGCTCCCCCACTCAACGCAAGCCAGTCCGGAGGAGACCAATCCGCATCAAACCCGACCCGCATGAACCGACCCCCCAGCTCGACCAACCAAACCGAAAAGCCGGCCCCACACTAATCAAGCCCGCCGCGGATCCCCCCCAAACCAACCCACAATGCGGGAGGCCTAAGCCCCACTCAGGAGCATAGGGAGGCATCAAGAGCTCTCCATTGCGCTAGAAGGCGTTCGAGGCTCTTGTGCCTTTTCTGACCAGTTGAGGTTTAAGGACGTGGGGTGGTCAACCTCACGGTCCCGATCTCATTTTTCGGTTTCCTGCCTCTTACAGGATGCTCGAAAAACCAGCAAAAAGAGCAGAGGTAGGTACTATTCTTAGCCGGCAACCCCACGGCACAATACAATCTGATAAAATTTTAATTGAGACACAGTGCAATAATATAAAGTAAATCTAAACCGTAATATTCCGAAACAGGGCCGTGTGTACACACACAAATGTAAATAAAATGTTCAGATTACATGCTGCCTCACTAGTCTTACGCCTGTGTCGAGGCTAGTTCTTAATATCTACCATTCGCACTATATCAACACATAAAACAGCTCCATCTGTGATTTATCTCTTCCAGTAGTCATCAGCCATTCATCATGTGATATCGTTTAATATGAATAACGTTAGAGGCGTTATTTTTATTTATCTAATATTTTTATCAGCTATCGTTATAATGCCCATCTCTATTAGCAGTGAGCGTTATGATTTTCAGGGCATAAGCAATCACGGGAAGGGAACATTGCTCATAGAATCTCCCATTTCAGATTTGTGGGTTTGATTTTATTTTGAAGAAAGACTATGATTAATTTAACCAAAAGCTGGGCATTCTCATCCTGTTCTCTCAGGTATTTTTGCTAAGGTTTGATTATTTCAATAAAGGTTTTTTTTTAATTGATGAAAAAATTAGATTAAAATATATCTTACCTAACATTGCAAAGCCAAGTTGGGATAAAAAAAATATGTAATAAAAAAATCATTCCACCAAGAACGTAAATTTTATTCACTTAAATTACTTTTATATCGGACGGGGAGGTCTTTTTAAGGAGTGTTAAAAAAGAGATTAAAAAATTCGTATTGAAAATGACACCATGAAAATATCTTCATGGTGAAAACAATGTATTTTGTAATATTAAGGGAAGAAGTAGACGATATCTTGCGTTAGGAGAAAAGGCATCCCATAGAGAAGACAGGCAGCAAATATTTGTTCCGGAAGCCGGAAATCCATTTCTAATCTATCAATATTGAGGGATTGAACCTACGCGCTTACGTACATACACACATAGGTGAGATAACACTAATACCTCGGCTATAGATTCACCTTCACAGACTCATGACGTCAACATAAAAAAGCAGGTCCTCAGTACCTCGCAATCTCTTCTTCTGTCTCTCTCTCTAACCCGCGTTCAATCTCCTCATTCTTTCTTCTATTTTGCCTTTTACAACGCAATAGGCAACAAAAAAGAAATATTAAATTCCTTCTTCAAAGTATTCACATACAGACAGGAGCGGACTTTCTTTTTTACTTCCCGACATTTACCTCAGAAAATGAGCCCCACTTTTTTCATACGCCTTTTTTCGAAAAAAAAAACCGTATCTGTATTAAAATTAAAACGTGACGTTTTTGTTTTTTTTTATTTTGTTCAAATTTCGATGGATGGCAATCCGTCTCTGGGATGTTCACCACTGTCGCATATACGGAATAGTAAATCGAGTTTTGAGTTGTACACACACATATTATGTACTTATAGGACATTATAATAGTACCTATCTATATCTGATAAGGCTTTGATCGATGGGACTCCTCAAACTATTTGATAACAAAGTAAATGAAGGAAATTTGCCGAATATTTTTTCTGTTTTCCCCTATATTTCACTAAGCTGATTCGGTATTAAAAAACTTTTCTTAGAGTTTGATTTATATTTTTAAGTTTTATATAAATTGGGCTCCGAAATGTTTCATACTATGTAGGTGTAACTTTGTTAATTAATATATCGTGTAACACATTAGACAGGCCACATATCATTCACATATGCATCTTTTACAGCCAAAAAGAAGGACAAATCCGTTAGTTTCATAATAAACTTATATTAGGTAGGTACACGCTTTAATATAGGTAAATGATTGTAATCAGAATATTTTTTTTTTAAATAATGGGATGTTTTTTTTCTTTTTGTGCCACCAGAGGCGCCCTTGCTAACCCGGTCTAATGTCAAATTCAGTGTTGCCAACGTGGGCGATTTACCGCCATTTGGGCTACTCGGCACTAGAATCGGCGACGAAAAAATCTAAAAGGCTACAAATAGCCAATTGGGCTATTTCCCTTTTAGCGAATTTTCACCTTCCCGGATACTAAATGACCTTTTTTTAGAATTGAATTCCCACCTCACTCCGGATACTAAAATTTTCGGAATGACTTTTTTTAGCGACGTTTCATCTTTCCGCGTACCAAATTTTCAGTTGAGCTATGTACTTTGTGTTTCAAAAACGGCGACATTAGAAGTGCCGTTGGCAACACTGCCTAAAAAAAAAATTACGTTTTAATGACCAGCTGTCATAATAGTTAGACCTGATTAGAAGTGCTGCCACCTAGTGTGTCTGTCGGAAGCTCCCCAGAAAACATTCCATCGCACTTATATGAGTTCCAATTACCTAGATTTTTTTTCCATTTTGGGATAGTTTTTTTTCGCAGAAAAGAGTAATTGTGCTATCACACGAAATTCAAGCTTGCAATAGTTAATTTAAGACATCAAATCCTTTTCGCTTGTAATATCGGAACGTGACTTTTTTGATACATGTTTTATTAAAACGAAAATGTATGTCTATCTCAAAAATGTACAGGCTCTTCTGTCCAAAATGTAGTTCGTATCCAACCATAGACGAACGTTTTATGTTAGTCCAGTTACCGTTTGGAGTGTACGTGCACCCCGACTGACATTTAGACAGTCTCTAACCCTTTCATCCTTCTAAATTTTAGCAATTTTCTGAGCTCGCTCCGAAATGCAACGACTGGTCGTATCGAAAATTGTTGGGTATTCCGATTAAGCCGTCGAAATTTAAATCACCCGTCATATAACATAACTGACCATTGTTAAAGTTGACTGACATTTTGAAATCTGCTATGCTCGGACAAATTCAATTTTCATCGGTCGTCTTTTGAATAGCGTAAGCAAGGTATATCTAAATATATCCTGAATACTAAATATAATAATGTTATGCCTACTGAATGTGTCAGGGCTGATGCAACAGAGTTTGCTCATATTTTTTCAATAGAAAAATGGATCGGATACATACTGCCCAGACTTTAACGTTTGATCAAAAGACTCCCTGCTAAATTTTTTAAGTTATTTTAGTAAGTATTTCTTATACTATCGTTTTTCGAAATTCTGTGTTCTGGCGTGTAGGTACGCCGCGAGCTTTAACGAACCAAATTTTAACATAAGGCATGAATAACGAGCGTATTATATCGCTTTTTTAACAAAGTATTCTAAGCATACAATATGTTTCTCGCTGGTCTCAGCACATAACGTGCAATCATGTTTGCATTTTGTCGGACGGTCGTGATTTTTCATTATTTTCAAAGGCTTATTATAAAGCAGGTAGGTACCTATACTTTTTTCAAAAAACTCACTAGAGAGTTTTTTTTTACAATCTCTTTCATCTATTATTGGCCTATCGAACATAATATTTTTCTTTTCATAGATTGCTACGATATTTTTTGTTGATTCATCAAAGGACTTTTTTCTATTAATAAGCAATGATTTAATATTTTTTCGTCGTCTGAGACAGAAAAAAATGTGAAAAATTTGTTGTAGAAACCTATTTCATTTAATTACGTTTTAAGTTTTTGTTGTGTATTTTCTTTATCGTTTGTTGTCTGTGTTACCTTACCAGTCGTCATCCTTACTCTTGAAGGCCGTTGTCATCGTTCTTAGTGGGCTCTATCGTAGAACAGTGTTCTCCATACTGTCTGTCCGCAGCCAAATGTACGGTGCATGGAGTGCTGAACTGCTGAAGCGATGTTTTACTTTATATGGTCGGACTAACGCATCCGTGATTCCCGCCGCTCTCCCGACCAATATCAGCATTTCAGAGCTTAATGCATGTATTCCGACCTCGGTAGCCTGGTTGTACCGTGGACTTCAGATCCGAGGTTCCGGGTTCTATTCCCGATCGGGTCAGATATTTTCAATGTGTTTTTTCATTTGAAATTTCTACCTGGGGTTGACCTGTCTCAGATTGGACGGGACCGGTTGACTGGAAAAAATTACCTCAGACAATAAGTTCCGCCGGCTATACTGACACTATTATTATTATTTGGTTTGATAAATGTTTGAAAAACCGGTTCAGGCTCTGATGCCCTATTACAAAAATCAAAGATGTTCTGTTACCCTTTTGGAATCTCTTACTTAAGTATGGCGTTTATGAATTTAACAATTATTTGTATTACAGAATAAGAAATTTATCGACAGTATAAAAAAAATGACATTAATTTATTAGCCAATAAATTTAAAGGAAAACGTTTACGCATTACAATGGTTACAAAAGCTGTAACTTTCCGTTTATTTTCAGTAAAATAATATGGAGCAACGTTTAGCAAAATATCGCGTGTTACTGAATTCCAAGTTTGTATGTTTTCTTCGCGCGCGTTCTTTTCAATAAACGAAAAACATTTAACACAAACAAGAATAAACATAATTTCCTTTTAAATCACATAACGTGTTTGAATTTTTTGTTGATACAAAAATGAATTAGGACTTTCATTTATACACACACCTACCCTAATGGCAAATATTTACAAACATTTTGAAGTAAAGAAAAAAAATGTAGTAGGTATATACCTGCTTCTGCAATGTTTTCGATGGGAAAAAAGCAAACTAAAATTCACAAAAACATCCATATTTTTTTTAAATAAAAAAAAATCAATTCAACAAGTACGTATTACATTATTGAGCAATTCGACGACTAAAACGAATTACCGATGTATATAATGGGAAATTCAGAAAATTATTCCTGATCGAGTTTTCTCTAACATTCTTAGGATGATTTTTCTAAAGCCTCCAGGTTTGTCTAGTCTTGTCTAAAAAGGCGAAACTAATTCATCTGTAAAAATTATACTAAATAAAAAGTATCTGGAAAAAAGTGGATTAAAAGCCTTTTTATTGAGATAAAAACACACCGAAAGTTTGCGAAATTTAAAATTAGCTACATTTTTCCCTCATATTTTAGTAATCTAACAAAATACCATTATAATCCTGGAAAATATAAAAAATAACGTTTTTCCATTTTGTTTAATTTTTGTATCTTGAATAAAAAATATTTTTAATATCTTGAGCTTGAGTATAGGAAGGATGTGTATTGTATAAGAAAAAAAGATAGGAGGGAGAAATAAAGGCTCAATGTCGCCATCTTGGGAGTCGATAATATCGAGGTGAATAGATAATTATTTCCGATACATCGAGTGTAAAACCTTCCTTGACGACCTGTACTCCCTGCCATTATACGAATCCCTCCATCCATTCCTGGAGACGCTCCGTCCCTATTCGGATACTCACGAAAAGGTTTTTTTAAACTTGAATGTACGTAGGTAAGTGCCTTCTCACGTTCAGTGATATTTTCATACATGAGATGGTTTGACAAGAATAAAATCAATGTGAAAATAAACAGGGATAACTTCACAAAGTCCCTCCTGAGAAAAACGCCGCCGTGTTTATCCGAGGGTTTTGTTGTCACGGAAGATTCTGTTGACCTTTTAGTCCCCAATTTTTTCACGGAACTTGGATAGTTTAGAAATAATGTAGGCATTTATTGAACTCGAATGTTACCATCGAAAAATTAAGGAATTGTAATGCTTTAATAGGTACCTACAACACAAAATATTTTGAAAGTTTACACAATTTTCCGTTTCTTCTTTACCATTTTCATTAGTCTATCTCTTGGTTAAACATTTGACCTCTGCTGTGCGTTGTGTAAAACTCCAATCTTTCATCCCTCTGGTTTCTTTGAACAATATAATTTTTTTTTCTTTTGTTTTATTAAACCAATATAGATCCCATTTCACAAAGCGACAATACCTACGCTTTGTGAAACGGGGATATAACAATCGAAATACATTTAGGTAGAATGCATTTTGACATCACATCTAGTTACATTTAAATAATAATTTATCCAAAGAAACAATGCATCAACCAACGCCAGGACGAGGGGAGAAAAATTGTTTAATTTAATCCTCAACAGAGTCCCACTTCTGAGTTTCCTAATATTAATTGGCAGTATGTTATATTATTTTATACCAACATACTGGAAGTGGTGCTGAGCCGCAGCGGAGTTGCACTTTGGAGTTCGGAGTGTCTCCATATGTCTGGAGCCGGTTAAAGTTTGTGTCTTGTAGTATTATATTATAGACCTTTTATTGGTTGGTTTTCGGATACTTTTAAACAATACATTAAAATAAAGTATATACTCATTTTACATTATACCTACATACATAATTTAATGTCAATGTCTAACCGAAATTTCACAAAATACACCGATGTCGATGATAGTATAATTCGGTCGTGGGTTTGTATCCATGGCGGCATTAGATAACATCTGACTTAAATTATTAATGAAAATAATAAGTACTGAACTTAAATAATACCCATTATGAATCAAAATCTTCACTTTGAATAAATTCATATTGTTTCTACTTTTAATGTACATAGGTATGTATATTTGTCCTCTGTATATAATGTGTTTTGACAAATAAATAAAATTTACTTATTTTTTCGGTAGGTATTTCCATTTGATCTATGATACATCCAATATGTGTAGGACATATTCTGAAAAATATGAAAAAAATCCCACCCCAGCTTGAAACTTTAAATGCGAATTCATGCGACAACTTTTTTCTCTCATCTTATCGACATAATGCCCAAACAAACACATTATAACGTTTCCTTAAGTAAACAACAGATCCCACAGTTTGATATCTTTGTGTTCGTAACAAACCTTTCTAGATATACATAAAATGTTTGTAGGTAGGTACATCCGTGTGAACAACTTCAATAATATGCTTTCCGCGTTAATATTCAGTCCATAGAGCTCTAACTCTTGCTGATACCAAAGTGTAAGTTATTATTGAACTGGGTGTGGCTGAACTTGGCAGTTTGGCATTTTCAAGCAGGTACTGTATCTATCTTATATCCTGTAGCCTGTAGCAGAATATTTTACAAATATTATCGAGGATCTATATTATAATCTTTCCAAACAATGTAATCTTATACAGTAATGTACTGACATGGTCAACTCCTTAAATGACATGAAAGCGTGTCTAACCTCTAACTTGTCATTTGAATTGAAGACTTGTTTCTTTGTCTTTCTTTGGTTAATCCTGGTTATATTTCTGTAGGTAGCGTTTTTCTTTTGTTTGATTGCACTTTCTTTTGCTTACGTTGAAAGTAGTGATTTTGAACTAACCTCCGATTTTCGATTTCGGCATAACGAAACACACGCAAATAATCAATTTTATGATTTTACCTCCAATCCAATCCAAACTCCCTTTAGACCCCACTTAGGGGCATAGGGAGGCAACAAGAGCTCTCCATTGCGCTCGATCCTGCGCAGAATGACCTCCTCCCACACCATGTCCAGATTCCTCAGCTCTGCCTCGAAGGAGCGGAACACAGTATGAGAGGGTCTTCCTCGTCTCCGGGACCCTGATGGGAGGAAAAACAGCGCTCTCCTCGGCCAACTGTCATTCGGCATCCTTAACACATGTCCCAGCCAAGTCCATCTCCTCCACATAATAGTAGAGGTGATGGGCTCACGCTGGGTGCGTCGGCGTATAGCGGCGTATGATTTTACCTACCTTAATAAAATTATTTTTAAACTTATTAGGTTAAAAATACTTAAATTATAAAAAAAAATCATCAGATATCTTTTAAGTCGCATACAATCAGGTGTGATCTAAAATTAAGGACGTTTTGACATAAAAACGCACTAAAATTGACTTAAATAGAGTTGTAGAATACCAAAATGAACTAATTTGAATATAAGTCTTATTAGGAACGCTCTTAAATTTTATAGAATACCAATGTGCACTAACTAAATTTGGAACGTTCTTATTTTAGTTAGTGCGCACTAAAATTGAAATAGAATCGGGCCTAATACAGACATAACAAAATTCCGACCATTGCCTTAGCTTGAGATTGAATCTTTTTACCCATCACGCCGTTTCCTGAAGGGGGTAGGAAGGGAGTACGGACTTCCATTCTTTCCTATCCAAACAAACCTCTTTTGCTTCCTCCAAACGCGAAACATTCTGCATACATGGTATTCTATTCCTTTTGCTCCTGACTTGGCCCTCCTGTAGTCGGACCATGTCATTCCAGCAGCCCGATTCACGGAAAAGTTTAAGTCTAAGTTTAGTTCGAAGTTCGAACGAAGTTCGATTCAAACCCTCCGTGAATAGGTACATAGACTGTAGATAGTCGCCGCCTACAATAATTATTATTACCAGCAGCCCTATTCACAAAAGTTTGAATCGAACTTCGTTCGAACTTCGAACTAAACTTAGACTTAAACTTTTCCGTGAATCGGGCTGCAGGTCGCCCTCGTCGGCGTGCACCCATTATTTCAGATTTATATAATCGTTTTAGTCATTCTCTCTTCGTTCATTCTCTCTACGTGCCCAAACCACCTTAATTTATTCAATTTCACTACGCTAACACCCACTCCAAATTCCTTGCTATCATTGTTATCATTCCTCAACTTATCAATCATTCTCTTTCCGCATATCCTACGCAGTGATCTCATTTCTACAGATTGAAATTCTCATTGCAAAAGAATGTTTTCATGTTCTTGACTGCTTATCGAGCCATCTCAATACAGTGTAATTATATTAATATAACAAGTACAAAATAGTGACATAGCATAATATTATTAAATCAAACATTTTCATAGAAATGTACAAAATAATAAGAGAGGAAGTTGCTTCAAAACATAATAATATGTAGGTAGCCTGACAAACAGCAAAACTGTTAATCTTGTTAATAAATTCGCTCCCAGAGAACAATATGAGGTATTTAGATTCGGTCTTGCCGCAACAATATGTCGTAACAAAGTTTCGTCATAATAAAGTAATAGAATATTGCGAGGGACGTTTATATAGCGTAAGGCTTACGTGATAAGTGTGCAACCACGAGTTATTCACAATTCAATGCAGGAGCTGCCCCGGACCGCAGAGTGTATGCACCTGGATTTGAGGACAAGCCACACCAAGGGAATTCACTTGCATACACATACTACACATCCAGGGAGTTAGGTTTAATCATACCGATGTAAGGAACACGACCTATGGATTCGCTCGTGTTGTGTTTTGTAATGTAGTTGAGATTTACATTTTGTAGTCTAATACGAATAGATTAACCTGCCATGTTTTATTCAAACAATTTGAGATATTTTTTTGATATTACTAGAACTGTGAAAGAGATTCCTTTTTTAGAGTATGAATTTTTACTTTAATTATTTACTTTTTATTTTATGTCCAACTTACTTTAAAAAAAACATCAAAATTGTCAGCTTAATGTGAAAACCAAATAATTAGAATGTAAAAAGAGGTGCTTTATATTCTTCTCCTAGATCTCGCGATCTGTTTTGGTCAGGAAAACCCTCGATTTTGACTGCTGTGGAAGACAACAATACCAACAATACCCGTATATCCGAGACGTTATAGGCCACTCCAAAAAATTCAAAGGCTCTACGAAGGTTATCTTATATTAATTGCTAAAATTCGCTTGCAAAAGCGTTAAAAATCAATAAAAAAAATAAGTAATTTGCTTTTGTAAAACAATCAAAACTTACCCATGAAATTACGTGTTCCTAAAAATAGCTATTCATATTGTGCGATGTACCTACCTCGTCTATACAACAATCCGAATCTTTATCAAACTATGGAAAAAAACTATCGGAGATTTCTCCCCCTGTTCGGGCTTGTTGACCCATTTATTCCATTCTCCGGTCGGGCCTCTTTCCCATTCTTAGTTTCTTCCACATCGGAAACCTCCCGGTCTAATGAGGTCTGTCACACGCTCTCTGACAGGGCGGGGGAATTATTGACGGGAATATCAGTACATCTGTCAAAGTATAACAACGAGCTGAGTGAATTTTCACGTAACCCAGAGAACACTTTACCATTGTTCTTTTTGATTTATCACAAATGTGCGATTGTCGGACTTGGTATTGAGTTTTTTTTTGGGGTTACAAAAAACCATTAGGGTATTTTTTACTTACAAAATTAATAAATGATAAGAAAAAGATATGTGGATTATTTTATTTATTCATTCATCTCAAATGTAATAGACATATTATCTAAAAGAGAACTTATTGACTTATTCGAAAAGCGCAGTTACTTGATAAGCCCATTGAGTCAAATTATTTCAACCAAGTTCTCTGAAACAATATCAGGAGATTTCTCGTCCATTTTTCGTCGTACGTCGATAGCGTAATCTATTATTTTGAATCTTATTAAAATAACATAAAAGACTTTTGTGCAATAGTTCAGTGTTTTACTTAATTTATTATTATTATATTAAATATGGATGAAACGCAGAGATATACTTACTTACCTATATATTGTTACCTATTTATTGTAGGTATATTTTCTCACTGATGTTTTTTTGTCCATGTGCTTCGAACTCGATCATTATTATTTTTTATCATAAATCAAAAGTTCAAATTAAATTTCGTATTAAATAAGTTTTAAATAAGTGTGAATTTGGAAAACTTAAACACAACGATATGCGCTCTGAAGATAGATCTTCATACAAATGGTTTTTCAACACGTAGGTAGGTATATCATTTGTTTGAAAAGAACGATACTTTTATGAGATTGCTATGACATTATTTATCAATAATTTTTAAGGTTGAAGGAAGCTTACTTAAGGGCATGGAAAGGCAACATGAGCTTTTCACTACAGTCAGTCAAAGACCTCTTCCTTCAACTTGATAAAATCCCTTAGATCTGCTTCGAAGAAACGAAACACAGAACTTGAGGGTGTTCCATGTTTTCAAATTGAGTTAGTTAGACGGTGCTGGGTGCGTCAATATTCTGTTGTACCAACTTATGCCTACCTATTGGGCTAGTTTACAAGTTTTATCAAAAGCTAATTACTCGATAATAAGCGATTATTACTGTACAAATCTAACTAACATCAAACGATCGAATCGTTCGAAACTCTTTCGGTGTTCGTTTCAATATGCAATCATCGAAAACTAATACTAGGGGTACTGGACTTCATTCAGGTGCCAGGACTACAAACACGCATCAAATTTCACCTAATTTCATCTTATTTGTTGGTCTTTCATACTTTGGTCATATCGTAATTGGATCCATGTACCATCATACCGTAGTAAATAATATTATCATAACTATGCATGCAAAGTATTTTGTACAAAAAACGAAACTCACAAAACGAATAGTGAATTAAATATGAAACTGTTATAGTAGATTGAAGAAAAATCCATAAGTTCATTTTGGGTTGATGAATAAAATGGCCGTTCGGACGGACGAGTACTCCCTGTCTGTCAGATAACAATATTAATAAGGGTAAAGTTTCCCTGCTCTCAGTTCATCCGCGTCCCGTCCTTCACACAATCCTGCAGGACTACAATATGTAATCTATGAAATAACTTTCTCAATAATAATAATACGATTTATATCCTTCGTGCCATATTATATTTCCTATACATCTGCGATATTATTACTCCTAGCCATACCTTAGCTATCGAGGCAGCCATTCATACATATATATTTTTAAGTATTATCTACAAGCTCGCATACAACAGAACGCGTGTTTTATCGATTTTTGATAAATCAAATAAATTATTGTACCATCATGGAAACTATAACTTTCCTTTGAATTGTGGAGATTCGTGACATTTTGATGCTTTATGTAATGTACATAGAAAAGTTTAAGTTGTTAAGTTTGTATTATATCTTTAAAGTTTCATACGGATAGCTACCTTTCAATAGCTTGTTGATTCGTTATGACATTGAATTGAAATGAAAGCTTTTGAGGTGATTTGAATGGAATCATTGTTAGGCATACATAGATTGTTGTATAATAATTTTCAAATTCAAAAGTGTTTTAATTTGAGCTTTGGGCAATTAAAAAAAAATAAGGATACGTTCGGCCGTCTTTACTGTCACATTTGTATAGAGAAAAGTAAATTTATTTATCACCACTCACGTTTTATAAATATGTTTTGCTTTATATGGAGTATGAAATATTTTTATGATATCTTCGAATTTTCTCAAGGCCGTAGCCAAGGACCCAAAACCTGCAGTTTATGGTAGTATGTACCAGTTATCTGGCTACGGCCTTCAGTGTCCTGTCGAGTCTCCCCTTTGGTGAATCTCTCTCTAAAACAATGTTTAACTTATCCACAAATTTTTATTTTCCCGACTAGTTTCGTAGGTACACGTCCTACATGGTCACGGGAGACTAAGAAACGTTTCTTAGTCTCCCGTGACCATGTAGGACGTGTACCTACGAAACTAGTCGGGAAAATAAAAATTTGTGGATAAGTTAAACATTGTTTTATTTGAACATTATTTTCAAATATATCCATCAAGAAATGCATGTTCACGAGTTGGTTAATTTTATTGAATCTCTCTCTGTCCTGCGAAAAGCTCCTTTACACTTCGATGCCGGTCCCCTGTCTAAAAACTGTGAATTAATCTTTGACCAGTTCCACGGCATCCCTAAATTTTGATCTGTAACATTAGTTGCAAGAGATGATATGTACTTTCTCCCGCAGAACATGGTCTCGAGTATGAAATATTGCCGACCTTGCTAGCCTTTGTCTGCTCCATCTCACTTTATGACTTGAGCGTTTGTTACCATATTTGTCTAGGTTATTTAAAACATTCGCGATCAACCAAAATTTCAAATGCTTCTAGTCTAGTTTAGTAAATTCTTGATAAAAAGACGTGAACAATTTCTTTGCAAATGCTAGTAAAATTCATAACCATTTAATTACAAATATAGGTAATAATAGGGTGTAACATATATTATTTAAGTGGTTATTATTGTACCTATATTTATGTTGTTTTCATGTGTACCCAACTGACGACATTGTACAGTAGGCCTAATATGTCGGATCTTATTATTTTCAGCATTGAAATTGCTAGGGCCGTTAATTTTTTATGAACAACGTATTTTTCTAGGTAGGCGCCTATCCCCTCTATATACTTTACTATCTATAAGAGGAAGCTCGCGCTGTTTTATGACAAATTTTATGATACAATCATGAAACCCTTTCCAATAGCAGGGGGAATCCAGGTGATGGTGGATAGCGTGTGATTTTTTTGTACATCGAGGATAGGCTCCATATCCCAGTAGGAACTCGCACACAATATTATCCTCTATAGGGATTGAAATCTTTCAAGTGAAATTTCCTTCTATGGTTTTGCAATTTGTTACACGACAAAATATAGCTGAGGACGACAATAAATTTCACGATACAGAGTTGAGAGCAGGAGCTCGGGTGCATTAGAATATATTATTATGGCTGCCGTTTGCATGACTCTGGAGAGATCTCTGCGGTGTGTAATGGAATGATGCAGCCTGCAATTTCTCAATAACGCATTATCTATCATATAATATATTTCTAGGAGCTAAGGGCTTCATCGAGGTATTTTCAGTCATATTTTATTGAATATATTACCGCTCAAGGTGTTTCAAAAATAAAGATAAGTACTTACTTCTTTGGATATCGGAAAGATAATCAAACGTTTGAATAAATCTTACATGAAACCTTTTTGTCTATGTCTAAAATCTGTTTTGCAAGAACTTATCACTGGTCCTAGGATGGCGAGGTCCAGCTCTCATGCAATCTCTTCGGTGGTCGTCCCAGTGCATCTCTCTGCCTGGTTGCTTCCCTCCACGACTATATCTTTAGCAATTCATGAATAGTCTAACTTTTAACGTGATGTCTTCAAAAACGCTTTCGCTTTCCATCTCACGAATTTTCGGCTTTGCAGTTTTCGAGCACTTCGTTGTTATGGATTCTTTGAGGGTTATGTCAACAATGGGTCTCAGAGTTTTCATTTCTCTTGTCTTTAGAATTTTTTTGGTTCGGAGTGTGTCTAGATAGATAACTATATCCTAAATGTCTAAGTTTGTTATTAGATATTTTGAAATTTCAGCATTCATACTTGGTAGGTACATCATTTTTAAAAATTAGCTGTCTCATATTCTAACTTAAGACAAGGACTTCGAAATGGAATAAATAAAGTTTTGCATTTTTATTCATGCAGATTTTTTCAGATTGGATCACAAGTAATGAAGGGTGTTTCCAACTCTATGTGGAATCGTGTTTTTAGAGAATGAAGTATCGTCGCTTTGTTTGTTTTGGATTTTCTCGGGGTGGTGACGTGTTAATAGTACATAAACATCACGCTCCATAAATCTCGTACAAAACGATAATCAGCGCCATCTGTGTGTGTTTTATATAAGTCTCGGGTGGTTGGTTCAGAGGAAGAGAACAAATTCGTACGTATCTGATTAAAATTCTTTCTTCCTTCTATTATTACCTATTTATTTGGTTATCTATTCACCTTTTGTTTGTTTATTATAGCCGATAAACCAGTGCGCTGTTGTTCTGTATTATAGTGTTGTACACATTAAGGTATTCATAGGTATATATTTTATACACTACCCACGGTGGAGGTTTCCCTAAGATGGTTTTTATAGATATTGTTTCGCACTAAATTAACGTTGGCATTTAATGTATGTGTTTCTGTTATTAGTTAGAATTATTTGAATGCCGAAAAAGTTGATTAATTCTACATAAATATTGAATGTAGATATGTATATATTCATATCCATATCCTTTATTATATATAAAACAAAGATTTTTACCTCGATCAAAAAAGGATTTTTGTTCATAAATTTGAATAATAATTAGTTAAATAATATGGTTTATGTATGGAACGACAACCACTTATCACCAGTGACATCAGATCCAGAAGATTGGCATGGATCGGACATGTTGCCAGGTCCGGTGTGGAGAGGTCCACAAAGAGTCTTCTGGATGGCAGGCCCACGGGTAGAAGACCACCTGGAAGACCAAGGCAGCGGCTTATGGACAACGTTGCCCGGGACCTGGACGTGCTGGGTGTGGGAGATCAGTGGGAGTCCATTATGCAGGACAGGACGGCTTGGAGAAACATTGTTCAGGAGGCCAAAACTCTGTCGGAGTTATACGGCCATCGGAAGTAAGTAGTAAGTTATGTATGGAAGGGTAGGTAGAGAGTAAGGAGTTGAAATTATATAATGAATGTTATTCTCAAGTTCAAAACGCCTTTCAAAAGATAACTATTTGACCAACAGGATCTTTTCGAAAACAATAATGTACCATCGTGAACCAAAGGTTTATATTGTAATAAATTATTGTCAAGACAGAAAATATACAATAAAAATGGTAGGCAACCCAGTCCACTAAACAACATTCAAATTTTTTTAACCGTACCCGCATTCCTTCTTGTGCAATAAAATATATTAATGTGTTCATACTGCGGCCATTATTGTAAGAATTTATTTATGTTCACTGTAAATAGAAATGAAACGAATAGAACCGAGTTACTGTTTTCAGGGAAAATGCGATTTTAATAAAAAAACACACACACTTTTTTTCAACAGGAAGTAGAACTTATTTCAGCAAAAAGTTTTTCGAAATTATTAAAACATGGAGGCGCTGTTGCACAGTGTTTTTATAAAATTAATAAAAAATGTGATCGTTATTTTACTACGTACTTAGATCCATTTTTTCTGGGTTCCAGGTTAATTTTAGTATGGAAACAGAATGATTGACGAAGAAGACCCTCGAATCACTGTGTTCCGCTCCTTCTGGACATGGTGTGGGAGGAGGTCATAAACATTGCGCAAGATCGAGCGCAATGGAGAGCTCTTGTTGCCTCCCTTTGCCCCTAAGTGGGGCCTTAGAGAGTTTGGCATTTGGAACATAACGATGTTCAATTTTCAATTATATACTTGCTCACTTATATACTTGCTTGTCAAAAGTAAAGATTAGAGGTTTTCAAGTATTTCGTAAACATTTTCGTCAGGACATGAAGTCAGTGGACTTGCTCTCTTAAGCCCTAAGAGTGGAATCGGATACAATATGGGTCACCGTTTGTGGCGTTTGTCTTTTCACACTCCGGGGAGTCGAGCCAACTGCATTTAAAAAAGAAATCTGTATTATTTATTTATCGTAAAGAAATTATTTATTTATCGTATGGTCATAATATGTACATCACATGTTTACATGTAGAAACAATACAGAAAATTATATTAAAATATGTTACAAACATCAGTTGCAATGGCTTGCAGTTTCTTGTCTCTGTGATGTGATGTGATGTACCTGTGCCAGGAGATTGATGTTAATTTTCTGGCGACCTGCAGTGCTAGTTCAAGCTAGTCCGCCTCCTCGTGGTTCACCCTGGGTAACGAATTCTATTTAGTGCCATCTACACTCTTCGGGGCCGATTGAACCTCGGTGGTTCTTCGATCTGGTATCCCAAACCTTCCTTATACTTAGTTAATTTGTTGTCTTCCAGATATTTCTGTGTTATCTTCTAAGAGATCTTCTAGAATGGAAATATAGGGATCACAGACAACTTTTAATATTTCTTGACTAGGACACTATGTCTTTGAGGACCCATGTGGTAGCCAATGGAATGGAGTAGATTTAACTGTTCTAGAATTGTTACTCAGTATAATTCAACCAATGCACTTTTAACGTTTATTAAGAATTGTGACAAAGGTACAAAGAGGAAATGTTGAATTGAGAAAGATGCGTTTGAAAACCTCATAAGTAAACTTGTTACATCAAATTATGAAATATGTCATGGTTCGAAACAGCAAGCCTTTAAAAGCAGTCGTTGGCTAGTTATTGTTAAAATTTAACTATGAAGTTTATAAATTAGGTATATTTACAATGTTTGAAATATCAAGTTGGTAGTGTCTAGACACGCAAGGGCACGAAAATTTCAAAATAATTAAGACATTTACAGATACTAAGTAGGAGTAAGGACACATTTTCATTTTAATGAATCATAAAACTAAAGTTAAAGTATAAATATTATTAAAATCATTTTATTTCAACTTTCATAACCAATTTAAATTTCAAGAATATAAAAAGTTTAAGTGCTTTCGTCCAAACTTATTGACAGAAAACATGTTTGATATACTTTACTTGGAATCATACTACATAAGATGTCACTCTGGTCAAATCTCTGCGAATATTTACTTATAGTTGTTCCAAATAATTATTACTATTTTCCATCAGTAATATACTTGTGTAACTAATAGCTGTTAAAGCAATTAATTGATTAAAATAATTAATTAACCAACAAACGTGACAATGTTAGAATCATTGAAAATTTTGTGAAAACTGTTTTAACATGAATACAATAATGTTTAGTTACGAGTATTTTGAATGTCTGTTTTCTATAAGAGAGAACACAAAATTATATTCGCGTCTAATATTATGTTCGATTATGTTTATACATACGCAGTGTGGTAGAAAAATAATGAGACTGGCAACACTGTAAGAAATCTAGCCGCGCTTCTCATTTATAGCAACACAGCACGAAGCCAGTACGAGTTACAAAATTTTGTTTACTGCTTGATGTTCGAGTCTGGTATAAGTTGCGTTTTGGTTGGGCGTCACGCAAAACGGATAAGCGGAATTCATAGTAATGTTTGACATTAAATTTTGTGTGGTATTAACAAAAACAAACTTCTAAGCATTGAAAATAAATTTCTTAGACGAATCTTGAATCGTAGACTGAGCTGGCTCGGCCATGTTCTACATATTTTCCCGAGTCCATAGATTATGGAAGCTTATTTTAAACACCGGGTGCTACAAGAAGACGTGGCAGACCTATGTAGATTCACCATCAAGAGAGCTTACGATGAAGACCTTCGGGATACCGGCTTAAAATGGAATGACGCCCTGGATCTAGCCCAGGATAGAGATGCTTTCGACCACATACAAGCGTACGTGGATTAAGTAAGTAAAGTTTGGAGAATCGGAAAGTGTTAGAAAAGTTAAAAAGGCCTGTAGGTAACATTATTTATCCCAAATTCAACCAGCAATAATCTGGCACGAATCAAGGCAACCAAGAAAACATGTTGAAGATAAACACCGTTCAGTCGAGGCCATCGACTTCAACAAAACATCGAAAGTGTGAACATTCTTGTGAGATCAAAGCATCGTTTTGAATAAAGAGTTTTAAGTGAACAATTAATTGTATTTGAAGAAAGTTCTTTAAATGCTCATAAAAAGTTATTCGCTTGAGAATCAGAATGGAGACAAACAGTAACTCCATCATGATACACTTTCCTATCAAAAAGAGAGTTTTTGACCTCAAAAGGCATTCTAATATTTCACCATATACCTACCAGACCTTAGTTTTATTTAACTGTAATACGTCCTCAAAGAACGTCATTTGGGAACTTTAGAAAACACCAAAAAGAGTAAAAAAGACATCCTGAATCGTACTGGTTAAAGACCACCAACGCCGCTTAGAACATTAGGAAACAACATCTTTATCCTTGTGTAACTGCCCAAAGAATAAAATTAAATATATGAAAAAAATCCAATCCAAATCCAAACTCCCTTAAGGCCCCACTGAGGAGCAAAAAGAGCTCTCCATTGCGCTCGATCTTGCGCAATGTTTACATTTTGTCTCGACACTAAACGCCGACGCTTGACACTAAACGAAAAAAAATTTACACTTTTGTAAATAAAAAATCAATCGCATTACTTTTCTGCCGCACCTCGTAGATAGGTCTATTATTATCTTCACCGTTTTATAGATATTGTATGTAGGTAGGTAGGTGTTAGAGAAAGAGAATGGCCATAGTGAAACGTAATCCTTCAGTATTAGTGAGTAGTCACTTATTATGTTGTGAATGAAACAAGTTCCAACGTAAACAATAAATTAACCGTTCTTATTCCTTCCCTCTTGATATAATGAAAGGGGTGGATGGGGTGGGCCCAAGTTCCCCTCCGGTGAAAAGCAACAATAACAACACAGCTATCGTTCCATTTTCAATTTAACAAATCATTCCTCTATCTCTCACGCGATTATTCCATCTACCTACGTACTGGCGAAACAATGGGCCCGAATGTCAGATTTCCTACTAGGAGATGGAGGGCCTCAGACCTTTCGCGTGTCTCCCGACGACCTTTGTAACGTCAGCCATTATGCCGACGTACATGCGGAATGCTTAGTTGAGCCGCGCTACGCCTCTGGATTAAATACTACAAATTCAATTTTCCATAACTTTGTTTTTCGACCGACAACGACGAAAATAATTAGATTAATTCCTAACAACGCGACAGACTCGCACAATTTTCCACAAAGAAGGGCGTGCCCTTGCCCAATAACACCAAATTGGTAAAACGTTCTTATGAAAATATTTCATTGTAGAATTATTGTGTTATTTATAATTTTCTCTACAAATATCACGGGGTTTTATTAAGCATAATTCATTTGCGATTCTATTGAGTAGGAAGGAAATTTTGCAAGCTACGTTTATATATTTTTTTTAATAAATCGCGATTTTCTTTTACTAATTTTCAGGTTTCTCTATCAGTAATAATTAACCTGATGCATACAAAAAGTTTTCATCCCTTCTTTCTCTTAGCTGAGCTCTTCATAAAATTTCGCTTAAATAATCAGTTAACAAAGTTAAAAACTTTCTGATATGATTCAGTTAGAGTTCTTAAATTCTATCATTAGCTCAAATATTTAACTTTTCAAACTGTTTTCTGTAAAGGTTGCATAAGCATCTCAATTTTTTGGGATCAACTCAAGCATGGTTTATTTATAAAGTAACTAGTAGAACTCTGTAACGGGCAAAGGCAGGTGAAAGGGGCTCTCCTCCTGGCCCGATCGAGCACAGCATACCTACTCGACTTCATCAAAACCGAATAAATGTAAACAGCTCCATATAAAATGTATTGTCACGATTTTTGATTCTCCAAACTTTACTCACTTAATCCACGTACGCTTGACCATGTGGTCGAAAGCATCTCTATCCTGGGCTACATCCAGGGCGTCATTCCATTTTAAGCCGGTATCCCAAAGGTCTTCATCGTAAGTTCTTTTGATCGTGACACCACCTGGTGTATAGAATAAGCTGCCCCAAATTAGTCCATATTTATAAAAAAAATATTTGTACTAGCTGACCAGCCCGTCGACTTCGACATATCCCAGAATAATAAAAAAACGGACTTACTTACATGAATTAAATACAGTTTACATCAAAACTTAATTGAATTTAGCTTAAAAAAAATATGTAAACATATCAAATGCAATAGCATTATGTAATAATTTTCGTTGATTCGGATGCGGAATAAATTTCGACGGGTCATAAGTTTGTAATGAAAACAATTCCTTAATAGTAACTTAAAAAAAATACAAAAGATGGCAGTGTAGTAGGAAATTGGTCACATATGAAACACGTTACGTTATTTATGTTGTTGAAAGAATAGACTCCGGTTATGTATCACCACATACCAAACTACACGTTGAAATTTGCATAATGGCATATGCCGTCCAGTGCGCGAAATAGCTAAACATAAGACATTCACACGTAAATTTAACATAATATTATTTTCTCCATTTAAACCGAATTTTTGCCGAATTATTATGGTAAGATAAGCCTCAAGGCAACAAAAACCGTTTTAAAAAAAGTATGTCATTGTGTATATGTATAAATTTTCATTAAAATCTATGTGTAGGTATATAGGTAAACAAATATGTTCTATCATCGTTTCAAATTGCGCTATATGCTTCTAGGTTACTATTATCAAATGTATGTTATGTATACTTACATGAAACTTTGTCAACATTTTTTATCAAGACTGACATTGATATAATAACATTCTTGGATCAATACAAGACGAGCATTGTTTCAATTTCAGCACTAATAGGCTTCTGTTAATTAAGCAGTGATTGATAACTCTTCCTATAGAAGAAGAAGAATTCATTTTACCCTAATATATTATTGACGACACTCTGACGAAGGCTGTTCGACGAACATTGCCTTTAAATTTTCGGGTACCCATTAGGCTTATGACAAGATGGATCGAGGATGAATGACTGAGCGTATTGCATGTACAAGCCTGAGGAATGTCTATTGGGTTAACGTGAGCCTTTTGTGGGTAGGGTTGATACAACACAGACAGGAAGCTCCGTATATAGGTCGTATAATCAGTTTACCTTTGAAGGTTTGTCGTATATCAACAGTAGGTGGAGGATATTATACGTGTGGGGTCCAAATTGAAGTGCTGTTTGTTTGACAGGTGAATCTTGATTTTCTAACTACCTTTTGCAGATTTTGTCCCTTCTTGACAAATACGCTAAAATTATCCAGTGACTATTCATGTGATTAATTCAAACATTTTCGATTGCATGAACTGATATTAAACTGATGTTAAAAATAGGAAACAAAGATTTTCTCGTAGAAAAAAATTGTGACTGCAATAATTAGTTCTAAATTCAAAAAAATAATATGGGCTTACTAGAATTATTAATTAATAAGGAGGAATTTAAATTAATAAACAGTAAAAAATTCTTTTAAAGGTGATCTTAAGTTTGCAAGGTTAAGTATGTAAAATACAATGTAGTCAGAGTATTTTATAATCACAATATGCGTTTTAATCATCTCCTACAATTTATAATTTCTTTAATATTTCTATTATATCTTTCTAAGTGTATTTCCTCGAAACGTCGTGTCGGGTGAGCAGTATTGTGTTGTAAAATTAAGTCTTGTGCAGTTACACAATTTAGAATCCTTGTTCTCTAAGTTTTCATTACATATTGTGTTATACAGAGTTTACAAAAAAAAAAAAAAATGATTGTCTACCAGTTGTCAAATGAAAACACGGAGAAGAATGCTGTTTTAATTCAAGTCCAAAACTTTTTCTAAGTATTCTCCTTTCTAAAAGTAAGTAATATTAAATTTTTCTTAGTGCATTTCTATTGTTTTCATATATACAGCATCCTTTCATACAAATTCTAAAATAATATTAAAACATAGACAAAAATTGTGTAACAGGTATTTTAGAAGGTTTCCTATATGAATATACACGGTATCAGGATGGTTGGTAAAAATAATCTTAATCGATTGCATGACTCCACGCGGACAAACCATCAAACGAACAAAAATACAACTAAATATAAACTAAACAGTTCGCCATAGAAAGGAGTCCCTTTCTATAGCTTTTGTAGTAACAAAATAGTAATAATTTTGGTAGATTGGAATAGCATACTAGATAAGTTTGAAGCTACGTAGCACAAAGAAGAGGCTTGGTAGCTACCTACTGATTTCCGTAGCAGGTAAACAGGCTGAGGTAGGTATATCCACTTTGTTCAACGGCTCTGGTTCTCTCCGTGGCCTTCTAAATAAAGCAGTCTCGGCTTAACATCCGGCTGAAGCGGCCTAATTTATTACTCCTTGTATTTTAAAGCTTGATTTAATATTATTACCGAGATTATTTTTAATTAAACGACTAACAGATCTTATTAATTATCATTTGTATTTATGATTCGCCAAATATCGTTTTTTTTTGTTGCAAAATTAACTTTTAAAAGGGTTTTAATGTTTGTTTAAAGTATTTTTGAAAGGATTTCGGTAGATTAGCACCCAACTAAGGGACAATTTTATCAAGAATTCGTATAAACTAACAATAATTAATAAATTTATTAAACCCGGTTATGAATGGTTTACTTTGAAATTCAAAGCACTTCAAAGAATGGTCTCCATTCTTTCTTTTTGAAACACGGCTTTTCATGAGCATCGTAGTTTTATGCTTGCTTGATGTGAAAAATAGCCTTTGAATTCAAGAAAATATAGTTTTCCATGAGCACCTTAAGTATTTTTTTTGCTATGTAAATGAATTTGTCCCACTCAAAGTGAACACAAATAATACACTCTAACTCTTTCACAGTAAGCTGTGAAAAGTTCGTGCCATGAAACAGAAAGTTTGTCGACATCTGGTTTCGACCCCACGATCTCTAATATGAAAAAATACGATTGTCGACGGTGTGAAACGCCAGGCCACATTGGTTTAGGTTAACGATATCAAAGTAAGATTTCATTTAAAAACTAATGGCAAATTTCATCCATATTGCGATACCATATAATTCCTGCTTAACATATCAAATTAATTAAAAATCTCCAACTTAGTAGGTACATTGAAATTTACCTAAGTTATCAGTCGATGTAGATATCCACGTTTTTAGAAAGACCGTAGTATAATGTATCTACACACTTGCTACTTTGATTCCTGCCGTAAAAGCTTTTCATATAAATAATGTAATGATGTGAGTTAAACACACGTATATTATATTGAGTATGGATAAAATGTGATATAAAATGAATGAGTGAAGATTTAATACTTTGCCTCGGTGGGCGTAAAACTTACGCTGTAAGAGCAATGAACTCGTTCAATCTGTTTTTATTGTGTGGAAAATATGATAGTATATCAATCAAATATAATAATTGGTTATGTTCGTACGTACGTTTACTCTGTATTTTCGATGAAACACTCTTGGTCTGACGGAAGACATAGTGAGGTGGGGACGACAACGAAGGCGATACTGGAATGAACATGTAAACAGAATGTCAGAAGACAGACTTCCACGTATCGCCCTCCAAGGAAACCCCGAAGGACGCAGACTCCCAGGCAGACCACCAAAGAGATGGAGAGACAGCTGGCAGTCGACATCACAGGAGGAACAGGCGGCGGCACAAACAGATCCCCAGGATCTATAGAAAGAAGAAGAAGAAGACTCTTGGTCCTTGAGAAATATTTTTCATACATATTTTATGACAACCAAGCCCAATTAACTAAGGGAAATATTTTTTATTCTTATATTATTCTGTAAGTAATAAAAATACTTACTTAGATGTCCACGGGAAATATTTTATCGAAGAAATGTGCGATGCTTATCAGGAGTTACTTCATTCAACTGTTGCAACGGAAAAAAATGTCAAATTGTCTGCAGTTCTCAACGAGGTAAAATTGATTTTTTAAATTTATTTATTTGTTTCCATTATCTATACAATTACAACAATCAGTTAATACATATCATTGTTGGAATTTACTGCCCCACTGGACAACGTCTGTTCTGCGGCGAAATGGCCCAATTGGGACCCTTAAAGGATAATACTATTATAACTGATTTGAAGGACAATCAAACAATTAGGTTAGGTTCCTTTTCAATGCCTGTCGTCTGACAGGGTTGGCTGCTGGTATTGTATAAATGATGAATTCATTGTACCTATAACTTGTACTTTGGAGTTTGGACCAATGGTGATGCGCTTAAAAATCACATTAAATATAAAAACACAAACCTACCCTCAACAACTATAATTTAACATATCTGTTAACGTAATATCTACATATAATATAAAATAAAGTCGGGTTAGTGCGAACTTATAACTAACTTATAACTCGAGATCGGCTGAACAGATTTTTATGATGCTTGGTTTATTGGATTCTTCTCCGCTCCGGATAACAGAATAACTAATAAAAAATGATAAAATGGATTAGAAATATCAGAAAATATAATATTAAAGTTACGATGGAACGGATTTCTTGCGACGCCAGGGCCATTGATGAAATTTCCTCAACAATATAATTTTTATTTACCTGACAACCAGAGTTTCAAAACACTGGCACGAAGATTATTGACAGAATTTCTTTCAAACAGAAAAAGTATTTCAATATTCAAAATTATTTTAAACTTTGTTTTGTGTAAATTTCTTACAAATTCGAAATCAATGTTCATAGTAAGGACTACAGGACAACGTCTGTCGGGAAAGCTAGTTTCAATATAAACAAAGGATGAATATTATGTTAGTTTAATAGGAATATGTCATACGTTTTTATGTCTTTGAAGAATAAGTCTTTGGACCAAGAAGGATGTTGGCGTTACATCATGTTGAAAAGGTTTTAACAAACTTAAGATCCTTATCGATTTATGTAATTGAAAAAAACTAATTCACAATTACTACATTTTTTAGTAATCGACCATTCAGTGCGGAATAATGTTCTCCTTGTTCTTAATCATTGGCCAACATAGTTACTCTAAACTACCATAGCTATTTATTTTCAAAGTACCTACTACAGGGATTTTTTTCAGAAAAATAAACGACACAAAGCACAAAGCGATATTACGATTTCATATATAAGATAATCTGACGTTGTTTCCATCTATTGCGACATTTTTTGTGTATATTACTTAGATTGTTTATTTTTTAAGATCGGATCAATTCCCTTGAAATGGAGATGAATTTATTTTAAATTAAATTCCTAAACGAATGCGTGGATTTTGGAATACAGAAAGACGCGATGGCAGCGCCAAATATTCAAAGCTTTAAGCAAGAAGTAATCCTTGATATCGTAAGTGTATGCAAATGCTTAGAATAATACCAAGAGCGGTGGATAGCGCAAACTAAGGGTAGGCGGATGTGGAGAGAATCTACCCCTAATCTACCAATGTAAACAGCATCGTATTATTATTATTATTATTGAGCATAGTATCTTTGGGTACCTAGTCTTATGCAAATATCATTTTAGTAATGTTCTAAATATAACGTTAAAATATTAAATACATTCGTGGTATGAGCTAATGAAACCTGTTTACACACTATGCATACATTCACACGTATGATAACATTTATTTATTAGCTACATCTCTACACAATCACCTACAACAACTACTGTCTATTTGATTAACGTGATTTGTTCAGATATCAAAATAGAGTAAGTTATCTCTCTATGTTCTAACGAAGAATAATATTTATTTTATTTTAGTGGAAAAGCTAATCAGCTAAGTGTAATAATTAAAAATTAAACAAACAAATATAGGTGCATTTATTTGAGAAGATACCTGTCTATTCGAAATCGAGTTCTTTTTATCAGAAATATAAACTTTCATATTTTTTAATTTCAATAATTATTGGCGATTGACATCAGTCAAATTAAATAATATTGATAGTTTGTCTGATTGCCAGAATGTGCCATGTAAACTTTATTAAAAACAGATATAATAACTTTCGTTATTATATTAGTAAGATAATCAATTTATCATTTTTTTTATTTCGAATTCAATTTTGTAGTTGAAACAGGACGCTCGGAAAAGCTAGTAACATACAAGATCTTTTCGAAGAAAATTTTTTACTTCAAATACCTAATTTTCTTTTGAGTTTTAAAAAATCAAAGTAGGTAAAGCATTTTAAAAAAATTCATCGTTTCTCCAGCAATATTGTCTCACAGATTATGTCTAAGACAGAAAATATACCTTCCAAACAGAAGTTTCTGTACAATGTCTACGTAAGAAAGATGAATGGATCAGCTATTCTATTACATAATTTTACAGTTGGGTCATTTTTATTTGCACTGCACTGTTCCTTTCCATCTTGCAAATATTTCCAAGGTAGCCGGGATATTATGTCGAAATTTTTTATAGCTTAATATTTCGCCTGCATTTGTGATGGCCCGTTAATAAGCCCAGTACGATTATAAGTTTTAACATCAAAGAATGTCGTCACCTATATAAATATGTTACCTTTTCATAACTAAAATGATTTTAAAGGATTTGAGAAATAAAATTTCTTATCTTTTCTATGCATATCGTTAGAAATACCTACAGCATATTCTATGGGTTGGTTTATTTGAGATTATATTATAAGTAGTAATAAAAGTAAATTTAATATAAATGCAAAATCAGCGCAAGTAAGTAGGTATATAAGGGAGTACATAGATATTCGCACAGTTGTAAAATCAGCATGCTTTTAGCTAAATTAAGTTTCTGTGATTATCTCCTCGTAAAATTTGTAAAGCCTCATTAAAATAATAATTATCTCCCTTTTAAGGTAACTAACTTATATACCTACCTACCTACCCACTGAGATTCATATTATTCCTGCGGTTTTGAATCGGATTGTCTATGGGAAGTAGGATCTTCATATAGATTCATTTTACACTATGGTACCTACTCGATAGAAATAATTTTCAAACTTCAGCTGATTTTCCGTTCCTCGCCGACCGACGACAACATATCTTCTATATTATCATCAAATTTAATGTGGTCGTATAATCAACTCTTATGTTTCATCATAAACTTTATACAATTTCAAATAATACCTAGTCATAATTTTTTTTTTAATAAAACCTCCACCCGGTCTCCAGTGATTATGGTCTTGGAAACCTTATGTATTTATAAGAACGTAAAAATTATACCACAACTGTTCAGAGTTTTTTGTTTGTTAATAGGGATGAAGAAATATCACCTTAGTATGTAAGTAATCCTTTTGATGTTGAATTTCAATTCCATATATGAAATATTGTTTGTTTATCCTATCGGTAATTGGGTAAGAATTACTCGTTTTGATGGATAAGAAGGAGAATGTATTAGAAAGAAATGTGGTATGAAAATAATTGTTGTTACAGAAATAAAAGTTAATAAGTTGAGATGGTTTATGCATGTTGAAAGAATGGATGCAAATAGAATCGTTACAAAAAAAAAAAGGTGTGTCAACTCAGAATGGCGTGGATTAAAGATATAGATTCTGTTCATAAGGAAGACCAGGGCAGAAGCAAAAGAAATAGGAGAAGTTGTATAAGAGGGTTATGTCGATAGGAGGGACGTTTTCTCTGCCTACCCCTTAAACGAAACGGCGCGATTAGGTTAAAAATGATATTTTGGGAGTAAAACAAATCAATTTTAAGAATTTGGGCAGATAACTACTTTGTTAGGCTTTCAAAACGAGTAATTTCATTCCGTACCCGTTCTGAAAACATTTGTGCATTTTTGTAATGAAACAACAAACTCTTTTGTCTGTTCATTACCATACAATTGTGTGATGATTGTAGTAAATATTTTTGTAATGAAACAACAAACTCTTTTGTCTGTTCATTACCATACAATTGTGTGATGATTGTAGTAAATGTTTTTGTAATGAAACAACAAACTCTTTTGTCTGTTCATTACCATACAGTTGTGTGATGATTGTAGTAAATATTTTATCCACGCGTTTCTAGATACTCGGCTACATATTGATTTTTAAAACTCCTCGCCCTTATTTAATTTAACTTAAGTTAGAGACGTTTATCTTAAGAAAGTGTTTTGTAAGATAGAGCGGACGTGTGGTCTTATAACAAATTGCTCAGACAAACATGTTGCTATATTATGTATTCAAGCGAAGATATAACTCACATTGTATAGCTGATAAATTTGCCTCTGTACTTTATTCGATTTGAGTTTGAATAATTGATGGATAACGGTTAAGGAAGGCCCTTTTCCAACTAGAAACTAAAAATGCAAATCTATGAATGTTATGTTTAGTTGAAATGTTTTACAAATTCAGTTTTTCTAATATATAATCTTACCATAATAATTCGAAAAATATTTGGTTTAAATGGAATCTATTCATTTAACAACATATACAATAAGTTAACATGTTTCACATGTTACTTATTTCCTACTACACCGCCATCTCTAGGATTATTTAAGTTACGCAACTATAGACGAATTGATTTTATTACAAACTTATAACCCGTCGAACTTCATCTCGCATCCGAATCAACAATAATCATTACATCATGCAGTAAAATATTGATAAGACAGTAACGTATAAAGTATATAGATGAGACAGTAACAAAAATGGATATAGTCAATTTTTTCAATTGTCTTTGGGTTTACTTTGTGACAGTTATCCATTTTTAGATAAATAAATGTATAACTACGTTATTTCTGTCACTAATAATTTTATTTGAGTAGACATGTTTCGGCTATTACCTAGCCATTATCAATACTAACTTAAATTCTACAGATCTACATATTATATTGTAAGGGATGGGGAATACGGGGGTGTGTGGAGTGTGGGATGTTATCTTTTAACGGGAATATTTTAAGTATCGGTGGTGCGTTTGGTATGGTTATTTTATTTATCACTTTAGCTTTTTGAACACAAATTTTTGAAGCGAGGGATTTATTTTTTTACTTTTAAACTTATGTGCTTTTAAATTTTTTCAATCCCACACTCCATTCACCCCCGTATTCCCCATCCCTCTTCACGACATCTTAGTTAAGCTTACAATATAATATGTAGATCTGTAGAATTTAAGTTAGTATTGATAATGGCTAGGTAATAGCCGAAACATGTCTACTCAAATAAAATTATTAGTGACAGAAACAACGTAGTTATACATTTATTTATCTAAAAATGGATATAGTCATATACTGGCGCCAAATACATGACAGCAGTCGCAGTCTTTAAATTTGGTTGCTCTCTTGCTCTCAATAATTTTCAACTTTTATCTCTATTTCATTTATTATTAAATTTCTACTTGTTGCATACATGAGATTTTTCGACATGAACATGTTGAGGATTCTCATGATTAGAAGTTTCGGAGACAAACATTACCACCTAATGGCGAACGTTGTTAACGTAAAGTGATCACACTGAGCCTTCGAAATAACAGTAGAAGACGGTCGTAAAGCCCGTAGTGGTTTGTTCCATTTAAAAATTGAACATTGGTAATTAATTGTTAGAGTCATTAGTTGTTATTTATCCAGTAAAAATATTAGCCAATTTTAATTAAGTTTTTTTCATGTCAAACATTTTTTTTATTATGTGTATTTAAGGATGATGTTTGTTGTAAGTATATTCTAAAAATAAGAATTGTCAAAAAAAAATTCTTTCTAACATAAATAGTTTGAGTACCTACCTACTTTTTTTTGGCAGTTGTAGGTGACCATGAGCAGTACGTAGATAACAGCGGCCGCGGCGCAGCGTTTATACACAGTCAAATTCCTCATAGCTTAACCAAATAATCAGAAAGAATATTTTTTTCTGATTATTTGTATTTTGTTTAACGCGTTTAAATAGTAACCTTGCTTGATAGAAAGTGAAGTCAACCAATGAAGTGATAGCTATGCTTTTCTACACGCCGGCGGCCGTGACGCGAGAGGCCAAAAATGGCCGCCAGCACTAAGGCCTTCTTATATAGGTGGTGTTGTACTAAACCTAGGTGGGTAGTAGGTACCTACCTATACTTTCGTTTATCGTTGATATTGGGCGATGAAAGAAAGCGGGTCGGAGTTTTGATTCTTTCGCGTTGTTATTTCCTTGTTGACCAAAATAACGATCAAGAAAATACTCTAACTATCTATTTTCCCACTCTGGCTCTATTTTTGTTTCGTATAAACACACCATTAGATGTGTTTGGAATATATAAGAGTGGCTTATTTAGACATCTGCAACACTATTTCGGTTTGTTATCTTAAACGAAGAAGATGTTTAGAGATCGTAGAATTGTACAGTTAATCAACCAGTAACATTTAATTGATCCCATCCAAAAAATCCCTCCTCTCTCAGTGTTGCCATACAAAATTGTTAATGATTCCGATAGAGTTTCAGAGGGGGCTATAGCCAATTGATTTCTCAGGTAATTACTTCCGAACGTGCTAACCATAGCGTTAATCAAACATCATTATTATTATCCCATATATTTTGGCATCGATCTTATTTTTCTCTCTCTTCTCATCCGAATATTTTATCGCACAACGCCGGATCGCTACAGAGAAAACACATTAAAAGTTTATTTATATTCATGGAATTGTCTTCATGTGTAACGTTTTAATTATAAGAAGTTCTCGGGGAATAAGGCTGATGCTTAAACGCTTTCGAAAGTAAAATAAAATCATTGGAACATCTCATTAATATTCGCTTTGTAGCTAACATTAATTTAGTACTTTGTGTCTGCCTACTGCGTGCGTATAGATTTCGGGAGTAACTGCCTATACGTCACTCTACCCATTCGTGATGATGCCTCCAAATTGTTTTTGTTCAACGTAAAATTGCCGACTGAACTTTTGAGTAACATATAATAATTATTACAAATATGAGGCTGGTATGCCAGAGAATTGAAGTTAACGGAAGACCTTGTAGCAAGTTTTGAAAAGGGGAATTTCCCACTTGAAGTAGAGTGACAAAAGTTGGCAGTTTTTACAACGAAGATCGTTAAGCTTTTTGCAGATCCATAAATCAATTTTATTCACAAGGATTTTCCTATTTCTGCTATTTTTGATTTGGTTTTATATAGCGATACATTCTTTTCTTTCAATATATCAAATTTATTTATAATCAAGGATTAATATTATTTCGGATCAATTTAACACATTGTAGAAGTGGACGGGACGCAGCCCTCTACGGGTCAGGATTATTTCCGAAAAAGCTATACGATAAGTAAGAAAGTATTGTACACAATCGTTATAGCAATGTTACACTTGGCTTAGGGCATAGGTTACTTTTCCACTAGTTCATAGTGTTCACAATCGTCATAGCAATGTTACACTTGGCTTAGGGCATAGGTTACTTTTCCACTAGTTCATAGTGTTCACAATCGTCATAGCAATGTTACACTTGGCTTAGGGCCCAGTTTACTTTTCCACTAGTTCATAGAGTTCACGATACAATAAGTTGAACCTTTGAGTCCTATATTGATTTTCATAAATATCAATAATCAATACTTACATTAATCTGAGAGTTCACAGTAGTAGGACATTTAAAAAAAAATGATTTTGTCAACGTTAAGAAATAAACAAGAGTCAAAACAGAAACAATATAAAATAAATGCAGTTACACAAATTAAGACTCGTATTTTTAATTAGCTTTACCGTACTTATGAGACTGAACACAGTTTTTCCTCAAAATCTTCATCGTTACCTATTTAAACTTCAAAATATTTATTCGGTTTGTTCACACGATCAAAAAGCGGGTTAATTATAATAAGTCACATAGAGTACCATATTAAATGCTGACGAGAGAAGATATGCATGTACATAGATACCTAAATGGTTCCGTATATGGATGAGTAGGTCATACATAAGGAACCAAATAAAATTCCACGCACACAATGCTGCGGTGTTATTTGTACTAATTTACGTTAATCATTTTGTTGAACAGAGGGGAACTTGTCTGCTATTATTTGTGATACAACGCAGGCGAGAATAAACTTTGGGAATTAATTCAAGAAGGTAGCTGGATAATTACTCGGCTAATTGCCGAAATTATAAAGAAAATAATACGATGATGTTCCGCGTCATGTAGGATAGAAAAACGACTGCTCCGACAGAAGGGCTATAATCATGCCTCGATGTTAATTGCACAAAAGGAGCTGGTTCTGAAATATAACAATACCTGGATATAGTACATCAGGTATACATATGTATGCTATGAAATGAACATTTGAAGCTACAGGTTGAAAAATAATTCAATGTGCCACTTTATTCAAAATTACTGTTTCAAAACCCATTTCCAGACATAGAGGTATGTTTTTATTATGATTTCGTGGCTTTGTTTGTTGCTTATTATTTTATTACATTGTAAATTTGGAAAAAAGATGCCATTTATTGAGTAGGTACTTACTAGCTTTTCCGACAGACGTTGTTCTGTGGTTCTAACTATGAATATTAATTGTTATTATGGTTTATTTTATTTTTATTATTCTGGCTTGAATGTATGTATCTTAATTTTGACTGATTTTTTTACTTTTTACCGTCTCTGATGATTTTGTAATTGTTATTATCATTGCAATTGTTCTTTTTGTTTGCATGTGTTTTTTGTAATGCTTGTTTATTGTATGTTGGTATGTTTGTATTTTCTCTTGTTTGAAGTAACTTACTTATTAAATAAATAAATACAACCCTATAATCCCCCAAAGCACGAGCTCTGCTCAATTTTGGGGGTAAAATATATATAATTTTTTTTTTTTTGTATACCTATGTTTAATGTTTGTTTTTATTTTCTCAATAAAAATATTTGAATTTAAATTAATTTCGAATTTGTATGATGATAAACTAATTATCTTTTGACCAATGTTATTCCGATTTTTTCACCTGTTTTAAACCATATATTTTACATCCGCATTCTGTCAGTGGCACCAACCATCAAACAACTGATAATTCTATTTCTGTCTTTTATTTCTGCCTCCATTTTAATATAATATGTATAGAGATTCTTATCTAATGGAAAAGTGAGAAACAGAAATGACGACTTTCACTCTTTGTTTTTTTTTATATGCTCTGTCGTTTTCCAGTCTTCCACCGACATGGGATTTCTTCTATTTCTTTCGATTATTATTTTTATTTACTTCCAGCCTGGCCCATCTTGAGGATTTTATCGATGTTTTCGACACATTTCATTATTGGTTGGATAGCCTACTCACACCTTACCTGTAGTCTTCAATATTTTTTTTGTTATTCAATCAGCATCAATTCATTCGCAATGCCCAAATATCGAATCTTGTTGAATTTTATCTTTGGTACTATACGGAACAAGGAGCGTGAATACAATATGAAGATTAATAAAAACAAGACAAAATACATGGTTGCCGGAAGAGAGGAAATCACTGCAAGCGTTGTTCTTGATAACGTCACGGTCAAACAGGTGAAAGAGTTCGTCTGTTTGGGCAGTAGAATAACACAGGATGGACGCTCAACACCGGATATTAGAAGCAAAATCCACCAGGCTAGAGTTGCTTTTAACAAAAAATCAAAAATATTTAAATCACCTAACATCAACATCCAATTAAGAAAAAAAATTGGTGAAGACACTTGTCTGGAGTGTGCCGCTGTATGGCTGCGAAACTTGGACAGTCAGCCAGAGCGATTTGGGACATCTAATGGCGTTTGAGATGTGGTGCTACAGACGCATGGCGCGGATCCACTGGACAGAGCATATCAGCAATGACGAGGTATTGAAAAGGTCGGAGAAACAAGACAGCTCCTAACTAGGATTGCCCAACAAAAAGCAAATTGGATAGGCCTTAACATCAGGCACCCGGGCCTGATCATTACCATCGTCGAGGGCATGATAGAAGGCGCCAACCACAGAGGTCACCCTAGAAAGAGCTACACATAACACAGCTGCAGATCGGCGACATGTGATGTAGCGGCTATCGGGATATGAAGAGGATGCCGTGTGACAAAGATGAGTGGAGAGAGGGAATCAAATGCTTGGGACAGACCAATCTTTGGATTGAAAGCCGAAAGAAGACTATATTAGCTTGCAAACCTATCAAATTGTCTCGTAATAATATTCTCATAGAAGGATTCTCTGGAAAGAAAATAGAGCTGAGTTGCCTTATGTCTAAATTGTCTAACTATCCATTGTGTTTTTTTTTTACTCTTTTACACTGTCTTGTTGATGCTAAATAAAAACGTCGAGTATTCCAAGAGATTCCATGACCCATTATAATAATTATTCCGGGCTAAGTGCATACCTTATATTTTTTAGTTTCAAAAAGCGGTGAATATTTAACGATAAGCGATGACTCGGAGATCGGGTAAATGGATGACTTGCCACAATGTAATGGTCGGTATTTTATTAGCATTCCTCGTCTCAAATTTATTATAAAAAATCCGAAAATCACTCGGTCGGATTTAACCCTATATATTTTAAAATAATGATTTCGGATTACTTTTACATAATATGGAATTTTTACAACTATTAAATAATACAGTAAATTCGTCGCCTGAATGTATGGGGTCGTATGTGTGAAATCCGGAAGATCTCATTTTTTGCAAATTTGTTTATGATGAATTATCCAAGTTTGTGACCTCGAGCGCCGAACGCAACATTGACAAAATCGAAAAAACTTCGAAAAAATCGTTATTTTCTCAAATTTTGGCAATCAAAACCCTGAAGGACTATTTTTTGAAAAAACTATTTTCAGGGCGTTTTTAAATTTGTCTTAATTTTCTACAATATGATACTAGAATTGTCTCTGTAAACCCAATAATTTCCGAGATTAAGCACATTCGATATAGTTATTTTTGGTTACATCTATATAGAACGGGTCTTTCTGCATTTAACATACTAGTGTATTATCAAGGTAGGTATTTATAACTCTAGTCACGTTTTAGTCCCACATAGTTTGAGGACTTGCAATGATTTATAAGCCTAAGTATGCTATGTGACAATCAAAAGGTTGTATTTCGACTATTTGGTTCAACAACATCGGGTCCTTCTGCGTTTAGCATACCACTGCACTCAAAGTATAGAGGTAGATGGATGGAGTGAGCTGTAGAGCACATCATAGAGAAAATGAGGAATTGGGTTCTGCTGAAGTGTGCTAAAATCGAAATTTGATGTCTTTTGAACTCTAACCCTATATTACATTATTGAAAAATTCTATGTAAGTATGAATTAGGGACGCGCGTTCTCCTTTTATATATAGTACTAGCTGACCCGTCGATCTTCGTATCGAAATAAATAATATGGGTACTATAGGTTTTATGCAACAGAGCTCAAATTCGTTTTTTTAGTTATTTAACACGAATGACTATTTACTGGCATTAGCAAAACCTGCATACCACGCTGCATTCATTGGGTCTGAGTTTATTTTTACATCAAAAACTTATTACCTACGTTAATACGACGTGGGAAGAGGTCATCATTGCGCAAGATCGAGTGCAATGGAGAGCTCTTATTGCCTCACTTTGCTCCTGAGTGGAGTTCAAAGGGAGTTTTAAATTTGATTGATTTGATGTTAATATGTATGTAAAAAAAGAATTTAGGTATGTCATTATATTCGATGTCTTAATAGTTATTTTGCTCAGTTAAAATAATATTGATTGATTAATCAAAGCACGATAAGGAACATCTCCGTACCGATTCAAAATACGCATTGAGGTGTCAATACTTTTGCCCATCACGCCGATTCCCGAACGGGGTAGGCAGAGAGTATGGACTTCCATTCTTTCCAATCCAAACTCACTCGCTTCCTCCAAACGCATAACATTCCGCATATACATGCTCTTATATTCCTTTTGCTCCTGACTTGGCCCTCCCGTAAGACGGCACCGATATGGACGGTCTATGTCATTCGAGGTCGGCCTTGTCTGCGTGCACCTATTCTTTCAGATTTATATTATTATCCTTTGAGTCATTCTCTCTTCGTTCATTTTCTTTACATGTCCAAACCTTCTTTCTTTATTCTAGTCACTACGCTAGCATCCACTCCACATTCCTTCTCATTTTCTTTACATGTCCAAACCTTCTTTCTTTATTCTAGTCACTACGCTAACATCCACTCCACATTCCTTTCTAATGTTATCATTCCTCACCTTATCAATCAGTCTCTTCCGCATATCCTACGGAGTGATCTCATTTCCACAGCATTTATTTCAACTTCCAAATTTTTCACGCCGTTTCCCGAAAGGGGAAGGCGGCTAAATTTTTCGTCAATGTCCAAGTTTCACTCCCATAAATCATGGATGGTATCAGGATTGCATTGTGCATCAACTGTCGATTTCAGAGATATCCTCTTAGAGGTCTAAGTGCACCGCTAACCCTTCTCCCAGCCAATTTCCTTCTTTCAATCTCTTTTTCACACCTTGCATCTCTTCTAAATAAGTTTCCTAAATAGACATACTTCCAAGTTCTCGACATTCACTTTAACACAACATTGCGTTCTTAAATCTTCTCTTTCAAAACAGTAGAAATAATTAAAAAGCTAATTTAATGCAGTATCTGTGATTTTTTTCTAACTTCTATTACAACATTATTATTATTTTATTATTATTTAATTTTATTTGGGCAAGCACCCAAAACAAGGGTGAAGCAGCCCACCAAAAAGTAAAATACAGCACGAGTAATAAATTCAAAATGCACAATCATCAAAATGAATTAGGAAATATTCTCAATCATATTTTTTGTTATCTACACCTGGAGCGTCAGCGATGTGATGCCGTCCAAAAATAGATTTAATGTTGTTGTCACTAACACCTAGGCGATGCGAAGACTAAGGGGAACGGGGTTGGTCATGTAAACGGAAATTAAATTAAAAGTTGCGCATTAAATTCAAGTTTTTAAGTTGGAAATCATTTAATGTATTAAATCATCTTTTTATTTTTGATTAAATGTTTGGCAATGGAGGATATTATTCTTTTGTCATTTTGGGCTAATAAGAAATTCACTGACACAGGGAAAGTAGTTCCCTGCGCCAGAATGTCCAGTAGAAATTCTTCGTTAGGTAGGAGAGGGCAGTTGAAGAAAATATGATTGACAGTTTCTTCCTCCTTTTCACACTCACACATGGAAGAGGGAAGAATGTTGATTTTGGCAAGATGTGACGCAATGATACAATGTCCCAATCTCAGCCTTGATATGAGAGAGACGGTCAGCTTGGATAATTTCATCCCGTGGTACCACGGTTTAGGCAGGATTGAGGGTTGAATTTCTTTGTAGTTAGAACCGTGTGGAGACGCCACAAATACTGCGTTCCACTCAGTTCTAATTGTGTTTTCTGAAAAATTAATGCAGTCATCTAAGGAGGGTGCAAAGTATGGAGGGAAAATACCACAGGAACAGGCCTCTTTGGCCAACAAGTCAACTGTTTCATTTCCAGGTATTCCAATATGGGATGGGATCCAGACGATTGATAGAGGTATGTCTTTATTGTTTGCTATAAACAATAGTTTTTTAATATCACAAATTAGATGGTTGTTGGCGTGGGCATTGAAATTAGATTGCAAAGCGTTAACCAAGCTTAGGGAGTCAGTGAAGATGACAACATCAGAGGACAATAATGTGATGGCTTCTCTCAGAGCCTCTCTCATTGCCAAGCATTCCGCTGTAAAAATAGAGCAAATCTGAGGAAGCTGAAATTTCTTGTAAATGCTGGGAGCGGGGGAATAAAAAGCGGCACCGCATCCGCCAACAGAGTTTTTGGACCCATCTGTGTAAAATAATACTGATTTTGGCCAACGGTTTGAAACTTCATTTTGGAAAATATTTTTCACATGTTTAGGGGAAAGAGATGCGTGGCTTTTGTCTAAATTTATGGATGGTATAATTAAAGGGGAATACATTAATGAGTCGAAAGGAATTGAGTATATTGGAAGTGTGTGAGCGAAGCAGGATTCAAATTTGTCATTTATTAACTCTAATGAATTACACAGTAGAGGTGGAAGTTTGTTTGCATACTTGGGGGAATCTGCATATCGTTGTGAAAGGGAATTTATTTTCTGAAATATCGGATGATTACTTTGGTTCATTTTTTTTATAAGAAAACGGTGTGCGGAGGATTTTCTCCTCAGGAAAAGAGGCATCTCAACGCATTCAGCTTGCAGGGCTATCAAGGGAGAGGAACGCATGGCTCCCAATATGATTCTCAAACATTTTGATTGAATTCTGTCTAATTTTACTGAGAGGTAATGTGGGAGTGGTTCCATTAAAAAGGCTCCATACTCCAAGTGGCTACGAATGAGTGCAATGTAGAGAGTTTTTAAAGTGGAGGGATGTGCGCCCCACCACACTCTTGATACGGCTTTCATGATGTTTAAGTTTTTCTCACACTTAGCAATGATGCTGTCAATGTTCATGTTCCAAGATAACTTCCTTTGCAATACTATTCCCAGAAACCGTATAGATTCCCTGACTGGAATCTCCTCCTCGTTGATTGATATGGATATTGGTGGAACGCGGTGCTTGTTTGTAAAAACAATTAATTGACTTTTGGACGCTGATAAAGAAAAGCCGTTATTAATGAGCCATTCATTTATAGAGTTCATAGTTTCGTTGAGCTTAACAGCAGCTTTAGATATAACGCTTTCAGCACAATAAACAACAAGATCATCAGCATACTGCAAAATTGAGCATTCAGGTGCGATTGTTTGACCAATATCAAGTGTGTAAATATTAAACAATATCGGGCTTAGAACAGACCCTTGTGGTAGTCCTTTATATACGTTTCGGAAGATACTTCCATCTGGGGTATCTATGATGATTCTACGTTCTGACATTATATTAAATATCAAACAACAAATTTGCTTCGGCAAACCAGCCTGCAGCATTTTTTTAAAAAGTATGGGTAGTGTGACGTTATCATAAGCGCTCTGGATATCCATAAAACATGCAACCGTCGCCTTTCCGCTAGTTTTTGCAAGCATAATATCCGACACAAGCATCGCAATATTATCGATGCATGATCTCCCTTTCCGAAACCCACACTGCCACTCCGGTATTGTATCATTGCTCTCCAAAAACCATTCCAGTCTACATTTGAGCATGCGCTCCAATAATTTTAGAAAGCAGCTTGATAGTGCGATTGGTCTGTAAGAGCTATCCAGAAAGGGGCTTTTTCCAGGCTTTGGGATGGGGACAATTAGTTGACTTTTCCACTCCGAAGGAATATTTCCAGAATTCATTATTGAATTAAAGAGGTTCAAAATGCAAGCCAGAAACTCCTCCGGAGAATGTTTGAAAAATGTGTATGGGACGTTATCTGGACCTGGTGTGGAATCGTTTGAGCAATTAATAGCTGATTTCAGTTCGTCGAGGGTAAACGGTGATGTTAAAAAATGGGAGTCTTCAGTATTGTAAGTGTTCTCTTTTTGAATCTCAGACAGATTTGGGACGTAGTCCGGGGCCAGCCTCCCTACAAAGCCCGCAATCCACGATGAATAATATTTCCACGGGTCTGACTTTGGGGAGTAAACTCCTCGGAATTGTCGAATTGACTGCCATATCTCCGAAATGTTGGTATCCGGGGACAATGATTTGCAGAAGTTGTACCATCCGTGACGTTTCTTTTTTCTCAATAATTTCTTTGTCAATGCTTGCACCCTTCTAACCTCCAAATAATTGTCCGGTGTCAAATTTTTTTTGTATTTTTTTAAAGTACGTGCCCTATTTTTAACCATTTCGTCGCACTCGACGTCCCACCATGGCGGATGTTTTCTGTTATTTGCCATGGACGTTGTCCGTGGTACAGTGTTTTTTGCCGATTTGTCGAATATGTCGTAAATCTGCGAAGCGCAGGCTTCTGCTTCATGTTGAAGCGGCGACATCGTGTCAACAAAGTTGGTTAAGTTTGAAGAGAACCTCGACCAGTCAGTAAATCGAGTGCAGTATCTTTTACGATTCCTCTGGGGCCTAGGATGTTGTGATTTATTATTAATGTCGATTAAAATGGGGTAATGATCACTCGACATTGTGTCATCCAAAACCCTCCACGATGTCATTGATGCGATATCACCAGTACAAATAGAGATGTCCAGAGCATTTTGGTTAGGGAGGGAGAATCGGGTGGCACTTCCATCATTAAGGATGCATAGATTTAGTTCATCTGTTACGTCAATTACTCCTCTTCCGGCTGAGTCTGTTGAAGCGCATCCCCACGGCATGCCATGTGCATTAAAGTCTGCTAAGATAATATACGTGTTACCTAGTTTGGAGAACGTGTTCTTCCAGAATACTTCATCAAAGGAGTTACGCGGGGGGATATATGCGGAAACTATTGAAATGTCTCCCAAATTTACAGCCGATAGCTGCACATTTAAAGGAGACGAGATAGGAATCTCTTTGTAGTAGAGGGAATTTTTAATTAGAATTGCAGTTCCACCCCCACTTCTCCCGTCAAGGCGGTCATTCCTATGACAAGAGAAGCCAGGGAAGGAAACATAAGAATTGTATGTATACCAAGTTTCGCAAAGTGCAACAATGTCAGGTTGGTGTTCTTTAATTAGAAGTAGAATGTCGTCTCGATTAGCGCTCGCGCTACGACAGTTCCACTGTAAGATCTTTATCTGTTGAATTTGAGGCATTGTTAGATTTACAGAATTCATTCAAATAATTTAAGAGGTTAGCAGCGATGGACGGTGAATTTTTTTCGTTATTTGAAATAAGGTTAAGCAAAAGAAGTGAAAGGTTTTCTATAAGTAAAGATTTTGTGGTTAAGTCTTTGTCGTCGGTCTTATTGGAGTTAAGGGCGCAGCCATCCTTAAATTTAAGGGGCTCCCCGTTCGTATACATGAGGTTGCTTTCATGCTCTTTTGGGGAAAGTGTGGGTGGAATAAACAAACGTTGTCGCGGAGATTTTGGGCGAGTTGATCTTGGAGAAATGATTGACGTCCCGGAGTATGAGTTATTTGGCGCAGTAAAAGCTGTTTTTCCAGCGTAAGTGGAGGAGATGCTTGGATGGAGATCTAATGCCTCCTTATATGAAATATTGTCTGTTGCCATAGTCTTTTTAACGTTTTGTTGTCTTTTGAGTTCGGGACACGATATGTTCGATGCAGAGTGTTGACCTCCGCAGTTAACGCATTTCAGAGACGAAACGTTACATTCATCCCCAGCGTGTTGTTCTCCACATTTATAGCAGCGGGGTTTTGAGCGGCACTTCGTTTTTGTATGACCAAATCGACAACAGTTGTAGCACAATACGGTCGGAAACACATACTGTTCTACACGGAAAGCATTATGGTACATAAATATATGTTCAGGAATGCGCTGTCCCTCAAAAGTTAAGACCAGTGTTTGGGAAGGTTTCCAGGTAGTCCCTTCGTCGGATTTTACTTTTCGGCTCAATCTTCTTGCTTTTACGATATTGCCGAAACCATCCGGCAATTGAGCATCTTTAATTATGTCTTCAATGTCAATATCCTCGGTAACTCCGCGGATAACTCCGTGTTTAACCAGTTTATGTGCTGGTATAAAAGCCTTAAGCCTTTGAGATGACAAGAATTCACCATTTTTAACAAATTCGTTTGCTTGCTTTGCAGTTTTAAAAGATAGACAAATTTTGTACTTACCTTCTGCCTTTATTGAGCCGTTGACAATACCTGTAAATTTATTTGTATGTAGGAGGCGACCAACTACCAGCGGGTGAATTGCGGAGGAGGTATCTTGATTCTGAAGGTACACGACGAATGGGCCTGTAGAAAATATTTTATATTCTGAGGGTGGGAGATGCGTGGATGGTGGTTCGTTGGGTGTAAAGGCCACGACCTTCCTAGGAACATCGTGGTCTATATTGACAGGTGGTGGCCGTTTTCTGCCATCAGGTGGGTCTGGTGGCTGGCCTGCTTCCTCCATAGTGGAGGACACTTACTTGTTCCGAAACCAAAAGAAAACAAACAACCAAAACAAATTAATCAAAAATAAAAAAGTAAACCAAAAAATAGAAATAAATTTTGTTTTTTTTTTTTACGACCGACTCCAGTAATTTTATTTTTAACGATATAACAAAAAAACACTGAAAATAAGCGACGTTGCACAGACCGCACGACTGTTCATCGGCAAGCGGCGAACGAGACTCTGCTATTACAACATTGTGGAAGTGGAATTTTCAATAAAGAACACATGCTAGGTCATTAGCAAATAATATACAGCTTTTTTACATATTAACGATGCAGATTATATTTACGTTATATGTATGTACTCATCCTCTGTAAAAATCAGCCTATAAACGAAGAATTGATTTTCAAACAAACAAAAAAAAATATTCTACTTGTTCTTCAATATAATCATGTATTCCTTGTATTAAAACATACCAAAACTCCTTATAAAATGAACTTCAATTAAGTATAACTCCTTAATAGCAATGTTATGTACCTATACGATTCTGTTTGCTGGCGGTTTTAAAAATCTCTGTAAATAATGAAAGTTTCAAAACTCCTTACGCTTCATTACAACAATGTATTCCTTGTATTAAAACTTACCAAAACTCCTTATAAAAATTAATTGCAATGAATATTATATGACTTATCCAATCAATCTATTTCATACGATATATTTTATATTCGCATTCTATCAATTGCAACAACAATCAATCCACTGACAGTTCTTTCAAATGTCAATTAATAAAAATTCAAAAGTAGAATAAAATTATATTGTAAAAAGTACTAAAAAGATTACCTACTTTCTGTGTTTTCTTAAATTTCCTAATTTTCCATGAACTTTTCTCAATTTTTTTCTTCTAATACAACCTTCTTCTGATAAGAGCCTACACGCCAAAAAAAGAATTAGCGAAATCGGTCCAGCCGTTTAGGCGCGATGAGATGACATCTGGAAATAGCTCTCCATTTTTATAGTGTTCTTAAATTTTCTAATTATCCATGCATTTTTCTTAATTTTTTTCATCTAAATCAACCTTCTCCCGATAATAGCCTACACGACAAAAAAAGAATTAGCGAAATCGGTCCAGCCGTTTAGGCATGATGCGATGATATCGGGAAATAAATCTCCATTTTTATAGTTTTCTTAAATTTTCCAATTTCCCATGCATTTTTCTTAATTTTTTTGTTCTAAAAGGACACTCTCCTAATAAAAGCCTACACGACAAAAAAAGAATTAGTGAAATCGGTCCAGCCGTTTAGGCGCCATCCGATGACAACGCGAAATAGCTCTCCATTTTTATATATAAGATATAGGGTAGATTATTTATTTTTTTGCGATTTGAATTATTACCTTTAAATTACTGAATGTTGAGAATCTTATAGTGTGTTTATTTGTTATAAATGGTGTTGAATACATTTAGGTATAGCAAAAGTAATTTAAGTAAATCCGCATATATGTCGAGGTAACACAAAAGCTTTTACAATGTCCGAAGTGGTGTTACTAGTTACCGTCCTCTCAACACGCTGAGCCATTAATAAATTTAACAATTTCAGGTTGTACGGACGTGCAGTTTTACTGATAAAACGGGACAGGAGCAATTTATCAATCCCATTTATCATAGCGTTGTGTTGCCAAAACAAGTAGAAGCAGAATGCATCCTTCCATCCTCATGAAACTTGATTATTTATTCCGACAGTTCCGTATTTTTTAAAGGATTTATGATGAAAAGTAAAGAAAACTTCGCATCACAGGATACTATATACCTAGATACTAGGGTAACCACATGTTGAACATGTTGAGAATTCTCATGATTAAGAGTTTCGGAGACAAACATTACCACCTAATGGCGAACGTTGTTAACGTAAAGTGATCACACTAAGCCAGCCTTCGAAATAACAGTAGAAGACGGTCGTAAGCCCGTAGTGGTTTGTTCCATTTAAAAATCGAACATTAGTAATGAACTTTTAGAGTCGTTAGTTGTTATTTTTTCTTTAACCACATTTACTTTTTCTGTTTTTTTTTAACCTTAACTTTATTCAAACTCAAATGAATAAATAATTCGGCTATACCCTGTAGCCTAAAATATGTAATAACATACTTGCTACCGAATTCACAAAAACCAATGATTCCAACAATTCACTGATGACGTTCGAATTTAAATGGTATCTATGAGTAAACCACTACGGGCTTACGACCGTCGTCTACTGTTATTTTGAAGGCTGACTTAGTGTGATAATTTAATTTTAACAACGGTCTTCATTAGGTGGTATTGTTCAAATATCAGAAACTCTCTTCTTCTTCTTCTTAATTTAGGCCTTGTGGCCTGTAATTCAAGAGGTGGGGTTTGCTTTCTACGAAGTCGAATCTCAGCTGTCCTTCCACCTCTTTGGTGGTCTGCCCGGGAGCCGTCTTCCATGGGGTTGCTTGTTCTCATATCGGGGTTTCTCCAAATAGAGTTTCGGAGGCACCCTGTAACTGCAGCAGCCTTGCTAATTTGTCCCATTATTTCAGTCGGTAGACCGGTCTGCCCACAAAAAAAACTCTAAAACTCAAAACTCTCAATCACGAGAATGATAATTTTCAACATGTTAAAATTTCGAAAAATCCCATGCCCCTCGGCGCAGGATTCGAGTCTGCGTCCCTAGTCTTCTTTTGCAGAGACGCTAACCACTGGGCCAACTGGCCCGGCGCCTATTCCTTCATAATAGGTACATATCTAATAAAGTATATAAGCTTACTTAAATGATACGTACCTACCTATATTCCAAATGACTTTTGACAGATATATTCGCAGGATAACATTAATTATGTTACAGACGCCTGTTGTTGGAGCATTGGGGGGTGCATGTGTTTTCTAATAATATTATGTTTATCTTTGTATGTGCTTTCAATGCTCTGTTGGTGTCTTTTATAATAAATAAATAAATATCTACTAACTAGTTAACTGCTTTGATTTACGGCCATTTTAAGCAGAGCTTTTAGCAAGTGCTGGTTTTATACCATATTTGAAGAAAAGCCAACACCTACCTAGGAAACAAATTTATAAGTAGGTACTTTGTTTGACGTTAAAATCTTACGCCTACCATACTCTGTTTATTTTGTAGAGACGGCACTTAATGCGGTACGTATGTATTAGAAAGATCGCCTTTGCTTAAAGGTAAAAAATGTATCCATGAGTGGGACCTGGTGACATTCGATGATAGTTGGATATCGATTTTCAGGGCATTTTTTTGGGCCTTGAGCATCGTTTTTAGCCTAGCAAGAAATAACGTCGCAAAGTCTATATATTTTCTCCACTACAATTTTTACATTACACCTACGTAGGTACTTTTCGGTTTGAAAAATTCAAGATATACTATGGTTTGGTAACACTATAAATTTAAAAAGGTTTTCAAATCGTTTGTTTATTTGATTGTTCGAGTTTCGCAAAGAGAATGCAGTTTAAAATAAATAAAATAAATCATGGTTATCTTATTTTCGGTGTAAAAGGACTCCCTATTAATAACCTCAGGCGGAGCACCCCTTTATCCGTGTACCTACGGTGTTTTCTACACCTGTGGAAATTTGAAATGAGCTGAATCGCGGATCATACAACGCCCGCACGCAGACAATATATCAGCCATTATTATTATTATAAATATAATAAATTCTATCTAGGTAGGTACGATTCTTACGAGTGTGTAGTTTGGACCAACCAGAACCTAAACCCACCTGTAGTAATATGACGAACATCTGCAGGAAATTACCGGCGCATACGGTACACTTCTATCGTTAAATATTGCGGTTTATTTTAGCGCGGGCTCTTAATTAAAATGTTTACACGTCGGAAGCTGCTGAAAGATTTTATTATGTGCCTGTTTAGATTTGTACCTGGATGAAAAAAAAAACAGGCAGAAAAACTTATGTACCGACTGCTCCCTTTTTTATGGTGTAAAGTAATCTCATTTACAAACGGTTAGCATTATGTCTACGTAAGTTCAAACCAGTTTTCAATTGAATTTTTTATTAAAATTTTCTGGCAATTGCTCGGCGAATTTTCCTCGTATTGTATAACACCCTCATACAATGACCTGTTCTCTTTTTTTCACTACCTTTCTTTTTTTTCCTCGCTCCCTCATAAGGGTCGCCTTTAATATAAGTTCTCTACTTCTCAAATTACTTTTTTTTTCCTGAATATCTAACTCAACCAACTTTTTTCATGTACTCAGAAGTATAATTTAGTTTTGCGGTTTTTTTTCGTCTCGATATCGACTTTACATCACTTTGTAAAAGAGTGTCAAATGAAATAAAATTTTCACATCCTATTATTATTTTTAAAAAAGGTATGTAACCTTTTTATACTCTTAAGATTAAGAAATCGGGTTTTACCAGTGCGTAAATTAATTTTAAATCTTTGAAATTATCAGCTTGCATTTTTCGTCTAAAATAGCAGGCCCAAAATCAGTTGAAGTTTAAAAATGTTTGTTAAACAGATATTTTTGTCGCATCCCGATCTGAAATCGAAATATTGTTTTTCATTCACTGTTGTGCATATTAACAAGATTTCTTGGTAAAATTATCTTTCTAAAACTTCCATGTTTCCTGTGCCCAGAGAAAGTATCGCAATGAAAAACTTAAAAAATTTAAGGAAGTTAAACAATATTATGTGCAAAAAATTTTTTTTACATATTTTTTGAAGGCTTCATTTTGCTTTTCGACTATCCCACAAGTTTCAGGGAACATCATTATTTTTTACATACACGAGTATTTTGTTAGGTGGGGTTTTTTTTCTATGAAGGTAAGTATGTACGTTGTGTTTTGAAATTACCTTCATGGTACATTGTACACACTTTATTCCCCATAAAATTACACAAAATAATGGAAAACACCCCTACGATGTATCATCTACAACATGTTTTTTTTTCATAATAAATATAAAATGAATCTTGGCTTTTTCATGTACTCTTATCAAAATGTTGTGGTATTCTAAACTCTTTTTTATTAAAATCGCCAAATGGTATTAGTCGACGGCATTCATACTCACAGCGTACTGAAAGTCGTGGGCTCGAATCCAGGTCCCGACCAGTTCCACTTTCACGACACAATCCTTTTTTTAGTGTGAAAGATGTCGAAAGTGTATTTGTGTTCACTTTGAGTGAGCTCAGATTCATAAGATAAAACGTGCGATGTTGGTGCGGTTATTTAAATGAATGAATGAATGAATTTATTTTCCAAGAAAGAAACGAAAAAAATTTAACAAAAAATACAAATAAAAACCTTATTGCCTCACTAGGCTCACGTCACAAAACAAAAAGTAGATTTGATGAAACAATAGATTTTTAATCCACAAATTATTTAATACGCTCACAGGTGACAATCAAACTCTTTCTGTTTAGCTGATGACAATCGCACAGCGCGCCACAAAAAAATCAACGCATGCTAGAATTACCGAAATCCGAAGGTGCACATGAGTCTCCGATGTGGGTGATAAAATGGAGGTGGTCTGGTCATGTACGCCGCAGAGATGACGGACGGTGGAGTAGGAGGGTGACGGACTGGAGACCAGAGTGGATGGGGATGGCCAGAGACAGGGAGGAGTGGCGTGAACATGAGGAGGCCTTTGTCCTGCAGAGGACGATCATGGTCTCAAAAGATTTTAGACTTTTATAACATCCATCCATACTGTCTTGTAAATATAGAGAATAAAATTGGGGCTGGAATTTTATTCTTAGTGATGGAAATGATTTCGACATACAATTAATCTGTCAGTGGGACTGTGAGAAGACAATCTCCATAGGAACATTTAACAGTGCTATAATGTTTCATGTTTCCCTGCAGTTTGATTTTCCGTATCAATAAAAAAAATTAAAAAAAAAACACATTACAAAATACTTTAAAATTATTTAATGTGTTTAAAGATCGATTGCAGGCATGACCTTTTACTTTTTTTCTTCATTTAATTCAATTTCCTAGATATTTATAAGTTAGTGCCATATCTTTCAAAAAATCAAATAACAAAACAAACAAATCTATTGGTTACCTTGCTTGAAAGACTACTCTTATCTGCAGATCACGCTTCATATTATTAAAGTAGAACCGACTTATTATCTCATGCACGTGTCTTGGTATCAAGAGCAGGAACCAGGAAGATATTAGGTATATAGGCGGTATTGCGTATGCAGGCATTCCTCTAGAGAGTCTTTCTTAAGGTAATGCCCCGAGAGCCTGTGGGCTTGTATCAACACGAAGCACGCCGAGGGTAGCTACTCACAAAATTAGCTTCTTTTTTTCAACACAGAATGTTTTAGCGCGCACCAACCTTCAACATTTTATGTTCAGTCGTTAATTCACAAGTAAATGTGAGAATTACATCCATATTGTATTGTAACCATGATTTGGAGGTTTTTTTGAAAATTGTATTTTATTTCTATGGTAAAAAACTCCACCATTTTTTTAATACTCTCTTTTTCCACGCTAGCTGTTTTTTAAGCTTTTTGACCATCATTCTATCTTTCGTATGTTCAATAATTAAAATCGTATCAATTTTATATAACTATGTCGAACAGATTTCGCAATTACGAATTTTTTGTCGATAGTAAAAATTGCAGGTTTTCAGGTATAAAGTTTTCAAATATACTAATACATGCAATATAATCATAATCACAATCGAAATAGAATTATAACCTTCGAATAGATCGAAATGTCTTCACTTTTATTTATTCCTGATGCAAACTACCTAAAAATAGACTGTTTAAAATTAACTAATCAATTTAATAATAAACTGTATATACATAGTGTTGAAGACAGGATTATGTTTTGCAATAAAAAACTTGGAGTTCAGATACACAGCAACCTTTCTTTATTCAACTTTACCAGAGAGAGAATTTTTACAAGTGAAAAAATAACAAGTGACAAAACTATTTTTTAACTAAGAGTTGCCACACTAAAATATCTGTAATAACTTCTTCTTTTTTTTTGTACTTTAATACCCTTCCTCAAAAAAAAACAAAAAAACTAAACACGAAGACCAATTGAAGTACAAAGTTTCAACAGTGTATTCCCGTTCAATCCCTTGGTGCAAATATCCCCCAACTGCTCTCTTGATGGAATGTATGTGACATCTACAACACCTCTTCTGACGTTGTCCCTTATAAAGTGATATCTTAAATCAATATGCTTTAATCTTTTATGATGTTCGGGGTTCTTGGAAACACAAATAGCTGACTGGTTGTCCTCCAACATTAAAATCTGCTTACATTGTAGACCAATTTCATTCAATAAACTCTTAATCCAACATCCTTCTGCAATACCTTTACTGTGTAATTTTGGTTCTATTGGTGTTGCAACTGGATTACAATTTTCCATATTATACTTTCTTAAAACTTCCAAAATGTAATCCTTTTGATCTAGTTCAATTGAATTTTCCTTCTGTATTATGTTAATTCCTAGGTATTTTGACACTTTATTAAGATCTTTCATTTCAAAACGTTCTTTTAATGATCTCTTTAATCCAATAATTTTGTTTTCATCTTCACCGGCAATTATTAAATCGTCCACATATAATAAAACATAAAACTTCTCATTATTACCCTTATAATATAGACAATAATCAGATTGACTTCTTTTAAACCCTTCCTTAATCATAAACTTGTTAAAGGTATCATTCCACATTTTGGGTGCTTTCTTCAAACCATATAAGGACTTCATTAGCTTTAACACTTTTCCATCTTTCTTTAGACCTTCAGGTTTCTTCAAATATACTTCCTCGTCTATTTCACTGTACAAAAATGCACTTTTCACATCCATTTGATGCAACGATAACTTGTATTTATTTGCAATTGCTAGTAGGATTCTCATCGTAGGTAATTTTGCAACTGGAGCAAATATTTCTGAGTGATCGAAATGATCGTCTTGCTGAAAACCTTTTGCAACTAATCTTGCTTTAAATATTGGTTCTTTATCTCGCTCATTTTTAACTTGGAATACCCACTTAGCTTCTATGGCTTTCTTATCATTAGGTAAATCTGTTTCACTCCATGTAGCATTTCTTTTTAAAGCATCCAATTCATTTTTAATAGCATTTTTCCATTCTTTTGAATTTAGACCACTTATAGCTTGTTGATATGTTATTTGCTCTTCGTTCAACGCAACAAAACTCATTTCATAATCTTCAAACCTCTTTGGCATTTTGGATACACGTGAACTTCTTCTTATCATTTGTTCAGTTTCTTCTTCGTTCTCAGTTAAAGCCGAATCATCACTTTCATCTACACTATAAGATTCTGAACTGCTTTCTAACTCAACTTGTCCTAATGTATCTTCATTGACGTTATCTGCTACCATTGTTTCTTCTACGATACCAGTTTCCACTTGAGGTATGTATTCTTGGAAGGTAACTATTTCACTGCTCTTTTTAATCACATTTTTCTTATCATTTATGAAAATAACATCTCTGTATGTATCAATTCTGTTTATATCTGGAAACCAAACTCTATATCCCTTACAATTTATACCATATCCAACAAATATTCCTTGCTTGCTCTTTGCATCCCATTTTAATCTCTTTTGCTTTGCAACATGAACATACACTTCACTTCCAAATGTTTGTAAAAAATCAATATTAAATGTATTCTTATACAATAGTTCATAGGGAGTTTTGTGAGATATTTTACTTGATCCAGTTCTATTTATTGTAAATACTGCCGTGTTTACGGCCTCCGCCCAAAATTTCTTTTCCAAATTCTTAGCCTGCATCATTGTTCTTGCCGACTCGACAACTGTTCTCATTTCTCTTTCAACTTTACCATTTTGTTCTGGAGTATAGGCGACTGATCTTTGATGCACAATTCCATTATTGGCAAATAAGCTTTCAACGTCCTTATTTATGAACTCCTTTCCATTATCAGATCTTACAATTTTAATGGCAAATCCAATATCTTTTTCAAAATAGGTTATAAATTCCTTTATCTTGTCTTTGGCTTCCGATTTGTACTTTAAAAAATAAACAAATCTGTAATTACTGTAATCGTCTTTGATGAGCAAAAAGTATTTAGAACCTCCCAATGAGTCTGTCTCCATTGGACCACACAAATCCATATGCATTAATTCTCCAGGATTATTGACTTTACTATTACTGTTACCAAAGGAAAATCTATGCTGCTTTCCTTTCACACAAGATTCACATTGCTCCTCTTCGCCCTCATATTTAATAGTGTTTCTATTTAAAAATTCTTTAACATATCTGTAATTCTGATGAGCCAATCTTTCATGCCATACACTTAAGCTTGTCAAAGCAATATGTTCATCCAATTTGCAGCACATTATAAGTATTTTACCATATCTTCTAGCCACAGCTGTTACTTTGTTTCCTTTCAAAAACTCACATTTATTTCTTGTTATTTTAATCTGATATCCTTTATCTGTAGCACAAATAGCTGAAAATAAATTCACTTTTAAGTCTGGCACGTACAATACATTCAGTAGCACTGTTGGTACATATTTAAATCCATCATAGGCTGACAACTTTATTTCGCCGATTCCTAATACTTTTAAGTTTTCTCCGTTTCCGACAGTGACATACCTTTCACCAACAAGGTCTTGATAGTTTGAAAATATATTTTTATCTTTGCACATATGATCACTTGCTCCTGTGTCCACTATCCACACATCTTTATTTTGCAGATTATTCACGAGATAAGCATTTCTAATATTTCTATCTTCCTTCTTACTGTTTTCTGATGAAAATTTATATCTACAGTCCTTGATTAAGTGACCGGGTTTTTTTACAATAATGACAGACATATAGCTTATCATTTCTTTTCACTCTGCAATCTTTTTGCATATGACCATTCTTGCCGCAGCTAAAACATCTTATGTTAGTGTTTTTATAGGATCCTTTAAATGTAGATTCTTTTCTTTTATATTTATTTCCAATAACAAGCGCTGCTGATTCTTCAACCTCCGACTTGGCACATCTTTGCTCCTCTAATATCAGTCTTGATGTTAACTCTTTTAGATTTTGTTTTTCAGGTGGCACTGACTCCCAAGCTGAGATGAAGTGTTTATATTTGTTCGGCAGTGTCATCAAAAATTTTGTCATCACCATTTTCTCGGACATCTCTTCACCCATCATTTTAAGTTGGTTCTGTAATTCTTCTAACTTAGCTATAAACAATGTAGCCGGTTCCTCATACGGCAACGAAAAGAATTTCTGCTGGTATAGATGTACATTAACATTAGATTTTGGTTCATATATAACTGCTAATTTATCCCACATTTCACTGCTTGAATTACATGTTACAATGTGTATTATAATGGAATCTTCAATTCTTGTGACAATAATTTCTTGGGCCAAAGCATCTCTATCATCCCATGACTGTCTAGCTTTCTCATCTTTTTCCTCTCCTGGTCGCTTTTCTTCCCCTAAGACAATGCTTAACAACTTTCTTGATCTTAGTAATACTTTTATTTGAAACTTCCACACAGACCAGTTTGTGTTATTTAACTTTGTATGCTGAACTTCCATCTTGCCTTGTAACATTACAGCCAAAAACACAATTTTTTTTAAAAACACAAAAACAGCACTTTTTAACTATTTAAATTCAAAAACAAACAATTTCACCCTTATGTGATCTGGGCCCATAACCTGTTGAAGACAGGATTATGTTTTGCAATAAAAAACTTGGAGTTCAGATACACAGCAACCTTTCTTTATTCAACTTTACCAGAGAGAGAATTTTTACAAGTGAAAAAATAACAAGTGATAAAACTATTTTTTAACTAAGAGTTGCCACACTAAAATATCTGTAATAACTTCTTCTTTTTTTTTTGTACTTTAATACATAGGTACTAATTTCGCTTACTAAGAAGATTTTTTATGAAGGGAATCAGTCAATGGCATCGGTACTTGAAAATATTCTTATACTTGCCGGAATACTATGGAATAAAACGTCTCCTTTCTCCTTTAAAAACCCGGTTCTACCTTTTTGTATACTTATTACTGACAAATTTGTCTTATTATTTTTACGATCTTTAGTATCTATTTACTTTGCCCCAGTTACTTCCTATGGCCCTCCACTCATTCGGCGATTTCAACATGAGATTCTACCTTAAAATCATCAGTGCCATCTATTGATCAATTTTCTAAGAAGTTTAGTTGGGATCACACACACCAGTGATGAACAAGAAACCATTACTTTTACTTTTTCTTTCTTGTCCCTATCCAATGCCATCTATTTTCTAAGACTAGCTGGGGTTAAGCTTAATGGCCAACATACATTACAGTTATGAACTAGAAGCTACCACTTTACTTAAGATATTTTTACAGCAGCAAATGATGTTGAAGTAAACTTCACAGTAACACAAACTGGTAATACGAGTATAAAATATACCTATATCCATGGAACTCTTAGGGAGCTATCCATAGAATAATTCTCAAGCATTTTTTTTTGAAACTGTACACAATTAATATTATATCTTTTGACCTATTTCGCATAGATAATTCAAATAGAGCGCATCCATTATTCCCACAGTACGACAAAGTGTAACGATCATGGTCACCGCACGAGTTTGCACATTAATTTAAAAATACGAGCCGGGATATAAATTTCCCGACGTGAATTCTGTTATTGCCACACAGTTAGCGATGATTTTTCGTATAATTTTATTCAAATCGGTGGAAATTCAGCGATGGTTTAGGGGAGAGAAGTCACTACATAATATTAACAATACCGGAACGCAAGTACTTGTACTCGCAATACATAAGGGTTCATTATTTATTTTGCTTTGAATTTAAAAGACCAGCAATGAACGTTTGCAAATTATTATTTATCTTATCTCTTGGGGAAGATATAGGTTATATTTGAATAAGAAACATAAATATTAGTGCTTGGTATTCAGTTAAAAAAACTCTTGCTTTTTAAATATCCTAAAATGGTTTTTTCGGTGAAACACTTACACCAATTTACACTTACCAAAAAATCAATTCATCTAAGAGAAACATTTTTCATAGTTATTCGTCTGTAAATTGGTGGTTTCTTTGTGAAATCAACAGATGAATGCGGGAAATACTTACTGTGCCTGCATACAAAAGTTCTTGCAAAGTAAATATAGAACCTTTTAAGGATCAAACAATCAATGAGCAATTTCCATGCCTGTCTCTCGACAGGTTTTGCTGCTAGAAATAATGGCTTTGGTATTCAAAATTCAATCTTTGATATAGAATTTTGTCTCTCGCTTATATCTGAGTAAGTATATAAGTATTTAAGTATATAAAAATAACCCCAATCAAACCCAAATTCATTTTTAACAATTTTTGCATTGAAAACAACTTGTGTTGGGATCAATAAAAATGAATTAACTTTACTGAAACTCGAACTCGAGTTGGGTGAAACTTCAAAAATCTTTATACTTTTTGATTAACATTGTAATTTTACAGATGATTTACTTAAATAATTTCATTATCTTTACTTAAATACCCATAGGTGTATCTTTCTATCTTTTGTATACAAATATGAATGAAAATCCTAAATACTTTCTATAATCTCAGTGCCTTTTTCAGGTACTTAGTTCTTATGATGAAGATATTTACATGTAGGTAATGTGTCTATAATTGAGGATAAAATTGTTTGGCAATCTGGCAGCCTAAAGAGGAACACGTGTATTTACTATGTCTCCCAGGTACATTAGGTGTTTTTTCGGAAAATTTAACAAGTTCCCTAATTCCCGCCGTACGTATAAAGTTTACACCAAACATTCGCTCATAATTTATTGCCGAGTTACGCAAATTTCAAACTGGTTAGCATATTTATTGATGCGGTATATTTTGATCATAAACATCCAAGATGTTCAGAGAGAGAGAGAGAGTGGTTGTGCGATCCCTCTTCTTCGTTTACACGGCTCTTAACTGTAGCCTAAATACGACCGTCACATTTCGCTATATTTATACCGATTAAAACTTTTTTTGTAATTTATTTTATGTTGTCTCATTACTTGGAAATCTGTTCGAGCTACTTAAATTTTGGGATAAGATTTTACAGTATTTTTTTTATTTTATTTTTATTTACTCACAAAGTTATGTTAGAAATTTATAACCTGATGCCTACTTTATATTTAACTTTAAGCTTGTTGTATTTACTAACGACCAAACACATCTTATTTTGTTTTTGTTTACAACTTTGTAATGGTAAACTTGAAACACGCACAAAAAAACATTTTAATTCCTGATATTCTAAAAAATTTCTTTTTCTTCTACTCATGTTAGGACTGGGTCCTGTCTTCTCTCGAATCTTCCTTATCCTGGAATGCGGATGTCCAGCCTTCCTTCATTTCTTGGATGGTCTGCCTCCTGGTCTAGAATCACCTATTTTCTAATACGTGGTCTCTCCAGAAATGCCACTAATTTTGTGTTTTATATTAATTATTATTTCCTCTTGATTAACACAAAGTGTTATCCTTTTTAAACAGGTTTATATCTGAAAGGATGCTTATTCTCTATTGGAAACAAACAAAACAAAATTGAAAAATTACATTATTATAAAAGAAATCAACGCTTATTTTTATTTTATTTTACAGGATTCATCAGGATGGGTTAAGATTTTTACTACTGTAATATAAAAATTAGTCTTCTCTCTAAAAAGGAAGGAATCTCCATAACTGAATACTTAGTCATTCTAATTAGGGTAGGCTCTCAAGTTCTGTAATACTTAATCCGTTTAACCGTCATATTACTAAACTTGTATGGTATTATTATGGATGATAACTCTTAGTTCCCGAAAGCTCGTGTCTCTTATTATATTATTTTAACTAATTTTACGTTATTAAACCTTCAAAGACATTATTTTATTCAATATTACTTCCTCTCACAAAGTAAGTATTTATTGATAATAAGTAAAACATTCGCTTCTAACCAAAAAGATATATTAATGAATAATATTTTTTTAAATGATTATATTATAGGAATTGATAAGAATACGTTTGCCAAAAAACGACCTAACAGCGAATCTTTGGATAAGGAACTATGCCCCAGTCTATATTATATACTAGTATTTAAAATACCAATCTTTATATAGGTACAAATCTACCTTTTAAATAGTATTTTTCGACTAATTCAATAATCTGGTTTATAAAATGATCTACTGTCGATTCAAAAAGGGTCGCAGGCAAGCAAATTTATGCTAAAATATAGAACGCCTGTGTTGATCAGAAGCAGTAAGTAAGTATGTATATATAAACACAATGAACTTCTTGTCATTCAGTTGTATAATCTATATAAAAAAAGTCGGGTTAGTGCGAACACTTATAACTTGAGATCGGCTGAACAGATTCGTCAGATGTTTGATTTATTGGATTCTTCTCCGCTTCGGATAAAAGGATAACTATTAAAAAATTTGAAATATGCATTAGAAATAATATAAAATATAATATTAAAGTTAGTGTGGAACGGATTTCCTACTGACAACATTTCCATTTGGAGAAATTCTATAACAACACAATTTTTATTTACTTGACAATTTATTGAGTTTCAAAACATTGGTACGCAGATTTTTGATGAATTTTTATCGAGCTTTCAGAAATAATTTTTTGACATTCAAACAAGTTTTAAACGTATTTTTGTATAAATTACAAATTTGAAATCAAAATTCAAAGCAAGGACTACAGGACAACGTCTGTCGGGAAGGCTAGCATAACATATGACGAAGTTAAATTCCTGTCCATATTGGACAAAAGGTTGACATTAGTCTCAATAATTGTGAATAAAGTATCCTCATGTTTCTCTATTTGTATTGTCAATAACAAAATAACATATCAAAAGTAAACTTTGTTTTAAATGCATTCATTTCGCGGATATAAAATACTTCAATTATTAGTTATTAAGTTCGTGATGTTAATAAAAAAACACACAAGATTATATTTAGCTAATTAAATGGAGAAAATGTACGAATATAATATAAAGTTATCCACAGTTTATTTTATAAAATACAAGAACGGTGACGACTAAATAATCATAACTTATATTTTTTACGTCTTGGCTTGTGGCTTTAATGTAAAGAACTAAGAAGGTTTTCCATTATTTGGTAAGTTTGTTTTTATCTAAGGCAGTCTGAAATTAACTGGGCCAAATGGGGGCATCAAAAAGAAAAACTTATAACGATGGAAATGTGTTTAAGAATTTGAAAAGTTTTGCACAAGGAGAGGCATCTTTACACTTTGTTAATTAACTTATTGTTAACGTGATGTTCTGTCGAAACTTACATCTGTTTAAAGTTTTAGCAGCGGACTTGAAAAGTTACTAATTAGCGAAATTGAGCTCTCTTCTACGATTGTATGTTTTAAAAGCATATTTTGTACCACTCAAGTTGACATTTATCATTCTGAGTTAGAAAGAAAATTTAAAAAATTCTCGTTATAAGTAAATATGTATATATATATATATATATATATATATATTTTTTATAAAAATATCCAAATCATAAACGCGGTCCTCATTAAACAAACCACACAAAATAATATGTTCACTTACTCTTGATGCTAATCAGGAGATAAGAATAGTCTTCTACTAACCAAATAGCGCATTATTTTAGTTGTTTTAAGGCAAAACAAGAAAAACAATTAGTTTTTCTGCGAATTTTTAAATAAGATAAGTTGTATCAACACTGTTAACATGCTGGCACCGACATACCTAAATTAATTGGCCTAGTAGAATTATTCAAAAATTATTACTGTCTTTACTATTAATTATCATTGTAGCAATTAAGTCCATCTTGAGAATGGAATAAAATTTCGTATATTATGTGCGTATAGAATGAAATGGACGACCTAACTTAATATTAATTTTAAAGTTACTTAAATCTTGACTAAGCAGCTCAAGATTTTTTTTCAATTATTTATAGGAACACCTGTTAGTTGGTCTGCTTCATTTGTATTTGCAATTTGGATTTCTTATAATTCTTCAGAACATCCTCGCTGTCTTCCCAATTTGCAATATCTTCTACTATCGAGTATTTTGTATACTTTTTGACGGGATCTACCAATGATATTCTATAGTAATCACAAGAATTCATTTTACAAAAATCTTGGTCTTGACGATTTGTTACGCAAACCTCTTTTCAGTTAATTTTTATCCTCCAAACTTGCCATATCATCATGGAACCTTAAAATTGCCTATAGGTACATATCTAGCTGTAGGTTATCATACCTACTTTTCTTTTCAAGAACAACTGTGTATACACAACTGAGACGCAATTCTCTGTTTTATCGGAAGGTAGTCACGGTAGTAAAGTGAGTATTACACGATACATTTTGTATGGGAAACGTGTATAGCGCCGCCACAGAAATATTTCTAGAAACAAATGCGACTCTCGCATTCGATACGTATAGACGTTTTTCATACAAATGTATCGTGTAATACTCACTTTACACCGTGACTACCTGCCGATAAAACAGAGAATAGGGGTACTGAGTTGTTTATCTCTAACTAGAGTGTCGAACAAACCAAATCTACGTGCGTAAAGTGATATACAAAGAGTCCTGAAGAGAGTTCTGGATACCTACACTACCTTATATTATTTTTCTAGAACCAGTCCAACCAACAGCTTGAGTCGTTTCTGATAGAGCATTCTGACTTCTTTTTACACTACTTCTAGACTTAAAATAATTCACTCTAGAGCAGAATAGTATAAAAGTACAGTGTTTTGCTGTCGCTACACGAATCGACACTGGTAAATGAAAACGTAACTTTTGTACGTTTACCGTAGGTGTATGTATACATTCTGTTTGCTACAGATCACACGTCGACTTTGAGTTTCAGTTTGACATCTTGATGCCGCTTGTTTCAGCCGAACCTTATTGTTTAGTTTAATGATTATTTCACGTTATCAATAATAATGTGATGTTATTGTTCCCGTGCTCGTTTAGCGTGATGAAATACGTAAGCTGGGATCGATACGGATTAACCGTTCTGCTTCCACTGATGGAAATATTCCAGCCATACACACCAGTAATAATGGAATTTCTATAATCAATTCCTGGATTATTCACATTATTATAATATTGTATCATCTACATAATGGCCCCGCTGATATACACCCACCCGCATCTCCATTAAAATAATTGCCTCGAAAATATTGTTATGGTTGGCATTTTACCAAATGGGGGAATTAAAAAATCTATTTCGTCGATCTATGTAACTCACTGCTGATTCATTGCTTTGAGAGATGGCCACTAAAATGTAGTAAGTTCGTAGCTTTTGAAATATTATAACCTTTGCCATTAACACAATGAAGATACGCAGGAAAAAAAACCATTTTATTACAAAGGATTAAAATATAAAAATATATTCATACTTTTTTCAGATATTTTTTTTTGTAATAGGTATTAACTCTTTACGAGAATGACGAGTTAATAGAATTAAAAATCTGTTTTAACCAGTCCATTTTGTGATTAAGTCTCTATTTAAAACGAGACTGTGCATAATCAAAACGAGCGCGTTTCAAACAAAATAACTTTGGAGATTTTTCAAAGTTTTCAATTCAGTTTGTGTGTAGTAGGTAGGTCGCAATCAACGATTCGTCCCTAAGTGCTGGAGAGTAGATAGGTACCAGAACTCTCTCTTCTCCCACTGGGGGCGTACGTAGGTGCCCCGTGAAACTTTGTAACTGCTTTAATATTTTATTGGTTCGCTCAAAACCACGATTTACCTTTCGGAGGATGGTTCAGGAGATACTGCGGTTAAATGATACTATCAAATATTATCTCTGTGGTTACGCCGCTATTATGAATAATTCCCTTATTTCAGAATAGATATCTTTATGATTTGCTTTGCACTTAGCTCACTCTCTGTTTCTCCGCTTCTATAACCTCTTTTAACTCAATAATTTTACTAAATGAAATTTTATTAATGTAAAATATATTAAAATGGATACATATCTTCCTTTTTAGAGATAAAAAGTAGTTTCCTAATTTGTTTTTTATTCCATGCATGTACCTACGTTCATAAAATATTACAAATTTTAATCGGAAACACGTTTAAAATGAAATTTTAGCATCACTTCGGTTTGACAAGACCATGCACAAGATATAAATTTGAAAAATGTCGACAATGCGTCCTTCTGATTTCAATCTGTCCTCTTGTTGCCTCATCTATCTATCTGGGCCAGTGTTGCCGACCCAAATCTTAAGAAATAAGTAGAATAAACAGGCAAAAAATGGTAGAAATTGGTTGACTGATAAATGATTGACTAAAAAAAGGTCATTCTATAAAAAAATCTGATTTTCATGTGAGAAATTTACAAAAAAAGGTGGATTTCTAACTGAAATCGGTAGATAGGTAAGCAATGTCCACAATCTGTATATCTACCTACCGAGATGTTGTTGTTGGTAGATACGGTAACGCTGATTTGGGCTGGAAATGTAAAAAGTGCCTTTGATTTAAATCTATCGTATCGATTTAATGATCTGAAATTTCCTCTATAGATATTTCCATTTATGGTGTAAAATGCACTCAGATGTTGAATTGCCTTTCAGATCCATTCTTTTCTTATTTCTTATGCTAAAATAAGATTTTATGCTATGTAACTAATTGGCTTTCAGGAAAAGTTTACATAAAAAGTGCGTTAGTTTTCAAATTGATATTTCACCTGATTCAAAGGTTTTTCTTTGTTTGACAATAGCTTAATATAAAACTACCTGTTAATATAAAAAATTGATAAAATACATAACATTAAATTAAAAACCGTATAGTTTTTCTCTAGTACGTGTTTTGATTCACAGCTACTTCAGCCTAATCGTATCTAAACAATTGTAAATTTTCATCATGGCACAGTTACAATAAAATATTGTCGTAGATAATAATTCATAGAGGCGTGATAAGAAAATGTAAGGCTCTTTTATTTATGTCCTGTGTATTGTTCTTCTAGTTTTCTGGGTTACAATATAAGCCATGTATCATGATTATCTATGTAAATATTGTACTACGAAATCACCCTATGGTAAAATACCAATTCTATTTTTTAACAACTTATGGTTGATTATTGATTTTCCTAGGTGTTTATAAAACATTTTAACCGCAGATTGAGTCCCACAGGGAAGCGTATTGGTTCCATTTGTATTCAATTATTGTGATTGATTCTATCTTTAGGACCCCGATCATCAGCATTTTGTTCAAGAACGTACTCCAAAAAAACCGGTTGATCTTAGAGGTTTTTGATAAAAATGTGTTGCAAAAGTTTTTGTTGAAGTACATATGTATTGTTTTAACTTCACCCTCTCAATGACAGGATTTATTGATTCTTTAAACTTTTTACATTCTCATATTATTATTTATTTATTTATTTTCTGTCAAAATTAAGCATTGCTCACCATTACAGAGTAATCCTTTGCGGTGAGCAATGCACATACAAAACAAAAGAACAACAATATATTATGAACATATTTTTTTTCTTTTAAACTAAAATAAAATTAACACAAAGATAGAAAAAAATGGACAATCCATAGACAATATAACACCATGGAAAGTCTACTTCGTATTTTATGTAGGCGAACCAAAGATAAATAGATAGTGAGCGGTTTTATTTGACTTAAAGAAATTAACTTACAAAGGTGTGTACACTAATGATAAAACTAAGTTTAATATGGTTAAGAAAGAATGTTATATTTCCTCAAACACCATCTTTAAGTAGATACACACATGATGTAACAGAGAAAAATAATTTTATTATTTTTTTCCGGCCTAAAAAAGGTATTTTAAAAATAAAGGTACCTACTAACACAAGTAGGTACGTATATTTTTCTGCTCCTTTTATTTTGTAGATAAAAAAATTCGTAAAAAAATAAGGAAAAGTACAATGATTCGTTGAAAATTGTTTCCTCTTTTTTATATTATTTTCGACACTGGTTTATTCACCTGGAGCACTTACTTTCTAGACTTTTTTTTATTCTATTTTCATCCCATTCACATCAGGTTCAACGACAGTCGAAAGGCGCTCTGATACTTCATCAACTACCCTTTACTCACTTCTTTGACAGAATTGTTTATTATGTGGTAATGAAATAAAAACCTGATTTTATTTATTTTACTGTAATCGCAACATTCTTCTCAAAGTTTCTATTCTGACAACTTCATGTTTTTTTTAATGCTATTAAACACGATGATGACTCATTGTTGGTGTGTGCATATTATTACTACTTGTTTTTACGACTTAGATATTTCATTCTGAACTTAAGAGTTGATGGTTTAGTAGTACGGAGTTGTTTTTTCTCTGAGAATGTTTTTATTTTCTGTTAGAAGCAGAAGTCCGCCGGTTGAAAAGTGTTGATAAAGCTTGGAGTACAAACACTACCTTCGAAGTATCATAATAAAGAAAATTTATACACAGGTTGTTATTTACAATGCAAGTAATAACACTCAAAGTATGTAAGACTTGTAACAAGGTACCTACTCGCTCTCTCCGGCGAGATACCGAAACGCTCCTCACTGAAATATTATATTTAATTTTGTTGAATTGTTCTCCCTGGTGGTTTTCATCAACACTAAACAACGACTTGTACCAGCTGCTGTCGGCCCCATATGTCAACTACCTACTTGATTGCGTTAGTTCCGTAAAAACTTTGCGCTCCGCCGCCTTTATTAATAAAATTTATAAATGAGTTAGAGTCTAGACTACATACATAGACTCATCACTTGTCGGTATTAATCTGTGTTTCCAGCATGAAATTTAACCCGTATCATGTTTTTTCCGAAACCGCAAATGAAAAATCACAATAAGCCTAAATATTTTCAAACTCGGAGAATTAAATCTCGACAGTAAAATGCAACGTTTTTCCTTCGTACAGTGATATGCACATTTTGAGAAAATGGGCCTATCACTGTGTACCTATACAGATAAAAGTAATATTGGAACACGTACAAAAATTGCACGTATTTTTTTAATATTTTATTTTTCTTGGCATGATTCTTTGGTACAAACTACTCGTATAAACGATCACAGTCACAGAATGGTTTGAAATTATTGGATATTTTCCTTAATAATTCATTGTTTTCCTTAAAAACTAAAAGCGACCGTAACACTGCGGATGCAGTGGGGCTAGTACGAGTTTTATCGAAAGCTAATTGCACGCTAATAAGCGCTTATCAGCGTGCAAATAGTGTTCTTAAATCAAACGATCGACTCATTCGATCATTTTAGTATGAAAATTTTTCGAAACTCTTTCGATGATCGTTTCGATATTCGATCATCGAAAACTTATACTAGGGCTACAGTATTGTTTGAGATAATGTGTAGAAAGCATAACATTATATAATACGTTAACATCTTTTACCTTTTTTTAAATTCAAAAACATTTGAATTCAACCTTAAAATTAGATTTTATCTTTGTAAGCCGTTCAATTGAGGGTTAGCTTTTCTAAAAAAAAAACAATTTGCATAACTAAAAAGGATACGACGATAAATGTTTAAAACTGTGAATTAAACGGTTAATTAGGTATTATCAAAGTGTACCACCAGAGGTACCTTACATTTCTATCAAAACATAAATACCAACCACATTTTCTAGTTTTGTTTTGATCAAAATAATAAGTCGGTCGCTATTCACGTTATCAAAAACACATTTGAATGGAAGTATTCCAAGAAACAGTTTCTTTGAAGCCGAATAACTGAGGCGTTATGCAAAATGCAAGCGAATAATATAATAAAAATACTCAAAGTTAGATTCATAAAGTTGAGTGCAAGCTAACCACGCGAACACATAGATGAGTTATTTGGGAATAAACAGGAGCTAGAGCTTGTTGGAAAACTTACAAACAACATACAAGACGGCAAAATGTATGGTTTATATTATTTTGTACCTACCACATAATATTATTTTCCTTGTTTTGCCACTACGAGAATTTAGTTCGAAATCACAGCTTGTAATCATATATTATTCATTTATTTCTTTATTAAATTCAATAATAATAACATTATATGTAATACACATACCAGGCATCAGCTATCTGTAATAATAATATTATTAAAGGTAATGCTAAGAAGTGTTTGTTTTTTTTTACGCGCAACTCCAGAATACTCAATATTATAGGGGATTTTTTTAATTTCGTAAAACAATTCTTCAGGATGCTATTTAAAAAAAGTTCAACGGACTATTCTTAAAATCCAACTTGTAGTTTGTTCTTTGCTTAGGCTATGCTTTAAATCCTCAGTAAAGACTAAAATTAACTAAAACAAAGTATCGACCATAATAATAATATAATCAATGTTTTTATTCTGGTTTATGTCTAAGTTTGTCGATTTATTGTAAGGACTTCCATGTCATTGTGTCAAACAAAAACAGTATGCCAAAATACAGGCCTCAAATGACATAAAAATAATGTTATTTTCAGTCAATAATAGTTTTTTCCTGTAGGAATGTATTATTCAATACCAATTCATTGGGATAACCCTCAGAGATAGGACCTGCAACATCAAAATCTGCGAAAGCTGCAACGTTTCACATAATCACAAAGTAGGAAACTGGGATCACAGCTGAAGAGATGAGAGTAATAGCTAACCTTTCATCAATTTTTGGAGGTATTAACTCCAGAATAACCTATAAGTACATGCACGAGCCTATGTTAAATAGTTCGCAAAACCTTAACTTTAGATTTGGTGATCATCTGTGAAGACTGGAGTTCGTCAATGATAGATGGTGCAATGGTAGTTTATGAGAGAGCAAGAAGTTTTGGAAAACACAGGAATGAGGCGAAAGAATTCACAGATTTGGATCCCTTCTTAATGTGAAAACTTCCGGCGTGGAAGGTCTAACTGGGAGACAACATAAGCAAGAAGGGTAAAGCACGATAGAGCACTATAGATCGGAGTGCATCCCAAATAATAAAAAACCCTTCCTTACAAGACCCATGATAACCCCTTACAAAAAACACCCCGAAATTAAGGAAGAAAAAAGACATGTAATGAATCGAACACGTTGGATATCAGCTAGTGCAAAATAAGTAGAATTATAATGGTTGTGTATTACCCAAACACTTATGAGGAAAAATGAAATATGATTTCCTGAGAATTTCTTATTTTCAAAATTCCTCCTAATTATACCTAATGCCTTTCTTTCATCGCTGCCTGTATACAAAGTTGGGAGTCCTCGTACAATCAATCATTGGAGCTCCGGGCTTTAATGTAATAATCCCATTGTGAAACATTTTCTCTATTATGTGGGGACTAATAATATGTCAAGTGCCTCAACTCTACGATGTGTGAGTGTTTATTGTTCCTTAATACTGTGCTCAGTGTTTCTCACTCCCCCCTTTATTGTGTGCTCTGGCATTTAACACAATTTTACGTAATCCCCTCCAAGTTTTTTTCCCTTCGCTCGTATGACAGTTTAGTACGTAAGTGTGATACAACATTAGAGAAGACGCCGCGCTATTCTGTAGAATATAAAAGTATCAACTTCTCTTTAAACCTTCGAGAATATAATTCGCGCTATTTCCGTCACGGTGACTCCACGACATAATATCCTCTCTCCTTCGAAAAAGTTGAAAGCGATTCCTTTGCAGTTTCTAAAAGGGCTCAATATTATATCTCGCGTTGGCTCACTAATTTTTTTTTCTACAGGTTTTTATTCTCCCAAAATGGCTTGTGGTTGGAAAAGTAAATAAAGAAAAGAAGCCAACTTCTGAATATAATATGTGATTTCCTTTTTCACTTTAGTTCAAGTTTTTGTAGTGAAGCCTTTGTGATTCAAGTGGGTTTGTAACGTGCAGTGGAAACTGATTTCTATGTGTATTGTTTGTTCATGCTCCTCTTGTGATAAAATAGTCTCTCATGAATCCAATATTTTTTAAATAAAATTATTTTATAAGATATTTTGGAGACAAACTTAACTGTATAAAAGCTCGGAAATATTAAAATAAGTAATCTTGCCAATATCAGCTTAGCATTTAGTTTGCTTTCGTTATTTTATATTGAATCTTTTGGAATTGTAAATATTGTATTTTTGATGTCATTTTTGTAGAGCAGTTCATTAAGTAGAAGACGGTTGTAAGCCCGTAGTGGTTTGTTCCATTTAAAAATCGAACATTAGTCATGAATTATTAGAGTCATTAGTTGTTATTTTTTCAGTAAGGGTCGGATCGAAGAAGCAATGAAAAGCGTTGAAAAACGTCTCCGAAAAGCTTTGTCAATTTGGGGAGACCTGAAACGACACCAAAAAGGAGAAATACATTCTTATATACCTATGACAATTCTTCTGATTATTTGAAATGTTCACGAATATGTAAGAGGGAACGTACACGCATATAAAAATCTCGAGTAGTTTAATAATTATGAAGTTTTGATAAATATATTTGAATATAATCTGTTGTAATATACTTATGTGAGTACGATGTTTTATAAATAACTAGCTTTCCCGACAGACGTTGTCTAGTCTAGCCCGAAGTGGCACGTTAATATGTACATAATGTGCACTGCGCCCCCGTAAAACAATACAACATTAATACGATTGAGTTTAGCTAATAAAATAATAGCATAAAACTATTTCTGAAACATCCATATTTCATTCGTATTCAGCTCTGGCGGGAAGAACTTGAGAATAATGCGCTCGCGCACACATCCTACCTCACCTATTACCAACACGAATGTGCCCGATAATATTGTTGACTTTGTATGAAAATTTTCTAACGCTCGAATCGGTGCGGTGGAGTAAGTGGGATGGGCTACTGTAGGAGCGTATGCGAGAATGAGAGGGAACTACCCGAGATGGCGTGGGCGAGTCATAGGTAACCGTTCCATACAAACTTAAATATTGTATTTTACATCATTTATTATCCAGTTTTTAAACATTTTATTAGTTATTCTGTTATCCGGAGCGGAGAAGGATACAATAAATTAAACATCAGAAGAGTCTGTTGAGCCGATCTCGAGTTATAAGTGTTCGCACTAACCCGACTTTAATCTACATAATAATTCAGAAATGTTTGCGTGCTTTTGACAATACTTTACCGTATATGTGAACATCACGCTCAAAATACAAATGCTACGTCAGATATGAATCTGCGCAGAGCGGTGAAATTTGCTCGAGAACGTTCTAAGATACAATTGGCAACGTTAACTTTAATATATTAAGAGCTATTTAAAAAACTTTATTTTTTTAGGATCTTCATACAAATTTTTCAAAAAAGACAGAAAGCCATCTTTTGGAAACAAAATTACTCATGTAAACGTTGAATAGAATCTTGGTATTACGGTATGAAAATGTTATAAAATAATTGGAGATTGATTCGTTATACATATAAATGTTATTCAAATCTTATTATTCTCAATAAATAAAGATTTAATGCAAAATTTTGGAAATATAATTCCTCCATTTTCAAATTTGACACATTTAAAAAAATTTATGGCCGCAGTTTATGTAAATCTGTCGTAGCCATTGAGTAGGATGAGTAAGTACCTGATAAAATCATATTAAACGTTGGTAAATAATAAAGATACATGAAATTAAATTCATAATACATTTAAATATATTAATCGTAAAAATGATTTTTGAAAATTGAAATGAGTATAAAAATTCTTTAGTAGATTTGGTCGATAAAACAGAACTCTGAAAGAAAGCGAATCTGACAGGAACTAATGACGTTCCTGTTTATCAAAATCATAATGGATTTGTCAGGTAATTGTGCATGTTTATTATAGTAAAAAATATATTTGTTTTATCCACATCATAATAATTAAGAAATACTGTATAATATTCATATCTCAATTAATCACATAAAACAGATTGTTGTGGACAAAATCATCGAATATCACTTTATTTGCTATTATAATAACAAAATTATCTAAATTCTTAATTAATAGGTATGAAGATAAATTAAAAACAATGTTAAATATATATTAACTAGTTTTTTAAAGGCGCCCGTGGCGCCCCTGGCCGGAGAGATGAAAGTTCACCAAAAAAAGGGCATTTTGTAGTCGCCAATTCTCGTTCCGAGTAGCCCAAATGACGATAAATCGCCCACGTTGGCAACACTTAATAATATTAGTTAGTATACCTGTATGTTCCACACATTCCATTACAGTATATTATATTATCTATGGTATGTTCAACGCGCGTGCGCATAACGGCAAAACGCTATTGGTTGCTCAGAAGCATCCCCGATCCGCTGGATCAAAACTTGTTTGAGGGTTCGAGTGGCGCGCCATCTAGCGGCGTTAATGACATCAGTCAGTCAGTCAGGCAGGCAGTCAGTCAGTCAGTCAGTCAGTCAGTCAGTCAGTGAGTCAGTGTTCAAGACAAATATTATATAGATATTTTATTGCGTATGTTTCATAATACGACAAGAAGCATTATATTAAAAAAGTATGGTATGGGATAATTGGTGTAGTAGTTTCTTCCGTCAACAACATATTCTCTTTATACATCTCAAACATGATCCTGTAGAATAAAGAATCCTTCAAAGACCAAAACTGCAATCGTTGGATGTGGTATGTGCAGATTGACAGGTTTCGACCAAGTTTTGACGCAAAAAAACCCAAATGTGACTCTGTCACAGCCCAATTTGATGACAGATAAAAGCAACCAAGGTTTGTGACACTGAAAATGAATAAATTAATCATCAGTCAGTAAATATTTGCGTTTATTTTTCTTTACTAACCCCTTTGCACTAATGGTTGAATTTAAAATCAAATCTTATAGTTTAGCATAAATCATATTGCTTATATAATTTGAAAAAAGTATGGAAGTCTTAGCTCATTTGTTTCCAATTCGGTTAACATTTCAAAGTGATTTTCATGCATTCTTAAACTAAAAAAATAAAATCCTAAGCGATGGAAAGAATGTCACAGAAAAGGTCATCATTTTTTATGTTTCTGAGTCAGTACTTAAAAATTACAAAGAAGTGATTATATAATAAATCTTAATAAACAACATTAGGTACCTACCGAAAATATCTACTGAGCAGCAAATAAATGCTTCCAATATTTTGAAATTGGAAGCATTTAGCATTCCATCACTCTCTTATTTTTTTGACAGATCAATATTTATCAATATTGAGTGACATTGACAATGAATTCTACTAATCTATGTATTAGTAAATCTATGGTTGGTGTGGCGCACTATAATCTAATTAAAATATAATAATTCCTCCAAGATTAAAATAAAGCAGCGTATAATATTGCTTAGGTAACCAATTTAAATATATTTTGTGTGTAAATTACATCTTCTTCATATTATATTTTTGTAAAGGTTGCTTTTACAGACACTATCAAATCTAGAAAATATGTATTGCAGAATAAAATGTCGTCTATAATTACCAAATAATGTGCTACGTCATAATTAATTATTAAATAAAAAAGGTCTTAATTATTTAAATGAATAAAAAATATATAATTTCAATATTATCAATTTTATAAATATTTACAATATAATGAATTATTTATATACTGTATTTTTTTTCAATATGAAAGGGTTGGAATAAAGTTGTATGCACAGACTACTTAATTATGTTGTATGCGTCTTCGTAATGATATAAAATTCTACTTCTATGGTCTATGGTGCCGTCAAAAGTGTAAAATTTTATACGCAGTAAATAATCAACGCGTAATAAAAATGAGATAATTGGCAATAATAATAATATTATTATTTGTTTGTCTTGATAATTATAGCTTTTGTGTAGTTTTGAGTAATATTGCGAATTAGTTTCGCACAAAGGTTATTTTTATTGTTTGAGCTTTGTCGAAAATAGCCGTCAGAAATTATTCATTCCTTGCAAAACCAAAAACATACAAGTCTTATGAGTTTGATAGATGGACTGAGATTTACATTAATATGGAATTCTATACTTCAGGTATATAACATGTAACCTATTTCAAAAAAAAATGTTTACCTCACAGTTTTATATGTTTGATTTAAATGTATATACTTCACTGGTGTATGTTTTGCAATTTATATGTACTGTCTTATTTTTGTATCAATTTCACTGTTTGTATATACATGTTTTAAATAAAATAAAATAAATAAAAATAATAAAAAGAAATAGACATTAAATGCAGCAACATTAAAGGGCTCAATAAAAACATTTTTCAACACACATAATTTTTTTTTGCAGATAAGTCTTGCATCTTCTCAATATTACTTTACAAGGCATCAGTACGGTTGAACACCTACCATTCACTTTATGGACTGCCCTCAATAGACTTAGGGTTGGTGTCACCAAGTGTAGGAAAAACCTACATAAATGGGGCTACCTCTCTGCTGACAAAACTGAATGTGAATGTGGTGAGCTCCAGGATGACAATCACCTCTTGACATGCCTGCTGATTGGTATAACATGTAACCTGCAAACACCTTATCCTTGCGAACGAGGCGATGACTGTCGCTGCTTACTGGTGTGGCAAAGTGTAGACCGGAAACGCAAAGTAAGTAAGTAAATATTACTTTTATCAATATCAACATTTTTAAACTCATGTTATATCCATTTCTTTATTATTTATAAAGTGTAATCCCATTATATGTTTTTAAATTTTGCATAAGAAATTTTGAGATATCTAACCTTCCATCCTAATATTGGTTAATTATCATAGGCTACGGTGGGCCAGATATGGACAGAGAATGCCATCATTGCGGGCACCAAAGAGAAAATTATGCTGAATTGGCAGACCTTGGCTGCGATGTGCGAATGAAGTCAGGAAGGATGCGAGCAATTTCTTGACTCTCGGCTGTAACACCATCGGAAAAAGAAGATTTTAATTGGAACAGGCCTTATAATCTTAACAAAATGTTATGTTATAATAACCAACGCCTGGACTATTAAAAAATTATTACTTATATTAATTTACTTATAAACTTCTCACAATTTTTAATATCATTCTTATGAATATAAAGATTACCTATGTATATTTAATTTACAGATTATGCCGCTGAGTGCTGACAACCGAAATGTATGAACTTCTAAGAAGCGTCCGTGCTGACAGCTACGCGTTATTCTAAAACGCTTCTTAGAAGTTTATACATTTCGCATGTCAGCGGTGATGGTCAGCGTGACTCTAAACCCAACCGTCGCGCACTGACTTTTTCATTATTTTACTACTTACTGAATTTTTAATATCGTTCTTATGAATATAAAGATTACCTATGTTATATTTAATTTGCAGATTATGTGTATTAAGTAGGTAAAAATAAGCATTCATAGATTAGTTAAAAGAAACTTACAAGTGATTGCCTTGGAGGACAATAATTATTGTAAGCCTATAGCAGTTTAATCTATATTCTAAACCATTAATTTTTTTTTATTTGGAGACAATTATTTTAATTTCAGAATTATTATTATTTTAAACAACATGTTTTTTTTATGTTGAAATCTAAAATCAGGTCCTATATCCCAATCAATGCTATAACATTGAAAAGTGTTATATTATACAGACTGATATATAATATTTCAACATTACACCATTATTTATGGTCGATTTTAAAATCCTATATTTTTATCAATTTGACCAGTACTGGATTACGACCTTCGTCTCCTGATGTTTCAAATAGCTTTGTGTAATTACTTCACGTTAACAATTTTCCTTATTTAGGTGGTCAAATTGAAATCCTTGAGTATTCGACAAATTCAACAATCTGCTAAGACGCTAGCCATAGGGCCAACGGCTCGATGCTTTTATGTCTTCAATAATTCTTCAATGGAGCTGGGATTCCTAGAGTTATATATCATTGATGCAATGCCAAGATGTCTACAGAATTTTAAAGTGTGTCAAAATTTTTAAAATATTATCTCTAACAATAACTTTCACTTTAACTTTTGTATACCTCTTATTAATTGTCAACTCTTGGTATGACTTATATTAAGCACCTATAGATGAGAGGTCTAATCCTCTAGAAGTAAATATTTATACTCAAAATTAACATTTATTAAAAAATTATTATAAAAGTTTTACCCTGTAAAAATGAAGTTTAAACAGCTACTGTAAAACCCCTTAGTTATGTATTATAAAAGAGTGTTTCTTTACCAATTGTATTAATTGTTTTATTTATGTAAGCAAATTAAATTTTTGAAATATTTTAATAAATTGATGGGATGCCATAATAATTTGAAAATTTTATTACTACCCTAATCCAGTTTTGTTTGAAATAAGCAATCTACAATGATTTTTCTACTTACACGAAGGATGGCATCATGCAGGAAGTATGGTGCAGGTTCGAATCCTGATAATGATGGCCACAACATTAAAATTACTATCTGCCCACTACTGATAAGGAATTTCTGGTTCCAATTCCCAGATGGGTTTGAATTTTTATAGTTTTTTATGCAATGTTTCTTGCTGGCTGTAGATGCTGAAAATTCTTCATACAAAAGATTTTCATGTACATAATCACTGGCTCGGTAGAGGTCTAGAATACTAAAATAATTACCTATGTGCCTACCTGTTAAATTTGATATTAAGAATAAATATAACTTTGTAGGTACATAATAATTATGTTGTTACAGAAGAATAAGGTCAGCATTTACAGAAATCAAGTCTAATGTCCTTGATGGGGAAGGATCGGTAAATAGATAAAAATGCTATATTTGTGACTCACTTTTGTTGCCTCCACAGCAATTCTACATATTTCTCATACAGACACGCCTACTATCTAATTATATCTACCTATTTACCAATTCAAACCTTCCAACTTTTTAAATATAAGTAATATAAGATTAAAGTAGATCAATCAATCAATTATTCTCCCTTTTTTGACCCTACTTAGGGTCATACTTTAAAGGTACTTTTATTTTATCCAGAAATCAGGTTCTATAATTTCCATTTTTCTCTTATCAATAATTTTATGGACGGGTAAAAAGGCTAGTTTATAATATTAGAGATAGAGATTTTTCGTAGCTATGTAATTCATGGAATTCTGTCAGTGAAAAAAAACAGAATTGCGAAATTTAAAAAGGTGAAACGAGGGACAATGAAAGTAAATCGTTTTTTGTGCTCCGTAGAAAAAAGACTTTTTGATGGTAAAAAAACTTTTTGCTTCGTCGAGATAACCAGTGCTGTAAAAACTATTTATTCTTCTGTTACCATTTTCATGAATTTACTTCAGACACTTGAAAACTCATTATTAAGATGAAAAATTTATCGCATAATGAATTTTAAGAGAAATTTTGTATTGTATTTTATTAAATAATAAATCAAACGAATTTTAAGAAGATATTTTTAATTATACTATTGTGTTCAACTCTTAGTGTAAATCATGTTGTACGTAACTATACAAAAGTAATTAATTAGTAGTTAATTTTTTTGCCTTACCTCTATGTTCTTCCCAACACAGCTCAATTAAAATGCTACAAAAAGATATATCCAAATATCAATGATTCTTCGTAGAAGGGATTAAATTGTTCATGTTTGATAAGTTTCACAATTTTCAAAAAAATAAAACGAGCAAGACTTCTCCAAGCACTTGATGACTTCCTCCTACACCATTTACAAATCCCATCAGGGTCGTTAAAAATATACTTTAATTATATTCACTGGTCACAATCCTTGGATTGGTTGGCAGCAATTTTCCCCACTCTGTTCCTTACATGAGGAACAGCTCACCTTCATTTGACGTGGTCGACCTCGGGACTGTCCTCTCCGGTGATGCCCTTAATGATGAAACTTAAATTAAATACACTTGTAAGTACTTCTTCTTAATTTAGGCCTTGTTGCCTGTAATTTATAATTACTTACTTTATAAGTACTTATGTACTTTAATTCAAATTTATGCGTGGTTCATTTTTCATTTAAATTCATAATTCGAACGATTTTTTTGTCATACTGAAAAAAAAAACAATTGAAACTCGCCAGAGCAATCGTATGTGGGTATATTAGGGTGGGTAAGTAGGTAGTGAAACGGAAGGTCGAGACAAATATATGGTCATAACAACGTAACGGGAGAGATGTATAGTTTCCTTTTAAACCTGAACCCCTTCCAAATCCATTTCCTTGATGAAAAAAATCACAACCATAGAGTAGTGTGTGTTAACCGAAAACATTCAATAATTTATTTCAGTCTGTTTGATTCATGGCGGCTGGAGTTGATTTATGTTCGTGGGATTATCAGCGTGGGAATTGGAATAATGAAAATAAAAAGCACCCACACACCCGGCTTACTGACCCCGCATCGAGTCCTTCTACCTAGTACTTACCTCCAAATCAACTATATCAAGTGTTTATCTTTAGTTATTACACTAAAGGTCGTGGTGACCTTTCATTTTGATTGACAATTAACTATTGTGTCAGTAGGTACAGCCTTCAGAACTATACTCATACCAAGAACAAAGATTTCTCCCGAATCGCAAAACTATGTTGGTACCTAATCTCGGGAATCGATTTCAAATAAAAATCTGTTTACAAGAAAAAAGAAATGTTTCAACCTTTGTCTGTTAAAGAATTTGACACATCTACCGAATTGAGCCAAATCTTTTTTATTAAAAAGGGTATATTAAAATATATTTTTATATATATATATTTTTCGCGCTAAGCGAAAAGGTATTTTACCGTTATGCTGAGGGCCGTATTATTGTACTTACCATAAAAAATTGCCCCCCCCCCTCTAGGATTGATTGAAAATAGTCAAATAATGTTACTTTTATTTAAAATCACTTTGTGTTAGCATGAAAAAATATTTTGCCCCCCCCCCCCTCCCCCTTAGATTTTTTTTGAAGACGCCCATGTACCCACCTGATACTTTTCACATATCACAACAACAACTGACTTTCTTTAATATTGTATGTTTAAACCGTGTGTATAATATGTAGGAAAACTCGTCCGGAAAATTGAACTTGTTGAATCGCGTGTAGAAATATAACATTAAAAAGCCAACATAATATGTTTTACGTTCTCAGGGGAAAAGGGACTACGTATATTTTCTTGATTTTTGTAAACAATGGTTTACATAGGGTTGCAGTGAGTGTTGAATACTCACGTATTAAAAAAGTTAATTTTAAGTGTAAATTTTAGCATATAAGTTTGTTTTGTTACATAATTTTATAAAGTTCGGTGTATTGTATGTATGTCCGATGTCTCATAGATCGATTCCGTTGAATTGAATTTGAAAATGAATTTTAAACACACGAAGCACAAAAGCCCCAAATACAATACGAATTTATCGTTTCTCGTGCAAAAGATTTGTACGCCTCTTCCTACAATTAATAATTATTAATATCTTGAAACTTGTTACGGATAGAAATAAAATGGAATCCATGACAGTATTTAAATATACATCCATTTCTTGTGTCAACAAGGATTTGAAAACTTTTTAAGTAAACTCGGAGGAGCAGCGGCGTTGTTGTTTTTGGTTTTCTTTCAATCTCACCAAATAATCCCTTCGGGGTCCCGCCTATTTACATAAACATAAATTGATTTGTCTAAATTGCGCTTCGGAATTCAAAGACGAAGAGTTTTATTTACTTTTAACAATGACAAAAGTTTTAAATCCGTTAGTTTTTTTTACGATAACGTGACAAAAATAAGAATAGGAAAACTTTCTCATAAAGTTTGTAAAACCACATCCATTTCTAATCATCAGTGTTGTCGTCACAATCTATTTCTGTTAAATTATTTCAAAGACGTGGTGTTCTTCTGAAAAAGTTTCGTCAAACGCAAAAAAAAACTTGAGCTTTTGGAACGTTATTTATTAATCACTTTTTTTTAATAAAAACGTAAAGGCCATACTCATGTAGAGTAATTATTGCTGTCCATAAAAATATCACTTCAATACAAAACGAAGTCATAGCGTAGGACATAGGTCAGAGTTGAATCAGTTATCATGCAGGAGATTTAAGAGAACTTAGAGGTGCGCTTCAATATCAATAAAAATTATAAGTACCAAACTAAAATACCAAAAGTCTCTCAAACGTAAATTCAATTTCAAGTATTGACCGACATTTTATTTTTGCCAGTCAAACATTCCTGAGAAATGTTTGGTCGAGATAGTTTCGAGTGCTTAATTAATTCGATTATCATTTCAGTAGTAGTGATAATAAAATGGATTTAAGCGATAGTAATACAAAGGCAAATATTAATTCAATGAACAACAAACAGAGCAATCTCAAGAGAAATGTCGGTTAGTGTAAGTGGACATGGAAACAAGGCGATATTACTCTACTATTGTCCTTCTTCTCAGCGGATGAACGAAATTATTGTTTATATTCCCATCAGTGCTCTGGATTAACCAAGAGAGAGAAACCTCGTCATAACAATAACCGGTTGTTCTTGTGATGCATTGGACCTTCTATTGTAAATCTGAGTTAAAATCGGATTATCGTTTGATAATAATTGTACCAGTACTTACGTATTGCCCCGACGCTGGTTTGCATGTTGTCTGGAAGTGTGAATTGCGTGAGGCCTGTCAGTTCCCACGGAGACAGCGATTAGAACAAACTTTAGCGTGTTTCTGGCAGACCCCGATCTTCCCCAGAGATGATCCTCACAATTTGCTACATTGTTTCCCCAACAATCAAGCTATTATTATTGCTGAATTCAGCTTACAATACACAGCTTCTGCTTATAGAGTTAGGCATCACCTTGTTTGAGCTTGTCTTTCAAACCCTTTTAACAGATTGTAAATCGTTGAGAATCCAATCTTACTACCACTTTTAAGCTAACCATTTTTCGTACATTTGTACTAAATATTCTCCACAGTTTCAAAGGTTTAGTTTTTATTTTTAATGTAGGTATGTATATTTTTTTGCCTACTTCCTTTACGTATGAATCAACTCCATAATACGTACGTAGAAAGTAGGTACCTTCATCGATGTTCCTTCTTCAAAGTACAGTGTAACATTATTTATACTGGCAAACATTATCAGCTCAAGAGGCAATGACTTAGCAATTTTTGCTTTGTTTTTTGATATTATGAAAAAAAAATCAAGGTTTTTTGCGAAAAAAATACGGAACGCGGGATGACCGTAGAAAAAAAATTATTTCTCGCTCCTCATATTCTCGAAGGATTCTACATACAATACACTCATTGTTTTAGGCATGGTTTCAGCCACCATTTTAATCTTTCCATTACTTGAACATTAATCCCCCGTCATCCCTTATTATATCGAGTCATCCCCGAAGAACAATTTCCATCATTGTTTGAGCGATGAATAAATTGAAGGCTCGTGACTTTAATGGATGACCCCTCGGCTATTCTTTCCTTTTCTGTGTGGCAAGGAGCCAATATTCCGACAACTTAAAAAACAATTATCCTTCTCCGACACTGGCTGCTGTGGCGTCGCAGATATATTCCAAATTTTATTACTTAATCACATTATGTTAGGTCTCTTAGCTAACATTACAATATTGAAATATTCATAAAAAGATTATGATTTTACGACGGTACCCTTTAATGGTTCGCATTTCTGATCTTCACCCTTATTGCTACATTAAATAAATGTTAAATTCGTGATGTCATTAGAGGCTCTCAAGAAAATTCCATTATTGTTCATAATATCTTCGATATTATCAAGAAGATCCTTTTAAACATTTTCAATACAGGTTCTTATTGATTTTAATTATCAATGTGATGTATTTTTCCTTTCTTAAAGGTAAGAGTAAGCAATAAATAATTGTTCTCCAATGTGTAAATATTTGGTTGTTTTAAATTTGAAATTCAATTGTGTTTAGGAAAAAAACAAACGGGTCATTTTATTCTTCTTCTTCTTCGTCAGCCTGTCTCCGTCCATTGCTGAACATAGGCCTCCCCCCTCTCCTTCCAATCATTCCTGTCCTGAGCCTCTCTCATCCATGTGCGGCCTGCAATCTTTGCGATGTCATCCGCCCATCTGGCCTGGGGTCTGCCGACATTTCTTCTGCCTTGTCTAGGCTGCCACTCCACTACTCTTTTGGTCCATCTGTCGTCCGGGCATCTGGCCACATGGCCCGCCCATCACCGCTTCAGGGTGGCAACTCTCTCGACCACATCAACAACCCTGGTCTTCTCTCGTATCCATGTGTTTGTTATTACTATTATTATTCATAAATAATTGAATCTATGACAAAAGAAAGTTAGATAAGTAGATGGAATACATTGACAGATACTGAGATACACATCATGCAGAATCCACTGGAATGGCGACGTTTAAAGTAATCTATGGGCACTAAATTCTCCCAAAATAATGACTCTTACTTCTGTTAAGCTTTAAGGAATTGCTCTCTATCTTGAGCAAGTCTTATTAAATTCCCCCCCAAACTCCCTTTAGACCCCACTTAGGGGCATAGGGAGGCAACAAGAGCTCTCAATTGCGCTCGATCTTGCGCAACGTTAATGACCTCCTCCCACACCATGTCCAGATTCCTCAGCTCTGCTTCGAAGGAGCGGAACACAGAATGAGAGGGTCTTCCTCGTCTCCGGGACCCTGATGGGAGGAAGAACAGCGCTTAAACAACGCATTAAATTAGAAGAGATTTAAGACAATTTTGGGTAAATATTTAAGGTGAATGAAATATATAGTTATAGGTATATAGTTTTTAGTTGAAGGGTTGACCGAGGGGACGAACTCCCAAGAATGAAAACTTCAAAAATAAGTATTTGCAAGACACGTAATGTTCCTCTCATGAGTAACAGAAAAGATTAGCTACGGATAGAGCAGAGCGAGTGACATTGTGTAGAAAATATCTCCCAAACAATCCTAGGATTGTGACGAGAGGAGAAGATTTGAGGCAGTCTGAAAATCTGTATTAGTAATAATTATCATTTTCTAATAATACTCAATCACAGAGTTAGAAGTAGAATCTAAACGCTAGTTAACGCTCCATAACCTTCATTTTTCCCTAAATTTTCATTCAACCATAATAATTGTTGAAGTCATATTAATTGTCGATTTTTTTCAAATCCCACTGATTAACTGGGAAAAAGTCCATCTGAGATTCATCAAAGAGAATATCCTCGATAGAACTCTTGAAACAATTCTCAGAGATAATAATGTCTGTATGATCTATTCATTTTCATTAATTGAAATCAAGCATGTTCTGAGTGAAAACTTATAGACGTTGGCCCGCTGCCAGAGCCCAAGGCCGTTTTATAACAGAACCAAGCAGTGAGTGTGAGCTGTACAAAATAAATATCCGAGATGCAGGAACCATGTCAGCAAGTTATTTTATTTTGGTTTGGAAACGTCTTGAAATATTGTTTCAAACTTTAGACTTATCTCGACGTGAATGTGGGCTAGATATTTTATACTGCACTCAAAATGATTTAACATTGTATTCTTGTTTTTTCCACCCTTAACTCGTGTGCAGGGTTATTATTAAGAAAGTTATTCCTCTTCGAAACATAAGTTATGTTATCTTGCACTTTAGTTGTTATTATAGGTTTTTTTCCAATAATGATGAATAAATGACTATAACTAAATGAATTGAATACTTTTAAGCTTTAAAATATATTATGGAGAAAGCATGAGATTGAGTATAATGAATAACATCAAAGTATTTAGGTAGTTTTTCATCCATAAAACACGAACTCAAACTAATATGAGATTTATTTTTAACTCAAAATAACATTTCAACAAGTACCTACTACTAACGAAAAAAAGTATAAGGTAAATTCGTAGAACTTTTGAAAATAGCATCTTACCTAAGTACCTATATCTACTTTGAAATATGTTTTCATTTGCTCAGAAATAAGTTTAAAAGTAATCTTGAATTTCGTATAGATTGTATAGCTCTAATGAGCATTAGTAGAGAAACATAAGTTACTTTATAAGAAAAGTGAAGATTTCTAAAAATATCTAATACTAGCTTATACCCGTCTTGCTTTACGTTTTTGATTCCGATTGTCAGGCTTGATCGGTAGGTAATTAAACAGGTTCTAGTCTAGCTTCCCATTGCTTAACAGACCTCTATAACTGACATAAGCACAGAAAAAGAAGAATGACACTTTTACAATTTTTGTTTTACCGACCTCATAATATTATACGAACCTACCGACATAATTTGCAAGTTTTCATAGAGAGCTCTGTGGTTTGAATTTTAGCTACATTCCCTACACCCTCTAATGTGTGTTAATTAATTAGGCATTCCACCCATAGAGGGTGTTTTGTGCTATCTGTCAAACTTCAAAATGGAGGAATCATTTTGCAATTTTTTTCATTAATCTTTATTTATTGAGAATAATAAGATTTGAATAACATTTATATGTAGATATAACAAATCAATCTACAATTATTTTATTACATTTTCATACCGTAATACCAAGATTCCATTCAACGTTTACATGAGTAATTTTGTTTCCAAAAGATGGCTTACTGTCTTTTTAAGAAATTTGTATGAAGATCCTAAAAAAATAGATTTTTTTAAATAACTCTAAATATATTAAAGTTAATGCAGCAAATTGTATTTAAGAACCTTCTCAAGCAGTTTGCACGGCTCTGCGCAGATTCATATCTGACGTAGCATTTGTATTTTGAGCGCGATGCTCACATATACGGTAAAAGTCAAACAAACATTTCTGAATTATTATGTAGATAAACTTTAGCCAGTTTTTCTAGTCAACCAGTTCCATCCAATCTGAGACAGGACAATATTGGGTAATAATATATTTTTCTGACCCGAACAGGAATAGAACCCGGAACCTCTTTATTTAGAGAATGACAAATCAGACAAATTGTCTAACAAGATCGGTAATGAAATACCACTTTGGTATATCTACTATGTTCATAATTCTTGGCTTCAAAAGCTGCAATTTTCATGACAAGTTTGCAATGGAATGTGGTTTGTGTAAGCTAAGGAGAAAAACCATACGAGGTTATCAAGTATTTATTGCAAGAAATGTTTTTTTTTTTAAACAAAAAGTGATTTAAAAAATGTTGAAAAATCATAAAATATGCAAAACTCTCTGGAGGGGAATGCATGCAGTGTGGTGTGTACTGCATTATTCTGCGATACAGTGCAGTTAGTTGTGCTTGGTGCGGTGTTTTATGCAAATTTAATATGACCTTAGAACATGGCCTCGTTTGTCAGCTGCAAGTGCAATGTTAACACAGTACGCCCACTACACTGCCTGCCAGCGCAATACATTACATGCTTGCTGTGAAGATATGGGAAATGTTCCACTTGTTTAAAAAAACTTTTTTCTTTACACGTTGTCATCCGGTGTTTGCTGACACTCATCGTTGGCTAAGTGATTCTGAATATCGGATATAAGATTTTTGTGCACTTGGGGGACTGCGCCAGAACAATTGAGTTAGTCTAAAACTCTCACACTATCGCCATTTTAGGCATTTGGGTGCCTAACATTCGTTCCCTGTTTTGAGATGTTACTTCAACCCCATTCAGTTTTGAAGATTTGTCTGCTATATATTCTCTTTTTGAGGGCAACTGATGTACAAAAAGAGTATTCGCTAATTTATATTTACCTCTTACTCTATTTTTACAGTAGGTACTTACTTATTTAAAAAGTAAAAGATATCGGATACAAAATATGTTACTATTAATTGTAAGTAGCAATCACTCGGAAGGTTTATCCAATTGGTGAAACGGGATATTGCTGGCATTTCAAAGTTGACGGTTTTATCTTTCTTTTATATTTTTTTTTTCTTGGACAAATCTTACATACTATTTTCAGTAAACTATAAGTTATTCATTGAATTTAACATGCATACTAAATGGTTTTATTTTTTTCTTTCCAGGTAAGGAATAATCTGTTTACCTTTTATTTCAAGAAATCGACTGTTGCCATTCAGTGTGTAAGTATGAGGGCGTAACTTTTATTTTCACTATAGTATACTTTCAATATTTTTTTGTCTACAAAGTAATATACTTTTTTTCTTTCTCGAGTGTATTCTTACAAACCATAGCTAGTGTATGCAACTTGCGTTTATATGCAAATTCACACCATTCGGCAAGACAACTATGGAAACCATTTTCTCCTTTGAACCTCTTTAAATTTTGCCAATGCCAGTAAGAAGTCACCTTCATTACCTTGTCGTTCGCCTCTGTGAGGTTTTGTAGATAGTAATTTTCAACAGGGGGGGTAAGGGATCACAAAAAACATCTTAGTGATCCAAATGTCATCCTCACCTGCTCGCGGTGCCCCCTGCTGACTACTGACGAGGCTCTGGCGCCCGAAATAACGGCGGGATAACCTAAGACCTGCATGGACTTAAATACCCATGTATAATATACCGGATACTGACCGAAGACTCGCCAACACGCTCGGCAAGCGTGGCGTTTTAATGCCAAAATCCCCCTCAAAATGAATCAAAAAATCCAAAACCGACCCCGAGTTCCCAGCGTCACGCATGTCCCTGGCCAAGGCAGCGGTCAGAACAGGATGCGAGACAGGGGTGCGAAAGTCAATCCCTGGGTTACTGGAGGCTGCCAAGCAATGAAGTTCGACTTGGCAACGTTTAATGCGAATACTTTATCCGACGAGGAAAGATTGATGGAATTGGAGGAAGAGCTGACTAAGATAAGATGGAGCATCTTGGGTCTTGCAGAGATACGAAGAATGGGAGAAGAGTGTATAACTCTTAAATCTGGACATGTTTTATACTATAAGGGAAATGACAGAATTAAATATGGTGGAGTAGGGTTCCTTATCCATAAGAAAATAAAATCACGGATCATAGAAATGAACTGTATCTCTGACAGAGTGGCAAGCGTCACATTGAGGATTTCTTCTAGATACAGTATCAAAATTATACAAGTGTATGCACCTACAAGTACCCACGATGATGAAGAGATGGAGGAATTCTTTGAAAATGTGACAGAAGCGGTGCGACATAAACCAACAACGTATACTGTGGTAATGGGTGACTTCAATTCTAAACTGGGAAAGAAGGAAGGGCTGCACGAGATAGCAATGGGAAACTATGGAATAGGAACTAGAAATGAAAGAGGAAAGATGTTATTAGACTTTCTACACCAAATGAACCTATATGCCATGAATACTTTTTACAAGAAAAAAGAGAGCCGTAAGTGGACATGGAAAAGTCCTAATGGAAGAACAAAGAATGAAATTGATTTTATACTAACTGATGACAGGTCAATAATACGTGATGTGACGGTACTAAACAATTTCACCACAAGCAGTGACCATAGGCTAGTTAGAGCAACCGTTAAAATAAACGCAAAGAAGGAACGCCGAAAATTGATAAGTAAGTCTACAAACTCCAGAGAAATAGATGTTATAGCTATTAGAGACAAACAAAGGGAATTAGTTGATATTGTAGACGAACAGTTAGCTCCAATGAGTGCCAGGGAGATGAGCATAGATGCGATAGACAGTGCGATCAAGGATGTAATGAAAAAGGGACTGGAATCGATAAGACCAAATGTGAGGATGAATGCTGAGAGCAAACTGAGCCAACCTACATTGGATTTGATGAATGAACGGAGAAAACTTCGAGGTAAAGCTTCGGAGGAAAGAAAACGAGAAATAAATAAGGAAATACGCAAAAAAGTTCGTAAAGATACCCGAAAATTTAATATGTACCACATTGAAAAGACGATCCAGGAAAATAGTAGCAGAAAGGTACTGGCATCAAAAATATCAAATGGAAAAAGTGAAATCTTCAAACTAACCAATAAGGAGGGTACAAAGGTCACAAATAGAGATGACATACTTAAGGTTGCACACGAATACTATCAGGAGTTATACACCTCTAAAGTTCCAAGACCAATAAACGAGAACATTAACAAAGGGATTACCTGCAACGTTGGATCTGAGGATATCCCGGATGTTATAATTGACGAGATAGACTATGCTTTGGGGCAAATAAAGAATGGAAAGGCACCTGGAGAGGATAATGTTATACCCGAGATGCTGAAAATACCAAGTAGACCACTCCGACAACTCTTAGCAGACTTATTTAATAAATGTCTAAGTGACTCGCAAATACCAGAGAAATGGAACAATGCAATAATAACGATACTGCATAAAAAAGGAGACAATACAAAATTAGATAACTATCGCCCTATAAGTCTTCTATCCCACATATATAAGCTGTTCACAAGGGTAATATGTAACAGACTAACAACTAAACTGGATGCCTGCCAGCCGCGAGAACAGGCCGGATTCCGATCAGGTTATAGCACAAGTGACCACCTGCAAAGTTTGAAACTACTGATTGAAAAATGCAATGAATATAAGAAACACATCGTGCTTACTTTTGTAGACTATGAAAAAGCCTTTGACTCTGTGGAAATCTGGTCTGTATTTGATGCACTAAGTGACAACAGAATAGATAGCAGATATGTCGCGTTGCTGGAAAATATATATAAAAACGCAACATCAGTAATCCGTCTCCACGAAAATACGGAGAAAATTCAAATCAAAAGAGGCATAAGACAAGGCGATACCATCTCGCCCAAACTTTTTACCCTAGCTTTGGAAAGCATATTTAGGAAATTGAAGTGGGAAAACAAGGGAATCAAAATAGATGGAGAGAGATTAAACCACCTGCGATTTGCGGACGATATAGTTTTGATCTCAGAGAGTATTAATGAAATGAGAGAAATGATAAACTTGGACACAAGTGATTATAGCCTTCCACTGGAAGAGGTTGACCACTATATATACCTTGGGCACAAAATAACAGTGGGCAGAGACAATCAGACCATCGAAATTGAGCGAAGAATAGGTCTAGCATGGGCAGCCTTCGGGAAGCTTAGCACTACCTTTCGTAGCTCTATCCCAAACACACTGAAGACTAGGGTATTTGAGCAGTGTGTCTTGCCGGTCTTCACATACGGCACGGAAACTATGACCTTGACCAAACTGTCTTGCAATAAACTGCGAATAGCTCAAAGAAAAATGGAAAGGATAATGTTGGGCATTAAACTGCAAGACAGGAAGAGAAATGACTGGATTCGCAGCCAGACTAAAGTAACCGATGTGGTCGAGACGATAGCTATGCAGAAGTGGAGATGGGCGGGGCACATTGCTCGAATGAATGACAACAGGTGGACGAGGAAACTGCTGGAGTGGAGACCGCGAGGCGATAAGAGACCACAAGGGCGGCCACCAACCAGATGGATGGATGACGTAAAAAGGTTCGCTGGACCCCAGTGGATGACGATCGCACAGGAGCGGGAGGAGTGGAAAAGGAGAGGGGAGGCCTATGTCCTGCAGTGGGCAAACGTGGGCTGATGATGATGATGATGAATTTTCAACAATATTGTCAGGAGCTGGTCATCATCTTGCAGATCACCCCACTCACCTTAGTCTCATCTGCAGAGAGGCAGCCCCAAACCTGAGTCTATTGAGGGCAGTTAGCAGATGACCACGTGTATGACCTTTCGTGGAACCAGCATCCTCGGCGTCCCTTCAAGATCAATTTGGGTCTGCATTGATGTGATGACAACTGAAGAGGTGGTTTGTGGTCGCTGGTGAAATTAATTAATAGGCGTCTGGAGTCTCTAACTGGGTCAAATCTCTCTGAATCTGCTGCTGACTTTCATCAAATGTGTAGTGAAGTTATTCAGATTCAAAAAGCTGTTAGCACTGTATTATTTTTAAACATCACTGAATGGAAAGAAGTGTTTTTCGTTCGATAATAATAATTATCAGTAATAATGAAGGCTTGATTGGAAGTTGAAAGGTTTTCTGATTCAAACTGCCGGGGCTAATTGAATATGTCTGACATGAAAGCCTCACTCCCACTTCATTTAAAAATATAATACGTAAGGACTACATACTGAAATTATTCACTCATTTTTACTTTCCGCTTTCATTTCCTGATAAAATACGGGGGAGTTTGTGAAATACAAATGTTACATAAACATTTAAAGAGAATGAAATATGTTATATTATTTTCATAGCGCTTGCTTGTGGGGCAGAAAATATTATGGAGATGTCAAGGATTTTTACAAATTACATTTTTCGTATGTTAGTAAGAAGTATGTAGATGAATGGTATTTTAACGTTTTATGCCAGACATTAGAATCGTGGACTCTCCGAACTTATTTCAGACACGGTTTCGATTTTGAGTTTAATATAATATAGAGTTTACCTATTTTGAAAAATCAAGGCACGTTTCGTAAACGGTATTTCTATAATATATGATTGGTACTTATTGGCACTTATTATTTAAAAATAAAAAATATTTTTATTCATTGTGAAGCAGTTCGTACGTACCAACCGTCTCAGGTTTTTAATCTAGCGGCGCATTTGATTCTAGTACGGATAATCTGAGAAATAACTGTCATTTTACAACCCTGTTTCTTAGCTGCATATTGATGATGATGATGATGCTGGATAATTTGTTTGGCGCCGTTTAATGGATTTCCATCTCAAGGGCGCACGGGAAGCTCTGTGGGAAGAGCAGTGTCTTCAGTTTGTTCTTGAATGTGCTGATGGGCTGGTCCTTTCTAAGTTCTTCAGGGAGTCGGTTCCAGGTGACAGGTCCTGCTACGCTGAAAGCCCTGTCGTGGAAGTTCGACTTGTTGCTCCTGTTGATCTCCTTTAGTATGTTGGTAGATATCATGGCTGAACGTAAGGGTCTTGTTGCTGGCTCCTTGGTGATGCAGAGTTCAGAGAGTGTACGGGGTGCCATGTCATTTATGGCCTTGTATACCGTGAGGCACAATTTATATTGGATTCTCTCGCGTACTTTTAGCCAGTGTAGTTTCTCCAGCAGAGGTGTGATGTGACAGCCCTTATCCTCGCGGAAAATAAGCCTTGCAGCGCAGTTAAAAGCCATCTGTACGCGATTCAGCTGTATTTGAGGCAGGCCGACGTACAGAATGTTGCAGTAATCAAGTCTCGAAACTACAAAGGCGGATATTAGTGATTTGACGCTGTCGGATGTGAGATTTTTCGACACCGATCGTATTTCGCGGATGTGATAAAATGCGGATCTTACTGTTTTCGAGATCTGGGATTCCATAGAGAGGGCCTTGTCGATTCGTGTTCCGAGTATTGAGACTTGATTGGATGGTGAGATAGTCGTGTTGACTATCGAGATGGGGTCGTTGTCCAAGAGATGTTGTCGGCCAGGCGATGCGACCCATAAGAACTCTGTTTTACCTGGGTTCAGCTTGAGACGTCTCTTGGCCATCAGGGTGGATAAATTTACAATGCATTCCACGGTCCGAGTTCTAAGGTAATTTTTCTGATTGGGTTTGCAGAAACCAGCCAGGATTCTGTCGTCTGCATAAGCGTAACTTCGAAAACCCATTGATTCCAGCATACCGTCGATGTAGCCGATGTATAGAGTAAACAGAATTGGACCCAAGACGGAGCCTTGAGGGACTCCCTGAGTGACTATTGTTTCTTGAGTCTTGCTTTGGCCAGCTTTCAGAGACCAGTTTCTTTCGTGCAGGTAGGAGCGGATCCATGCGAGAGCACTTCCACGGAGGCCATATTCGACCTCCAGACAAGTCAGGAGTGTGTTGTGGTCGACGGTATCAAAGGCCGCGCTCATATCGAGGACTGTTACGAGAGCTATATCTCCATGTGCCACACCTTCTGTCAGGTCCGATATGAGGCTCGTGAGAGCGGTCTCAGTGGAATGATGCCTCCTGTATGCGAATTGGTGTTTCTGATATAACCCATTTCTTTCAAGATAGGCGGTTAGTTGCGATGCGACAACGCGTTCAAGAACCTTTGACAAGAAAGGCAAGTTGGAGATGGGTCTGTAGTTGCCTGGGTCGTTGGGATCTAGTGTGCTCTTTTTGAGTAATGGAGTAACCTGTGACATTTTCCATGAGGATGGGACGATACCTTGAGAAAGGGATAAGTTGAATATGCGGGTGATAGTGGGGATTAATATGTCCATTGCCTCCTTCAGCAGCCAGGTGGGGACGGGGTCCAGCTCACATTGTTTATTGGGACAGTTGTTTATTATCCTTCGTAGGTTTAGTTCGGTTGCGAGTTCTAGATTTGAAAGAGAGGATGTGCATTTTCTGGCATCTGCAAAGTGATTGCTGTTTTGAGAAGGAAGTGATGACGATATTGCCTGGAGTTTGTTTTCGAACGCTGATTTAAATTGATCCGCGGTTATAGTAGATGGTAATGATGGTTTTGGGGTTTCCATGACAGCTTGGAAGTCTCGCCAGAGTTTGTTAGGTTGATCCCTGTGGGATTCGATTTTTTCTTTCCAGAAAATAGATTTTTTTGAGTTGGTTAAGTTTTTATACGCTTTCTGGGCTGTGATCCATGTTGTTCTAGATGAAGTAGTTTTCAGACGTCTGTATAGTCTCTCGAGTCTACGGACTTCAGTTTTTTTAGATTTACATTCGTCGTCGAACCAGAGATACTTGGGGCCTCGGACACGAATTGTTTTTGTTGTTAGGGGGACAAGCTCATCTATAAGGCCGGATAGTGTACTGATTAACTGATATGAAAGTTGTTCGACATCGTTGATGGTTTTAGTATTCGGGAAGCTTATTACAGATTTCCGAAGTCGGGAGAAAAATTCCTCGGACTTGAAGTCCTTCCAGCTTCTGCAGGTGATGGTTTTGTATAAAGGTGCTGGGGTTGTGATGTTGAAGTGGCTGGTGAGTAGTCGATGATCTGACAAGCCGATATCAATGGTCTCTGTTGCTGTGGGGGCTAATCCGTTGGACGTGATGAGAAGGTCGAGGGTTCCCCCTGCATCGTGAGTAGGAGTGATGATATGTTGGATAAGGTTTGCATCGGTTAGCAATTTTTTCAGGTTTTCGGAATGTGGATCATGCTGTCTTTCAATATGAATATTGAAATCGCCGGAGATAAGGATGGGGATCTGGTAAGACGAAGTCGACCCAATAAATGCAGAGAGTTCTTTGAAGAACTCTTTTGTAGGTGTGCATGAGCCCGGTCTATAAAGTGTTATTACTATGAGTGACGTACCATTAAGGGATACTTTGCTGCCTGTGTATTCGAATGTATTGTATAGTCCGAGATCAGAGATGTTGGAAGCATGCACCTCTGCCTTGAAGATAATTGCCACACCGCCGTGGTTGGTAGAAGTTGAGCAGTCTGTTGACGGGTCCCGTGGTCTGGCTTTATCCAAAACTTGATAGCCGTGATTTCGTATTGCGTTAATGGAAGAGGAGTCGCTACTGTCGTGCCATGTTTCATTGAGTGTTAGCAGGTGGAGACGGTGTTCATTGAAGATGTTATGAATGTCTTCGATCTTATTGTTGATCGACCTGGCGTTCCAATGGCCGATCTTGAGACATGTTGATTTCGGAAGATGGCGTTGGGCTTTAGTTTTGTTTTTTGATTGAGTGCCTGCCCTGCGTCCTCTATGACGTCGTTTTTGGTTAGTGGTATGGGTTGTTCTGAGGATTTGTTCGGGTATGACAGTGAGAAAATCAAGATTGCGGGAGTTTCGATTATCTAGTGCAAGGAGTTCTTGAGTGGTGTAACGAATCATTATTTTTTTATATTACCATTCAGCGACACTGGTAGTAGGCAGGTATACGTAAGACAAAGCAGTGTTGTCTCTATCGTCCCGCAGGGTTGTAAATAAGCACATCTGTGTTTCTGTCTCTGTTGCACTTTGCAGGCGGGCACTGACCACTTCACATTAAACTAATATTGAGAAGATGTGATCCCAGATGGGGTAAGTTTCAAACACATGTTTCGACACTGACGGCGATGAATGTAACACCCAAAAACACAATAATGCACTGAACTTGTTATGAATGTAGAACCGTTTGTTAAAAATTGATATATCGCGAGATATGATTTGAATTGGACGCTTTTGATATACAAGAACTACGCGATTTTATTATATTGATGCACACGCGAGATCTGAGCACTGTAGAACCAATATGTCGAGCACAAATAAATATTTTTCAGGAGCGATGGTAAAACGTGACGGCTGCTAAGAAAGCGCCAGTACATATTATTTTAAGGAATAACATTCATTCATTCATAAAACTAATCTAGAATCAGAGCTTACCTATTCTACAACTCTGGCTTAAGCTTGTTTTTATCTCAGTTTGTGTTACGTTCGATTGATAAAACAATTTTGTCTACATAATATTCATAATTTCTGTCAAACTCAATTTTGACTCAGGCCCAACTGGTCTAACCATCAAACAATTTAATGGGAAATAAGCTTATGTGACTATTATAAGACTTTCTATAAACCTACTATTATAGATATAAAGGATCGATACTCAACCTGCGGCCCGGCACATTTTTTATCCTAAATATGATTTAAAAAATTCGCAATTCCATTCCATAAAACTTGAAGAGGATTGTCATTTCATTACGAACCAGTAGGTTTACCAGTACGAGTATACGAGGTAGTCTACTGCTGAGATACTGTAATACATTATAATGTATATTTGGTGACGGTTTTATCGAAATAGTTCGCGTGATTCTATACCACCCTGAACACCACTTTTCAATGTCTTAACCACACTTTAAACTCGCCACCCACGGGAGCAATGTTATATTAAAAAGACTCCTAGTGAAAGTATTAAGTGTTTTGTAGTGGCACTCGCCAAGTCCGGCTGTACGAACAATAAAACAACACGCGATTCAAGACAACACCACTTGTGTGCTTGTTGTACAAAGTCGGTGTTTACTCTAGATTTCTAATACTAAAAATAGATGTCACTTCGTGTTTTCACAGCTCTCCAACGTTATGGTCCATAAAGTTGTCGAAACGGCAGCTAACGTAGACAAATGGCGTGGTCATTTAATGGAGTAAGGAACCACGTACCGTATCCCGACTGGGACCAGCTTAATTTATTGGTCCCCTGTCTGTGTATTCCATTATGATAAATAGCTACTCGCCTTATCGAGCTTAATAAAAAATACTAATCTGGTTTGTATTCTAATGTAATGTAAAGTAGGGGACTTTTAATGTTTTACAAATTGTACATCAAATTTTTACCCCCTTAGTACCCCCTTCAACCAAATTAAAGAGGTTTTCATTTATTTATTTTTGTAATGTACACATTTTCTTCTTGAACTGCCTAGCCAGGTACTCCCGACGTTGGATGTAACCCGGGTCAACGCCTCCTTGTCTCTAACTCCTTGAATCAGATCTCCAACGGTTTTGATAGTGTCCCCTGCCTTTTATTGCGGAGCCATGATACGTGTCTATTACCCACACCACGTCTTCCCTCGATCTTGTCTTATCTCCAGAAACGAGTACCTACTTATCGCCTCCGAGGATGTGGCTATAAGGTACGAGAACTTTCATACCCAAATGTTTGTCTGAAATTCTCAATCAATATTTGCCATACTCAAGGCCTCAGAATTGCTCACCATAACCGTCCAAGGGATACGCAATGTCTTCAATGAATGCACTTTTGACTAGTTTTTATTTCGTCCAACGTGTTCACCTTGAGGGTCCACGTTTCAGTTTTGTAAAGAAGCATGGCCATTCTCTGTCTAAGCTTGGGTTTAAATTATATTGTTCTCATGTTGTTGAATGATTTACAAGCCATCTCTATTCTGCATTCAATTTCTGTGTCAATGGCAAAACCAACCCCCTATGGGTGGAATGCCTCATTAATTAAAAAAAAATATATGGATCGAGATTTTTGGGAAAAAGAATAAGGTCCAAATGTTGAGTGATTTAAAATTATTCAAATACGCGTAAAAAATCAATTTTGTTACAGAGAAAATCAAACCCATATAATATATACCATTACAAAAAAAAACTTAATTACACAAGTACTTACCTACAACTTTTTATTCATTTAGTTCGAATATACAAAAAAACTTTGTCGAAAGTTTTGACTTCCAAATTTAGGATAAACGAAGTTGTTTTGTCCATGGGAGTAAAAAGGGAATGATCGTATCTTAGAATAAAACCTATCGTCCTCATACCCAAGTACTGTAGCTATAAAATGTTCTTAATATAAGTGTTTAATTCTGTGTAAGAAGTAGAACATTTTATCCGGGAGTCACATCCCTTTGGGGAGTTGCATAATCCGGAGGTTTAGGGAAGTTTTACTCTCACCAAATAGATTTGTGAAAGATTAACACTCATTAACGGAATTGATCCCCACGTTCATATATCAAACTTATAAACCTTATCTTGGCAATCATAATTTTCTTGTAAATAAATAATCACTTCTAATGCTCATTTAAACGCAACCCTAATATAATATACTCCACCTTTATGTTTACCTTAGGTTTAACTTTATCCTCTTATTTTAGGCCTAACTACTCTAATATGATATTCAAGAAGTGGGAGTCGTCTTCTATGGGGTTGGCCAAGCAATGCAATGTGAGGAAGTCTGAATGGGTCCATTCTCCTCATTTGTGCATTGGGCATACTAGAATTGACTTCTTTCACTCCCCCATCTTACCTCGCATATTTCCTGTATATATACTTGTATTTTTATCAATCTCTGAGAGTCTTTCCAGTCATTCCTCTTTCTTCGTTTCTGAAACACTCAGTACATTACTTACCTTACGAGTCTGGACTTTCAGATTTTGCCACTCCAGTATGCAGCGATGGTTATCGCCTTGGCACTCGCTTACTTAAGGTCCTCCACCTCACAAGTCACAAATGTCGTATCGACGGGCACATAAACAAGTACAAGTCGTCCTGCAGCTACCACAATCACATAATATATTTATTTATTAAAAAAAAAAACATCCTCGTTATTTTATCGTTTTTTTTTAAGTAACTCAACTTTACCTTTAATTTCCTCATTATTTTACATTTCGCCATATTGTGGGAAGAGAATCCGCTTTAAGCTACCCCGCTATTACACATATTAAGGGCTTAACACTTTGCAAGGTCTTTGTGTTATGTGCCGACCGAAGGTGCAGGAATCTGAATTCGATAGGTCCACTTAAGTACGTGATCTAACACATTTCTCTTCGTGAAATCGACGTTCATTTTTTAGTAACCCTTGAAGGCTTAAGGCTGACTTTGCAGGCTAGATTAGTGGCTAACAACGCTCTTTATTACGTGGTTCAACTGACTTATCCCACCCCTAATCTTGAGAACCTTGCATACGCATGTACCTACATTGTTGAATAAATTATTGGATAATAATTTATCTAATAGGTAAACAATGAATATCCTTTATAAGGATGTTCGAGAGAAACGTGATTGAGCAAGCCAATTTTCGTATAGGTAAATTCTTCATTATTTCCTCGAAACTAGGCACATCCCTTTAATTTCTACTTCTTCTTTGTGTCATGTCAAGTTTTTTTACTTCGATTATCAAAACTCCTCCACAGCTCTCAGTCTCTTCGATTGATATTTAAGTAGCTATTTGAATCTGTTTTATTGTGGTCATATTGTATTGTGTGATATCGTTTAAAAAGTACATTCCTGGTGGGGAATATGTCATGAAGCTGTAGGTATGATTTTCTGCCTTTTGAAGCAAGTAGGTAATATATTCAAATCCTTTGCAAATCCGAGAAGATTTTTCGGTTGAAAGAAAGGACATGGAAGGATAAGAAGATGAACTCTCAAAGAACGACCCTACTTCATGACATGAATCCTTTATATACCCACCCGCTTTATTTGTTGGATACGGAATAGGGGAAAGATCAACAAATTAATATCTATTCAGAATGCTGGAATAAGGATTTTATTATTTACCTTCAAATAATTATTGTTTTTCTGAAATATTTTAATAGAGTGATTTTGTATTCTTCATATTTATAGCACAACTTGTTAACCACAACAATGTACATGGGATTAATACAATAAATCATAATATGGTTGGTAGCTGGTGGTTACTCTTTTTTTTTTCTTTTCTCTCATAACTACATATTTAATGTCAAATTGTGATCGATGACGAAAGTAAAAAAAACATGGTCTGCACACTTTTTTTTTTAAATGAATATGTGCTTATTCGAAGTGATCACAAATACACTTTTGACGTATTTCATACTAAGCAAAGGCTTGTGTCATGAAAGTGAACCCACGACCTCCAATACGCTGTACGGTCGAAAGCACTACCAACCACTACTGCGGGGATAGTAGATGATGTATGTAATTTGTTCTGCTCCTAACAATTTTGTTTAAGTAAAAACAATAACGACACGACGGTTACTTAAAAATGAGAAAACATTAGAATACAATAAAATAATGTGAAAGTACCTAGGCAATTATAATATAAATATGTACGAACACGTATTTTCAGTCGGATTGTGTGTCTATACATTTTGTTTGATAAAAAAAAGAATCTAGAATGCTTTTGTTTTGTATTCTTTTGTTTGGAACTGTATACAAAATATTGAGATGGCTAGAGATATTACAGTACACACAAATCTCCTTTGATGTTCTTTTGTTTGCTTGGCCAAATGGATAAGGAGTTATATTATTATTTCAATTCAAATAAATAATAATTCCACGCACCTCTCTAGAACTTAATATCTGCGAAACAAATTTATTATTGATTCAATATTCCATCAGCAGCGCCGTGAATACCTACACCTCCATATTGTTCGCCGCCCATTGTTTCATATCATTTGTTTTCCATTTCGTGCCGTTTTATCGTTAAAGAGAATTTTAATTATTCTTTTATTTGTTGCGTTATTTGAAACATGATTGAAGGATTTGTACGAGCTATTTGTTCTCCATATTAAAACGATAAAATAATTTGAAAATAAAATCGAAGTTTTTCTTTTTTTTAAGTCTTCTTCTTCCTCTTCAATTAGGCTTGTTGGCTAATAGTTGTTCCTGCTGCATTACGCACGACGGTAAGTAAGAGGTGAAATCTAAAACCCTCATAGTATTATTCTGTTTCTTTTAGGCAGGGCTGAGGGATTTGGCCATTGTGCGGATGAAAATATTTTTATGTATACCTATAACATTGGCCATGTGGCCAACATTTAGATCACGACATATGGCTAAAACATAACAGTTTATTAACACTAAGTCCATACCACACAACGAAGGACTTCATACGTAGAGTAAAAATTAAATCAAAAGATGGTAGTAGGTATCCAGTCGAAAAAAAAACTAATTTTATACGTTTGGTAGTAGGTACTGTTAACAATTTGTACGAAAGAATTTCTAGATGGTAATAAAATTGATCATGAACTTTCGAACACCTCAGGCTATGGGGTTTCAACGTGATTATTATTTTCTTTGATCCTTATTTTGTAAACAAAAGATGCGAATAAATGGGTCAGTTGTTCTCCATGCTACAAATATATTTCGTATATTCGTTACAAAATAAATGATTATACCATACACAAACAAAGGAATATTATAAAAGTAGGTATCTATATACTTAGATATTATTATTAATTATTGTATGTACATATACCTAAGAACCTAAGTAGTCGATCTAAGGGAAGTTATAGTTTTGTTGTAGGTACTCATATTTATGAGATGTACCTATATAAATTTGAATTGGCTGGTAGTCTGGAGGTAACGATGCCGGTTTTAGTGCTGTTCCGTTTTGGAGGTCGTGGGTTCGATCACAGGTGCCAACCATCTTCGTCTTTCACGACACAAGTTTTAAGTCGCTAACTGTGAAAGTCAATGAGTGTACCTACTACTTGTGTTCACATTGAGAGAGAAATTCGTTTGTTAAAAAAAATACCTACAAATAACGTCTAATTTGATCAAAATGATTTAAATGCGATCAATTCGCCAAATAAATAACTCATCTTTTCTGGTCACAATCCTTAGATCATTGGCGGTAATGTTGACCGATCTTTCTCTCCACTCAGCTCTGTGCATGCCAGTCTTTTGTACATCTCCATATCCACTTGATGTGGTCCTCCCCGGAAGATTGTCCCCTAGGTCATATCCTCAATGATGGTATGTAGGAGATGTTATTTCGTATCACATGTCCTATACACCTTTCGGAAATGATTCTGAGAAGGTGCCATTCACCTCTGATTCTATGTCGAATCTCTTCTTTGGTTCTTGTAGAATATATCAAGAATTCTTCTGTTAGACCACATCTCAAAAGCTTCAAGTTTCCTTTTAACTCTTTCGGATAGGCACTAGTTAAAACTTATAAGAAAAATTCTATACTTATTTTTTCATTATATAGGCACATCCTGTTTGTTTTGTTGAACATTTAGTGAGCGCATAAATCTGTACCATGTGCAATTAAGAGTTGCAACCCTCTCAAATGAAAATCTGGCGTATACTTTTTATATAATTTTTTTCAAGATAATTTATTATTACCAACCGAGAAATTGTATTTAAATGATGGTGGTAACACACCCCATGATGAAGGACACGTGTACTTTATTCAGAGGGTATTTTTCTCACCTTTTTTCCTTTCATTCGGTTTTTTGTATAGCGACCGTCTAATGAGCAACCTCTTGGCGAAATGTATAAATACACACAGTCCACGAATACCTGCCTACGTAATTTGCTATACGAGGTATATTGTGTATTCGAGATCTAACTCACCCCTCTCCATAGAAGGTACGTAGTTGCTGGTCGTGGATACCTTTTAAGGGGAAATTCAGGCATATCACGGCCGACTATAAATAATGGAACACACATGTCGCGCTACTTTTCCCTTTTTGTCGACTAAGTACCGTGTGAGGTGTGCGACACGCATCCTACTACTTGTGAACTCGTGTTTAGTTTAATATCAGATATAATGTTCTCATGAATAGCAGTCAGTCGGCACTAGGTGTGAGATGTTTAGTAACGACACAAAGTTTTCATAGTTAGCGCGGATTTTACATACAGTAGAGGCTGTGTGTACTTATTTACTCTCAGTTCTATCTCATCTAGTATTCAGTTCGAGTAACAAATAAATAAATGTTACTTTTTGTTTGATAGGGTACCTACTTCCGTTCTACGACAGGAATATGCATACCGCGTTTAGTAATGTAAGAATTGAAAGTACTTAACCATGTAAGTATTGAGTGCTGACGAGAATTTAAAATCTGAAAGGTGACGCTTCGTGGTAAAAAATAGCTTCTGCGACACGTTTGATCAAAAAAGCTGATCAGTCGCATCAAGGGATAGAACGAGTTAAATAAGAGCTTATTACCCGCCAATAAGCGTGCAAATAGTGATCTAAC